>OZ018317.1:217596650-218196650 GCA_963969495.1 Ceratothoa steindachneri
AAGAACCCCTCTCTTCGGAGAATGGATGACTCCCGGAAAGATTGACCCACCGGACCTCAAAATGCTTCCCCTGAAACTCATACCCCACAGAAGGAAAATATCACCACAAGAAGTGGTGCAATGCATATTTATAGATCTGGAGATACCACTAACCAAATGCATTGCGACACCATCTGGATTCTCACAGTTATTTGCCCAGAAAACAAAGACGTAGAGCAGCTACTGTCATCTACTGGGAGCATTACGCTAAGGAAGTTGGACTTGGAAGCTAGAGTACCACCACAAATCACGGCTAACAGAAGTGTCATCTGCCGAAAAATCGAGTCTTGGGTAGAATAGCACTCATCTTAAGAAATAAGAGAAGAACTTCAGGAGAGACAGAAATTGCTCAAAATAGCAGAAATGGTCAAATTTTAGGATCACACTAAGGTTTGTAAGGTTATTTGTGAATCTACCGTAATGGCTTCAGGATCATGGAACAGGGACTTCTCGCTTTCAACATGAGGATCCCATCCGCCCACATACAGAGAGACGTCTTCACAAGTATACAGATATTTTTCAGATGCTATGCGTTGGAAGAATATACGACGCAAAATTGCCCCCAAAAAGACCTTATAATCTGTTCTGAATGTAGAAGTGAAGGCCATTCTTAGCGATACTGCAACAACACAGTTAAAAGATACATTAACTGCCATGGGGAACACAGAACTATGGCCATGATATGTCCCAAAAGAAGAGAAATTATAAAGAGAAAAGAAACATAGTCAAACAGAAATAATACGAACGCAAATAAAAACTCATACGCAGCAATGGCAAAAAGTGACCAACAAGGACCGGCAACTGAGATTAATTTAGATGGTACTCTCAACGCAAAAATACTTACTTGTATATTACATGCCCACGTGATGAACATAGCTAACCCTGGAAGTTATGCAACAACAGTCAACAGCATGTTACAGGAAAACGGGCTCAAACCGATGAAATTCCCCAAAGAAGTCTACTCATCGACCATTTTCAGAATCAAAGTCACAGAAAAGACAAAATATAAGTTAGTCGAAGAGACAAAAGGAAATCAACAGGCCAAAGAATCAGAAGAGGACACAAACAGCGAAGACTTAGAGACTGAAAAACTCCTCCGATGACACAGAGCAAGAGTGCACATGGGTTACTCGCAGGAAAGTCCAACGAAAGAACAGATCTAAATCTACAAGTAAAAGAGGTCCATCACCAAGAGATGAACCAGAGGGACCCTCGAATGCAGTCATCAGAGGGAGAACCCAGGAGAAACGAAAGAAGAGCCAGAAAAAGAAGAAACACCGATAACTTAACAGATAGGACAAACTAAAGGGAAAACGAATAAACGAACGGAAATGGGCAATTGGATTATGGATATTAAGAAATTAAAAATACTACAAATTAACACATGTGGATGGAAAGACAAGGAAATTATGTATGGAAACTTATTCAGAAAGATTGACCCAGATGGTATACTAATATCAGAACATGGAAGAAACACAGAAAACGAGAAATTAAAGATATGGAACTACAATGTTATTAACACAAATCCTTCAGGAGAAACACACGACGGAGCGGCAATAGCGGTCAAGCAAGGATTGCAGTACAAAACAATACAAGGATTGTAGGATGCATATTTAGCTATAGAAATTAAAATGGAATTAAGCAACATCATTGTCGCAACTGGATACCAGCCACCCAGGCGCCCCCAATTACTGGTACAAAACTTTACTAAACTCTTCAACTATACGATACCGTTCATTTTGCTGGGCGATTTAAACGCCCATTGCGGGGCTTCTGGGTACAGAAACAGAAACAGAGTCGGAAGACAACTTAACACGCTTATCAATAGACGTATACTGCAAAGACTGGGACCCAATTTCCCTACATACTTACGAAGATAACACGCAACAAAACCGGACATCTGCCTGGCTAACTTCAATCTGCCCTTTAACTATTCTATGGAACCAGTGGATGTTCCTTGCAGTAACCACACTGCGACTCTAATGTAAATAAACGCGAATCCTATACAAATCCCTTCGAAGAAATGGAAGGCGTACCATAGAGCGGATTAGGATAAGTACAGAGAATTACTTCAGACGTACGTGCCCAGCCTGCTCGGGGAAGCCACTCTAGAGGAAATCGACGGGGAGTTGGATAGGATCAAAGAAGAAATTAAAAGGGCAGAGAAGGGGGCAGTCCCCATTAACTCGTTCCAAACCATTAAACAATTTAGGTGGACACCAGAAATGGTGGCTTTGAGCGAGGAGATCAGCCGAGCGGCAGAACATATAAGAAGATTCGGAACATCAAGGGAAGCATACGACGCACTCAGGAGACAGAAAAGAGAACTAATAGCACTAATTTATGAAAAACAGCAAGAGAAATGGGATCAGCACCAAGGGAATTTTTGGAAACATATCAACAGATTAAAGATACGGACAAAATGGGATAAAATGAAAATTAAGGATGCAGGGAACAACATTTTAGAAGATGAGGAAGAAATAAAGGCATTATTTAGAGAGCACTGGAGAAATGTATTCAAAATTAGCGAAGAAGAGAATGAGGACTATGACATTGATTTCGAACATCAGATCGTGGATGAACTCAATGAAGTGATCGCAAGGACATACCCAATCTACTTTGTCGAGGAAAGGAGAAACAACAACGCGGGAATAGAGGCAATCATTACATCTGAGGAATTAAAAGAAACCATAAAGAACTTCCGACAGAGTCTCGCAGGCAGATCGGGACTCACCAGATTAAATTAAATCGAAGCACCCCTGAACATACTGGAAGAAGTGAGAAACGTCTTCAATCGTGCGTAAACACGGGATACTCTCCTGATGAACTGAAAGGGGCGAATATGATATTCATACCCAAGGCGGGAAAACCCCTAGATCAAGTGGGTAACTACCACCCCGTCTCGCTGCTAGACTTCATCCTTAGGTTATTGAAAAAAATAATAACAGACTGTTCAAATTCCTCGATGATAATGGCTGAAGAAACAGCTGCCAATTTGGCTTCAGGAAAAACAGAAGGACGGAGATGGCTCTTGGAGTCATCCTTGAAAAGATAGCGAAAGCAAAGAGAGAAAAAATGAGCGTAGACATCGTATGCGGGGACGTGTCCAAGGCATTATACAAAGTATGGCAGAAGGGTATACAACTCAAGATACTCAGATTAGGAATGAACAACAAGATCGAAAGGATTTTATGTGATTAGGTAATGGAGAGACGTGCTTATGTGGAAATAAGCACGTGTACAGGAGGAGCATCTCAGATGTATATGTAGAAGGACAGCGCTACAGATACGACAAAGAATGTAAGGTGCTTGGACTAACCATTAGGAAATCAGGTTATAAAAAGCACGTAACTGAGAGGGTAAATCGAGGGAAGAGCGGCCTGGCATTACTGTACAAGTTAGTTAATCTAAGCATGTAAAACAAGAGAAAAAATTATCAAACTATAGTACAGTCCGCGATTATTTATCCAACCATCGCGATGTACACGACTCTAAAAAGTCCCAAACAAAGCTATCTACTTAATAAAAAAACACCAGAAGAGGATAAAGAAGAAACCTACGAGACCTGCACAGGAAGGCAAGGATAAAGCCACTTAACAGAATAATTGCAAAAAGAGCGAGGAAAGTCCTAGAAAAGACACAGAATGAAGAAGGAGTTGAATTAACCGACCAAATTGGCTAAAGAGAAGGATGGAGATCACACAGATTATTCCCAAGTTTCCAAAGGATAGATGAGGGAGGAGAAGAAGACGAAGAAGAAATCTACACCTAGAGAAAGAGATTAATACTCGACGACGATTAAGAGTAATTAATTAACCGAAGCAACACCAGAGAATAGCATATAGTCAATTATAACTAGGATAGGAATACGAAAGAATTGATAGAGATATAGAAACCTACACCAGTATTTAGTAAGAATATTTACTAATAACAGTTTGAACGCCTCACAAATACCAATACTACTGTCTAACTTTATCATGCTAGCAATACTACCTAAAATGGAGAGAGATAACCCTGACCTCCAGGCAATTACATAGCATCTCTTTGTAAACCTCTTACTTCCTTCAGGCTTCAGCATCTATTCATTTTTTACTATCGGATTCCACGTTAAGCTCTAGGTCCCATGACTAACTAAGCCTACTTTCGTCTCATACTATTTTCTTCACTGTCCTATCCTAAAACCTTCTTCTTCCTCTCCCTCTCACTCTTAACTTCCGTACTCACAGTGCTTAGAGCCTACTTTAGCTCTAGGCACTGTGACTATGGGGGTCTATAAAGGAGTACCAGGCCTCCTCCCTCCTTGGCCGCTCCATGAGCGCCAAGGGGGGCGGGGGGAGGGTCGGAAGAGCTGTTCTTTGTCTCCCACCTCTCTTTTCATTTCATTTCATAATACGTTTCTGTTCATTCCCTGAATATGACCTTAACATGGTCGAAAGACGTCTAGGAATAAAGAGTGTCATTCAGGGATGTTTTTTCTCGCCTCGAAGATCCCGTTAAAAAACTTGTAAGAAATATTAAGAAAATACAAGTTAAAATTAATCACGCTGCAACAGCTGTAGACTTCAATAGAGCCTGCATGTATATATATATATATATATATATATATATATATATATATATATATATATATAGGTGATGCTTCCTCCATCCCTAATAGAACTTCCTTTTTATTAACTTAACAAGGTCGAAAGAACTTAGAATCCGTCTTTCATTTTCTTGTGGGCTTTTTTGCATTTATTGTTGTACTCACGCGCTACTTTGTGATATATATATATATATATATATATATTGATGTGGCCTCCAAACCTCCTCCCATTGATGGTTCTGCCTCTCCTGACCAGATTCTCTCTTCTTTGGAGCAACCCCTTCGAACTCCTGTTGTCACCGTGCCCCTTGTTACTCAATGGAATTTCTACGTGCTAGGCACTGCATGCGTGCCCATGAAAGAGTCCTTAGAAAGGCTCGCACCCGTGAGCAAGACACGACCCCTCTCTCGCTGGCGTTCCGACTTGCGACAGCTTCCTACGACGCGAAATTAAAATCTGCTCGTGAAGCCTACTCACGTAATCTATTTACTGATAATAGGAATGATCCCCGTACCGTTTTCCGCCTGCTTACCCGTCTTACTTTCCCAGCCCAGGTCTCCCCACCCATTAGCCCTGCTACTCTCTCGTATTTCTTCGCAGATAAAGTCACTAACCTCCGTGCCTGCCTCCCTCATCCTTCTGTCCCGGCCCCTGCCATTCTCCCTGACTTCCCGCCTCAGCCGCTTATCGTTTTTCCCGCTGTGACCGCGTTAGAGATTACAGCCCTGCTCTCGCGTTCTAAGAAATCGGGCTTCCCAAAGGACATTTTTCCGCCTAAACTGTTATGTAAAATTCTGCCTGCTATCCTCCGAACGCTTCTTCACCTGTTCAACACTTCACTTGCAACTGGTCTTCTTCCCTATTCCTTCAAACGTGCCCACATCCGTCCGATTCTTAAAAAGCCTAAACTAAACCCCACTGACCCTTCCAATTATCGCCTGATTTCGCAACTTCCTTTCCTCTCTAAGGTTCTGGAGAAAGTGGTTGCTTCACGCATCAACAGTCACATGGTGGCCTGTAACATTGATGAAACCTATCAATCTGGTTTCAAGTCAGGTCACTCCACAGAAACGGCCCCTCTCAATGTGTCCGATTGCTTACGAAGAGCCACGGACAGGGGTTGGGCCTTCATCCTCGTTCTACTCGACCTCTCCTCTGCCTTCGATACTATTGACCATACCGTCCTACTTGATCGTCTCCACTCTTTCCTCGGCATATCGGGCACCGTGCTTGACTGGTTCCGCTCTTACCTCTCGTCTCGTACTCAATCCGTTGTGATTGACGATGTTTCATCCGACTCTACCCCCATTCGCTTTGGAGTGCCACAAGGTTCTGTCCTTTGTCCTCTACTATTTCGTATCTACCTTCTTCCCTCTTAGTTTCTTTCTCTGTATTCTTGGTATATCCTTCCACCTATATGCTGATGACACTCAAATTTCGTTTCCTCATCCCCCCCGTCTCTTGCCTACTCTATCACTGACCTCCTGGCTGCCTACTCCTCCATTTCTGACTGGCTCTCTACCAACTTCCTCAGGCTTAATCACTCCAAAACTTAGGTCCTCATCGGCACCCCTGCTCTTGTCAAAAAATCTAAATCTCTCTTTCCCTCGCTTACTCTGGGCGGTAATACTATCATTTTCTCTGACTGCGTTAGGAATCTGGGTGTTGTTTTTGATCAGCATCTCTCCTTTAAGCCTCATATCCGCAATGTTAGCAAATCCTCTCTTTGTTTCCTCCGTAACTTCTCTCGCATTCGCTCTCACTTTGATCGCCAAAGTCTTGAGACTGCTGTTCATGCATTCATCACCTCACGCCTTGACTACTGTAACTCTCTGCTTGTGAATCTGCCATCCTCCTCTCTCCGCCCCCTTCAACTTGTACAGAACTATGCCACCCGGCTTCTCCTCCGTCGCCCTCGCTTGTCTCACTTGAAACCCTTGCTGCATGAACTGCACTGGCTTCCTGGCAGATCCCGTACTCACTTCAAGATACTTCTCTTCACATTTAAGGCCCTAAACAACAAGGCCCCGTCTTACCTCTCTTCTGCCCTCTCGCCACGCCATGTCCCTTGGGCCCTTCGGTCATCACATGCACCTCTTTTGAATATTCCCCGTTCATCCCTCTGCTCAATGGGGGAATGCTCCTTCTCAATCTGCGCCCCTAAGTTGTGGAATGCTCTTCCTGCTAAAATCAGGTCTTCTCCCTCTCTTACCACATTTAAGCGTCTCCTGAAAACGCATCTTTTCAGTATTGCCTTCTCCCCTCCTCTTGAATTTCCATTGAATTTCCATTCTCACCTCTGCACAACGTGCGCTCTGGGAAGGCCTCAGGCCTTGAAGAGCGCATTACAAAAGACTTATTATTATTATTTATTATATATATACAGGATTGGGCCGAAACCGACAACTCTAAAAGTCCTAAACGGCTTTTATATAATTTTTATGGGGTGTTCCTAAGGTATTTGTCAACCTATTATATGAAATTTATGAAAGTATATTGAATATTCTTTTAGTTATATTAGCCCATATCCATGGTAGCTCTCATGTAACGCTTGATAATTTTGTAACTTAGTAAAAATGCTTCCTACTTTTACTTTTTATTTAATATTTGTTGCTGTTACTATTTATATTATTTTTCACATACTACAGTGTTTTTTCTTTACAGGATACAGAGCGAAAATTCCCAAGACACTTTTCTGTTATATATGTGGATCAGTTGACTAAACATGTGAAGAAACTTTATAAGCTGTACTTCGGATCTAAAGTGGATGACCAGGACAAACGTTGGGTACCTCACATATGTTGTGCCAGGTGTACAAATTCCCTTTCTGCCTGGGTGAAAGGCAAAGGGCCTGGCCTCATGTGTGGCGTACCAATAGTCTGGAGGGAGCCAAAGGCCCATTCAACGGATTGCTACTTCTGCTTACCAGATATTAAAGGTGGTATTCAATGTGTTTTCTTCCCTGGTCTTTAATATACATACGAGGGGTGGTCATTAAGTTTTGCGAATCGGTAGGGCAAAACAGAGGAAGGAGGATGGCTGTTTGTGGGGGTGTTAGGACAAGTTATGACAAGTCAGGACCTGCAGCCACACGCTCCTGCCTCGTCTATTTAAGAAGCAGTAGCTGATCGCAGATCGTCAGTCACAAATATTTCAACAATGGAGAAGGTTGAGCACCACGCAGTGATCAAATATTTGACCAAGGAAGGCAAGAATGCAAAATAGATCCATGAACGCATGGTTGCAGTGTACACCGACACCGCCCCTTCCTATGCAACCATTGCTCGCTGGAATAGGGAGTTCCGCCATGGTTGTGAGTCCCTTGAAGATGACCCCCATCCAGGACGCCCGCCAGACTTCACCAACGAGGACAATGTGGCCTGTGTGGAGAGGATGATCCTCAACAATCGACGGGTCTTGAAGGTCGAAGAAATCGAGCGAGAACTTGGAAAATCACATGGAAGTGTTATAGACATCATCCACGACAATTTGGGTCTCTAGAAACCTCACGCCCCATGATCGACTTCAACGTCGTCAAAGTCCACAAGGCCAGAGTTGCACAAGCTGCCCTGCGCGAGTGCGGATTCGAGAGCTCAACCATCCCCCCATCAGTCCAGATCTGGCCCCTAGCGACTACTTTTTATTCTGCCAGCTCAAGGCTGCACTGCGTAAACGCCGGTTTGGGGATGATGAAGATGTCCAGCTCGCCGTCCAGGAGTGGATTGAACAGCAGTCGGGAGATTTCTGGTTGTCGGGAATTCGAAGCCTCAGGGACAAGTGGCGCAAGTGCATTGAAGTCAAGGGTAGTTATATTGAAAAATAATAAAACATTTTTCCTCATAACTCGTTTCCTTATATCCAAATTGCAAAACTTATTGACCGCCCCTCGTATCTTCAAGAGATGTATCAATTAAAAAGATCAAAATACATACTATGTTGTACTTAGAATATTTCTGCAAGTGATCCCAGCCAGTAATATCTATTTTTAGTCTGATTTGATTTTATTTCACTGCAGGTCGCAACAGAAAAGGCAAAAAATCTATCATGTATCTAGATCAATCATTTTGCACTAGTGACTGCATATAAAACTAGTCCTAATGAAGCAATTTACCCAAACACTGCAACATAACAAGCCATGGTTCCAGTATCTCAAAACGATCTTCCCTAAAATAAGTGATGCAAAAATTAAAGAAGGCATATTCGTGGGCCCTCAGATTCGTCAACTTATAGTTGATGAGGACTTCGAGAGGCCAATGGATGAAACTGAGCTAGTGGCCTGGCATTCATTCAAAAATGTATATAAAGGACTTCTGGGAAAGCACCAAGGGGCCCAGCGAGAGCGTATAGTTGTGAGCCTAATCAAGTGCTACCAAGATCTCGGATGCATTATGTCAACAAAAAATTCACTTTCTTCATTCTCATCTGTCCTTATTTGCAGAGAATGCAGGAGATTGATTGATGAAAATGGAGAGAGGTTCCATCAAAATATAGCGTCAATGCAAAACAGCTATAATGAAAAATGAAGCCCTGCTATGCTGGATGACTTCTACTCGAACTTGAAGCATGACACACTTGAGACGTCTTTCAAACTAAGAAGTAAATACTAAAATGTAGGTTACTACATTATACAATGCTAACAAACATGTTTATTCATTATATATTGATGAATTTATTACAATGGACACATTTATTCTTATTTGGGGATCAGTATCAATTGCATAATTATTAAATCGGCAATTTCCAAGAAAATGTTACTTGATGGGAAATTTATGTTAGCAAATTCGAGTTCAGCACACTCAACTTTTTATTAACACTGAAATTTGTTGTACAGTGTTATTAAAACCATTATGAAAGGGGGTTTGAAAGTGGTTTGAAAGGCCAAGGAGGCCAGAGGTCGACAGCCCGAAGCGCTGGATTGTATATATATATATATATATATATATATATATATATATATATATATATATATATATATATATATATATATATATATATATATATATATATATATATATCCCTCTCTCTGTAATTCTTTCTACCCTATCCTCTTTCTATAAAATACTCTCTCTGAAACTCTATAGCGCTCTCTCTCTCTCTAGCTCTCCCTCTCTCTAGCAATGCAATGTCTGAAATTCTCTCTCTCTCTCTCTCTCTCTCTCTCTCTCTCTCTCTCTCTCTATATATATATATATATATATATATATATATATATATATATATATATATACCTCTCTCCTCTTTTTATAACTGTCTCGCTCTTGCACGCTCTCCATAGCTCTCTTTCTGGCTCTTTAATTCTCTAGCTCTCCCTTTCTACTTAATTCTAGCTCTCTATCCTATGCCCACTCTGTCTCCCTTTCGATCTAAATATCTCTCTACCACTCTCTCTCTCTCTCTCTCTCTCTCTCTCTCTCTCTAGCTCTCTTTCTTTTCTATCTATCACTATCTAGCTCTCCCTCTAAGGCTCTCTCAATAGCGCTACCAATCTGTAGATATCTCGCTTGCTTTCTCAAACTCTTGATCTTAATCTAGATTTATCTCTGTAGGTATCTCTTTTTAACTCTTTCTCTAGCTCTGACTGTCTCTCTAGATCTCCCTACCCCTGCTTCTCTCTATCTTTCTCTCCCTCTGGAGTTTTCTCACTGAAACTCTTACTATCTCTCTTTATCTCTAATTATCTCTATTTTGCTCTCTATTTCTTAGTTCTCTCTCTCTTTTCTATATTTATAGTTCTCTCTTAATCACTCTTGCTCTCATTACTCTCTCAAAACAACCACCTTGCCGTCGGTGAGAGAGTTTACGCGATCTGCTTGAGTTAAGCTAGCTAAGCTGGGGGACATTTAGTCCGGCAGGGACACCCATGCCAGTAAGGTAGCTTTAGTAGGATCCAGACTAATGGTTCTCAAACTTCTCTACCACTTCTTTGAAGCGTCTCCTAGCATCCCCGTACTAACCTCTTCGATTCTGTTAGTACTAAGTTTCACCAACTTTATTCAAGTGTCAAAAAAAACAACAACAAAAAAAAAATTCATCTCTATTACACATAAGTTGTTTAGTAATAAGGGCCTCACCAGTTACCTTATGCCCTGTGCGAAGAGAGGCTTTGGAACCTCTTTAAAAAACGCCTTGGAGCACTCATAGGTTGCAAGAGATTGAAGGGATCTCAGGCGTTTGGTGTACGATTAATGGATAAATGCTAGGTACCCCTAAGAAGCTTTCTTCTAACGTATAATGGCCTGACAAGTACTCTTTGACCGCTACTTGGTGAACAAAGGCTGAACTGCTCTTTGGTGAGAGAGCTTGTGTGCCTGTCTGGTTGCCAGATCAGCTAAAAATCTCTGGTGAATTCGTGGGCAATTAGCTTTACTATTTGCTTTAAGTCCGGCCGTTTTTAGTTGATTAGTAGGGCTTAGTAGGAAGACAGTTACACCTCAAGCACCCTTGTCGAAAAATCAGAGATTCTGTTTACCTGGGGCTCTCGTGTTGCTCAGTTGGGAGCTGCGGCACGATTGGGGACGTCTGGCCCAGGGCAGACCTTAGGGATAATATGCTTGGTCAAAAGGGTTTATGTTGGCGGAACGACCGAAAACCTCCTGGAAATAGGTGGATCTGATTAATGCGAGAGAAAATCACACACAAAAAAACATTTTTAGTAAGTATGGTCCCAGAGTTTTTCAAATGGCGAAGGAGAATGCTCCTCCGTTCCGCAGGTTAACCTGCAGAATCTGCAAAGTTTATAGATGGAG
Organism: Ceratothoa steindachneri; assembly: GCA_963969495.1. NCBI lineage: Eukaryota > Metazoa > Arthropoda > Malacostraca > Isopoda > Cymothoidae > Ceratothoa > Ceratothoa steindachneri. The sequence continues at coordinate 217,608,022 of OZ018317.1, forward strand.
TGAAGACTTCAGGGGCAGGAGCTGCAAGGAGCTCACAGATGCCGTTATTGTTTGTGACTTCTGCGAACTGTAGAAGCGCCTGGGCGAGACCATCGCTCAACTGAGAGAGGAGAAATCACTCCTCAAAAGAGAGGTTAACCTCTTAAAATCAGAGAGATGCAGATGCTCAGGCGACTGCGAAAGAGAGAACGCCTCCGACGTCCAAGAGCAGGAGTCTTCTGCTGTAGGACTGGCTCAACGAGCTAAAAAGAAGAAAAGAAAGAGGAAGAATGGAAAGAAGAAAGAAGATAAATCAGAAAGAGAAGAAGAGAAAGTAGAAAGAGAAGAAAAGAAAGTGTAAACAGAAGACAAGAAAGTAGAAACAGAAGAAGAGAAGACAACGGAAGACAAGAAAAGAAGAAGAAAATGTAAATGTAAAGATAGAGACTATGTGGAGGATTTTATCCGTAGGAATTACCATACCTCCTCTCAGGTATAGGTCGTTGCCACTTACAATCAGAAAAACGACTGAGCTCTCAGAAATCTCAGATTTCTGAGAGCTCAGTCTTTGCTCTGATGGTGAAGGGCAACGACCTCTACCTGAGAGGAGGTAGCGTAGGCCCAACGGATAAAATCCCCCACACAGTCATGGGCGCCGTGGGCGACTGTGGGCTAAAAACTCGCATGCGTGTTGTGGTCGGGATGCTCCCAAGGAGAGGTCCAACACGGACCGCTCACTCGATGAACGTCTCTTTGAACCGGCGGATGGCAGATTTGTGTACGAAATAGGGGGTCTCTTTTGTGGACTCGTACCGCACCTTTCATGGTAGGAATGATCTCTACCAAAGGGATGGGGTACATCTTTCCTTTAAAGGAAAGGCCTTTCTGTTGAACATGATCCAGGATGTCGTAGAGAGGACCCAAAGGAGTATCCGGTACCGAGTAAAGGATGACGTGCGCCAGTACGCCTGCATCACTCCTGGTACGACCTTTACGGAGGTCGCTAAGAGGAGTGCCACCGCGCCAACAAACAAGCCAAGAAACGGAAGAGGGTAGGGAGTCCTATATTTGGAGACTCCCTGAAAGTTCTTCTATTCAATGCGAGGGCAGTCAGGAACAGGTTTCTTGAACTTCGTGGCCTTGTAGCGACGGAAGAACCAGAGATAGTGGCCATAACGGAGCCATGGGTAAAAACCTCGAACCGAGATTTTGAAGGACAATTCGTGATTCCCGGCTACCAACTCTTTCTAAAAGATAGGCTAGACAGAGAGGGTGGCGGTGTGATGTTGTATGTTAGGGATACGTTCAAAACGACGAACTGCAGCATTATATCCGACCACGAGCTCCTAGGTGTAGACCTAGAAATAGGTCCTGCTAGATACAGGACCCTGCTGCTTTATAGACCCCTGCCCAACTCATTGAAAAGGACAGGGATCTGTACTGGCTGCTGTGTGAACTTGAAGGCAGAGTGTGTATCGTTATGGGATACTTCAACACCCAAATTGACTGGAAAACCAGAGAACCCTGTGGTAAGAACGCACTGCTCCTGGAGTTAGTGAACAATGAGTTCCTGACTTAATGGGTGAGAGAGCCGACGAGAGGCGATAATACTCTCGACTTGATTTTCTCCTCTGAGGAAGACAATGTTGAGGATCTATCTGTAGGTGAGGAGATCGGTAGCAGTGACCAGGGGCTAGTTAGATTTATTGTCAAAGTCCCCAGGGTAGAGTCTGCGACTCGGAAATCAAGAAAACTTGATTTGAGAAGAGCAGACTTTGCAGGTCTCCGTGGGGTATTGGTTGATGTGAGGCTGGGAGGAAATGATAATGTTCAAGACATGTGAAATAGTTTCAAATCTTCGCTCATGAGTCTTCAATCACAATTTATTCCTGTGAAAAGCCTGCGTCAGTCTTCAGTTCGACCAACGTGGTTTAATTGAGAAATTGGTCAACTGCTGAGGGAGAAAATATATGTGTACCGGCAGTCAAAGACTTCAGGGGACTTTGAAAAGTATCAGAGGCTAGCTAGAAGATTGAAGTCCAGCATAAGGGCGGCAAAACTTGCCGAGGAACTACGAGTAGCGAGAATTTGAAAATAGAATTCCAAGGAGTTGTTTGGATATGTAAACAGCCGTAAACCAATCCGTCGAATGATTGGCCATTTGAGTAATGAGGAGGGAGGGGGGGGTATTAAAGCACTCAGATGTAGAAAATGTTAACCACCTCAACGACTACTTCTCTTCAGTGTTCACTGAAGAGTGTGGTCCATCACCCAGCCTACGGACTCTTACTTGGGTAAGAATCTGGAGGAAATGGACTTCACCCAATTCGAAGAGAAGAAAATCAACGACCTGAAGACGAATAAGTCACCTGGACCGGGGGGGTTTCTACCCAAAGTGTTGAAAGAAGTGCGCGATGTAGTGTCACAACATCTGGGCGCAATCTTCAACATGTCAATCCGAACCAGATGCGTTCCTGGAGACTGGTGTGAAGCGGAGGTGACTCCCATCTCCAAGAAAGGAGACTCTAGCTAACCGTCGAACTACCGACCTATTACTTTAACTTCGATAGTTGGTAAACTCATGGAAAGCATGATGGTGGACAAAATAGCGTCATATTTAGAGTCGAACCTCTACTTAAGAGTTCCCAGCACGGTTTCCGAAAGCGCTAGTCATGCCTAACGAACCTTGTGGAATTCTTCCACTTCGTTTTCACTGACCTTATTCGAGATGTTGTGTACCTTGACTTTAAAAAGCCTTTGATAAGGTACGACATCGCCGCTTTCTCCGCAAAGTGCGTGCACTGGGTATAGCATTATGGATAGAGAACTGACTGCGGCAGACGACAATAGGTTTCGCTGAATGGACAGGCTTCTAAGTGGTGACATGGTTGCAAAGATTTCTAAATTTTCCGACGATACCAAGCTTGGTATGACCGTTGCAAAGAAGAAAACACTGCCCGCCTACAAGAAGATCTCCAGAAGATTGGGGAGTGGTCGGACACGTGGCAAATGCCTTTTAACCTGAATAAATGCAAAGTAATGCATATCGGCCACCGAATTCCCCAATCATCCTATATCCTTAAGGGCACTACTCTGGAACGCACTGATACCGAGAAGGACTTGGGGTAACAATCACTAGTGACCTCAAATTGTTGAAACAGTGCATAGAGGCGGATAAAAGGCCCAAAGGATGTTAGTCTATATAAAGCGACAGTTTTCATATCGAAACAAGGAAATAGTACTCTGTTTGTACAATTCACTTGTCCGACCGCACCTGGAGCATGCCATACAATTTTGGATTCCTTCGTTTCGAAATGATATTGCGAGATTGATACGTGTGCAAGCCAGGGCAAACAAACTGATTCCTTCTATGAGACACAAGAGTTATGAAGATAGATTACGGGAATTAGACTTGTTATCGCTGGAGACCCGGAGACTGCGTGTTCAGCTTATCGAAGTGTTTAAAATACTTCCAACTTAGTGAGGGAAGAACTAGAAATCACGGCTACAAACTTGAACTAGAGCGATACTCCTGCGATCCGTGTGGTAAACTTTTCACATACAGCATATGTGGTAGCTGGAATGCACTTTCAGTGGAATTTAACAACAGCAATTATGTTGTTTATTTCAATTCAAGACTGGACAAAGTCTTGAAAAGTGGCAGTTTGGGAACTTAAGTCGTTGTGCAGAACTGTGCCTGCTCGACTGCTAGTCCAAAGGTACCCTCTCTGAATGGACCGTTAGGTCTTCTAGGGTATTTCTTATCCTTGTAGCTCTCTCTCTTTAGCTATATCTCTTTCTAGCTCTTTCGCACATCTATCTATTTCTTACCACCTCAATTTTCTCTCTCGCCGTGCTGACGGGACTCAGTGCCCTGACCGGCCCCAGCTTACCCCCTCTTCTTTCCTCTTCTATTCCCTAATCTCCGTCTCATGTACCAACTCTCCATCATCTTGCACCTACCCTTCCGCCGTCCCTTTACAATAATTTTTTCTCGACCCCTTTTGTTGGCCCCTTCTTCTGGGGATCATTTGGATCACGGAACGAAGATTCCGAAGTAAAGATGTTGGCATGGTGACCATAACCACTCAAAAGCTGGTAACCAAGCTGGATCTCTTATCCCAAGCTGCTTACCACGCCACGTGTATGGCTTGGTCCGGATTTTTCCAAGGGGTGGCGGAGAAGGTGTATACTACCCAACTCAATGATAGCGGCCGGGTCCAATCAAAGGCGCCCAGTTGTGTTGTTGCCTTGTTGGGTTGCGTGTTGGCCGTCACAGGCATGGATAGTCAAATCATGCTTACAGCCATGGATAACGCCAAAACATAACCCCATTTTACCTTTTTAACATCGTCGGAGCCGCTCTCGGACAGTTGCACACTAGAAAAGGAAGTCCGTCTGTGCTTTCTCAGAAGCTTCTCCAACCCTCTTCTATCGTAGAGGAGGCTTACTCCTCTCCTAGGCGTACGGGTGCAGTTTACTCCCCCTCATCCCCTTCTCTGGAGTCACCCTTGGATGACTCCCTTCATCTCATTTCCAGCGGAAGTCGCCCCTTTACTTTCACCAGAGCTGCAATAAGAGTAAGCAGGCGGCTCAAGATTGACCGCTCCCGGTGGTAGCGACTCGATAGTGCCAATTATCTTAGGATGGCAAGGGATAACAGGGCCCGTCGGTCCATGCCTCCTAACATCCTACAGTCCTGAATTCTCAGGCTACAGGGGGGGGCAGCGTACCTGCCCCCCTCTCTTCCCCGATGGGTGCCAGTTCACCGGCCAGAGCGCCAAGACAAAAGGTACCTCGAATGGGATCTGTGATGTCTTGTGGGAGGCACATAGAAGCCACCTCGCTTAAATGATATGGACATGGTCCAGTATCTTCCATTTGGTTGAATCCTTGCTCGGGGCAGAGCAACGAACCTCCCCATCTCTGTGAAAGCTTTTCCTTAGACGACTCGAGCCACCGAGGACCCAGAAGAAGAGGAAGGACCTCCTCCGCCAGCTGGTGTTGCCTATAGCAGCTAAAACCTTATCCATTCCAGAGATTGATCTTGCTGAGGGCGTTCCATCCGGCCTAATGGCTTCCACGGGCGGTGGAGAGAAGGGGATACACCCCCCACCCTCCACTCTTAAAAGGAAAGACAAAAGATTCCTCTTCCCCCGAGGGAGTTCCGGGAACGGACAGATCCGCCACCGTTTTGGTAATTGACGAAGCCGAGATCGGCTCGACCGTCCCCTATGCTTACCGGGGTGGGGTGGCCCAGATCAAGACCAAATTTGTAAGTGCACCGAGTGAAGCCTCGATTACATCGGGGGCCCTCATTGATAGACTATTTCGCGTTTTCGAACCCACTAGCGTCAAAGGATTTCTGGTTATTCGTTCCACTGATGGCAACATGTTGGCGAAGGATAACATGTTTCACCAGAGGAGATGAATAACTAGCCTAATTGGTAGTGAGCTGAAGGTGACCCGTTTCTCGGACGGGCGCCTTCTGGCGAATTCGTCGGATTCCTCCCAGGCGGCCATGATTAGTGCCCTTCGGACACTTAATGGCATACCAGTCAGTGTGACGCTGCACTCGACTATGAAATTCGTGAAAGGAGGGGTTTATGAGGGAGAACTCGCGGACTACTCCATAGATGACATTACCTTACAGCTAGGCGACCAATGAGCGGTCAAGGTCGAACGTGTGATGAAAAAAGAGGGAAGGGGTCTCAAGACCCACCCCTACACTCTTCGTCACGTTGGATTGTGACAGGCTCCCTGAGTCGATGCGTGCTGGTTGGTATCGCTACCGCGTGAAGACATTTGTGCCACTGCCACGGAGGTGCTACTAATGCCACCGCTTAGGCTATACGAATCGCTCCTGTAGACGCGCAAAGTCGGGGTTGCCCAAAATCTGTGTAAGTTGCTCCAGGGCCACACACGATAAGTCCAAATCGTGTATGGCTAATTGTTTCAATTGTGGAAAGCCGCACTCCGCTTCTTAAATGCAATGTGATCCGTATGTGAGGGTAAGGACTTAGTCCTGGCTCATCCGGCACTGACTGGGACCTCTTATGTCTCAATGTTAAAAAAAGACACCAAGGCCCTACGAGTGCAGTCGTTTCCGCGCCCACTGGAACCATTCTGCGGGTTCTACCCTCTCCAGGCACATCCCTGGTAGAACTTGCGACACAAACGATTCCCCTACAGCCTTGGCTAAAACTAGGGGCTCACCCCCACCCCCCCTCAGCGTGACCTTCTCCCCTAAGGCGAAAAAGCCGCTTGCCTCCACCGAGTCGTTAGATGCAGGAGAGAACAACCCTGAAGGTGTTCGTGTGGCCATCTTCTTGGTTCCTGGTGTTGTCAGGATAAAGGAGGAGAGCATCCATGACATACCGCTCGTGTGCCCATAACTAATGCTCGGCTGGGTGGTTCGAACACGGTGGATCTTCTGAAGAAGGAACTCTGCCTCCGAAGCCTGCCTAAAGCTTCGAGGCGGAAGGAGAAAAAGACTCGCCTGGCGAGCCCAACCTCCCCCTATAAGTCCTCTAAAGTGATAGTGCCTTCAGCGCATTGTCTGTCCAACAGCACTCGAAGTTATTCATCTGGCAAGCGTACAGACATCCTCGGGAGGTTCTTCTCTTCGAAGATGGACCTGCATCTCCTCCGAGCTAGGCCTGGAGGGCATATTCTTTTAATGAAATTGTCGCTGACCTCAGGCTAACTGGGAGGAGCTCGAAGGCTCGTTTCCTCCTGTTTTCCCTTGACCATTTTTTGTGCAGGAGAACATGCTAAGCGCGTGCTGCCTGCCCACTGTTCCAGGTTATAAGCGTTTTGCGACCCCAACACCACGGGATGGGGGCCGGGTAGAAAGATGCATTATTTACACCCGACATCATTTCTCCGTTCTTCTCTTTGCTTTAAATACCTCCTTTCAGGCAGTAGCTGTGCAACTGTACCTGGATAGGAGGATACTGTTTTATCTGTGTAGATTCCACCGTCAGCCGACTTCGACGCGGTGGACGCCTTCCGTGTCGGGGCATGGTTGACGAGACCCCTCCTGTTGCTCGGGGATTTGAACGATAGATACTTCCTTTCGGGAAACTACTTGATCAATCCCAGGGCTCAGGTCCTTGCTGACCTGATCGACGAGCTGCAGATAGGTGTCCTAAATGTGGATGAGTTTACGCATCACTGTCCGAGAACCATTTCATTTTCCTGTCTTCATCTATTTTTGTGCTTTCCTGATGCACAGCCTGATTTTGGGCTGGGTGTAGTCGATGACCTCTATGGTAGTGATCGTATTCTCATTCAAATATCCTTTTCTGGACTGCTTCCGCTTGAGAGCCTGCACCGGTTGTGCTTGGCCGGGCTCAAAAATGAATGATTCTCTGGCTCAGTCGAGGAGTTTAGGTCGATGGATGAAGCAGTTGAGTTCTGATCAGGTAACCTCATTGGCGTCGGCCTGACTTCAATTTCTAACACGACTGGCCGTTTTGCAGCTGAACGCATCCGTGTTCAGACATTCGTGGTCAGAACGAGTGCCAGACATCCCTCAAACATAAGCGTTAGGCCTACATGCGCTATAAGCGCCGCCTGACCGATTTCATTGTCGTTGAGTTTCGTCGAGCTAGTGTTAGGTTATAGTATGTTCAAAGAACACCCACCGCTTTTCCTGGCCGGCATGCCTGTCTTCATTTAATGAGAAAGACCCCTCTAGCAGAGGTATCGAAGCGAATCAAAAGAAATCGGGGCAAGTTCTCGCAGGATACCCTCCCCTTCTCCAAGAGAATGGGAAGGCAATCTCGGACCCTGAGTCCGTGGTGGAGTCTTTGGCGATCGCTTTCCTTGCATTTTCTAGCCTCAGGGGTGCTCCGACAACATTTAATCCAAATTGAGATGTTGCGGACTGCCGCCAACTGGAATTTATGTCAAAGTGGGAGAACCATTCAACGACAGGTATATATTTAGTGACTTGTGTTCCGCTCTCGTTTCCTTCGCGGACACCATCCATGGTCCGTATAATGTCCAGTATGCCATGCCATGACACCTAGTTGAGTGAGGTATGGCCTTTCTATTATATTTGTAAACAGGAACTGGAGAGAAGATATCCTCCCAGAGTCCTCTCAAATGGTTATTGTGCTCGCTTTTTGCAAACCAGGGATAGTCACTCACCCTTGCTGATTTATGCCCAATCTCTCTAACCTCCTGCCTGTGCAATTTGATGGAGAAATTAGTAAATATTAGACTAGCCATTTTTCTATACAGCGAACGCCACCTGTCTCCCGCATAGGGCGGCTTCCGCCGCATGGAAGTGTTCTCAGTGTCACACTCTTTGCCCTGAGCATCAAGGGTATCACGTCGGAGCTGCCGGAAGATGTTCCCACTACGGATAAAAGGGAAAATCCTTCTATCTGTTTTGGTGTGACCAAGATGACAACTTTGGAGTGTCGAGTCCAACAGGCATTGAACCACACCTTTCTTTATGCCGAAGTGTACATGTTTCGGTTTTCCTTGCCCCCAGAATAAGATTGTTTCATACTGCCGCCATTCACGGCACCACCCCTACCCAGACTTGTTTCAAAATGGGGTTCTCCTTGAAGTTGCGGATTTGCACTGTGTCCTTGGTCATGTTTTTGACCGACGCCTCACCTGGGAGCATACCCGTCATGCCAATAGAAACTGAGAGGGCACGTGCCCCTTAGATTTTTTTGTATTTTTACTTTTTAATATATATATTTTCTTTATTACTATTATTTTTAATACTATACAATGTAGTTATGATCATTTTATAGTATGAGTTAAATGTGTTCTTCGAATTCGTAATTGATCATACCACAAAAAGTCGCCATCCCGTCCCTTTCTCTATGTTATTGGTTTCTTCCAAAGCAAAATTAGCTCGCTGGTGATTGAAGTTGCTCAGAGACAGAGCGGTTGCTGGTGCGGTGGTTAGTAGAACAAATATCCCTTTACAGACGTATGAAGATTAAATGCAATTAGTTTCAGAAATAAAGACATTTAGTGTTTATTTCTAGTGTTTATTATATCTAATTATTTGTGACTTTATTATGTGGCATTATTAATTTTATTCTCTGAATGGATTAGCATTTAATCTGTGAATTTAAGCCTCTTAGAATTTTGGAGGGATTTTTTGATTGTGCCCCCGCAGAATTTTGGCCTGCATGACGCCCCTGCCTGAGAGGCTAATATTCTCAGCCTTAGGGATTCAAGTTTTATGCATCCGCAGCCGACCGTGTATTACTCGATCCCCCACACCGGGCCCCGACTGGCGCCCGGTGCCTTCCGCACGTCCCCAATTGAAAGCCTACTTGTTGATGCTGGGGATGTGCCACGCGCTCTGCAAAATGCACTCTTTATCTGTACGCGCTAGCCCTGTGGCTCCCTCAGTTCCCATCAGCTCTCACCGCTTGAACAGCCGATCTCGACGGCGCCTTTGCTGTCGAGAGAAGCCAGTTATACCCTAAATCTTTAGGTTTTACGACTAAGAAACTCCTTCGACAGCTTGGTTTAGTTCTCGGGCCTGTGGCGCCCCAGGTTCTTCCCAAGACGCAACTACTTTGAATATTTGTCACCATACCTCTGCTCCAAAGCTTCTACAGCGCCCGAAGTATTGCGTTTCGCATTTTTTAGCACACTTCTTGTCACGCTGGATCCGTCCGGGTTTAACCAGAGACGATAAGTCCCAAAAGGGGGCTGGTTTCCACGCATGTTCCCTCGGTTTGAAATCAGCTGTTCTCTGCCAGCCGCTGCGTCTGTCTCCACGGCCGAGCTGGTTGCAATAGACCACTCGTTACAGCAGATAACGAGTGGTGCCCGGTTTGGGGACTGGATTGTGATCTATAGCGACTCGCAAAGCACCGTGAGTGCTCTCGGGGAATTTTAATCTCACTATATCCTAGTTCGTAGTGTCCGTCACGCCACGGTTTAGGCGGACTGGGGGATTTCGAGATTTTCTTCTGTTGGGTTCCCGGGCGTGTAGGAATTGCGGAGAATGAGCAGGCCGATGATGGCGCTAAGGAGTCCACGGTGCCATGACACGCAACTTTGCATTCCCTCGGCTGTCTTCCATCTTCTTTGCCAAGCAGCCCGGATTGATGCTCAGATTCCGGCTTTGTAAACGGTTTGAAGAAGGGCGAAACGGTGGCCTGGTTGGAAGGCATTATCCGCCATCTGCCCGCCCCTTCAGTATCCTCTGATCGCCCCCCGTCAGTACCCACTATTCGCGTCCCGTTGAAATCTAAACAATTTTTACAGAACCTCCGGGTATTCTCGATTAATTCGCGCGAGTCTACCCCATACTAGTTCTACCCGCTCCTCGAATGCAATACGCCCAGTCTCAATTTATGTCTAACTCGAAAGCAAGATCTAAGTTCATCCCGTAGTAGTCATTGTCAAGAGACTATTATTTGAACTTTGTGCCAAGGCAAGGATTACTCTCTCGGGCCAAATCTCCGAGGTAACAGCAACACACAACTCTCCTGTTCAAGTGCTCTCTCTACGTGTATGTCTAATGTGTATATAGCTTGTTTTAAAACCCCTTTTTATTCTTGTAAAAGAATATTAATTTGCACATTAGTAAAGGTATTTTTGTACCCATTCTTCTATTCTCTCGGAACCTTCAAGATATTCGACTATTTGGCCAACCTAGATTTAATACAGATTCGATACAGAAGGGCTTGAATGGTCATCAAGTGTTGGTCCTAATCTTGGCTGGCTACATTAACATTATCGAAATAGGTGATGTTTGGTAAGCCTTTTAAAATCCTCGACATTATCCGGTTATAATTGCTGCAAGCCGTCACCAGACCAAAAGGTAGCCGTCTGAACTGCATCTTCCCCTTATCAGTGGGGAAAGCAGTAAGTTTCTTCACTCCCTTTCTCAGGAAGATGTGATAATAGGCCTTCCATAAATCCGACTCGAAGATGAACTTGACCTTCTCAAAAAGGTGGAAGTTCTGGTTTATGGTGAGGATTGGTTCGGCATCGAATATGGTAACAAAATTTAGCTTTCTAAAACCGATGCACCTTAGAAGTTTATCCACTTCGTTATTAAATGCTTCTCGGAGGTGTATAGGCAGGGGGTATGGTTTGGAACGGATGGGTTCCAGGGTGGTTAGTTGGATATTGTGCTCAAAGTGGGTAGAACAATCGGGGATCTCGATGATGACGTCATCAAACGACTCAGGAGCGCTTGTAGTTGATCTTTTTGAAGAGATGATAGCTGGTCGTATATCTTAATTTTCGCAGGCGGGGAATTATTAAAGTCGGGCAAGACATGCAACGGGTATTCCTTGTCTTGCTCCACGCAGTTGACTTGGATTACACAAAAGGGGTCCATGGGGTAGCCAGATTCCATGGGAGATTCTTCGTCGATTGGAACTATCTGATTGATGCCCGCGCGCTGGTGGTACCGCTTGAGCATATTAACATGAACACGCTTTCTTGCCGACGGCGTTTCAATGAGGTAAGCCACGGGGCCACGCTTATTGACTATGTGGTAGGGGCCATTCCACTGGCTCAACAATTTGTTATTGTCCGTGGGAAGGAGAAGCAGAACTTCTCCGAGGTTAAATTTCCTTTCTTTGTACTTGCAATCGAAGTATGTCTTATACTTGTCCAAATTGATTGGTTCCAGGGTGGCTAGTTGGATATTGTGCTTAAAGTGGGTAGCACAACCGAGGATCTCGGTAATGACGTCATCAAACGACTCAGGAGCGCTTGCAGTTGATCCTTTTGAAGAAACGATAGCTGGTCGCATATCTTAATTTCCGCAGGAGGGAAATTATTAAAGTCGGGCAAGACATGCAACGGGTATTCCTTGTCTTGTTCCACGCAGCTGACTTGGATTACGCAAAAGGGATCCATGGGTAGCCAGATTCCATGGGGGATTCTTCGTCGATTGCAACTATCTGGTTGATGCTCGCGCGCTGGTGGTACCGCTTGGGCATATTAACATGAAAAAGCTTACTTCCCGAGGGGGTTTCAATAAGGTAATCGACGGGGCCACGCTTATCGACTATGTGGTAGGGGCCATTCCACCGACTCAACAATTTGTTGTTGTACGTGGGAAGGAGAAGCAAAACTTCTCTGAGGTTAAATTTCCTTTCTTTGGACTTGCAATCGAAGTATTTCATATATTTGTCAAAATTGATGTCGGCGTTCTGAGACGCAATTTCGGCGCACTTTTACAGCCTCCTTCTTAAGAAGTCTAGATATTTTTATCCAAATTCTGATTAGAATAAAGTTCCTTTAGGATACTCAGGGGACCTCTGACGTTTCTACCATATAAAAGTTCAAAGGTGGTGAATCCTAATGTACGATGGGGGATTTCACGGTAGGCAATGAGGGCTACCGGAAGGAAGCGGTGCCATTCAGTGGGCTGATCTGCACATAACCCTCTGAGAATAGCCTTAAGGCCAAATAGTGGTAAACAGGGACTTGATTATCAATAATTTACCAGCGTACTCCATTAATTCGGAGGTGAATTGACGACCACGATCCGAGAGGATTTCTTTGGGCAGGCCCATTCACTGCTCCGGTTTCAAATTGGAGGACCTCAGAGGTACTTTTATTGAACAAAAAATTTACCTGGTGGCCGTCAGTATTCGGCGCGTTTGAAGAAGAGGGGGCCTTATTTTGAGACGGTGGGGGCTTAGAAGTGGCCCTGACCTGGTGTACCTGGTGAGAAGGAAGGGTGCTTCTAAACTGCGAGTTTTAAGGGCTGTTGGACCTCACGTGGTCCGGAACTCGACAGGAATAGCATACGATGCTCCTCCTGAGGAACCACGAAACAGGACGGGGAAGGGTGAGAGAAAGGGGATTAATATCACGGTGGTGTGACGAGAAGAGAGCTTTGGGTTTGGCGGGCCCAGTCACCTTAACGAACTTATTCCCATTATTAGGAACAAATTTGTTCTTGCTGGTTTTGGATTTAGGAGATTGGGGGTTCTTATTTCTTCCTTTCTTTCGGATAGCAGTAGTGGCTAGCCGCGTAGAGGTTTGCCTCCTCGATGCATTCCGTGAGAGTCCTGCACCTCCGGTCCTTCACAAAGGATCTGATTTCCGAAGGGAGCTAGGTAAGAAATTAGTCCTTGAGGACGAAATTGACCAGGGCGTCGTATTCATGAAGCACTTTGGACGCGTCAATCTAAAAAATAAAATGACGCTATGGGGAGCTGCCGAACTGTCGAAGGGTTTGGTTTGGTTGAATGCGACAGTGCCTAAATTTAGCTCGGTAGAAATCCGAGGTCATGTTGTAAACGGCGAGCAACTCGGCTTTTAACGATGAGTAATCAATTGCCATATCCCTGAGTTGGGAGCTCAACAGGGACAAAAATTGTGCTACGCCGTCCGTCTCGATGTCCCACTGGTTCACCTCGAAGATCTTTACGAAGTGGGTGAGAAAAGACCCGAAGTCTTCACCTCATTCAAAGACAGGGAGTTTTATGGTCACACACTGCAGTCGTCTAGTCTAGGACTTGAGGAGTTTATAGAGAGCTTCTCACTCCTAGCTCTCCAATTCATGAGAGCGAATTCTCTCTCTTTTTTCTCGTTCTTTTTCATATCCTTTCTTCTCGTTCCTTTTCTCTTTCTTATCGTTCCTTTTCTTCTTCTTCTCTTTCTCTTTTTTTCTTCTTCCACGATGTACGCCATCAGATCTTTGCTAATGCGTCCGAGTGACTCACCTTGAGCCTTGTAAATTTCAAACGGCGAAATGCCGTTGGTTTTATGCGACGGGCACAACAACAAGAATTAAATTAACGCACGACATTGAATATTGCGGAATTATGGATTCCTTTACGCACATGCGGGAGTGAGAAAGGGTTTGGTTAAACAAACAAAAACACCAACAACAAAAGGGAGAGCGTTTAAGGCCGAGATTTATTGTGATTGAGACGAGAGTTATAGCACTCCTAGCACAGCAACACGAAGAATAATACTATTTTTCTATACCTTCAACTTACGGCACGAGATGAGGCCTTGAAGGATAACAATTCAATTCCGTGGGGGAATAAAATTAATAGTTAAACACGGTCACTCGACAATCAATTCATCAAAAAATAATAAATGGGAACGGGAACAAATACACTTCGCAAAAAGCTATGCAATGGTTATTTCTCACCTTTTAAACTCCAGATCCGAAACCAAGATTAGCCACTATTAACAATTTAACCAAGGTTGACCAATATATTGATTAAATTTCAATCAATTGATTGACCAAGATTAACCCCAATAAAACTAATACCAGTTTAATATATAATAGATATAACTATATGTCGTAGAATAGGGTCATGTTAACCTTTTCCGCGTTTCTCAACCTAGGTCGAACGGATATGTGCGTGTAAGATTTATAATATATATATATATATATATATATATATATATATATATATATATATATATATATATATATATATATATATATATATATATATATATATATATTGACTGGAACTCTGCAAAATTCCTTTATCATTCCGCTGATTTCACAAAAAAAAATATTATCGAGTGTTCATTAATTGGCATGTTGCCTAATATAAATATTTCCCTTGGCCTATTTAAACTCGACCCTGTTTAAAAAAAAATTTGTACTAAATGAAATAACTTCATAATGCAGCCTGTTGTCACTCTTTATTAGTGTAATATCATTCGCATTGCCTCCCCTACCACGTGTCTCTGCTATGATCGTGGATTAACTCTTAGCCCTAAATATTTTCGTTCTAATGATAATCCTTTAAAATGTTTTTTGTTTTTTCACCCACTATTTCCATTCATATAGACGGCGTTGTTGTGTGTATATCGTTTTAGGGATGCATATGTCTGTTATTAGTTGCCTATTGTTCTTTTTATTAGTATTTTTCTGTCTTATTTTTGTGTTTTTACATTGGTTTGTACTATGTGATGGGCGTTCCCTTCGTATCTTTGTACCCTATATAAGGTTGTCTTCTCCATTTTCATGCTATTCATTGAAAATGAATTTGCAAATATAGTTCGAAAGTGCTTGGATTCATCTTTTCATTTTTCTGGACGATGGTCATCTTCAAGGGACTCACGACCATGACGGAACTCCCTATTCCAGTGAGCAATGGTTGCATAGGAAGGGGCGTTGTCGGTGTACACTGCAACCATGCGTTCATGCATCTCTTTTGCATTCTTGCCTTCCTTGGTCAAAAATTTGATCACTGCACGGTGCTCAACCTTCTCCCTTGTTGAAAAATTTGTGACTGACGATCTGCGATCAACTACTGCTTGTTAAATAGAAGAGGCAGGAGCGTGCGGCTGCCGGTCCTGACTTGTAATAACTTGTCCTAACACCCTCACAAACAACCATTCCCCTTCCTCTGTTTTGCCCTACGGATTCGCAATCGCAAAACTTATTGACCGCCCCTCGTATTGACGGTGTGAATGCACGAGTCCGGGATGAACATCGCGCGCTCCATCCTATTTCCTTCGGTGAACAAGGTCCTTCGTAGCTCCACTTGTAGTCACCACGGTAGATGCCTTCGAGCAGTTTTTCTACGTTTCCGTTTTGGGGTCTGCATACAGAAGCACCGAAGACTTTGAAATTCACGTCCTCGGCGTCGAAGAAGAAACCTCGCAGTACGACATCCCTTTTCTCAGTGAAGGGTATACAGGATAGTTTATGATTTCGTCTTCATCTTCTTCTGAGTTTTTTTTCCATTTCTTTATTCTCTTCCTTCTCTGTTTCTTGCCTCACTTCCGTCTTCTTTTTACTTTGACGTTTTTTCCTCGGGCTCTTTTTTGAGTGTCCGCTCTTTTCCGATTCTTCTTCCTCCGTGGTTATATAGAGAGACAGATAGATAGAGAGATCTGGAGAGAGAGCTATAGAAAGCGCTAGAGAGAGAGAAAGAGATTGGGATTGAGAGGGCTAGACAATATAATAGGAGAGAGAAACGGAGAGAGAGCTATAGATACAGAGAAAATGATAGAGCTTTAGAGAGAGCTTTAGAGAGGGTCAGAGAGAGAGAGAGAGAGAGAGAGAGAGAGAGAGAAAGAGAAAGGGAGCTACAAGGAGCTACAAGGAAAATAAGTACCCTAGAATACCTTAAGGTCCATACAAGGAGGGAGCTAGATAGATAGAGAGAGAGTAACAACAAGGAGTAACAACAAGGAAAGAAGGTACCCTAGGAGACCTTACGGTCCAGAAAAGAGGGTACCTTTGGACTAGCAATTGAGCGGGCACAAGGCTGCTCAATTGTTTTGCGTCCCTAAACGGCCACTTTTCAAGACTTTGTCTAGTCTTGACTTGAACTGGTCAACAGATTCACTGTTGACAACTTCCACTGGAAGTGCGTTCCACATACCGCAGATACTGTAAGTGAAAAAAATTTCCACACAGATTGCGGTTGTAACGCTTCAGTTCAAGTTTGAAGCCGTGATTGCGCGTTCTGTTCTCACTCAGTGTGAAAATATCCCGATAGTCAACATTGTCGAACCCTCGAAGTATTTTGGAAAACTTCGATGAGCTGACCACGCTGTCTACGGGTTTCCAGCGAGAACAGATCTAATTCCCCTAGTCTATCCTCATAACTTTTATGTCGGATAGAGGGAATCAGCTTGGTTGCCCTGGCTTGTACGCGTTCCAATCTCGCGATGTCCTTTCGCAATGAAGGACTCCAAAATTGTACGGCATACTCCAGGTGCGGTCGGACAAGTGAGTTGTACAGGCACAGTACAATCTACTGGTTCCGATAACCAAACTGGCGCTTAATATAGCCTAGCATCCTTTGGGCCTTTTTCTCCGCCTCAATGCACTGTTTCGAGAACTTGAGGTCACTAGTAATAGTAACACCCAAGTCCTTCTCAGTGTCACTCGATTCAAGAGCAGTGCCCTTAAGCATATACTGAGATTGGGGGTTTCTGTGGCCGATATGCATCACTTTGCATTTGCCCACGTTAAAAGGCATTTGCCACGTGTCCGACCACTCCCCAATCTTCCCAAGATCTTCCTGCAGGCGGGCAGTATTTCCATCCTTTGCAACGTTCATACCAAGCTTGGTATCGTCGGCAAATTTGGAAATCTTGGCAACCATGTCACTGTCCATGTCGTTGACGTAGATGATGAATAGTAGTGGTCCCAGGACAGAACCTTGAGGCACCCCGCTAGTAACAGGCACCCACTCAGAAGACTGTCCATTTACCACCACCCGTTGCCGTCTGCCACTTAGCCAGTTCTCGATCCAGCCGGCTACCTTTCCGTCTATGCCAAGCGCTCGCACTTTCCGGAGAAGGCGGCAGTGTGGTACCTTATCAAAGGCTTTCTGAAAGTCTAGGTAGACCACATCCACCGCCTTGTCCCGATCGTGCTCACTGAAAACGAAGTGGAAGAATTCTACAAGGTTCGTCAGGCATGACCGTTGCCTTCGGAAGCCGTGCTGGGAACTCCTCAGTAGCAGGTTTGACTCTAAATACGACGTCACTTTGTCCACCATGATGCTTTCCATGAGTTTACCGACTATCGAAGTCAGACTGATAGGTCGGTAGTTTGACGGTTGGCTACGGTCTCCTTTCTTGAAGATCGGAGTCACCTCCGCCTCACGCCAGTCTCTAGGAACGCATTTGGTCCGGATTGACATGTTAAAGATAGCGCACAGATGTCGTGATACTTCATCGCACACTTCCTTCAACACTTTAGGTAGAAACCCGTCTGGTCCAGGGGACTTATTCGTCTTTAGGTCAGCGATCTTTTTCTTTATTTCTCCTTCGGTGAAGTCCATTGCCTCCAGCTTTTCCCCCGAGTAGGAATCCGTCGGCTGGGGAATGGTACCACACTCTTCAGTAAACACTGAAGAGAAGTAGTCGTTGAGGAGGTTGGCATTTTCTGCATCTGATTGCTTTGATGTCCCCTCCTCATTCCTCAAAGGGCCAATCGTTCGACGGATTGGTTTACGGCTGTTCACATATCCAAAAAACTCCTTGGGATTCTCTTTACAGAGTCTCGCCACTCGGAGTTCCTCAGACCGCTTAGCCGCCCTTATACTGTACTTCACTCTCCTGGCTAGCCTCCGGTATTCGTCAAAGTCACCCGAGATCTTCGATTGCCGGTACACATTTCTCTTCTCCCTAAGCAGTTGCCCGATTTCTCGATTAAACCACTTTGGTTGAACAGAAGACCGACGGGGACATTTCAGAGGAATAAAACGCGATTGAAGACTCATGAATGTGGTTTTGAAACTGTTCCAAGAGTCTTTAACACCATCGCACTCCTCTAGCCTCGCATCAGTCAGTCCCGCGCGTAGACCTGCAAAGTCTGCTCTTCTCAAATCCAGTTTCCTTGATTTACTAGTTGCAGGCTCTGCCTTGAGGACTTTGACTACAAATCTAATTAGTCGGTGGTCACTGCCACCGAGCTCTTCGCCAACAGAGAGGTCCTCAACGATGTCATCTTCAGAGGTGAAAACCAAGTCGAGGATATTGTCTCCTCTCGTTGGCTCTCTCACCCATTGAGTGAGGAACTCGTTGTTCGTGAACTCCAGGAGTAGTGCGTTCTCGCCACAGGGTTCTCTGGTTTCCCAGTCAACTTGTGTGTTGAAATCACCCATGACGATACACACTCTGCCTTCGACAAGTTCTCATAGTAGCTGGTACAGATCTCTGTCCTTTTCAACGAGTTGGGCAGGAGGTCTATAAAGCACAGGGTCCTGTATTTGGCAGGACCTATCTCTAGGTCAACACCTAGTAGTTCATGGTCGGATATGATGTTGCAATCCGTCGAGTTGAGAGTATCCTTGACATACAACATCACACCGCCCCCCTTTCTGCCTGGCCTATCTTTCAGGAAGAGCTGGTAACCGGGAATCGTGAATTCACCTTCAAAATCTCGGCTTGAGGTTTTTATCCACGACTCCGTTATGGCCACCATCTCAGGTTCCTCTGTTACTACGAGGCCACGGAGCTCAAGAAACTTATTCCTGATTGACCTCGCATTGAACAGAAGAACTTTGAGGGAGTCCCCTAGTGTAGGACTCCCTACGCTCTTCCGTTTCCCGGCTTCTCTGTTTTCGTGGTCACACCCTTTTTGACCACCTCCGAGAAGGTCGTTCCAGGAGTGAAATGGGCATGCTGGCGAACGTCCGCTTTCGCTCTGTTTCGAACGCTCCTTTGGGTGCGTTCCACGACATCTTGAATTAGATTGGCGAGAAAGGCCTTCCCTTTAAAGGAAAGATGTACCCCGTCCCTTTGGTAGAGGTCGTCTCTACCGATAAAGGTACGATAGGGGTCCACGAAGAAGACTCCTTCTGCCGTGCAGAGATCCGCCAACCTTTTGTTCACTGCCACGTTTCTTTCGTGAGCGGTTCGGGATGGACCTCTTCTCGGAAGCATCCCAACCACCACACGTTTGCGGGTTTTAAGCCCTATGTCGTCCACGGCTCCCATCACTGTTTGGATGGTCTTACCACTGAGGCCCACTTTACCCCCTCTGAGGTAGATGTCGTTGCCGCTCACCATCAGAGCAACAACTGAATTCTCAGAAATCTGAGCTTTCTCTGCCTCTACTCTGATGGTGTGGTTACCCCGTCCTGAAAGGCAGCTTACCTTCACGCTAGTGCGAAGGCGGGCCGCTAGCAGCGGCTGCAGATCCCGTGTTTGCGAGTCACCAATGAGGGTGACCTTCGGACACTTGGTCTCTAAAGACGGGGTCTTCCCTTGTGGAAGAGGCCTCTCCTTTTCCTCTTTACTCTCCACATTCTTATCTTTCTTTTTCTTCTTCTTAATCTGTTTTTCTTCTATTTTGGGTTCTACTCTTGTTTCAACTATCACCTTTTTCTTTTTTTTCTTCGTTTCTCCTTTCTTCTTTTTCTCCTTATCTCTCGCCTCAGCTGGCTTAGCCTCAGATGATGCCGGAATGTCCGCTTCATTACCAGGGGATTCCGAAACGTCAGTGGGAGGCGCCTCTTCTAGGCATCGAACCTGAGCTACTTTAAGGGCTTCGAGCTTATCCAACTTTCCCTCAAGGACCTTAGCTCTCTCCTCTGAGGCTCTATAGAGGTCTTTTAATTTTTCCACCTCTCGCGTCAATATGCAAGTAGTGCAGATACTTTCAGGGCTGCATTTTGAGTAGCAGCCCTCCGGAAAGTCAACGCACCACTTTTCTAACTGGCATATTGCACAGTTGTGTTTGAGACGAACGGGTCCTTTTTTGCCTGTCATTTTGAGCGCTTTCTCTCTCTCTCTGAAAACTCGTGACCAATTAATGATAAAAAGGGGAGTTGGTGAGTTCTCCCAGCGTGAGTCGCTCCCGCCTATCGATCGGAGAGGTTTCGGATCTTTCAGAAGGCACGCTCCATGTGCTGCTGTTCGTCCGACTGAGTCGTCAAACCTCGGCGTGCCGTGGCTCCCAACCAAGCAGCACTGACGGTCCCCGAAGGGGCCATCGATTTCTCACCAGGTGAACAACAACGAAGCACGCCCCGTACTAAACTCCTACTAGTTCCCTTCACAACGGCCAGGATCTCGGAGAGAGAGAGAGCGTTAATGCTAGAGAAGAACATGATTAAGAGAGCTAAGATAACTAGAGAAAGAGAGAGATAAATATATATAAAGAATTCTACAGAGACTACCTCGAAATATATATATATATATATATATATATATATATATATATAGAGAGAGAGAGAGAGAGAGAGAGAGAGAGAGAGAGAGAGAGAGAGAGAGAGAGAGAGCCTTAATGCTAGAGAAGAACATGATTAAGAGAGCTAAGATAACTTGAGAGAGAGATATATAAATATATATAAAGAATTCTACAGAGACTACCTCGAAATATATATATATATATATATATATATATATATATATATATATATATATATATATAGAGAGAGAGAGAGAGAGAGAGAGAGAGAGGGAAAGAGAGAGAGAGAGAGAGAGAGGGAAAAAGAGAGAGAGAGAGAGGGAGAGAGAGAGAGAAAGAGAGCTATAGAGAGTTAAAGAGAGAGGAAAAAAGAGCTCTAGAGAGCGAGCTAGAGAGACAGCTAGATTTATAGATGGAGAGAAACGTCGAGAGAGAGAGAAAGAGAGATCTCTCTCTCTCTCTCTCTTTCTCTCTCTAGAAAAAGGGAACGATAGAAAAGATGAAGAAAGAATGTGAGAGAGCAAGAGTGTGAGAAAGTTATAGAGATTGACCTAAAGAGAGAGAGATGGCTGGAAGAGCACTAGAAATAGTGACAGAACGAAAGATAGAAATAAAATTAGAGAGTGAGACCTAAAATAGATAGCTCGAAGATAGAGACAGCTAAAGATAGTGGATACGGGCTAGAGCGAGAGCGAGCTAGATAGAAGGAGGGAGAGATAAATATATTGAAAGAGAGTTAAAAATAGATAGAGAGAGAGAACTAGAAAGAGAGAGTTAGACAGAGGGAGTTACAAAGAGATTTACAGATCGTAAATAACTAGAGAGTGGGAGCTATAAGGATAGATAGCGGGAGCTAGAGGAAGAGAGATGTAAAAAGGAAGAGCGAGACAGAGAGCAAGCGATGGGGAGATAGGTTGTGGAGAGAGATAAGGGTAGAGATAAAAATAGAACTAGGCGATGAAAAAGCAAAAGGTAGAGAGTTATGAGAGAGCGAGAAAGAGGTAGCTTGAGAGTGAGGCCTAGATAGAGAGAGCAATATATATATATATATATATATATATATATATATATATATATATATATATATATATATATATATATATATATAACAGGAATATGATGACCCAGGTGATTACACTAATCATTTATTGGCCGGACGTTTCGGACCTTTACTAGGACCATCTTCAGCGACTATGTTGACTAATGAGAAGGGAAAGGAACATTAATTGATAAAAGTTAAAGAATGCATTAAATAATGGCTAAAAAAGCGGAAGAAGGCAAGTTAAAATAATAAAATTGACAATTATTAAAATTAAAGTAAAAACACTAATAAACAATATATAGAATTAAATAATAATACCCAGTGTGATTAAAAAAAACTTTAAAAATAATAAAAAGTTAAATTATCACATAAACTGACTTGAAAATCTTAGAGTCACTATATATCAATAAAATAAATCCAAACCTAAATAATTACTCCTCCTCAATTAAACTATTCACAATATAACCAACCAACACTTCAATAGATTAACTAGCCAACGACCAACCGAACAAATTTCGTTAGTAGTTTTATATGTTTAGTTAGTTGATTTCTCAACTCGCACGATAAAGGTTAGTCATCTCGTTCATTCTGATTTGTTTTCGGGGTTTTTGAGGGGTTTTCTCTATAATTTAATATAATAGGTTATTTTTGTTTAATCCAGTAACTTTGAATATGTGATATTCAAGTCAGTTTATGTTATAATTTCACTTTCTATTGTTTAAAAAAAAAAATTTAATCACACTGTGTAGTATTATTTAATTCTATATATTGTTATTAGTATTTTTACTTTAATTTTAATAATTGTCAATTTTATTATTTTAACTTGCCTTCTTCCGCTTTTTTAGCCATTATTTAATGCATCCTTTTAACTCTTATCAATTAATGTTCCTTCCCCTTCTCATTAGTCGACATAGTCGCTGAAGATGGTCCTAGTAAAGGTCCAAAACGTCCGGCCAATAAATGATTAGTGTAATCACCTGGGTCTTCATATTCCTGCTACATATCAGATTCCCAAGGAACAAATCAATTGCCAGTATATATATATATATATATATATATATATATATATATATATATATATATATATATATATATATATATAGATATATATATATATATATACAGTGTACAGGGTGTCCACAAAGTCTGGGTACATAGGGGATAAATACATACCTTTAGAACAAAACAATATTATTTAATTATAATGTTAAGAAATTATATTTTCAATATGATTTCCATTATTTGCAATGCATAATTCGATGCGCCTTGCTAAATTCTTGTGAACTCGATTGAATAGGTGTACATTGCGGTCGATTTCAGCACACTGACTGATAATGCGTTCTCTCAAGTGGTTTAGATTTGCAATCTTCATTGAGTAAACTTTCTCTTTTAACATACCTCAGAAAAAGAAATCAAGGGGAGAAAGGTCTGGTGAACGAGGGGAACACTCCACATGACCTCTTCTTCCAATCCAGTCAGGAAAAGTGCCATTCAGCCAATCTCTAACATTTGTAGCAAAATGGGCAGGGACTCCATGCTGCTGAAACCAGTCCGGAAGTCCCTCGCCTAGGCGCTCAGTTTGAGGCATTAATTTGTCTCTCAACATGTTCAGATAAGTCTCACCGGTTACATGTTCATCAAAGAAGAAGGGTCCTAGCACATGAGCTTTCCACAAACCACACCACACCATCACCTTTTGGCAGCCTTGCTGTTTGGATGGATCCATCCAATGTGGATTGTCTTGAGACCAGTATCGAAGATTCTGTCTGTTAACTTCACCATTAACATAAAACAAAGCTTCATCACTGAACAACAAAAGGTCTTTAGTAAAATTGATATTTTCATCCAATTTATCTGAAAACCATTCGCACACCTGCATTCGTCTATCGGGGTCGTCTTCATTTAAGTGATGCAATATCTGTAATTTGTACGGATGGAACTTCTGCTCTACCAGGATTTTGTGGATAGTTGACCTTGGAACACTCAACTCCATGGATGTCCGACGAAGTGATTTCTTTGGGCCAGCAGCAATCTTGGCCATGACAACCTCTTTCGTTTCGTCTGAAGTCTTTGGTCGCCCGGAATGGGGTTTGTCCAAGACACTGCCTGTTTCTTTAAACTTCGTGACCAATTTCCCGACGGCAGTAAAATAAATAGGTTGCCGATCAGGGTGTTGAAGGTTAAATTCCTCGGCGATTTTGTGATAAGACCATCCTTCTCGTCCACTTAAAAGTACCAACTCGATTCTTTCTTCTTTAGACAGAGCCATCATTCGATCTGGGGAAGAAAAATAACATAAATAAATAAAATATTAAAATTCCTATGTACTAGACTTTGTGGACACCCTGTATATATATATATATATATATATATATATATATATATATATATATATATATATATATATATATGATGAAAATTAATGCAAAATCGCAAGAAAAGATGAGGAATTAAACCACATTCTCCGAAGACAATTTAATTCACAACAGTTTCAGTGTATCTCACACCCTTTTTCAACTGACACTGGATGGAAAATATTTTAAAATGCTTACATACATAACACAGTCAGGTCGTGAAAGATCCCCTCTTTTTTCCCGTAATCCCCTATTTGTGGCTAATCAGGATGGGGGGGGTTAGGCCTAAACTTATTGAAGGGCTGACATTTCGCTATTTTGTTTATTTCCTTCCGTATTACAGGATTAAAAGAAAATTAACCCTCAGATAGATTTAAATTAGGAACTGACGATATCAAGCTCGATTCTACGATTCTTCTCTAAACATAGTTAGCCGATTTAAATACCATTTTACTTCCATTGAAATCGATCGAATGATTCAAATCTCTAACATGACAAAATATTCCACTGCTTTGACTGCCCACTCTAATATCTCTTTTGTGTTCATACAATCTCTTGTCTAGATTTCTTCCCGTTTCCCCTATATAAACTTTGTGGCAATCGTTGCATGGTATTTCATATACTCCTATGTTATGATGTTCTTTGCGTTTCCTGGCCATCATCAATTGGTTTGAGGAATTATTATATTTAAAGGCGAGATTAATACCCGCTTTTCCAAATATGTTCTTTAAACTATTTAATTTATTAAAGTAAAATGGTATTTAAATCAGCTAACTATTTTAAGAGATAAATCGTAGAATCAAGCTTGATATCGTCATTTCCTAATTTAAATCTATCTGAGGGTCAATTTTCTTTTAATCCTGTAATACGAAAGGAAATAAAGAAAATAGCGAAATGTCAGCCCTTCAATAAGTTTAGGCCTAACCCCCCCATCCTGATTAGCCACAAGTAGGGGATTGGGGTAAAAAAGAGGGGATCTTTCACGACCTGACTGTGTTATGTATGCAAGCATTTTCAAATAATTTCCATCCAGTGTCAGTTGAAAAAGGGTGTGAGATACACCGAAACTGTTCTGAATTAAATTGTCTTCGGAGAATGTGGTTTAATTCCTCATATATATATATATATATATATATATATATATATATATATATATATATATATATATATATATATATATATATATATATATATATAGAGAGAGAGAGAGAGAGAGAGAGAGAGAGAGAGAGAGAGAAAGAGAAAGAGAAAGTAACAAGGAGTAACAAGGAAATGAGGTATGCTAGTAGACCTTACGATTCATTGAAAGAGGGTACCTTTGATTGAACAATTAAACAGGCGCAGTCCTCTAAAGGGTCAGATTGACGCTCTAGAAAAACACGCGCGCCACGCTTCAAGTCTCCAAGCGGCTATTTTTCGAGACTTGGCCAAGCGTGGACTTGAACTGTTCAACATAATTGCTGTTGACAACTTCTACTGGAAGTGCGCTCCAGCTACCGCAGATGCTACATGTGAAAAATTCCTACACAGAACAAGGTTTGTCGTAGAATAGGCTCCCGACGATATACTATATATTATTATTCGTTGAGGGAATTATTCTATATTTCGAGTGCGTGGTAATCTGATGACCGAGGTTAGTTCAAAAGGGAAGGGGGGGCCTGGAGAGGCTTATTTATCTTCAATATACTTAAGAAGTGGAACGGGGAACAAGGATAAATAATATGACTACCATTAATAAAATAGAGTTTTATTAATTAAACTATCAAACAACACACGGATAATGTTTAAATAGATGGGTATTAAAAATTGGAGAAATACAGGAAATGAAAAAGGTCATGGGAATATCTGACTAATCTGAGGATTAACAAACAAAAAGGGGTAATGGTTCGCTAAACCGTTCAAAGCACATAGTTGCGTTACAAAAGGTTAAATGATTAAAGGTAATGCTTAGCTTAAGTAAATACAAGGTTGTCGTGCAGAGGAAGGCGATGGGAAGGAATCTTCGGTCGAACTGGCGATTTCCAGGAGAAGGGGTTCTTCGGGGGGTTGTCCTTAACGAGGGAGAAGGACTGTCTTCGAGGAGTCAGAGCGAAGTGGGGCTCGGAAGTACAAGTGATCCTTGTGAAAAGATATCGGACATGTTCTAGATGAACAATGGAGGTTATTGTTGTAACCAAGCGTTCTCTTGAAGAACGTTAAAAAAGGGAAATTAAATTTTCCTGACGTGTTGTCCTGGGAACAAGAATCGTTTCTTGACGAACGAGCTTGAAGAACAATGGCTGTTCTAATTTTGTTCTCTTTCTGAACAACAGGGGGGGTGAGAACCGTTTCTTGTCGAACGGGCTCAAAGAACAATGGCTGTTCTAAAGTTGTTCTCTTTCTGAACAACAGGGGGGGGCCTTGTTGACTTGGCGTCTCGAAGGGCACGAACCTTAGCACTCAAGGGATATTGTTCTCTTCTGGACAATAAGGGGTTTCTCAGTAGAGTTCCAAGGTGCACAAGGGAGACCAGATCGGTTTGATGCCTCGCGAAGATAATCTAGATCTGCTTCAATTGGGAAAAGCTATAGTATAAATATCTGGAGCTAGCCCCTCGGCGTAGGAGACAATGGGGTGGGGGACTTCGATGGAATGTCTCGGTGGCGCCTGGGAAAATATCTTATCTGCCCAAAAGCCTAATCTGGCGAGATCGACGCATGGAGGCGAACGGGGGAGTGAACCTCCTTGATTTAACAATGGCTATGATGGGCGATAACGCGCCTTCTAGTTCCTCTCGCAGGATACACGTGGGGAAGCATGTGTTTCAGCATGTGATAGGGGCTGAAGCAATGCGGCCCCAGACCGTTCTTCACACGGTTGTAACGCTTCAGTTCAAGTTTGTAGCCGTAATTTCTTTTTCTGTTCTGGCTAAGCTGGAAAATATCTCCGCAGTTTACAATGTCGAAGCCTCGAAGTATTTTTAACACTTCGATAAGCTGACCACGCAGTCTCCGCGTCTCCAGCGAGAACAAGTTTAATTCCCGTAATCTATCTTCGTAACTCTTGTGTCTGATAGAGGGAATCAGTTTGGTTGCTTTGGCATGCGCGCGTTCCAATCTCGCAATATCCTTTCGAAACGAAGGAATCCAAAATTGTACGGTTTTCTCCAGGTGCGGTCGGACAAGGGAGATATACAAACACAGTACTATCTCTTTGTTCTGATATTCAAACTGTTGCTTTATATAACCTAACATCCTCTGGGCTTTCTTCTCCGCCTCAATACACTGCCTCGAGAACTTGAGATGACTAGTGATAGTTACACC
Source organism: Ceratothoa steindachneri (assembly GCA_963969495.1). Lineage (NCBI taxonomy): Eukaryota > Metazoa > Arthropoda > Malacostraca > Isopoda > Cymothoidae > Ceratothoa > Ceratothoa steindachneri. The sequence goes on from OZ018317.1 coordinate 217,635,295, forward strand.
CAAGTCATTCTTAGTGTCGGTGGATTCAAGAGCAGTGCCCTTAAGCATATAATGAGATTCGAGTTCGGTTGCCGATATGCATCACTTTGCATTTGTCGACGTTAAAAGACATTTACCACGTGTCTGACCACTCCCCAATCTCCCGAAGATCATCTTGAAGGCGGGCAGTATTTCCTTCCTTTGCCACGTTCATACCAAGCTTGGTATCATCGGCAAATTTAGAAATCTTCGCAACCATGTCATCGTACATGTCGTTTTCGTAGATGGTGAACAATAGTGGTCCCAAGAGACAGAACCTTAATGAACACCGCTAGTAATGGGCACCCACTCAGAGGCCTGCCCATTCAATACCACCCATTGCCGTCTGCCACTTAGCCAGTTCTCTATCCAACTTGCTAAATTTTCGTCTATGCCCAGCGCCCGCACTTTCAGGAGGAGGTCGCAGTGTGGGACCTTATCGAAGGCTTTTTGAAAATCGCAGTAGATAACATCCACCGCCTTATCCCGGTCGTGCTCACCAAAAAGGAAGTGGAAGAATTCCACAAGATTCGTTAAGCATGACCGTTGCCTTCTGAACCCGTGCTGGAAACTCTTTAATCGCAAGTTGGACTCTAAATATGACGTCATTTTTCCCACCATGATGTTTTCCATGATTTTACCGACTATTAAGGTTAAGCTTATAGGTCGGCAGTTCGACAGCTGGCTAGGGTCTCATTTCTTGAAGATAGGAGTCACTTCTGGTCTGGATTGACATGTTGAAGATTGTGCTCAGATGTCGTGACACTTTATCGCGCACTTCTTTCAACATTTTAGGTACAAACCTGTCCTGGTCCGGGGACTTATTTGTCTTTAATCAGGGATCTTTTTTTATATTTCTCTTTGGGTGAAGTCCATTTCCTCCAGCTTCTTACCCAATTAAGAATCCATGGGCTGTTGGAAGGGATCACACTCTTCAGTAAACACTGAAGAGAAGTAATCGTTGATAAGGTTAACATTTTCTGCATCTGAGTGCTTTAATTTCCCCTCCTCATTCCTCACAGGGCCAATCGTTCGATGGATTAGTTTTCGGCTGTTTACATAACCAAAGAACTCCTTGGGGTTCTCCTTGCAAATTCTCGCCACTCGGAGCTCCTCGGCAAGCTTTGCTGCCCTTATGCTGGACTTCACTCTCCTAGCTAGCCTACGGTACTAGTCAAAGTCACCAGAATTCTTTGACTGTCGGTACACCGTTCTTGCCTCCCTCAACGTTTGAGCAATTTCTCGTTAAACCACTTTGGTTGAAAAAAAGACCGAAAAAGGCCCTTTAAAGGGATGAATCGTGATTGAAGACTCATGAACGTAGTTTTGAATCTATTTCACGAATCTTCAACATCCTCGCACACTTCTAGCCTCGCAGATTCTACCTTGGGGACCTTGACTATAAATCTGACTAGTCAATGATCACTGCTACCGAGCTCTTCGCCTACAGAAAGCTCCTCAACGATGTCATCCTCAGAGGTGAAAACCAGGTCGAGGGTATTATTGCCTCTCGTCGGCTCTCTCATCCATTGAGTCAGGAACTCGTTGTTCGCGAACTCCAGGAGTAGTTGGTTCTCGCCCCAAGGTTTTCTCGTTTCCCATTCAACTTGGGTATTGAAATTACCCATGGCGATATACACACTGTCTTAAACAATTTCACCCAGTAGCAGGTACAGATCCCTGTCCTCTTCAACAAGTTGGGCAGGGGGTCTGTAAAGCACTAGGGTCCTGTATCTGGCAGGACCTAAATCTAGGTCAACTCCTAGTAGATCATGGTCGGATACAATGTTGCAGTTTGTCGATTTGAGTGTATTCTTGACATACAACATCACACCGCCACCCTCCCTGTCTGGCCTAACCTTTTGGAAGAGTTGGTAAGCAGGAATCGTAAATTCACTTTCAAAATCTCGGTTTGAGGTTTTTAACCACGACTCTGTTATGGCCACCATTTCAGGTTCTTCTGTCGCTACGAAGCCACGAAGTTTAAGAAATCTGTTTCTGATTCACCTCGCATTAAACAGAAGAACTTTAAGGGAGTCTCCTAATGTAGGGCTATCTTGGTTGGACCTCTTCTTGGGAGCATCCCGACCACAAAACGTTTGCGGGTTTTCAACCCACAGTCGTCCACGGCTCCATGACAGTGTGTAAAACCTTTCTTTCAGGGCCTACCTTACCTCGTTTGAGGTATAGGTCGTTGCCACTTACCATCTGGGCAACGACTGAGTTCTCAGAAATCTGAGATTTCTCCGCCTCTATCTTGATTCGGTGCTTTTCCCGTTCTGGCAGGCAGCTTACATTCACACTGGTGCGAAGGCGGGCCGCTAACATTGGTTGCAGATCCCGTGCTTGAGAGTCGACAATAAGATTGACTCTCGCACATTCGGCTACAGAGAAAAGAGTCTTCCATTTCGGAACCAACCTGTCAGTTTCCTCTTTAATCTACATATTTTTTTCTTTTTTTTCTTCTTCTTTCTTTTTGCCTATCTTGCTCTCGTTTCATTTCTGTTTCTGCTTTCTCTTCTTCTGTTTCTACTTTTTCTTCTTCTTTCCTTTTGCCTATCTTCCTCTCGTTTCATTTCTGTTTCTGCTTTGTCTTCTTCTGTTTCTACTTTCTCTTCTTTTTCTATAATTTCTTCCTCTTTCTTTTCTTCTTTTTGGCCCGTTGAGCCAGTCTCGCAGCAGCTGACTCAAGTTCTGGGACGTTGGAAGGCTGGCGTGGCACTGCGATGCAATGCTTGCCTCTTGGGCCAGGGTCTCGTCAGCGGATCCACCCACGTCGGTGGGAGATACATCGTGAGCCGACTGGGCCTCTAGTCTTGAGGACTACTTGGTAATTCTGTCCTCGAGACGGCAAAGCCGACGCGCATGTTCAGACACTAGGTTCTGCAGCTTCCTCTCCAGTGCCTTAGATTTTCCCTCAGTTGATCTATATATATATCTTTGAGCTGTTGCATTTCTCCTTTAAGGACACAGTAATTGCAGATACTTGCCGAGTGGCATTTCGAGTAACCCTGCTCCTGGAAATCTACGCACCACTTGTCCTTTTTACACACCGAACATGTGTATTTAAGAGCAGCTGGTCCTTTCCAGTTATGCAGAACACTTTATATATCTGAATACTCTGCGATCACTCAATAAAAAACTAGAGGGGTTGGTGAGTTCGCCCCGCGGGAGTCGCTCCCGCCTATCCATCGGAGACGTTTCGGATCTTTCAGAGGGCACGCTCCTTTTACTGCTGTTCGTCTGACCGAGTCGTTCAAACCTGTCTTGCCGTGGCTCCCAACCAAGCAGCACTGACAGCCTCCGAAGGGGGGTATAGATTTCGCACTAGGTGAACAGCGGAATATGCACCGTACTAAACTCTTACTAGTTCCCTCCAGGGCAGCAAGGATCTCGGCGTAAAATTCAATGGATATCCTGGTACGCCAACAGACTCAACCCAAGGCTTTGTGTTGACCTGGCAATCAACTTGGAAACAGGGCCCGTCACCTCGGATAGTTTCTACCAGAGGCCCCACTCAACGGTCACTAGGAATGGTCACTAATTACGCGCCAGGGAAGGGGTTAGCGGGGCACTTACACTCATCCCATTCCCCACCATCCAGCGCCTAGGACCCCTCTAGGCCTAGTTTCAGGCAGCCAGTAAGACTCGACCCAAGGCTTTGTGTTGAACTGGCAATCAACTTGGAAACAAGGCCCGTCACCTCGGACAGTTGCTACCAGAGGCCTCCCTCAACGGTCACTAGGAATGGTTACTAGTTACGTAGCAGGAAAGAGGTTAACGGGGCACTTACACTCATCCTATTTACCACTTCCCAGCGCCTAGGGCCCCTCTAGGCCTAGTTTCAGGAAGCCAGTGAGCGCCGATTGGCGTTATTTTTAGAGGTTCGAAAGCCTCTCTTCTGACGCAGTGGTAGCTGTCAGAGTGTTAGGTTTTAAATTTAGATAGATGAAGGATAAAGCTGAAAGGATAGTAGTAGTTTTTTATAGATCAGTCGAATGGATCTCTAGTCTTGAGGACTATTTGGTAATTCTGTCCTCTCGACGGCAAAGCTGACGCGCGTAACAAATTACTATTCTTTGACTTATTTTACTAATCTAGTTTTCTATCCATTCAACAACTTTCCCATGAGCTTTAATGTTGACAATCAATATCTGAGCTCGGTCTTCATCAGTGGTATCATTTCAGGTTTTGCTTGACGGGGGAGAGGTCTAGAACTTATGTTATGGGTGGGGCGGCGAGCGAAGCGAGCCTTTTTAGCTGGGGCATTCGAGTGTTTTTGAAAATTTGTGCCAATTTTTGGAGCATTTTGAAGCCATATAAAAGCTGTATTCAGGTGTCCCATACCCACCCACATCATATTATATATATATATATATATATATATATATATATATATATATATATATATATATATATATATATATATATATATATATATATATATATATATATATATATAAATATAAATATATATTTGTGTATACCACGTAAGGAAAAATGAAAGACTGTTTGGAGTTAGTACTTTCGTCGTCTTAACACTTTCAAACTCATATATATATATATATATATATATATATATATATATATATATATATATATATATATATATATATATATATATATATATATATATAACGGGTGGCCCCAAAGTTACTTCACATTTAAAAAAATTAATAACACAAAAACTAATTAAATATAATATCCTTCCAATGTACTCCATTTTGGTAAAACAAAGGCGGATTCTTTGCATCATATTTTCCATGACATTGGGGTACGATGAATGGGATGAGGGTAGTGCCCCGTTAACCCCTTCCTTGGCGCGTAATTATTGACCGTTCCCAGTGCCCGTTGACGGGAGCTTCTGGTAGCATTGGTCCGAGGTGACGGCCCTTTGTTCCCATGTTGGTTGCCAGGCCAATAAAAAGCCTTGTGTCGAGTTCCTTGGTGTGGCGGGATATCCATTGAACGCTACTCCGAGATCCTGGCCGTTGTGAAGGGAACTAGTAGGAGTTTATTAAGGGGCGTGCTTCGTTGCTGTTCACCTGGTAACAAATCGATGGCCCCTTCGGGGACAGTCTGTGCTGCTTGGTTGGGAGCCACGGCACGACGAGGCTTGACGACTCGGTCGGACGAACAGCAGCACATGGAGCGTGCCTTCTGGAAGACTCCGAAACGACTCCGATCAATAGGCGGGAGCGACTCACGCGGGGAGAACTCGCCAACCCCTTTTTTTATATATTGATTGGTCACAAGCTTAAGAAATAGAGTGTTCAAAATGGCAGGCAAGAAAGGTCCAGCAGCGCTAAAATTCACGTGAGCCACATGTAAGAAGGACAAGTGGTGCGTTGACTTCCCGGAAGGCTGCTATGCAAAATGCCACCCAGGCAGTGTATGCACCACTTGCATTTTAAAGAAGGAAGTGGAGGAAGTAGTCGCCTACTACAGGGAAAGAACTACAGACCTCGAACAGAAAATCGAGAGGCTCAAGGAGGAGCACTCCCACCAGATCCGCAGGCTCGAAGAGAAGTTAAACGAGCTCTCGAGTCCTGTAGCAAACACCACCTCTGCAGAGAGCCAGGGCCCGAATGTGGCAGAGACGCCAAAAGGAAAAAAGAAAAAAAAAGACGAAACAGGGAAAGAAGAAAGAGGAAGAGAGAGAAATAGAAGAAGAAAAGGTAGAAGAAGTTAATGAAAAGGATGACAAGGTGGAAAAGATGATAGAGAAGAAGAAGAAAAATAAGAGGAAAAAGAAAAAAGAAAAGCCTGAAAAGACCATGACGGGGAAGAGAGAGGAATCGGAGAGCTTGCCTCTGAAAATAAAGAATCCGAGCTCAGCAGGCAAATGTGCCAGGGTCATCCTTGTGGGTGATTCCCAGGGAGGGACCTGCAGCCCCTGCTAGCGGCCCGCCTTCGCACAAGCGTTAAGGTAAGCTGCCTGCCAGGATGTGGTAACCACCACATCAGAGTAGAGGCTGAGAAATCACAGATTTCTGAGAGCTCAGTTGTTGCTCTGATGGTCAGGGGAAACGACCTCTACCTGAGAGGAGGTGGGGTAGGCCCTACAGATAAAATCCTCCACACGGTCATGGGTGCCGTGGACGACTGTGGGCTGAAACCCCACAAGTGCGTGGTAGTCGGGATGCTCCCGAGGAGAGGTCCAACACGGACCGCTCACTCGATGAATGTGTCTTTAAACCGGCGCCTGGCAGATTTGTGTACGGCAGAGGGGGTCTTTTTTGTGGACCCGTACCGCACCTTTTATGGTAGAAATGATCTCTACCAAAGGAATGGGGTACATCTTTCCTATAAAGGAAAGGCCTTTCTGTCAAACATGATACAGGATGTCGTAGAGAGGACCGAAAGGAGTATCCGGCCTAGAGTGAGGGTGGACGTACGCCAGTACGCCCGTGTCACTCCAGGAACGACCTTCTCAGAGGTGGCAAAAAGGGGTGCCTCGCCAACAAACAAGCCGGGAAACGGAAGAGCGTAGGGAGTCCTACAGTAAGGGACTCCCTGAAAGTTCTTCTGTTCAATACGAGGTCACTCAGGAACAAGTTTCCTGAGCTCCGTGGCCTCGTAGCAACGGAAGAACCCGAAATGGTAACCATAACAGAATCGTGGATAAAAACCTCAAACCGAGACTTTGAAGGCGAATTCACGGTTCCTGGCTACCAACTCTTCCACAAAGATAGGCCAGACAGAGAGGGTGGCGGTGTAATGTTGTATGTCAACGATACAATCAAATCTACGAACTGCAACATTATATCCGATCACGAGCTCCTAGGCGTTGACCTAGAGATAGATCCTGTCAGATACAGGACCCTGGTGCTTTACAGACCCCCTTCCCAACCTGTTGAGAAGGACAGGGAACTGTACCAGCTGCTGGGTGAGCTTGTTCAAGGCAGAGTGTGCATCGTTATGGGCGACTTCAACAGACAAGTTGACTGGGAAACCAGAGCAGCTTGTGGCGAGAGCGTGCTACTCCTGGAGTTCGCCAACAACGAGTTTCTCACTCAATGGGTCAGAGAACCGACGAGAGGAGACAATATCCTCGACTTGGTCTTCACCTCTGAGGATGATATCGTTGAGGATGTCTCTATAGGCGAAGAGCTCGGTGGCAGTGATCACCAGCTAGTTAGATTTAGCGTCAAGATCCCGAAGGTAAAGTCTGTTGCCAGTCAATCAAGGAAACTTAACTTGAGAAGAGCAGACTTTGCAAGCCTTCGTGCTGAGCTGACTGATGTAATGCTAGCGGTATGCAAAGAGGTTGAGGATTCGTGGAACAATTTCAAAAATAAGTTCATGAGTCTTCAATCTAGTTGCATCCCTCTGAAATGCCTTCGTCGGTCTTCTGTTCAACCAAAGTGATTTAATCGAGAAATCGGCCAACTGCTTAGGGAGAAGAGAAATGCGTACCGGCGATCGAAGATCTCGGCTGCCTTTGACGAGTACCGGAGGCTAGCCAGGAGAGTAAAGTCCAGCATAAGGGCAGCTAAGCGTACTGAGGAACTCCGAGTGGCGAGACTCTGCAAGGAGAATCCCAAGAAGTTCTTCGGCTATGTAAATAGCCGTAAACCAATCAATCGTAGGATTGGGCCCTTATTATACGAGTAGGGTGCATTAACTCACTCAGATGCAGAAAATTCTAACCTTCTTAATGACTCCTTCTCCTCAGTGTTTACTAAAGAGTGTGGTCCCATCCCCCAGCCCACGGATTCCTACTCGGGGGAAAAGCTGGAGGCAATGGACTTCACCGAAGGAGAAGTAAAGAAAAAGATCGCTTACCTAAAGACGAGTAAGTCCCCTGGACCGGACGGGTTTCTACCCAAAGTGTTAAAGAAAGTGTGCGATGAAGTATCACGACATCTGTGTGCTATCTTTAACATGTCAATCCGGACCGGATGCGTTCCTAGAGACTGGCGTGAGGCGGAGGTGACTCCGATCTTCAAGAAAGGAGACCCCAGCCATCCGTCAAACTACCGACCTATCAGTCTGACTTTGATAGTCGGTAAACTCATGGAAAGCATAATGGTGGACAAAATGACGTCGTATTTAGAGTCAAACCTGCTACTGAGGAGTTCCCAGCACAGCTTCCGAAGGCAACGGTCATGCCTGACGAACCTTGTGGAATTCTTCCACTTCGTTTTCAGTGAGCACGATCGGGACAAGGCGGTGGATTTTATCTACTCAGACTTTCAGAAAGCCTTTGATAAGGTACCACACCGCCGCCTTCTCCGGAAAGTGCGAGCGCTGGGCATAGACGGAAAAGTAGCCGGCTGGATCAAGAACTGACTAAGTGGCAGACAGCAACGGGTGGTGGTGAAGGGACAGGCTTCTGAGTGGGTGCCCGTTACTAGCAGGGTGCCTCAAGGTCCTGTCCTGGGACCACTACTATTCATCATCTACGTCAACGACATGGACGGTAACATGGTTGTCAAGATTTCCAAATTTGCCGACGATACCAAGCTTGGTATGAACGTTGCAAAGGATGGAAATACTGCCCGCCTGCAGGAAGATCTTGTGAAGATTGGGGAGTGGTCAGGCACGTGGCAAATGCCTCTTAACGTGAACAAGTGCAAATTAATGCATATCGGCCACAGAAACTCCCAATCTCATTATATCCTTAAGGGCCCTGCTCTTGAATCGAGTGACACTGAGAAGGACTTGGGTGTTACTATCACTAGCGACCTTAAGTTCTCGAAACAGTGCATCGAGGCAGAAAGAAAGCCCAAAGGATGTTAGGCTACATAAAGCGCCAGTTTGGATACCGTAACAAGGAGATAGTACTTTGTCTGTACAACTCCCTCGTTCGGCCGCACCTGGAGTATGCCGTACAATTTTGGAGTCCATCGTTTCGAAAGGACATTGCGAGGTTGGAAAGCGTACAAGCCAGGGCAACTAAACTGATTCCCTCTATCCGACATAGAAGTGATGAGGATAGACTAAGGGAACTAGATCTGTTCCCGTTGGAAACCCGTAGACTGCGTGGTCAGCTCATCGAAGTTTTCAAAATACTTCGAGGGTTCGACAATGTTGACTACCGGGATATATTTACACTGAGTGACAACAGAACGCGCAATCACGGCTTCAAACTTGAACTGAAGCGTTATAACCGCAATCTGTGTGGAAATTTTTTCACTTACAGTATCTGCGGTAAGGGGAACGCACTTCCAGTGGAAGTTGTCAACAGTGAATCTGTTGACCAGTTCGAGTCAAGACTAGACAAAGTCTTGAAAAGTGGCCGTTTAGGGACGCAAAACAATTGAGCAGTCATGTGCCTGCTCGATTGTTAGTCCAAAGGTACCCTCTTTGAATGGACCGTAAGGTCTCCTAGGGTACTTTCTTACCTTGTGGCTCTCTCTCTCTCTCTCTCTCTCTCTCTCTCTCTCTAGCTATCTGTCTTTAGAACGATCTCTTTTGCAATCTCTCTCTCTTTCTCTTTCTCTCTTTCTCTCTCTCTCTCTCTCTCTCTCTCTCTCTATCCTTTACTTCTACTATTCTATGTGTAAGTGGCAGTAGATTTAAGGCCAGATCACCTTAGTCTGGGCCGTAAGGCCCGTGTGATCTGTGTATCTATGTAACTCTATGTAACTCTCTCTCTCTCTCTCTCTCTGAAAATGTCTTCCTCTCTAACCCCCCCTCTCTTTCTACATAAATCTCTCTCTAGCTCTGTCCAGGAATGAGAGTACATAGAATGCGGAGAAATTTATCTTCACTTATTGGGTATGAACAACGTTTAAAGCTGTCTTCTCATCTCCTACTCTCTTCTCTCTCCCACTCACTTTCTCTGTCTCTCTTTCTCTCTCTCTCTCTCTCTGTCTCTCTCTGTCTGTCTGTCTTTCTCTCTCTCTCTCTGAAAAGCGCTCTTTCCTTCAGGGTTCCGCCCTGGAAATCGCCAACGTACTCAATGACTACTTTTCCTCGGTTTTCACGAAGGAAAAGGATGAAGAGATACTCAGACCGCCGCTAGTGATAGATGTTGGATTAGAAACGATAGAGGAAATAACTATAAGGGCCGAAGAGGTTGCCATGAGCCTCGGTCAGTTGAATGCGTACAAGTTCCTTGGTCTTGACGACTTTCTGCCAAGAATGCTGCGTGAGGTGAAATATTAGGTAGGCACCAATCTGTCTGATATCTTCAACGCGTCACTCGTTATTAGTTGAAGTCCCTACGGATTGGCGTATGGCCAACGGAGCCCCAATCCACAAAAAAAGAAACTGCTGGAAGCTACCGATAGATAAGTCTCGCTTCAATAGTGGGTAATGTACTGAAAGGCATTATAGCGGATAGAATAACTGATCACTTAGAGTCCCACAACCTGTTGAGTGACACTCAGTACGGTTTTCGAAGAAAGCGCAAAAAGCCTCACGAACTTGCTCGAATTCTTTTACGGTATGATGAGCGAGTTTGACAGAAGTCGAGCAGTGGACATACATTATTTGAATTTGCAAAAGGCTCTCGATAAAATCCTCCACCGTCGACCGATGGCAAAAGTACGTGCCAGGGGAATTAGAGGATGGGTCGCATACTGGTTAGAAAGTTGGTTGTCGGACAGGGAACAGAGGGTTACTATCGGCGGCCAGGCCTCTCGGTGCTCGTGTTGGGCCCTCTGCTATTCATCATATAAATCAAAGACTTAGATGAAAGACTGGTTAGCTGCCTCACAAAATTTTGCCGACGACACAAAACTTGTAGAGAACGCAGCGACACCCGCCGATTATCATCCGTAGGAACTCTCCCAACGAGAGAGGACCAACGGATGATCGACGAGTGGTCTGACAAGTGGTAGATGCCTTTCAACCTGGACAAGTGTAAGATGATGCACATCGGGTATGCGAATTCCCGGTCAGACTACGAGCTATAATGTATGCATCTTGAGTAAACTGATGCCAAGAAGGACTTAGGTGTGCTGATTAGCAGTGATTTCAAATTCTCGGAGCAGTGCTTCCAGAAAGAGAAGAGGGCTCAGCTCCTGCTGGGTTACATCAGGAGGCAATTCAGTCTTCGGAACAAGGAGGTTGTTTTGTCCTTGCTCAAATCACTGGTGGGGCCTCACCTGGAGTACGCGGTCTAGTTCTGGTCTCTTCACTATCGAAAAGACATCGATCGTTTGGAAAAGGTGCAAGCCAGGGCCACGAAATTATACCATCGCTAAAGAACAAGACATACCAGGAAAGAATGCAAGACCTCGGTCTCTTTTCGCTAAAGACTCGAAGACTGCGCGGTCGTCTTATAGACTTTGAAAATTTTGAAGGGCTTTGAAAATGTCGACTAAACGAAGTACTTTACCCTTAACCGGAATGCGACTCGAAATCACGGATGGAAGGTGGAGTCTAAACCACCCGTTAGACCACTCGGTCACGCGAGTGGTCTAAAGGGCGGTTTAGTTGAGATCAAAGCGGTTGCTCGCTGCCTCAATGTGCACGGTTCGAATCCCACCCCAGCTTGGATTTTTCGAAGTAATAAATAACTATTTCCGAAGAAAAATTATTCCGTTTTCTCTTTCCTGCGGTGAAGTTGGATATATATATATATATATATATATATATATATATATATATATATATATATATATATATATATATATATATATATATATCCGGTTAAAAAGGTAATGTTTTAGGTAACTAAGCTCTTCTTACAGTCACGAAGGATATCGATTAAGCCATCATTTCAAGCGCAAACAAAGTGCCACATTGCAAGGAAAAATAGGATTGACATTAAAGCCTCACAGATGAGTGTCATATAAGTCCTGAAGGTTTGAAATGGGCATGCACATAATTATGCGCATGCAAGAAATCTAAAATATATAACATTCTTGTCATATATATAATAATATATATATATATATATATATATATATATATATATATATATATATATATATATATATATATATATATATATATTTATATATATATATATATATATAACATTTTGTCAGATAAATAATAATATACATCATCTGATCATGTTAACAATAATATATACTGTTCTTATAAAGAGCTACAGGTAAAACTAAATTTCACACTCATATGCGCTCACACACTTACACACACGCATATATACTTACACACCTCTCGCGATATTTGTACAGACCCTTATCACAAAGTTCTGGGAAACGCCACAGCTGTACCAACAAACGTCAAAACAGGTTCAGTCATTGATACCGAGCTCAAAACAGGAATGTGGAGGATTATAATTATTATTATTATTCTGAGAGCTACCAAAGCCCCCCTCCAGGGTGCAAAAGCAACTGCTAAATTGATTCCACACAAAATACCAAAATGGTACTGAAAAGAGGCAAAGGCAGGCATGAAAATGTGAATGGCTAAACAATGAATAAGAAAAATTAGAAGATGAGAAAAAGCTACTGTTTAAATTAACGATGGTATAAAACATCGTTAAAACATCGAGAAAATTCATAGCCAAGTCATTAAGATTAAGAGCAAACCTTGTCACGCGAACTGGACTAAAATAATCAGGCAAAGCTGCGTGCAATGGATGCTGAATAGTATTAAATACCTTAAAAAAATGCTAAGTGCACCAACCAGACGCCGATGATCCAAATCAAGGGACAGAGCTGCTGATATAAACTTAATTGAGTTCAACGCTCTGTCCAACAACTTGAGATGGCAATTAGAAGCAGACATCCAAACAGGAGCAAAATACTCAAAATGAGGCAGAATGAAGGCCTTTCAAGACTTAATAACTGTAGAGTCACAAACAAAAGCTCTGTAACACTTACGAAGTAATCCAGCCTTCTGTGAAATTGAGGAGTACAAGAAACGAATGTGCTTCTTCAACAGTTAGCTTCGAGTCAAGAATTACTCCAAGAAGACGTAAATCATCTACTTCCTTAATAAGTTAACCTGATATGTACCAACTGGGATGTGCTGGATCCAGTTTACGGGGTCTACTAATGGTAATAGAATGCGTCTTATTAGCATTAAGTTTCATGCCCCAAAGTTGACACCAAGAGGTAATCTTGGCTAAATCCCTATTTAGAGATACAGCAACTTCTTCTCTGTTACATGGAGACCGAATTGAGGAGTACAAAGTTGTGTCATCGGCATACGATATCAGTTTATTTTCAAGGTTAATGCCCAAGTCAGAGGTGAAAATTATAAAAAAAATAAGGGACCAAGAACGCTTCTTTGCGAAATGCATGAGACCACAGGCACAAAAGCAGAATAGATCCCATTAACAGAAACACGCTGGGATCTATTTGTCAAAAAAATTCGTAAAAATATTAAGAAGGCTTCCAACAATACCATAAACTTGAAGTTTATAAATTAGAGCCTAATGATTAACAATGTCGAAGGCTGAGCTGAAATCAATAGCTACAATACGCGACTCATTCCCACGATCCAAAGAGGAGTCAGTGTTAAGAGTGCATCGCAAGTTTCCTATATCTTGCGGAACCCAAATTGTGAATCAGGTACCAGCTGATAAAGTTTAAGCCGATGCTCCCTTTGGAATGGGAGTAATGTTGGCTTTACGCCAACAACAAGGAAAAGAACCGGCCTTCAGAATAACTTAAAAACAACTGCCAATTTAGGTGCCAAAATGGGGGCGATCTTCTTGAAGAAAAGTGGGAAAAAGCCATCCGTGTCCGTCCCACCATAAGTATCTAGATCAAGAAGATACTTTTTAATTTCAGTTGAGTTAAAGGCAACTGGTTTTAACTGAGGAAAGGGAAAACAAGTCAAGGGAAGCGACAACTCCTAATCTCTCTGTTTGTTTATAATGGTATTAGAGAGCAAATTAGCTTTATTTAAGGGCTCAAAAGACATAGAACCATCAGGTTCAAGTAGTGGATGCATATTCGACTCCACACCAAACAAGGAAGAGTTAAGGGAGCCCCACCATTTGTGTGGCTGAGTAGCTCCAGCAAGAACATCCTGTAAATGAGAATTATAAGTAGCTTCAGCAGCATTATAAATCTCTGAGCCTCAGCTCTAAGAGCAACATAATTATCCCATAGCAACTGGCTTCGATTGCGTCTCCACAAGTTGTAGGCATCCTGTTTGTCATGCACTACTTTACACGTCACAAAACTTAAGGGCAGTTACTATTCTGCGAACCATTGTGCTAGCTTATCAATATCATTTTGAAATTCTAAAACTCCCTGTTCCTAATTTGTAATAATTTGCGAATTTGGAAATTTTTAACAGCAAGTCATCATCTAAATCATTAAGTAAATTCATGCTACAGTTCATTAATTTCTTCATTATTTAGGTATAATTGGTCAAAAATTCTTCAGCCAAGCAAAATTAGTTTTTGGAAATTTAGGTTAGTGATGTTGACTTTTTTTCTAACATAAGTGTAGGGAAGTCGATATCCCTTCCTCAAAACTGAGGCCCCGTTCGGTAACCCCAACGCCCTGGCATTGGGCGGCGTAATCCAATTACTTATCCCACCCCCCACCCCTCTCTCCCATCGCCTCGAGGATCACCAGAAAGGCAGAAGGGTCACTCACAACCACATACTGCACTAATCATCACATTTCTGGTGCGGCGAGCCTAACATTGGTTAAACCGGCAATATTTCCCCTAAGAGGTGGTATTTAATTTCACTTCATATGCGAAATTAGAGGAGCGACAACCAAATGCCAGAAGGTGCCTTTACGGCTAAGTGAAAGACGCTATGAGAAAAACTGTTAGAGGAGGAGACTTAATTCCGCCGTCCCCCTTCCCCTTCTTCCCCTACCCCCAGTGGGGTGGCGAAGTATATATACGAATAACTGAAGAAGAACGAGGAGTTCTAGTTAGTCATCAAGAAGACAAAGTCCAGCTAGAGGCCCGGCAACCAACGAAAGGGACGTAGAAGAAGCTCATCCTGAGCCAGTTCTTGATGGTCACACCGAAAATTAGCATCTTGTCTCAGGAAGATCGAGTTTGCAATCGAGACAACGACTTCCAGTTAAGTGCACGGCGACCCTACGAAAGGAACACAGAAGAAGCTCATGCTGAGCCAGTTCCTGCTGATCACACCAAACTTTAAGTTAGTTTATATTGAGAAACAAGTTCAACTAGCTCTCGCTAGATAAACCCCCTATCCTGGTGTACAACAAAACCCAGAGATAGTCCTAACCATTGAGGAATACCCCAAAGTGAACTCGTTCAAGCACTCCCCTTCTTTAAAGGATTCACTCGTTTGCTCATCACTCGTCAGTGCGAATTTTTTCCAGATTAACCTGAAGATTGGAAGAAACAGCATACTTTCCCTGTCCCGTTGGTGAAATCATCTTACCAAGAAAACGTGCTTAACGCCATCCGTTGCACGCATCGAATTTATTTGTGGCTTTGAACCTATCCCCGCGCCAGACAAACATCTGGAGTGGCAGTGAAGACGTCCACGCGCCTGCCCGAAAACAACATTCCTGAGGCTACATAAAAATTGAGGCCAAGGTCAGTCTCAAACCAGGTTCTCGTGTGGTGTTTTATAAAGGTAAATAAATTCCATTAACAATTTTTTGAAGGTCAATTAGCGTTCAATATTAAAGTGAACTTTGGGTCAACCATTACTTTATATTCATTTGGTTTAAATTAGTAAGTCTAACATATACTCGTCTAATGCATAGCTGTATAGTTTGTTTTTTTTATTTAATTTTTTTATGTTGTAATTAAAGATATATATATTTTTAGAAGTATTTATTTCAATTCGCGAAACGCTGCACTTGGTGCTAGAAATCTTCACAGATTAAATAACGTAAAATAATATAGCACTTTTAGAGAAAACGTAATCAAGGAGTTATTCAAGTACATAACAAACCTACGTGCGTATTCACCAACTCGGCCCTTACAGTACCACGACACTCATATTTAAAATCTCTAGCTATCTCTAGTTGCCTCTCTCTCGAGCTCCACCAAGGAGCAGCTCTCGCTCTATCTTCCCCTTTGTCTCTCTCTCATCTCTTTCTACCTATTTCTCTAGCTATATATATATCTCTCTCTTTACCCAAGTAGTCAGTCACCAGATGATCTCTTTAGATATCTCTCCCTAGCTCCCTTTTCCGATCTCTCTCTCTCTCTCTCTCTCTCTCTCTATCTCTCTCTCTCTCTCTCTCTCTCTCTCTCTATATATATATATATATATATATACATATTTTTAGCTCCCTCTTTATATATATATATATATATATATATATATATATATATATATATATATATATATATATATATATATACATATTTTTAGCTCCCTCTTTATATATATATATATATATATATATATATATATATATATATATATATATATATATATTAGCTCCCAGAAACTCTCCTTCTAGCTTGCATTCTAGAAATATCTCTATCTTTAGCTCTCTCTTTCTCTCTCTCTCTCTCTCCTCAATGGTGAGGAATTTCTTTGTTTTTTGTTGCAAACCGGGATAGGTGGTTTCTCTGACGAGAGATGTATGAGAGTGCTTCTCAATACAAACAATAGCTAAGTTTCGATGTGACCACCAGGAACTGGTTCAGCATGAGCTTCTTCTCTGTTACTTTCTTTGATTGCCGAAGCACTCCCGCCAGACTTCGTTGTGTCGATCTCTAACTAAATCTTCCTAGTTCTTCTCCAGTTATCCGCCTATATACTTCACCAACCCACTGGGGGTAGGGGAAGGGGGGAGGGTAAGAGCTTAGGAATTAGGCCTCGCTCCTCTAAAGGCTATTCTCCGAGCGTCTTTCACTTAGCCCTAAAGGCATCTTCTGGCTTTTGGTCGCCGCTCCTCTAATTTCGTCTATTACGCGAAATTAGATCCCAACTCTTAAGGGAAATAGTGCCGGTTTAACCCATGTTATGCTCGCCGGCCCAGAAATCTGATGATTCGTAATTTTCGTGGTTGGAGGAGGCCTTCTGGTGGTCCGCGAGTTGAGGTGAGAGAGGGGGGGGGTAAGTAATCGGGTTACACTGCCAAGCACCAGGGCGTTGTGGTGACCAAACAGGGCCTCTATTTTTAGGGTGGGATATCGATTTCTCTACAATGAGATATATTTATATAGAGAAAGAAATGAGAGAGAAGCGGGGAGGAGAGAGGGAAAGAGAGCTATAAAAATAGAGATACAGCTAAAAAGAGAGAGAAAGAAATAGAGAGATAGAAATAAAGAGTTTTAGCGAGAGAGCTAGAGTGTGTGTGCGAAAGAAGAAGACAGAGTTAGAGAGAGTTTCTTAGCTGGGTAGAGAGAGCAAGAGAGATAGATAGAGAACCAGATAGAAAGAGATAGAGAAAGGGATATAGACGACGTTGCTTGAGAGAGAGAGAGAGAGAGAGAGAACTAAAGAGAAAGTTCGAGGTAGAGAGAGCGCTGTTTTGAGAGAGTTAGATAGTTTTAAGAGTGAGTTATAGCGAGAGAAAGAGATATAGCTAGTGAAAGAAAAAAGAGACTGACAGAGCGAGAGATAAAGAGGGAGGGAGAGAGAGAGAGCAAGAGAGTTAGATAGAGATAGAGAGGAGTAACAAGGAGTAACAAGGAAAAGAGGTACCCTAGAAGACCTCACGATCCATTCAAAGAGGGTAGCTAGCTAGATTGACACTCTAGAAGAGCACTCACGCCACGCTTCAAGTCTCCAAACGGCTATTTTTCAAGACTTTGTCTAGTCTCGACTTGGACTGTTCAACAGAGTGGTTGTTGACAACTTCCACTGTAAATGCGTTCCAATGGCTACAGATGCAATATGTAAGAGATTGCCCACACAGATCACGCTGGTAACGCTTCAGTTCAAGTTTATAGTCGTGATTTCTTGTTCTGCTATGGTTAAGCTGGAAAATATCCCTGTAGTCTACAATGTCAAAGCCTCGAAGTATTTTGAACACTTCGATAAGCTGACCACGCAGTCTCAAGTGAAAATAAGTTTAATTCCAGTAATCTATCTTCATAACTCTTGTGTCTGATAGAGGGAATTAGTTTGGTTGCTCTGGCCTGCACACGTTCTAATCTTGCGATATCCTTTCGAAGCAAAGGACTCGAAAATTGTACGTCATACTCCATGTGCGGTCGGACAAAAGAGTTATACAAACACAGTACTATCTCCTTGTTCCGATATCGAAATTGTCGCTTTATATAACCTAGCATCCTTTGGGCTTTCTTCTCCGCACCAATACACTGCCTCGAGAACTTGAGATCACTAGTTATAGCTACACCCAAGTCTTTCTCAGTATCAGTGGAATCAAGAGCAGTGCCCTTAAGGATATACTAAGATTGGGGGTTTCGATGGCCGATATGCATCACATTGCATTTGTTCACGTTAAAAGGCATTTGCCACGTGTCCGACCACTCCCCAATCTTCCGAAGATCATCTTGAATGTGGGGAGTATTTTCTTCCTTTGCCACGTTCATACCAAGCTTGGTATCATCGGCAAATTTAGAAATCTTCGCAACCATGTCACTGCCCATGTCGTTGACGTAGATGATGAATAGTAGTGGTCCCAGGACAGAACCTTGAGGAACACCGCTAGTAAGGTGCACCCACTCAGAAGCCTGTCTATTCAACACCACCTATTTTCGTGTGTCACTTAGCCAGTTCTCTATTCAACTTGCTACACTTCCGTATATGCCCAGCGAACGAACTTTCTGGAGGTGGCGGCGGTGTGGTAACGTATCGAAGGCTTTTTGAAAGTCTGAGTAGATAAAATCCATTGCCTTATCCCGGTCGTACTCACTGAAAACGAAGTGGAAGAATTCCGCAAGATTTGTGAGGCATGACCGTTGCCTTCGAAACCCGTGCTGGGAACTCCCCAATCACAAGTTGGGTTCTAAATATGACGCCATTTTGTCCACCATGACACTTTCCATGATTTTACCGACTATTGAGATTAATCTAATAGGTCGGTAGTTCGACGGCTGGCTAACGTCTCCTTTCTTGAATATAGGAGTCACCTCCGCTTCATGCTAGTCTCTAGGAACGCATCCGGTCCGGATTGACATGTTGAATATTGTACTCAGATGTCGTGACACTTCATTGCGCACTTCTTTCAACACTTTAAGTAGAAACCTGTCTGGACCAGGGGACTCATTCATCTTTAGATCAGTGATCTTTTTTTATATTTCTCCTTGGGTGAAGTCCTTTTCTTCCAGCTTCTCGCCCAAGGAAGAGTCCGTGCGCTGAAGGATGGGGCCACACTATTCAGTAAACATTGAAGAGAAGGAGTGGTTCAGGAGGTTAGCATTTTCTGCTTCTAAGTGCTTTAATGCCCCCTCCCCATTCACTAAAGGGCCAATCGTGCGATGGATTGGTTTACGGCTATTTACATAACCAAAGAACTCCTTGAGATTCTCCCTGCAGAGTCTCGCCACTCGGAGCTCCTCGGCACGCTTTGCAGCCCCTATGCAAAAAGGAGAGATAGTAAGAGAGAAAGAGAGCGCGGCAGAAAGAGCGCAATAGATTTAGAGACAGAGACAACAAGAGAGATAGACACCGAGTAAGCGAGGTTGAGAGAAAGAGAACGAGAGAGAGAGCGAGAGATGGATATATAGAGTGAGAGAGAGCGATGGAGAGATGGTTATATAGAGTGAGAGAGAGCGAGAAAAAAAGAAAAAGAAAGAGAGTGGCAGAGGGAGTTAGAGAGAGGGGGTGGTAGAGAAAGCGCCATAGAGAGTGATAGCGATAGCTAGCTAGATAGAGAAAGAGCTATAAAGAGACCGCGCGAACGAGAGTGGGAGAGAGATCGATTGGGAGAGAAATGCAGATATAGCCAGTGATAGTTAGAGAGAGAAATGAAGAGATAGCGAGAAAGAGCAAACAGGCAAGAGAGTAAGCGAGAAAGAGAGAGAGCGCGATAGATGTAGAGAGAGATAGAGAGCGAGTAAGCGAGGGTTAGAGAAATAGAACGAGAGAGAGGAAGAGATGTGTATATATATAGTGAGAGAGAGCGATGGAGATTGGAAGTGAGATAGGGAGAAAGAGAAAGCAAGATAGAGTGAAAGAGAGGAAGAGAGAGACCTCGATAAAGAGACCCCGATTATAGAGTGCGAGAGAGAGAGCGAGAAAGAAAGAAAGAGAAAGAGAGTGGGGGAGGGAGAGAGCGATAAAAAAGAAAGAGAAAGAGAGTGGGAGAGGGAGACAGCGTGATATTATGTCCGGGAGAGAGAGCGCACCCAAGGAAATGAGAAAGCTCGATAGAAAGAACGATATTGAGAGAAAGATACGAGTATAGAGATAGAGCCAGATGAAGAGAGCAATAAAGAGAGCAAGCGCGAGTCACAAGGCGTAACACAAGTAATATTAGTACTTCAAGGGACATTGCTGACCATACCGAGGAGGTACTATTTTGGGAAGGCCCTAACCTATAGCGTAAGAAAAAGTGTACCATAGATGAAGGCTCTCCTCGCCTACGTCTCCCACCCGCATTTGTGGGCGGAAAGCTGAAACGATACCTGAATGTACTGAAAAAAAAGAAGACAATCAGAAATTTTGATAGAAAAGTTGAAACTTATTTACCAGCCTCAAATCTATAATCTATACCAAGGTGGTACCATCTAGGTCAAGGTGTGGGTTATCTTGTCAAGTCGAGATTTGAACATCTGGCGGTGTACGGTTCCACGTTCCGCAGATTTTGTACGAGAAGAAGTTGCCGCAAATGCTAGTATGGAATTGCGTTAATTCCATTTTGTAACCGTGATTACGTGTAGCACTTGTGTTCAACGTGAACAGCCTCTTGTGATCTACGTTTTCAACTTCTCGCATTATCTTAAAAGTTTCAATCATCTGACCTCTTAACCTGCGCGTCTCCAAGGAGAACATCCCCAGTTCTCGTAGCCGTTGCGGATAACTTTTATGTCTAAGAGAGGGTGTCGTAGAATAGGCTCTCGACGATATACCATATATAACTATTCGTTGAGGGAATTATTCTAATATTTCGAGTGCGTGGTAATCTGATTGACCGAGGTTAGTCCAAAATGGAGGGGGGGGGAGCCTGGAGAGGCTTATTTATCTTCAATATGCTTAAGAAGTGGAACGGAGCTTAAGGATAAATAATATGGCTATCATTAATAAAATAGAGTTTTATTAATTAAACTATCAACAACACACACAAAAAAAAATGTTTACATAAACGGAGAATGAAAAGGGTCGTGGGAATATCTGACTAATCTGAGGATTAAGATTTGGAGAGATTTAAAAAGGTAAACAAATAAAAATTAAAGGGGGAGAATGGTTCGCTAAACCATTTAAAGCACAGGGTAGCGTTGACAAAAGGTTATATGATTAAAGGTAATGCTCAGCTTACGTAATTGCAAAGTTGTTGTGCAGAGGAAGACGATGCGAGGGAATCTTCGGTCCACTGGCGATTTCCAGCAGAAGGGTTCTTCGAGGGTTGTCCTTAGCGAAGGGGAAGGACTGTCTTCGAGGAGTGAGAGCGAAGTGGGGCTCGGAAGTACGAGCGATCTTTGTGACAGTAAATCGGGGATGTTCTAGATGAACAATGGAGGTTATTGTTGAAACCAAGCGTTCTCTTGAAGAACGTTAAAAAGGGGGGAATTAAATTATCCTGACGTGATGTCTTGGAAACGAGAACCGTTTCTTGACGAACGGGCTTGGAGAACAATGGCTGTTCTAACGTTGTTCTCTTTCTGAACAACAGGTGGGGGTGAGAACCGTCTCTTGTCAAACGGGCTCAAAGAACAATAGCTGTTCTAACGTTGATCTCTTTCTGAACAACAGGAGGGGGGCCTTGTTGACTTGGCGTCTTGAAGGCACGAACCTTGGCACTCAAGGGATATTGTCCTCTTCTGGATAATAAGGGGGTTCTCGAGGTAGAGAGTTCCTAGGTGCACAAGGGAGACCGGATCGGCGTGATGCCTCGCGAAGATAATCGGGATTTGATCTGCTTCAATCGGGAAAAGCTATGTATAAGTACCCGGAGCCAACTCCATGGCGTAGGGGATAATTGAGTGAGGGACTTCGGGGGAATGCCCCGGTCGCGCTTGGGAAAATACCTTATCTGCCCATAAGCCTAACTCAATCTGGCGAGATTGACGTATTGAGGCGAAACGGGGAAATGAACCTCCTTGATTAAATATTTGCTATGGTGGCGATAATGCGCTCTGCTTCCTCTCGCAAATGCAAGTGGGTAGCATGTGTTTCTAAACATGTGATAGCGGCTGAATTTAAGCGGCCTCAGACCGTTCTATCACAGAGGGGATCAATTTTGTGGTTCTGGCCTGTACCCTTTCCAGCCGTTCAATATCCATCATGGTTGGTGACCAGAATTGTACGGCGTATTCAATTTGTGACCGGAATAGAGAGTTGTACAAGGCGAGAAAAATCTGCTTATTTCGGAAGTGAAAATGCCTCTTTATGTACCCCAGTATTCGCTGGGCCGTCTTTTCAACCTGGAGGTACTGCCAGGAGAACTTTAGGTCACTGCTGATTAGTACACGTAAATCTTTCTCAAGGTTCATTGGTGTCTAGTTGTTTGCCTAGCAAGAAGTAGTTTTCCTCAGGGTTAGCATGGCCGATGTGTACTATCTTGAACTTTTCAGGGTTAAATGGCATCTGCTATCTCGCAGGCAGAAGGCTATTTTTGCAAGCATTCCAAGCCTTATCACGAGCTCACACTACCTCCTAGCTTTCTATCGTCGGCGAATTTAACTATCGAGAATAGTATTCCTTTGTCTATGTCATTGATGCAGACGATGAACAATAGAGGCCCGAGCAATTAGCCCTGGAACACCCCGCTACTGACTGGCGCCCATTGCGAGGCTACCACGTTGATCTTTACTCATTGCCTCAGTCCCGAGAGCCAGTTTTCTATCCATTCAGCTACCTTGCCGGTAATGCCAAAGGCGCGGTGTGGTATCCTGTTGAAGGCTTTTTGAAAGTCCAGGTATAAGATATCCACAGCTCGACTACGGTCATACTCACTCAAAATACCGTGGAAAAATTCTAGTAGATTAGTGAGACATGAACGGTTATTGCGAAATTCGTGCTGGGAATCCAAGACCAGGTTGTGCGACTTTAAGTGCTGCACTATACGAGAGAGAAGGAGAGAGAGAAGCGAGAGAGGACGAAGGAGAGTGATAGTGTGATATAGAACAAGGGACAGAGTGGATAATAGCGAGAGAAAGGGTAAAAGTGTGAGAGAAATAAAGAAAGCAAGAGAGTGAGAAAGAAAAAGAGAAACCGAGTTAGCGATCATTCGAAAGATGGAGAGAGTGAGAGGGAAAGAATGCGTGCTGGAGAGAGAAAAATGAGAAAGCGAAAGAGAGAAGGAGCACGAGAGATAGGAAGAGAGAGAGAGAGAGCAAAAAATAGAGAGAACACGTGATAGAGATGTCGAGGGAGAGAGAGAGAGAGAGAGAGAGAGAGAGAGAATTGAGCAAGACTAATAGCAAGAGAGATAGCGATGCAGCTAGAGAGAAATCGATAAAGAGTGCGAAAGAGTGAGAGAGATTAAGCGAGCGTAAAAGCGAGAGAGAGCAAGAGCGATATAGGAGAAAGCAAGAGATCAAGACAATAACAAAGAAAAGAGCGAAAAAGAGGGGAAGAGAGAAGGGGAGCAAGAAAGAGAGCGCGCGAGAGAGACATAAAGCGAGAGGGGAAAAAAAGAGAGAGAGAGAGCTACAAGGAGCTACAAGGATAAGAAGTACCCCAGAAGACCTTATGGTCCATTCAGAAGGGGTACCTTTGGACTAGCACTCGAGCAGGGACAGTTCTGCTCAACGGCTTACGTGCCTAAACGGCCACTGTTCAAGGCTTTGTCCCGTCTTGACTTGAACTGATCAACAGAATTGGTGTTGACAACTTCCACTGGAAGTGCGTTCCAGCTACCGCAGATGCTGTATGTGAAAAATTCCCACACAGATCGCGATGGTAACGCTTCAGTTCAATTTTGTAGCCATGATTCTTAGTTCTGACCTCACTAAGTTGGAAAACATCAACTTAGTGTAAGCTGACCAGGCAGTCTCGGGGTCTCCAGCGAGAACCGATCTAATTCCATTAATCTATTGTCGTAACTTTTGTGTCTGATAAAAGGACTCAGTTTGGTTGCCCTAGCTTGCACATGTTCCAATTTCGCGATATCCTTTCGAAACGAAGGACTCGAAAATTGTACTGTATACTCCAGGTGCGGTCGGACAAATGAGTTGTACAAACAGAGTACTATTTCTTGTTTCGATATACAAACTGTCGCTTTATATAACCTAACATCCTTTGGGCCTTTTCTCCGCCTCTATACACTACTTCGAGGCCTTTAGGTCACTAGTGATTGTTACATCCAAGTCCTTCTCGGTATCAGTACGTTCGAAAGCAGTGCCCTTAAGGATATACCGTGATTGGGGGTTTCGGTGGCCGATATGCATTACTTTGTATTTGGTCAGGTTAAAAGGCATTTGACACGTGTCTGACCACTCCTCAATCTTGCGGAGATCTTCTTGTTGGCGGGCAGTGTTTCCTTCCAATGCAACGTTCATACCAAGCTTAGTATCGTCGGCAAATTTAGAAATCTTCGCATCCATGTCACCATCCATGACGTTAACTTAGATAATGAAAAGTAGTGGTTCCAGGACAGAACCTTGAGGTACACCGCTGGTAACGGGCACCCACTTAGAAGCCTGTCCATTCAGCACCACCCGTTGCCACCTGCCGCTTAGCCAGTTCTCTATCCAACCGGCTACCTTTCCATCTATAACCAGTGCACGAACTTTGCGGAGAAGTCGACGTTGAAGAGAAGTAGTCGTTGAGTAGGTTAGCATTTTCTGCTTCTGAGTGCCTTATTGCGCCCTCCTCATTCACTAAAGGGCCAATCATGCGACGGATTGATTTACGGCTGTTTAATTACATAACCAAAGAACTCCTTGGGATTCTCATTGCAAATTCTCGCCACTCGGAGCTCTTTAGCACGCTTTGTCGCCCTTATGCTGGATTTCACTCTCCTAGCTAGCCTACGGTACTCCTCAAAGTCTCTCCGAAGTCTTTGCCTGCCGGTGCACAGATCTTTTCTCCCTCAGTACTTGACCAATTTCTCGATTAAACCACCTTGCTTTAACGGAAGACTGACGCAGACTTTTCACAGGAATAAATTGTAATTAAAGACCCGTGAACGTAGATTTGAAACTATTCCACAGGTCTTCAACATTATCATACCCTCCCAGCCTCACATCAGCCAATCCTGCACGGAGACCTGCGAAATCTGCTCTCCTCAAATCAAGTTTCCTTGATTCACGAGTCGCAGACTCTACCTTGGGGACTTTGAGAATAATTTTAACTAGCAGGTGGTCACTGCCATCGAGCTCCTCGCCTACAGAGAGATCCTCAACGATGCCGTCCTCATAGGTGAAAACCAACTCGAGAGTATTATCGCCTCTCGTCGGCTCTCTCACCCACTGAGTCAGAAACTCGTTGTTCGCGAACTCCAGGAGCAGTGCGTTCTCGCCACAGGGTTCTCTGATTTCCCAGTCAACTTTGGTGTTGAAGTCAACCATGACGATGCAGAGTCTGTCTTCAACAAGTTCACCCAACAGCTGGTACAGCCCCCTGTCCTTTTCAACGTGTTGGGCAGGGGGTCTATTTTAGCAGCAGGGTCCTGTATCTAGCAGGAACCTATCTCTAGGTCTACACATAGGAGCTCGTGGTCGGATATAATGTTGCAGTTCGTCATTTTGAACGTATCCCTAACATACAACATCACACCGCCACCCTCTCTGTCTAGCGTATCTTTTAGAAAGAGTTGGTAGCCGAGAATCATGAATTGTCCGTCAAAATTTCGGTTCGATGTTTTTACCCATGACTCTGTTATGGCCACTATCTCGGGTTCTTCCGTCGCTACAAGGTCACAAAGTTCAAGAAACTTGTTCCTGATTGACTTCGCATTGAATAGAAGAACTTTCAGGGAGTCCCCGAATGTAGGACTCCCTACCCTCTTCCGTTTCCCGGCTTGTTTGTTGGCGCGGTGGCACTCCTCTTAGCAACCTCCGAGAAGGTCGTACCAGGAGTGACGCGGGCGTAATGGCGCACGTCCGCCTTCACTCTGGGCCGAATTCTCCTTTGGGTCCTCTCTACGACATCCTGGATCATGTTCAACAGAAAGGCCTTTCTTTTAAAGAAAATATGTACTTCATCCCTTTGGAAGAGATTATTCCTACCATAAAAGGTGCGGTACGGATCCACAAAAAAGACCCCCTCGGCCGTACACAAATCGGCCTGGCGCCCGCTCAAAAAAACGTTCCTCGAGTGAGCGGTCCGTGTTGGACCTCTCCTCTGGAGCATCCCGACCACAACACGCATGCGGGGTTTTCAGTCAACAGTCGTCCACGGCGCCCATGAGTGAGTGGAGGATTTTATCCGCAGGGCCTACTCTACCTCCTCTCTCTCAGATTTCTCCGCCTCTACTCTGATGTGGTGGTTACCCCTTCCTGGCAGGCAGCTTACCTTCACACTAGTGCGAAGGCGGGCCGCTAGCAGGGGATGCAGATCCCGTGCTTGAGAATCATCACTAAGGGTGACCCTTGCACATTTCTCTGCAGACGACTGAGTCTTCCGTTTTTTAAGCGACTTGCCAGGTTTCCTCTTCTTTCTCTACATTTTTCTTCTTCCTCTTTTTCTTGTCTTATTTTGTCTTCTCTTCTTCCGTTTCTCGTTTCTCTTCTTCTGTTTCTACTTTCTCGTCTTCTGTTTCCACTTTCTTTTCTTCTCTTTCTACTTTCTCTTCTTCTCCTTCTAATTTCTCTTCTTTCTTATTTCCCTTCTTCCTCTTTCTTTTCTTCTTTTTGGCTTGTTGAGCCAGTCCTGCAGCAGAAGACTACTGCTCTTGGATGTCGGAGGCATTCTCTCCTTCTCACTCGCCTGAGCATCTGCACCTCTCTGATTTTAAGAGGTGAACCTTCCTTTGAGGAGGGAGTTCTCCTCTCTCAGTTGAGCGATGGTCTCGCCCAGGTGCTTCTCCAGTTCGCAGAAGTCACAGACACAAACGGCATATGTGAGCTCTTTGCAGCTCCTGCACCCGAAGTCGTCACTCCATCTCTAAACTTTGCAGATTCTGCAGGTTAACTTGCGGAACGGAGGATCATTCTTCATTGCCATTTTAAAAACTCTGGGACCATACGCATTAAAAAAGGTTTTATGTGTGTGATTTTCTCTCGCACTAATCACATACGCCTATTTCCAGGAGGTTTTCGGTCGTTCCGCCAACATAAACCCTTTTGACCAAGCATATTATCCCTAAGGTCTTCGCTGGGCCGGACGTCCCCAATTGAGCCGCAGCTCCCAACTGAGCAGCACGAGAGCCCCAGGTAAACTGGATCTCTGATTTTTTGACAGGGGTGCTTGAGGTGTAACTGTCTTCCTACTAAGCCACACTAATCAACTAAAAACGGCCGGACTTAAAGCAAATGGTAAAGCTAAGTGGCAACGACTTCATCCGAGATCTTTAGCTTATTTGGCAACCAGCAAGGCACAAAAGCTCTCTCACCAAAGAGCAGTTGAGCCTTTGTCCACCAAGTAGCGATCACAGGGGGCTGGCCAGGCCATTACACGCTAGGAGAAAGCTTCTAAGGGGTATCTAGCATTTCTTCATTAATCGTACCCCAAACGCCTGAGATCACTTCAATCTCAGTCTCTTGCAACCTATGAGTGCTCCAAGGCGTTATTTAAAGAGGTTCCAAAACCTCTCTTCTCACACGTCATAAGGTAGCTGGTGAGGCCCTTATGACTAAATAACTTATATGTAATAGAAGTAAATGTCTGTTTTTTGTTGTTGTTTTTTTTTTACAGTTGATGAGAGTTGGTGAAATTTAGTACTAACAGAATCGAAGAAGTTAGTACGAGGATGCAAGGAGACGCATCAAAGAAGTGGTAGAGAAGTTTGACAACCCTTAGTCTGGATCCTACTAAAGCTACCTTACTGCCATGGGTGACCCTGGCGGACTAAAAGTCCCCCAGCTTAGTAAGCTTAACTCAAGCAGATCGCGCAAGCAATCTCACCGAAGGCAAGGTGGTTGTTTTGAGAGAGTTACATAGAGTTACATAGAGTTACATAGATACACAGATCACACGGGCCTTACGGCCCAGACTAAGGTGATCTGGCCTTAAATCTACTGCCACTTACACATAGAATAGTAGAAGTAAAGGATAGAAAAGTTTTAGGCTCTCTTTTTGGCTTGTTGAGCCAGTCCTGCTCAACAAGAGAGAGAGAGAGAGAGAGAGAGAGAGAGAGAGAGAGAGAGAGAGAGAGAGAGAGAGCGAGCGATATATATATATATATATATATATATATATATATATATATATATATATATATATATATATAGAGAGAGAGAGAGAGAGAGAGAGAGAGAGAGATATAGAGAGAGATTGGTAGTACTAGAGAGATATTCAGAGGGAGAGGGGAGAGAGCGAAAGTGAGTGAGATAGATTAATAGAGTACAAGTAAAAGAGAGAAATAGAGAAAGAGCGCACAGGAGAGAGGGGGGGGGGTTGATATATAGAAAGTGGGAGAGCGTACAAGAGAGAGAGAGAGAGAGAGAGAGAGAGAGAGAGAGAGAGAGAGAGAGAGAGAGAGAGAGAGAGAGAGAGAGAGAGAATCTCGGAACGTGAGCGAACACGACAAAACGTGGGCGCGTTGCCCCCTCTCCGTTCGTTGAACACTCGTCTCACTTTTTACCAGAATTTTCACATACTCACCTGAGGTCATCACAGACAAAAGAGGCAAATATTTTACGAAGAATATATATATATATATATATATATATATATATATATATATAATATATATATATATATATATATATATATATATATATATATATTATTGCGTTTTTAAATGAATTTAGTATTAATTATTTTTAGTTCCAAATTAAGATAGAGCCAAACGTGGCCTTGTTTGGCTCTGGTCCAAGAATCTGAAAAGAGAACGATGGGGGGAAGAGGAAGAGGGAGAGACTGCCACGTGATTGAGATGGGAAATCCCTGACTCGATGGACTAATCTACCTTCAGCTGCAACAAGTTCAGCGATTTGAACACGAGGCCTCTCTCTCTCTCTCTCTCTCTCTCTCTCTCTCTCTCTCTCTCTCTCTCTCTCTCTCTCTCTCTCTCTTCTCTCTCTCTCTCTCTCTCTCTCTCTCTCTCTCTCTCTCTCTCTCTCTCTCTCTCTCTCTCTCTCTCTCTCTTCTCTCTCTCTCTTGTACGCTCTCCCACTTTCTATATATCAACCCCCCCCCCCTCTCTCCTGTGCGCTCTTTCTCTATTTCTCTCTTTTACTTGTACTCTATTAATCTATCTCACTCACTTTCGCTCTCCTCTCCCCTCACCCTCTGAATATCTCTCTAGTACTACTATCTCTCTCTCTCTCTCTCTCTCTCTCTATCTATCTATCTTTCTCGTTGAGTACCTCCTCGTTGGGCTACAAACTTGAACTGGAGCGTTACAACCGTGATCTGTGTGGTAAATTCTTCACATTACAGCATCTGCGGTAGCTGGAACGCACTTCCAGTGGAAGTTGTCAACAGCAATTCTGTTGATCAGTTTAAGTCAAGACTGAACAAAGTCTTGAAAAGTGGCCGTTTGTGCACTTCAGTCGTTGTGCAGGACTGTGCCTGCTCAACTGTTAGCCCAAAGGTACCCTCTTTGAATGGACCGTAAGGTCTTCTGGGGTACTTCTTTTCCTTATAGCTCCTTGTAGCTCCTTCTCGTGGAGAGAGAGAAAGAGAGAGAGAGAGAGAGAGAGAGAGAAAGAGCTTGCGTGTACCGTAGAACATCCGAACTATGTCGTCGCGGACTCCTTTGTGGCACCCTGTTACGGTTACCCTTGTCGAGTTGGTCAAGAGTAATGTTTCAGACAAAGTGTGGCCATATTCTACTTGTCTATTCTGTGATATGCTAGGCTTTTTCTCTCTTTGTGACCCATCCTTAAAACAAAACAATAAAACAAACTAACTGTCCTTTTATATCCACCCTTTAACCTTCTATCAGGAATATAAGCATATCCAGTGAACGGTACGCGGAGATTCTAGCCAAAAAAATCTGAGAGACATCGCACAACGTACTGCTAGAGAAATCACAAATATTAACGATTGCCAAAGAACCTACAAAACAAAAACTAACAAAAACAAGTTTCAAAGTATCCCCATGAATAGGAGGAAGACACATCGTGTCACTACAAATAACATTAATTACCCAAACAACAATGGATACAAGGTACTCGTCCTGAAAATCACAAGGAACGGGTACAATTCACATGTAAATGAAAAGTGCCCTCCCTGCACAGATTCAAGAACCTCTCCGAAAACAATAAGAGGAAACTCTATTTATCCATTGTACGCCCTATTCTGACATACCCCATTATACCCACTTACACTCTACCCAAGACGAAAATGCTACAAATCCAAAGTGTTCAAAATAAAGCGACCCGATTCAGAACAAATACCTTCAGATTAGAAAGAAACTTGTCTAATGAACTTCATTGAACGTGCCAAAAAAGTTTGGCACCAAATTTCAGAATAGAAACTCCCGAACGATGTAACGGAATGAGAAAACAGAAGATCACATTTTAGACAGAAGTAGAAAGAGTAGGAAGATAATACAGGGAGAGATTTTAAAAGAGGCGATAGAAGTTAAGAAAATAATTTAGTAATAATTTAAAATAGTAATTTAAAAGAATTAAAAGTAGAAAAATAAATAATAATAAACAAATGAAAAAACCCATAAAATAAAAACATATATATGCCAAAAATAGAGAAAACAAAGCACGAAAGTGCACCCGTAAAATAATAAAAAACCTGAAAAATAAAAGAGAAGAAAACTTTAAAGAATAAATCAAGAAAACAAAGGCTCGAAGGCTTCACACAAAAGAAGAAACAACAAAATAAATAATTATGTAAAAAAAAATCAACGAAAACAAAGGCTCTTATACTCAAATGAAACCAAAATAATATGTAAAATAAAAAAAATAAAGCGTTTGCCAGGAAACCTGGTAAATATCACCATCACCTTCATCCTTATCATTGTTCATTATCACCCCCTCTCTTCATCCATATCATTGACATCACTCATTCTCCTTTTTGCACAATAATTTCTGCCTATTCTGTCTATTACTCTTACATATTCACTTCACTACTTTTTAATATCCCTATCCCTTCACCATTCTTCCTCGAAGATGACCTACTACTAGGTCGAAAGATCCCGTATATTAGATTCACCCATTAGAACTCCCATTTGAATTCTTCTCCTGAGCTTTCCCTTGATTTATACCATCGGCGGCAAGTGGCGCACTTAGTGTTTTATTCAAAGTTTTTAACAACAATCGGCATCCGTTAAATAGTGTCTTGCTTAGACCTTTCAATCCTGTCAATCTTAATGTTTTGCTATGAATCCTTTAAATGCTTGCACTGTGCAATTGTCTCGGTGTTTTGTTCATTCATTGGTCAAAATTTGGAATCAACTACCCAATGATATTGTCTCTTCTCCTAACATCTCTACATTTAAGTGTAACTCCTCATTCATTACTTGGGCATACTAGGGGCCTGTTTCCTTTTGTTGCCTCTGCCTTTCTCCAGTACTCCTTGTATTTTGTGTGAATTCAATTGTTATATCTGCATCCTGGGGGAAGGCTTTGGTAGCTTGATAATAATAATAATAATAATAATAATAATAATAATAATAATAATAATGCAGACCTCGTTGTGGACTTTAATGAATCATATATATATATATATATATATATATATATATATATATATATATATATATATATATATATATATATATATACAGTGACTGGACCTAAGTATTTGCACAACTCTATTTGTGATGTATTTTGAAAAGTTCGAGATCTGGTTTGTGGTAAAGAGTACACGTAGTTCAGAGAACATATATTTAACAGAATATTTAAGCAGAACATACAAAATTATATTGACAACCAGAAAATCAACTAAACAAAAAAATGTTTGGGACAAAAGTATTTGGCCAAAATTAATATGATGTTAAATCATTATTAGTTTATCGCACAATTTGAGTATCTTAATTTAAACAGGTCTCATAAAGCTGCCAGAAACTTTCAGAAGCACATGTAATGTAAACAAACTACGATCGGCACAATCATTACCTCTCCAGAGTTTGTTGAGGGTGGATGCTCAGTGAATACAATGCCGAAAGTCAAAGAAATGCCCAAAGCTATTCGAAAGAAAATACTCGTAGTCGGACTTCGTAATGAAGGATTAACCTATAGGCAAATTGTTGAACGTGTTAAGATTCCATACTCAACTGTTGGGGCAATAGTTCGGAAGCATCGAGAGATTGGGGCAATTTCAATCCTGCCAAGGGTCAGAGCTCCTCGCAAGATCACGGGCCGCTCTCGAACCTATATGCTGCGTAAGGTGACGAATGTGCCCATGACTACCCGTACCGACCTACAGAATGAACTGGAGTTACAAGGAGTTCACGTCAGTCGAAAAACGGTTTCTAGAGAATTGTATCGAAGTGGTCTACAGGCATTCACTCCACGCAGAACTCCCTTTCTTGCAGCAAAACATGTGAAGAATCGTTTAACGTTTTCCAAAGACCACCTTGACAAAGGAATTGAGTTAGGGAACGGGTTTTATGGACCGACGAAAGCAAAGTGAAATTTTCGGCCGAAACGAAGCACGTCATGTTTGTAGGAAAGCAGGGACTGCCTATGATTCCAAGAACACCATCCCTACCGTCAAGCATGGAGGAGGCAACATCATGGTGTGGGGCTGTTTTACTGTCCATGGTGTAGGGGAACTCCACATCATTGATGGAAAAATGGATAGTTCCATGTATAGGCAGATACTGGGGCAGAAGCTGCTTCCGAGCGCAAAAATATTCCACGGCCGGCGCAAGTGGATCTTTCAGCAAGACAATGACCCCAAACATACGGTGAAATTAACTAAAGAACGATGTGAGGGAATCCCCAGGTGGAAGATCTTTAGCAAAAAGGAACTCCCATGTGCAGCAGAAAGCCCAGCTAGGCCTAAAGTGGTAAGCCTAGCCCCTCCCTTACACAAGCGGTAGCCTGGAATCGACTCCCCCACGATTCACCTTTATGCGGGCTAAAATAGCTCTGCAAGAAGATTCGAGGCCCTTCGAGAGTAGAGCTGTTTCCCGCTAACCCACAACTCCGGGGAGAGCCTCGGATATAAATAACGCTCGACTCTCCGGAAGAGACACAGAGTTGAGAAGTCTCGCCAGAACCCAGAAGATTTCCCCATGGTTCCAAGTCAAGTGCTAGCAACAAAGCAAAGTGACAGCTGGACTATTTTGTGTATTTGGAATTAGCCCCAGCCAGGAGGTAATTCCACTGAACGATCGCCCCGAGTGATTTTCCCGACTTCTTTCATCAACTCCTGTCGAAGCCCTCCTTATTTCGGGTAGCCGAAATACTCTCCCCTGGACCGAAAGTTACCCCCTTTCCTCCCCAAACACACTTCTTTTGGAGAACCGTCATCACTCCAACCTCCCGCTCTGAAGTCCGGGCGGTCTCACCTCACGTACAGAAGACATCCGTAAGCCCCCCCTCCTCCCCCTTCAGTAACCCAATTGAGTTAATCTTCTCCCCTTCGTTTATTGATGTGATTTTTGCCCGTTAATTCTCTGAGGTAATTTTATCCTTCAAGTCTCTTATTAATTTTTTGGTGTAAATAAAATTCTATTTTTGCACATGTCTCTTTAAATAACCTTGAACTTTGCAATTGTCCATAATTTAGCTGACCTCGTTGCACTCTCTCGTTAATCAGCCCGTCTGAACGCGTGGTTTTCCGTCACTTTTGTCGGTTCGCTTTCAAGTTATTGGTCCTCTCCCATAGATATAATATGGTATTGATATAATGTAATGTCATACCACGACAAACGGTTCGCAAATAAGAAAATAGGTGTCCTTCCGTGGCCTAGCCAATCACCTGACCTCAATCTCATTGAAAATTTGTGGTGATTATTCAAAACTGCTGTATACAAAAGGAGTCCAAATAACATTGCTGATTTGAGGATCATCTGCATTCAAGAATGGAGTGTCAAAAGTTAGTTTCCAGTTACAATAATCGTCTCCATGCTATTGTTGCAAATAAAGGTCACGCCACTAAATACTAAAGACTTGTTTTTTGTTTTGGCCAAATACTTTTATCCCATACATTTTTTTGTTTAGTTGATTTTCTTGTCAATATATTTTTGTATGTTCTTCTTAAATATTCTGTTAAATATATGTTCTCTGAACTACGTGTAATCTTTACCCCAAACCAGATCTCAAACTTTTCAAAATACATCACAAATAGAGTTGTGCAAATACTTAGGTCCAATCACTGTGTATATATATATATATATATATATATATATATATATATATATACAATATAAAAAAAACTTAATAAAGAAACTGAACATTGTATTACATGGTAGGATCACAATTGAAAACGAGAAGGAATTTTAGGATTCATTACAGCTGAGTTGGTTATTATGTTATAAACAGTGTTTGTCATTATTTAAATTTGGGCTATTGTATTAAATGCAGAGAAATTCCTTAATACGGAGATTGGCAAATTTTATATATATATATATATATATATATATATATATATATATATATATATATATATATATATATATATATATATATATATATATATATATAAATATATATATATATATATATAAATATATATATATATATATATATATATATATATATATATATATATATATATATATATATATATATATATATATATATATAATATAAAACAAACTTAATAAAGAAACTGAACATTGTATTACATGGTAGGATCACAATTGAAAACGAGAAGGAATTTTAGGATTCATTACAGCTGAGTTGGTTATTATGTTATAAACAGTGTTTGTCATTATTTAAATTTGGGCTATTGTATTAAATGCAGAGAAATTCCTTAATACGGAGATTGGCAAATTTTACGAATGAAAAATCGTCAAGGACACATCAGTTTTACAATCAAACGCAATTTTCCTGATAGCAGAATACTCTATTAGTTAATGTTTTTTTCCGGTACTATAGTTAATACCCATGTGAACGTACTGTGCTTTCCTTTGAGTGTTCCGTCACTGCCCTGCTCAATTTCGTCCCATACTCTACAACAGATATATTGAAGATATTTTTACTCTTTTTTCTTCTAGCATCAGGTAGCTTAGTCTAGCCTAGCCTAGCTTAGTATAACCGAGTCTAGCCTATGATTCCCTAAAATAGTAGAACTTACCATACCATACTCTAGCTTAGCTAGCATAGTATAGCCTAGCCTTACATTGTATAGCTTAGCCTGGAATAGTATGACTTAGCCTAGACTAATCTAGCTTACTCTAGCAGAGAATGTATAGTATGACCTATCTTAGCCTAAAAACCATAGTAAAGACTAGCCTAACATAGCCTAGTACAGCCTAGCATATATAGGGTAGCAAAGCTTAACATAGTATAGTATAGCCTAGAATAGTATAGTATAGTATAGCCTAACCTAGTATAATTTAGAATAGTTTAACATAGTATTGCCTATCCTATCCTCGTATAGCCGAGGCTAGCCTAACCTTGCAAAGCCTAGCATAATATAACCTATCTACCATAACCTATCTACCATAACCTACCTTACCCTAATCTAGCTTAGCATAGTATAACCTAGCCTAGCATAGTATAAACTAGTTAGCATAGTATAGCCTAGCTTAGCATAGTATATCCTATCCTATTCTAACATGGTATATCTTGGCATAGCACACCCAACCATAGTCTAGCCAAACCTACCCTAATCTATGCTAAATTAGCATGGTTCAATATAATCTAGCATAGTCTAACGTAGTATAGTCCAGCATAGCGTTGCGCAGCATAGCATACTTCTGTATAGCCCAGCCTAGTATATCAAAGCATATAATTGCCTAAAATCGCATAGTATACCCTAGAGTAGCCTAGTATAGACTTGCATATATAGCCTAGCATAGTATATATTAGAATAACATAGCTTAGTATAGTATATCTAAGCCTATCACAGTGTATCCTAGCCTAGCTTATCAAAGTATAGCCTAAGCCTAGCCTGCCTAGCAGAATATAACCTAGCCTAGCTTAGCGCAGCCTACAATTGTATAATCAAACTTAGTCTAGCCTAGCTTAGCTTACCCTAGTCTAGCATAGCCTATCTTAGCCTAGTTCACTGGCCTAGCCTAGTATATTCTATCATATCCTAGCCTAGTTAGAATATTCTAGCATAGACTAGTATAGTATATCATAACCTACCTTACCCTACCCTAGCCTAGTTAGTATCGTATAGTATATCATAGTATTGCCTAGCTTAGACTAGACTATTAGATCTTAGCCTAGACTTGCTTAGCATGTATAACATAGCCTAGCCTATCCTAGCAAAGCCTTGCTTATCTTAGCCTGATATAGCGAAGACTAACCTAGCATACCATAGCGTAGCCTAGCCTAGTATAGCCTTTCATGCCCTTCCTAACCTAGTATTGCTTAGCCTAGTCTAGTATAGCATAACCTAGCCTAGCATTCACTATTCTAGACATGTATAGCCTATACTCTTCTATTATACACTAGTCAAGCATAGCTTATTATTGTCTAGCCTAACATACAGGAGCTGCCAAGTGTAGGCCATGAATGATCTTTTGCAATCTCCTTCTTTTCTTATGTTCTTATACTATATGTTATCCTAGCATAGCATATTATAGCCTAAATTAGCATAGTATATCTTACCCTTGTACATTATATCTTAGCATAGCTTAGAATAGTATAGCCTAGCCTATAATAGCATAGCATAGCCTATTCTAGGCTTGCCTAGCAAAGTATAGCATATTCTAGTCTAGTCTAGTAGAGTATCAGACGAAAAGTTATGATGTATTGCCAAAAACAAAATAATTCCCGGGATAACCTTGATAGGACTTTGTCAATTATATCATGTCAAAGAGAATGTGAAACAACGTAAGGGTTTCAAATTTCATTAGAATCGGCCGATAGTTACAATGTTATTACAAAAACAAAAAAAAAGCAAAACAAGGACCGACCTACCGAATAGTAAAAAAAGTCTAGTATATGACGATTCTCATGTAAGTCTTTAATTTCATTAATTTCAAATGAAATTAGTGAAATTTAGAATTTTTTTTATAACGCCAGTTTATTGCGACGAGGGCATATATGTACTTTAGTAATTTATATAGTCACTGTTATTTGTTTTTTTTATAATAAACTGGTGTCGAATTTTTTATCTTCAAGAATATGCACGTAAAACAAAAATCATTCCTCCGTTTTGTCTATTTTGAAAAATGAATTTCAAGAGCGATGCTTTTTCAAGTATTTTTTTAAGTTATTCACAGTTTGATACATACATTAGTTAGAAGTATCAAACAAATGTTATTCAATAATGGTCACTAAAAAAGAAACAATAAATAACACCGAAAAAGAAAAATTACAGAATTTCATTCAAAGCGAAAAACAACTTAAAGATGTTATATTTAAAAACTTTAAAAGTACAAATGCTAGAATAAAAATTAACCAAAATATCTACTACAAAAATATATAAAAATAAAAGATTTATTCTAACTAGATCTTATTACCCGTTGCAATGTCTGAAACAAACCATTTTCTATAGCATTTCACCTGCTATAACATTGGATGTAGAGCCATTGAAACGTCCAAATTACGAACAGCAACACAATAAGTGAACAATCAAATCACATTTGGAAGAAAAACACTAAATTCGCCCAACAAAAGAAACACTAATAAAATAAATATATAAAACCAGGCAATGGCGGGAAACTAAATTTCCCCCTTTCAAAATATCACGTTGCTAAAATATAGTTATAGAGGAAGATATATAAATTTTTTTTCTGAACTTCACCATTTGTAATTTTTGGGGTTTTAAAAAATTCACAAAATTTCGATACTTAGGCCATATGCTAAGAAAAATGTGAAATGCACTTTTATCAGATTTAGTGTAGCTTCACAATTATTTATAAATTTATTATATGCAAAAGGCTAAAATGTAAAATACTTTAAAAAAAATAAGTTTTTGGCTCAAATGTGCATTTCACATTTGTTTTAGCAAATGGCCGTATTTATTTCTGAACTTCACCTTTTTGTTTTTTTGATATTATAAAAGAATTATTTGAAATAACTTTGATAAAAAAAAACAAGTAATTACAAAACTAAGATGAAATTATTATTCAAATACTGAAAAAAATCCCCTTCTTAAATTATAGAGTTAGTGATGATGATAAAATATAGTTATAGAAGAAGATATATAAAAATAAATTTTCTGAACTTCACCATTTGTAATTCTGTGGGTTTTAAAAAAGTTCACAAAATTTCGATACTTATATTTATTTCTGAACTTTACCATTTTGTTTTTTGATATTATGAAAGAATTATTAAAAATAACTTTGATAAAAAAACAAGTAATAACCGAACTAAGATGAAATTATTATTCAAATACTCAAAAAAATCCCCTTCTTAAATTATAGAGTTAGTGATGATGATGATGATGATGATATGAAATACGAAAGATGACTTAAAGTTCTTTGAAACATTAAGTATAAGACCACAGACCAAATTATTAACACACAAAACGATAGATTCACAAGAAACCTAAAACTATTTTGGAACTTGCGTTTCCCAGGAAGACCATAGCTCTGTGGCCTACTGCCTATAACGCTATGGCAAAAGGGTTTTGGTCTTAAAAAATTTAAAAAATTTCCAGTACCTCTATCCTAACAGTACGGATCCAAGATAAAAATGGGGGGGGAATAATCTGAATTCCTCCTTCTGAGTAATCTGAATAAAGATCATTGATTATTAATAATGGTTATCTTACTTACACAGCATTGATAATAAATTACCGTAACTTACACAAGAGTGAGCACTAACTCTTTCAGATCCGAATTATTTCCACACATCAGAAATTTATGAATTGTGGTTTATTGTAGTTTTAGGACGTCAGCTAAGGTACAATACTGAATTTAATAGTTTTTGATATATACCTTTTATTTAGAGATGTATCATATAAGATATATCCAGTAGCAACGGTTTAAAAAACTTTATATATACGGGTGGGGCAGAGGGGACGGACGTTTTTGAAAAATTCACAAAATCATTAATTTTAGCTTTAAATAAATTTTATTGACATCAATGTGTTTGTATTGAATTATCATTTGACAAAATCAAGTGTGGAAAACAACATACATCATGTAGTGTTTGTTTTCATTGATGCATTTCTGAAGGCACTCTTGGAAGTTAGCCTCCACTCTCTCCAGCATTGCTCTGTTGATTTTGGCAACTTCCACGCGAATAGCTTCCTTCAAATCGTCCAATGTACGGGGCTGATGCTCATACACACGTGCTTTGAGGTTTCCCCACAAGAAATAATCACACATAAACAAATCAAGGGACCGAAGGGGCCAAGGAGTGTCAGCAAACCCGGAAATGAGGCAGTCACCGAAGAGAGGGCGAAGAACGTCCATTGATGCTCTGGCTGTGTGGTCCGTCGCCCCATCCTGCTGAAACCACACACGTTGGATAGGCATACGTTTTCTTCGTAATTCAGGCACAAATAAGTTGTTTATCATCTCGATGTAGCTCTCTGAGTTTACAGTAACAGCATTTCCATTATTGTTTTCAAAAAAGTAAGGACCAATGACGGCAGCTTTCCTAACAGCACACCAGACTGTCACTTTTGGGCTGTGCAGTGGTCTTTCATGCAGTTCTCTCGGATTTTGAAGAGCCCAATAACGATGGTTCTGTGGATTCACCATTGAGATGAAAATGAGCTTCATCACTCATTAACAAAATGAGGTTGCCATTTGCCTCAAAAATTGTTTCCATCTGACGTGCGAACTTAAGCCGCTGCTCATAGTCCCCTGGTTGCAATTGTTGCTCAATGACCAATTTGTAGGGTTGGAAATGCAGGTCTTCATGCAAAATACGCCTTACCGATCGATTAAGGATGACGAGTTCAGTGGAATGCGTCCGAGCAGAGCGATTCGGACTCCGCAGCAAAGCTTGTCTAACACGTTTCACATTTTCCGGGGTCCGTACCGTTCGTGGGGGCCCCCACCGGTCTCCGAATTCATTAGTGTACCTCGTGTACGAAGTGCATTAATCCAGCGTAAGATTGTGTTACGGATGGAAACAGCCTCATTTCAGTGAATGTTGAAGTGGCGCCGAAATTCACACTGAACTGCTGTAACAGACTCGTTATTCTTCACGT
This sequence comes from Ceratothoa steindachneri, assembly GCA_963969495.1. Lineage (NCBI taxonomy): Eukaryota > Metazoa > Arthropoda > Malacostraca > Isopoda > Cymothoidae > Ceratothoa > Ceratothoa steindachneri. The sequence continues at coordinate 217,675,481 of OZ018317.1, forward strand.
AACTGTCGTAGGCAAACATTCGATGCTCTATCGTCCACAGCGCCATGGCTTCACCTGAAAAAAAAATTGCTTATACACTACGGGCAGAATATGGTACCTGCCAGTTATATGTCCTTTTCCCTGTGGCTGAGTAACAGACATTTCAAAAACTTCCGTCCTCTCTGCCCCACCATATATATATATATATATATATATATATATATATATATATATATATATATATATATATATATATATATATATATATATATATATATATATATATATATATTTATATTATTACAAAACTCTTTCTAAATAGCAGAATACAAGTATCGCTTAAAAAATAAATATTCACATAAACGGGTCTGAAATTTGGAGGGGGAGTGGTATTCAGCCTCCTCGACCGCCCCCGCCCCCTTGATCCGCGCCTGTCTCATAATAATTTACTCTTGGTCTAGCTTTTTAGACCTAAACGCAAAAAAAAAAACAACTTTTATTGGAATTATTTTGATATACAGAAAAAACAATCATCAGAAAATTATTTTCCTCAGCTAAATTTGCTTTTATATCCTAAAAACAATTAAAAATCAGCCATGCCTTAAGTTTAATACATTTTTTTAACTCTACGATTTGTAATTATTTTTGTTTCTAAAAATTCCATAACATTCGATAATCATATTTATTTTTTATGAACTCTTATAAAGAACTTTGATAAGAGCTTTATATATACGAAAAACCAGCCCTGCGAGCCGTTTTTCGAACTGTAAAGAAAAAAAAGGAACTTGGAAAAAAGTTCTAAATATACTATTAGTACCTAGGCCACTCACAAACTAAAATTTGAGCCGTTAAAACCGAATGCAAAATTTATAGTAGCTTCAAACGAAGTAAGTAACCATAGCTATAAGTTGTACATTTACATTATACCTGTTAAGTGGATGAAACTGCAAGTTACGTGCAAAAGAGCACTTTTATCCCAATATATGGAGGTTAAAATGATCCAGAAAGATAACACAACAGAAGTAGATGAGAAGTTGCACTGATATAAGTCACTCAACAAATAATTGTCAGTTGTTACAATATATTAGTACTTAATATACACTATCAATTACGCACTGACGTCTTCTGTCAGGATAAGGTGCATTATCCTGCATAAAAAAATGCAAGGTTTGGTAGAGGCAACTCTCATATGGGACACAACATGTGATTGAAGAAGTTCTTTATACACATGAACATTCACTCTGCCTTTAAAGCGGACAGGTGGGCCAGTACCTTCTGCCACAATTATTCTCACACCAGAACGCTTTATCACGCAGTTCACAGATAATCTTTTAGCAGGTCTTCAACGGACGAACTTCCTGCCATCTGAAGCTAACAAATTGTCATCGCTGAAGTGTACTTCATAGAACGTGCTTAGTACGCGAAGGATAATCTAGCTTCTTGTTATTAGCTCTGATTAATAATGGCTTAAATGTTGGTGTAAGAGATTTTAAAGATCTTTTCGTCAAGTTGAGTAATATTGTCTTCCTGGAGACACAAATACTCATAGTTTCATTTAATTCTCAAAAATCTTGGCTGTTATCTCTTATCTGTCCAATTCTGAGATACGGACGATGGATTGGTCATCTCTCTTTGAGTTTTTCCTTCATTGCGCCATCCTTTGCTCTCCTTGTGTTTTCTAATGTCCCTTTCTCTTGCCTTTAATAACCTTTGCTTCTTGGTCTCATTGCTTATTTACTTCAGAATTTCGTTTTCTCTACTACGTTCAGGCTTATGCTACCTAACAAGGACGTGGTAAATGCTTGCTAGTTGGCCGATAGCTTTCGGTCCTACAAAGAAGGCATGTGTTCAGCTTGTTGATTCAATATATGGCATCTTGCAAGCACAGTTTCATTTGGGCGGTGGTCTTTGGCGATGCAAATGGAAAATCTACTTGGGGAAAATATGTTGCCGCTGCTGTTGGCATATTGAACCATCCATTAAAATTTAAATTTAGTTTAAAATTTTGAACTTTTTTAAAGATTGCAATTCAGAAAATAAAAAAAACATGTTTTTTACATTATTTTTTGAAATAGATAAAGGATTCATCTTTTATTTGTTTTTATTTCATGTCCCTATTGAGATATTGTTTCTTAAATACAGTCCAATTTGGGAAGGAGGGGGTCACCTTATATATATAAATATATATATATATATATATATATATATATATATATATATATATATATATGAGGAATTAAACCACATTCTCCGAAGACAATTTAATTCAAAACAGTTTCGGTGTATCTCACACCCTTTTTCAACTGACACTGGATAGAAAATATTAGAAAATTGCGTACATACATAACACGAGGTCAGGTCGTGAAAGACCCCCTCTTTTTTTCCCCAATCCCCTACTTGAGGTTAATCAGGGAGGGGATAGGCCTAAACATATTGAAGGGCTGACATTTTACTATTTTGTTTATTTGCTTTCTTATTACAGGATTAAAAGAAAATTGACCCTCAGATAGATTTAAATTAGGAACTGACGATATCAAGCTTGATTCTACGATTCTTCTCTTAACATAGTTAGCCGATTTAAATACCATTTTACTTCCATTGAAATCGATCGAATGATTCAAGTCTCTAACATGGCAAAATATTCCACTGCTTTCGTTGCCCACTCTAATATCTCTTTTGTGTTCATACAATCTCTTGTCTAGATTTCTCTCCTTTTTCCCTATATAAACTTTATGGCAATCGTTGCATGGTATTGCATATACTCCTATGTTATGATGTTCTTTGGGTTTCTATCCAGTGTCAGTTGAAAAAGGGTGTGAGATACACCGAAACTGTTCTGAATTAAATTGTCTTCGGAGAATGTGGTTTAATTCCTCATCTTTTCTTGCGATATTGCATTAATTTTCATCATATATATATATATATATATATATATATATATATATATATATATATATATATATATATATATATATAATTAGGTAAAAGGCCACTTGTATGTATGTACTATTGAAGTCCACAGCTCTGGCAGCGTTATTAATTTTAACTTGTATTTTCTTTATGTTTCTTACATGTTTTTTAACGGGGTCTTCGAGGCGAAAAAATACATCCGCGAATGACATTCTCTATTCCTAGACTTCTTTCGACCGTTTTATGCCATCTTCCGGGAATGAACAGAAATCGAATTATTCAAGTTCAAGTTAATGAAAGTGTAGAAATGTGTGGTAGGTTTTGATAGGTGTGAAATTGTTTATTAGTTTGCCTTGGTGTTGAAGGCATCACTAGCATTCCTTTTGTCTAAATATTTTAGAGTCGGTTCCTCCGTCGTGGCTTCCAAGCCTTTCAATTCCTATTTTGCTAACTGGTTGGTTGTCTCTTCGTTTTTATTTGTTATCTTTAGGGTTGGGCATTTCGCCTCTTTTATTTAAGCTTTTTATATTTGTTCCTTTAATTTAAACATTGGTTTAATTTAATAATATTCTTATTATTTGGGGCACTTGCCTCTTTTTATCTATGTTCTTTATTGTTTTTATTATTTATTAAAGTTTTTATGTTTGCTGTTTGATTATTTCTTACTTATTTTAATTTAAAATTACATTCGGGCACTTTGCCTCTTTTTCTGAGCTTTTAACTTTTGTTGTTAATTTCTATTTCATTTATAATTTAACTTGGGCACTTCGCCTCTTTTTATTAATGATTAACTTTTGTTGTTTGTTTATTTTATTTCACTTTTTGTGTTATAACTTGAGCACTTTGCCTTTTTTCAGTTATCCATACTGTCTCACTTTGTAAAATTTTTACCATCTCTTTTTTATTAAGTTATTTTTGGGGAGTTAACATTCTTAGGTATAGATCGGTCTTATTTCTTCCCTTGCACAGTTTTTTCCGCTGGGGAACAGTGCTGTTCTTTCTACTCTGTGACGTCTGCGTTGACGTATGTCGACATTATTGTTGACAATGTCTTTCTCCCTAGCCTCTGGATCTCCATATTAATTGGCTTGAGTCCCACTCTTTCGTGTAGGACTGTCTGCCTGATACGGTCGATCCTTCTTGCGCCATCAATAGCAGTGTGGCTTTATTCTGCACCATTTACAACGTCCTGAGAGAAGTACAGTTGGCCATCTGCGTGACCACTGCTGGGTACACCAGGACGGAGCGTACCAAGGCCGTGTAGGGTTTCCTCTTATTTGGCACATTGAGGCTTCGGAAACGGTACATTTATTTTAGCTCTCTTTTGGCTAGGGAGACTGTTTTTTATGTGGGTCTTATATCCTGTTTTGTAAACGGATGTAATGATGTAAGTGGGTAGGTGTGGAAGGGGACAAAGAAAGAGTGTGGGGACAGATAGCTGAAAATAGACAAGTGGTGAAAAGAGAAAGAAGTGTGGTAGGGTGCAAAGAGATGCTAAGTGTTTGGTGATCAAGCCTATCGGACTTAATGATGTAAGTGGGTAGGTGTGGAAGGGGACAAAGAAAGAGTGTGGGGACAGATAGCTGAAAATAGACAAGTGGTGAAAAGAGAAAGAAGTGTGGTAGGGTGCAAAGAGATGCTAAGTGCCTGGTGATCAAGCCTATAGCTTTTAAATATTTTATTGTTATGGCTTCTATAAAAATTAATGTTCTTGGATATGTTATGCACATTTGCGGTTTTAGCAATAAATTACTTTAATCACTTTAGTATTATGCTTAGTGTCTTTATTTTTATTTTTGTATATCTTGTAGTGAGTGTAAATCATGTCTTTTGTTTTTCTTTGATGTCTTTTTCGTTAAGGTTGGGTCTTTATCGGTGAATTTGCTGACGATATTCGGTGAATTCTTGTAGAAATTGGTGAGGTTTCGTAATTAAAGTTTTCTTTTCTTGATGGATTTTATTTGTCAATTGTTTGGGTAAAAACATTCTTATTCTCATGCGCAGAACGGCACTTCTGCTCCGCCAGCTCGGAAATCTGGCGCGACTTATATCTCATCGTTCAATTCCTGATTAACCAGTTCCCGCATATTCCTTGTCCGTTCTTATATGACAACGTTAGAGTACGGATGGACGATGGATATATTAAGTTGTGAAAGGAAAATATATACACACATATAAGATTGCAATTGCACTCATATATATATATATATATATATATATATATATATATATATATATATATATATATATATATATATATATATATATATATATATATATATATTAAGAAAAATATTGCAGTAACGCAATTAATTATGCGGTTAAAAGGCTATATTTTTGGCAAACCAGTCTTCCTCAAAGCCTTCGGAAGGAGCTCTTCTCACATACACGAAAAGTGCTACCTTTTCGTGTATGTGAGAAGAGCTCCTTCCGAAGGCTTTGAGGAAGACTGGTTTGCCAAAAATATAGCCTTTTAACCGCATATATATATATATATATATATATATATATATATATATATATATATATATATATATATATATATATATATATATATATATATATATATATATATATATATAAATATATATATATATATATATATATATATATATATATATATATATATATATATATATATATATATATATTAATATATATAATATTAGGAGATGGATAGATTTTCCTGATGAAAAAGAGATCAAAGGGTAGAAAATCCCTGGTGATAGGGAAACGCAGGCGTTTATCTGAGATTGGTGTTCCCCTCATTGTTTTTGGTCTTATATTCAAATTCTTTTGCGTACTCTTTTGCTGTTTTTCCTCTGGGTTGTTCTTGGTTTGCGATGGTATTGCATGTTTGTTTGTGTTGTTCCTGGTTTTTTAATGTTATTGCTTGTGTTTTCTTTGTTTCATGTAGATTCTGGTGGTTTCTTGTGGCGTTCAAGCCTTTGTTGGTGTTTTATGTATCTTTTGTATTTCTCTCGTTGTTCTTTTATGCATTTTTAGTGTTCTTCTTATTGTATATTCTTCGCATAGTTTATTGTTTGTCGTTGTTACATATGCGTAGTCTTATGTATAGATTGGTTCTTCTTGTTTTTCGGTCTGTGCTTTACTACTGATGAAGTCTAGCTTTCTTCTGTGTATGTCTTCCAACGGGATGTCAATGTGTCTCTGTCTGATTTCGTCCGTCATGTGTCGTAGGACTTTCTCCCAGATTTTTCGGGCTCTTCTTTGCTGTTCCAAGTTAATTGGAGTCGACTAGATCATGTGATGTAGGTGCCTCTGCCTCCTTCTTTCTCTCTTCCTAGTGTTCGTTATTAAAAGTACTCCCTATTTTGTACCCTTTGGAGGAGTCGCAATTTCATTTTGGAACTAGTGTTGATAGGTATAGATGGGTACAGTAGCTTTGATCTTATGAACGCGTTGTATATCTTCTTTTTGTTGGTCATGTTCAGGTTTTGGAACCTGAATAGCTTGGTGAGCTCTTCATTCGCTCGCCTGCTGTCTGAGCAACGTGGCTTCCGTATCCATTTTTACCTATCTTTAGTCCTAATACTGTCCCATCAGAGCTGTATGGAATGCAGGCCTCATCAGTTTCGATATGTGCCTGTTTCCTACGGAAAAATGGAATCGTCTTAAATTTCTGGGTGTTAGTGGCGATTTTCCATCTTCTTTCGAACCTGTTGACATGGTCGATTTTTCTGGCTGTAATTTGTGCCATGAGTTCGGGACCTTTGAAAGGGGCAGTCATGATCTGATAGATGTCATCAGCGAACTGGACATACAACGAGTTTTCCCTAACCGGATCGGGTAGATCGAGGGTGTATATGACGCGTTAGGTGAAAGAAAGGCCTAAGCCACAAAATTTGAAAATGGCGTTTTTCACGGATAAGTTATCCTTATAACTTAGTTTATCATTATACTAGATATCAGAGTCTAATTCGAACTAATTCATATCCAAATTTCAGTTTCAAATTTGCCACGCTAAGACGTGCGCGTCAAGTAGAATACTACTGTGCGTCTAAAATCCGCCTTCTAGTTTATTCGCTACAACAGGATATTTTAATTAATTTTCACTGTATAAGTGCGCGATGACTCTAATGCTTCTTTGAATTGCCTTTAGAAATTTTACACACTTGTATCAAAGTTAAAGATTTTAACAATAAAAGCCCTACAAGAATGAATGGTAGGAAAAGAACTAAAAGCCCAGAAGTGTGGAAAAGACAGGTGGCGAAGCGTAAGAGAAATACTGGAAAAGATTACCCAAGTCCTTCTGCAAACAAGGTTGTCAAGGAACGGGAAATAGGAACATCATGTAATTGTAATAAAAAATGTTTTGATAAAATTGGAGGATTAGAGAAGGTTGCAAAAATATTCGAGTCGTTTTGGAGAATTGGTTGCTACAATGAACAGAATGGCTACATACAAAGATTTGTTGTTAGAGAAACAGTGAAAGGATCTTACACAAAAAAATGAAAAGAGTCGCAGAAACGCAACATTCGTGTACAAAGTTATGTCAGAAAATAATCTCTATCCAATCTGTAAAAAAGCTTTTCTTAGCATCCATGGTATAACAGCCAAACGCGTCAGGGTTGCTCTGCATAAACAATCTGGAGAAGGAGTTGTTGAGAAGGATTTAAGAGGGAAGAGTGTGCCACCAAATAAAATGAATGAGACGCAGTTGGCAACAGTTAAACAACACATTGAAATGTTGCCTACTTTTGCGAGTCATTATTCGAGAGTTCACTCTCCTAATAGAGTCTTTTTACCTCCAAGTATGATAAATTCAGTGAAGAGTTTGTTCCAAGCTTATAATGTGTGGATGTTCGACAATAATCCGGAAGAGTATTGTATCTCTAGACTATTACAGACGAATTTTTACTACACAGTACAATATAAAATTTTGTCCGCCCAAATCTGATACCTGTACAACCTGTGACAGATTTAAAATATAAATTCAAAAAGCCCAAGATGAAGAAAAGAAGAGTGTTATTAGACAAAGCTTGGAATATCACAAAAGTACAGCCAATGAAGCTAGAAAAACAATGAATTCATTCAAGTCAAATGACGATCCCAGTATACTTGCAATCTGCGTGGACCTTCAACAAACTCTGCCGACACCCAGGTTAAGTTCTGGCATAGCTCACTATAAACGTAAACTATGGACATACAACCTAAGTATCTCCAACTTGAAGACGAATAAACCGACCATGTAAGTAAGGGATGAACTAACTGCAAAAAGAGGAAGTATTGAAGTTTCCAGCTGCATCCAACATTGGATTCGACAAAATTGTAATAGCGATGCTGTCACACATTTGTATGTATTTTCAGATAACTGTGCTGGACAAAATAAGAATATAAATTTGGTGTTAATGTATCTCAGGGAGATTCATAACGGATCATTACTTCACATCGAACACATTTACCTAGTTGCCGGTCACTCAACAATGCGTGTGATGGTCAGTTCAGACAAGTTGAACAAAATATAAAAAAACAGTATAATGATATTATTTATACAAAGAAAGATTATGTAAAAGAAATAACTACGTCTGTTTCTCAGCGCTTTAAAGTTGTAGAACTTGAACAAAGTAATTTTTTCGATTTTGACGTTTTACAAGAGCGCATTGTCAAAAGGAAATCAAACGCAATTAAATTTATTGATGCAAGAAAATTTGTTTTAGATCATCAATACAAAGAAGGGTACGTGATTTCCTCTAGATTTCAAACAAGCCCAAACAGTAATAGTCATCCTGTCAGGCTGCAAAGAGGAAAAAATTCTAACAGCTGCAATTTGTTCAATTTAGCTCGTGAGCCACTGCCTCCAAAGTGTTCTAAGATGCTCTCAATAACAAAGGAAAAGAAAATTGATATCCAAGACCTTACAAAATTAATGCCAACAGAGGCAGCGAAATATTATACAAATTTGTTAAAACAAATGGAAACTAAAAAGGTCAAACAAGAAAACGTTGAAATAGACATAACCGATAAAACTTTGAATTATACCAGATAACTGCAAGATGTATAATATACAAACTTTGGAACTCTCTCCTCAAAAAAATGAAAATGTGGCTTCGACCCTTCTTCCACTTAACGCGTCATATATTGTATAGGAGGAGGGGCTTAGGCACCCTCCTCTCGGTACGCTTGCAGTTAGCTCGAAGTCTGGTCTTGTGTGGTCGTATATTTGTATATATGCTATCCTGTCTGTCACGTAGTTACATAGAATTTTTTCTAGTTTTGGGTTTAGTCCAATTCTTAGTATTTTGTACTGAGGCCCAGTCCTCCATACTTTGTCAAATGACTTCTTAACGTGTCTGAGCACCAGGTCAGCATACCTTTTTTGGATAGAAATCTTCGCCAGTTTTTCTGTGATGATTGCTAGCGTCGTATCAGTCCCTCTCCCTCTTCTGAATCCATGCTGGTGTTGGTTATGGAGGTTGTTATCCTCCAAAAAATCTTGGATTCTATTAGCAAGGACCTTTTCGAAGACCTTGCTGCCACTTCGAGGAGGGAAATGGGTCTGAAGTTTGCTGGTCTGTCCGGCGGTTTCCCGGCTTTTGGAATGAAGATCATTTTAGCGATCTTCCATTCGTCCGGAAAATAGCCAACGTTTAGGCACGCATTCATTATATTGACCAGCCCCTCTAAGATATTAAGTTTGGTCAATTCTGTTTACCTGGTGCTCTCTGTTTGAAGGTACGTAGCGTCGTTAGGACTTCTTCTTCCGTTATATTCCGTCCATAACCAGTCATCTCTCTGTCAGCAGTTGTATCGTGAGAGGGGTATGTCCTGTCTAGTTCTTGTCTTAGTTGGTCGTGAATGTGTTCCTCAAAGTCTAGGTCGAAGCGTTCGTTCTCTTCTGGTGTGATGGAAAATACATTCTTCTAGTAGTATCTGAACTCTTCTTCCGTTTCTGTTGCCTCCATTTTTGTCCCGTCGTTTTTGTTAAAGAGTATGTTTTTGTCAGGTGGCTTACCCTTTAATCTTGATAGAGTATTCCAAAATGTTCGGGGATCCACTTCATCGTCTAGTTTGTCTATGATGTCATTCCAAAGTGCTGTCTGTTGTTCTGTTATGTGTATCTTCATTTCAATCTTTAGTATTCTTAACCGTCTGTTTTTAACTCTGTTGCTGCCAGTCAGTCTAATTTCTTCAAATAGTCTTTTATATTCGTCCGTAAGGTCATATAGCTCCTGTGTCCACCTTGGTGCTGGTAACGTTTTATAGGATCTTTTGGGTACTGTTGGGCCGTCCGCCTCCACCATTACCTCCGTTAACCTTGCCAGTTCCTGTTCGATGGCCTCCAGGGTGGCTTCCTCGAGTGGTTGAGGTCTGAACTCACCGAGAAGGGTACGATACTCTTCCCAGTTCGCTCGGGAAAAGAATTTTCTCTCTCTGCCAGGTATCTGAATTAGGCTCGAGGATATTTTAATGATAGGATGACAAATTACTACACTATATATTGTCTTTCTACGTGAACATAAGTATTACAAAAATTGGCCAATTAAGCGCTACAAGAAACATAAAATTGAAAGGCTCAGATTGTCTGACTATTGGGTGGACAGACGCATTTAGAAAAATCACGCTACTCTGAAGAAGTTCATCACCGATAAAGCAAGAAAATTTCATTCACTTTTCCCTATGAAGATTAAAGAGAGATAATCTCCCCCCCCTCCCGTGGCCCCCTCTTCAGGGTAAAAGAGCAGAAGTGAACTGGACTGCCATTCATCTAGTCTCGTTCCAACTATGTCGTTCTCAAAGAGAGACATAATTGGGGGGCGCCGAGGAAAGCAGGTTTGAGGAGTATCCCACTCTGGAACTCGGAGCCAGAGACACCCAGACAATGGGCAGGACTGCAACTTCCGGAGTTAGGGGGGCGGGGCCCTCTACCCCGAGAGCCCAGCGACGACCATAGAGAGAAGTAATACCCGTCTCTATATATGCCGGATGCAGTTCTGATACCCAAACATTTGAGGGGCGGCACCCCCTGTTAGCGATGATTGATTCCGCGCCAACCAACAAAATGTCCGCCATACAATCCCATCCCATGAGGCCCCCTTTCGGGTTTACCCATCATCATCCATCCATCCCCACCCAGGAGTTCACGTTCATGGAAATTTGCTTACATTGAAGAGGGGGCTGCCCTCAAATCGCTCTATTTACAAGAAAGGATCAGGACCTAACAGAAGAGGTTCCACCATTGGACAAAGGTAGCCAAAGAATAATAACCACTGAGAAGGAAAAAACTGAGAAGAGAATCGGCCCATAGGGGTCACCTCCGCATCCCGCTGCGCACCATTAGTGCAAACGGCAGACCAATCAGAGAAAAGGTATTCGAAGTAGTCTTCGGGCGACTGAAAACCGCCATGGTCAGAGTGCTTGAGGTCCCCACAAGCTACGTGGGCATCTGCGAGAAGTAAAACGACGTGGAGAGCATCACAAAAGACGAGGCCGTTGAAATATTCCGAAAGATTGGCATGCAACCTGCAATTCCCCCGCAGATTTTAACACACAGGAGCGTTGTCTGCCGTAGGCTAGACCCTTGGATTGGGCAATACTCCAAGGACCAAACCAAAGAAGTCATGAAGAACCAGACATGGGCTAAGGTGACAGAAGTCATCAAATTCTGGAACAAGAGAGAAAACGTGGAGTATACGCATGTTTTAAAGATCGTATTCAGCGATAGTTCGATGGAACATAAAGCTAAAGAAAAGGGAATTCCTCTATTTAACGGTAAAATCAGTGGGGAGCAGATAGAGAGGAAGGAATTTATTCCCATTTAATTCAGCTTCCGCTGTTACAAGATGGAGGCCGGCACGACGAGGGAATGCAAAGAACCACAGGAGATATGCTCAAAATGCAGTGAACCAGGCCACCACTGGAAAGATTGTAAAAGTCCCCGTGAGAAATGTGTGAACTGCGGACAAGGCCATCGTCCCATGGCTATGTCGTGCCCACCAAAAAAGGAACTCATAAAGAAAAAGGCTCAAGAGAAGAAAGAAGAACAAACCAGGGGGAGAAATACTACGTATGCACAAGTAGCGAAGGCGGGCTATTCTGAGGCGGAAACAAGAAAGACGTACCTCAAAATAGAAAATGAGAACTCTACGAAAATACTGACGTGCATCTTGTAATCGAACGTCAGAAACCTGACACAACCAGGATCATTCGCCAAGGAATTATAGCGTACGAGGAGTGCAGGCGAGTGGCTTTAAAAAAAGCTTCGTTTAAATGAGTCTTTTTGGGGACTCATGATGGCCGAGTGGATTCGCCGCTGGCTAACAGTGGTCCAGTGACGCGGGAAGCTGTTCGCAACTCGCCTACGCTATTATTTTTTCTTTGCCCCTTTTCCTACTCTCCTCTATCTACAGAATTGAAACGAATGCTTGCCATGAACGACATGAGTGACATGTGGTTCCCTGATGATCCCCCATCGAAATGTGTCGGTTTCCTCCAATTGATTGAGTAGATCCAGAGATATTCGACTCCGATGGATCGGTGACTGTATGTGTATATACCCCCCCTTAATTGGAGTTGAATATATCGGGACCTACTCGACCGATTTTAACGAGACTGGCAGATTTCGATGAGGAAAGGTTAGCGTTATCCAAATACTTACGTATATGAGATAATACCTCCAAACCCTAGTTTTTATTCATGGTTATTCGCTCCACTGCATCTAAACATCATGGTTTTAAGCGTTCTTTGGGTCATATCTCCTAAACTATGGGTCTTAGAGTGATCGGACTTTCACCATTGGAAAGGACGTACCTCCCCCCCCCCACCTAATATCCGAAAGGAAGTCCTACCTAGGTGGTGGACAGACAGCAATTCAACACATTTGTCCCACTTAGAGATAGGAATATGAAATTTGGGCTTTATATGAATATAGGGCTGTAAAAGAGGAAAGAGAAATTAGTTTTCGGATCCGACCAATATTTTTGGAGTAATTAAAATAAATTAAATTACTTGAAAAATCCTAGGGTCACGGTTATGAAACTAAAAAAAATCGAAAGAACGGACCGGGATAATAAAGACGAGATTCCTAGTCTCTTTTTCCTCTGCTCTATTAAGTTTTAATCAATTTTAGGTAGCAAAATATTAATATTTTTTTCGAAAATTGGACCGAGAAAATGGATCCTAGGATACGTAACATATCATTTTTTATTGTCCTGTCCTACTCCCTCCCTGGGATCTTTTCTTCAGTTGTTTCCAGAGAGGCTCTGGCCTTCTCGTGGCGAAGGGGGTCAGCCCTGGGTCCCTTAGAGGTCCCATGGTGCTGCCAACAAGACTTTTAGCATGCCCCTCTTTCTTTCCCGCCCTACTACGTTCTTCCACTGTCCTCTATTTCCCCCTCTTCCTTCACCTATCTAGTGGCCCTTATAGATAGATACCCGACCTCTGATCGTCTTATGGATTGATTCCGAATTGTTCTTTCATGAAGGTGGAAGAGGCTGGGCATCTCCTCCACTTTGTCTACCGAAAGTCCAAGGAGAAACATCGTTAGCCCCTTTTCTCCGTGCGTAGGAGAACTCGGGCAGCCTCTTAGGTTTCTAAAGATGGTGTGGTGGATCCGTATCTATTCTCCAAGAGGACATACCGGACGTAACTGATTGTAGAGTTGCAGTAGTGCCGGGCCCTTGTAGGCCTCCATGGTGGGGAGTACCGAGGGAGAATGCGAAGTTTTTTTTACCTTGTTACAATGGCTAGCCATAAACCTAAAACCTCTCCTTCTCGTAAGGGTTTTCGTGCCGAATGTTCCTTAGCTTCCCTTTCAGCCTTCCCTCACTCGTTGGATCCCTATTCCAACGAAGTATACCCAGATTTAGATTATCCCCGCTTTCTTGTCATGAGTTCATCATCCGACATCCCACCTGCAAAAGTCGATGTATTTGACGTCAATGAATCTTTTGAGTCCCGCTGTGGTGAACCGCGTCGGATGTGCTAAAGAATTAGTGGGGATCTCGTAGACGAGGTGTCATCCCACTCTCAACAAAACCCTGTGCGAAATCTATCTTCGATATCTGAAATTCCAGTAACTGTCTCGCCCCATCCGCGTCTGAATTTTGTCAAAGGTGTTGTCCGTTCAATCGAACTAAGGGACTACGACCTCACCCGTCTTTAAGAGTAAGCTTAGTACCCAACGTGTCACACACATACACAGGGTAACTGAAAACATTAGGCTCCACTATAGTCCAACCGCCACACTGATTTTAACATTCGAACGACAAGAACTGCCGCAGTATATTAAAGCTGGGTACCTTCGTGTCCCGGTAAGTCCCTACATCGAACTACCCAGACGCTGCTCCAATTGCAATCAATTTGGACATCGTGGCCGTGCCTGTCGACACCCCCGCTCTCGCGTGAATTGTAGCTCTGACTACCATGGCCCCGAATGCACCAAAACACCTCGATGTGCCAACTGCGGAGGTACCCACAGAGCTGCGTCAAAACTCTGCTCTATATTTTTATATAAAAAGGAGGTTCTCGCTTTGCGCGACTCCCTACGTCTAGATATAAGAGAAGCCCGCCAGCGTGCTGGAGCACAAATTTGACCACTCGGCCGACTCTTCTCGAACGTTTTATGTAACGCTGGACGAAACCGACCATCATGCGCGAGTTCCGACCAGCCTGAAGCACTTCATCCTACATCTACTCGCAGCGTCGGAAACATTCAGGATATTCAGTCAAAGCATCGCTTTCACACATAGATAACCAATGTAGTCCCCCTCTCTCCAGCAGCTCTAGCTGGTAAGACGCTCAGGGTGACACACTTGAAGACATCAGGCGCTATTTAAAAGAATCCTCAACATTGACCAGTGAAGGTTCATCCACCTGGCCACGAAACCCAAAGCCCAGTAGTAAGAGGAAGGATTTCTCACCTGGGTCATCGACCACCAATAAGGGGGCAGCCTCAGGAGCTGACTCGGCCGAGCCCCGAGAATCTTCAATGGACTCTTTCCCTATGGCTGAACATTCTATGCCCTTAAGTCTATCCCAACCTTCACAGGACTTAGGCCCATCCGGATCCAAACGATGGCAGGTATACATCCAGCTCCACACAGCTCGCTCAGATCGCCTGTTCGTTCCACTCACCCTTCTACTCATGATCCGATGGGAGCAGGTGATACTCTAACATCACCAATCGCGGTGGTTGGACCAACTCCTCAGGCACCGAAAATACCCTCGACCCATGAATCCGGATCTACCAGCCAGATCTACTGCTCCCTCTACGATCTCTTCCCCTGCAAAAGCAGGCTCCTCAAAATCTGCTCTCCGTCTCACAAGCTCTTTGGGACGAACCTCAAATACAATATCGGCCACAAAAGAGAAATCCACAGTGGTATCTAACCATCCCACATAATATCTTACATTCCATTTTACAAGGGAATTGTCAAAGCGTTCTTCCAAAGTGAGAAAAACTCAAAATTCTTTTGACGACTCTACACCTCGCTGTTATTTGTCTTCAGGAGAATAAACTGGGTACCCAGCTTTCTCACTTTCAACTATATTGCTCCTGCTTAAAGCTCCTCTCATGGGGAAGGGGTCAATCATGGTATCTTCATCCCACCATGTTTATCCCATTCCCCTACATACTACCCTCCAAGCTGTTGCCTTGTGGGTTTTTCTTACGATGCTTTTTACCGTTTGTTCTACTTACCTACTTCCTAGTTTATCATTGTCAAGACCCGACCGCTTAGAACTTATAGAGCAGTTGGCCTCTTCATTCTTATTACTAGGAGATTTTAACGCCAGTCACCCATACTGGGGTGACATCACTCGAAATGCCAAAGAAGTGTTTTAGAGTCTCTTTTATTATCTGACTTTCTTTGTGTTTTAAACACTGGCAATTTTACCTGTTATCTTGTCCAGACGGACTCTTTTAGCTGTGTTGACATGTCTGTTTTTTCCCCGGATTGCATCATGGAATTTCGATGGTCAATTCTTGACGATCTCCATGGGAGTGACCACTTCCCTATTGTCTTGTCGGCCCTTCAAGTTAGCCCTCATACAACATGCCCCTTAAGAGGGACTTAGGTCATTCAGATTGGGAAGGTTTCCAAGAGTCGTTCTTCACAAGTGCATTATTGGGGACATTAAATAGAGTGGACGCGGCAGTAGAATACCTTACATCGACTATCTAAAATGCAGCAACACAGACCATCCCACGAAGGCGAGCCAGCACGGGCCGCTCAACCGTGCCCTGGTGAACCTCGGCGTGTGCAACGGCTATCAAAAACTACAAGTTAGCCCATGCCCGATTCCAAAAGAACCCAACCTTGTGCAACAAGGTTGATCGAAACTGAGCTCGTGCGCTTCACCAAAGAACACTTCGTCAGGCTCGCCGGAATTCATGGCGCCGTTACTTTTCATCAATTTCCTCTATGATACTTACCGCTAAGATCTGGAAGAGGATTAATAAGACCAAGAGCCGTTATGCTGATCATCATACCACCACACTCAACTTGCACGGTTCCGTGGAGAATGACAGCCTGGCATCAGCAATGCTTTTGATGACCATTTCCGCGCCGCCAGCCGTTACGATAAGGCTTTTTTATCCTACAAATCAAAGGAAGAGTCTCATTCTCTCAACTTCACAACAAAATCTAACTTTCCATATAACGCTCTATTCAGCATCCATGAGCTGCGTAGCGCTTTGTGCCTTTGCAGATCTACTTCCCCTGGCCTTGATGAGCTCCATTTCAATATGATGCGGCACCTACATCTACACTCTTTTTACTTGATTTGTTCCTTATATGGGTGAAGGGTTTTTACCCGTCATCATGGCGCATTGGGATCATCCTTTCCTTTGTCAAACCGGGCGGGGACGGGTTGGGCGCAGATCACTACCACCCTATAGCTTTCACTAGCTGTTTGAGTAAGTTACTGGAAAAAATGGTGTTGGAGCGCCTAAACTAGTTCCTAGAAACCAATCGCCTCTCTCCATTTCAATGTGGCTTACGCAAAGGTCACAGTGCCCTTTACCTACTAGTACGTTTCGAGGAATTGGTCCGGAAAGCTTTCTCATTAAAGAACCGAGTCCTGGCCATATTTTTCGATATTGAGAAAGCGTATGACACAACATAGAGATACAGGATCTTGCAAGCAGCTATAAGTCTGGGGGACGAGAGGCCTTTTGCCGTCTCTTATTCAGTTTTTTAACATCTCAATCCTTCAAAGTACGTGTCGGTGACATATTCTGACCTGCAACCCTAAGAGGAGGGAGTTCCTAGGGGCAGTCTTTTAAGTGTATTATGTTTTATAATTGTCATCGATGATATTATTTCGTCTCTCTCAGAGGGTGTATCGGCAACTCTGTTTGTCGATAATTTAGCACTATACTGTTCCTCACCTCGCCTTCCATCAGCAGCGCGTCGGCTACAACTGGCGGTCGATGCCGTATCCAAAAGAGCACAACTTAAGGGATTCCGCTTTTCTACGAACAAACCAAAGCAATGTATTTCCACCGGGGCAGAGGGGTTCTTGTTCCGCCATCTATCTCACTACAGTGCGAAGATATAGAGTTCGTCTACTAGTTTCGGTTTCTCAGCGTAACTCTCGATCCAAAGTTATCCTGGCGATCACACCTACGCCGACTTCGAACGAGCTGTCTGCGGGCTCTAGACATTTTGAAAGTCCTCTCACACACTTCGTGGGACAACGACTGACAAACATTGTGGACATTATACACAGCCCTCGTCCAATCCAAATTGGATGATAGCTGTCAAATTTACTCATCAGCTTCTCCTTCAGCCCTCAAAATGCTGAAACCTCATTCGAAACCTCGGGAGTTCGCCTTTCCAGTGGAGCCTTCCGTACTTCTCCTGTCAACAGCATTTATTGCGAGAGTGGGATACTCCCTTTGCCCTACCATAGACTTCAAATCTGCATACAATACCTCTGCCGAGTACAGCAAGCCCCCGTATCAGAGGTCTACAGATGCCTGTATGCTGCCGAATCAACGGCGGCATATAAGTTACTATCTTTACCCCGCCCCTTGAACCTTCGCATAGATCATCTATCTAGCATGGGTGCTCCAAGGGTCCTTACCCTTCCATCCTTACCGACCCCTAGTTGGCGTGCTCCTTTTTCCGCAGTATGTATAAACATGTGGAGCCTGGAGGTCTTCCATGGACCCTCGCATCATTAAGAGCCTGTTCTTAGAGCTTTCGACCTCACACAAACAATGCTGCCCATTATACACGGATGGCTCTAACTAGGACAGTGGCATGGGCGCCGCAGCCATCTACCCAGGAGGAGAATTCTTAACTTTATCTTTGCTGCCAGCAGCATCCATTTTTAACGCTGAACTTTCAGCAATCCTTTTAGCCTTTATACTCTTCCAAATTTTACCTTTTAGTGATTTTGTCATGTTTTTCGACTCAAGGAGTGTCTTACAGTCAATTAGATCTTTTAATGCGTCTCATCCCTTAGTCACAGAAATTTACAACTGGCTGATCCAAAATGCGTCCCGATATAGAATTATTTTTTGCTGGGTCCCTGGGCAATGTGAAGGCTGATCAGCTGGCCCGCTCAGCACATTCTGTGTCCCCTGAGAACTCGGCTCTGTCTTTTAGGGACTACTTTCCTTCAATAAGAAAATATATTTTTCAACTGTGGCAGAATGAATGGGATGACTGTTCATCATCCAAACTATACAAAATTAAAAATTCTTTTATTGGATTGCATCCATTTCGCCATTCTCCGGTTGTCCTGTTTCCCGACCCTTTTAACTATCCCTTAACACACCCGTCTTCAATTCATATTGGCGGAGGAATTTTTGAACCCTTCGTTTTTAAAATTTTTGTCACAAAGTGATCTCCTCCACCTTTTATAGATGATTTGCCTCGTTTTATCCTAGCTGCCATATAGAATCCACTTGGATTAGGCAGCAACCCACTGGTTCCTTACCTTATCTTTATTGTACTGGCATTATTTCTAACGAAAGCAAACGAGGGCATTGACATCCACCCCCCCGAAACCGTTGGACCTATCGGTCCTAGCGTTTTGGGGATGCGCACCATAGACAAGAGCGGACCAAACTACCCTAGAACCTATATTATTATTTGTCTGGAATTAAGTTTATTTTTAATTCATACTTAATAGGCCGTAGGCCTGTACTTGCTTTGTTTTTACCCACGAAAACGGCGCGATAATAAAATCAAATATAAGGTTTCTAAACCGCCCTATGATGCCCTTTCGAATGGTGCGGGTCACGAAGCCCTGGGGCACATATAATTTGAATTATTAGTGGAAAATATCCGAAAATCCGTTAATTTTAACACATGACCTCGTTTGGTGTCATTATAATTAATGCCAGGATAATGTAAATTTGATATCATACGTATACTAGGGCGTCCCTTACTCGGTCCAAGTTTCGAAAAAAATATTAATATTTTCCATATTAAAATTGATTAAAACCTAATACCGCCGAGGAAAAGGAGACTAAGAATCTCGCCTTTATTTACCTTTAATTTTTCCAGTCTGATGTATCGATTTTTTTAGTCTCATAATGGTGGCAGTAATTTTTTCTAAGCTATTTAATTAATTAAAAACTATTATTCTGATTAAAATTTTAATTGCATTGTCGTATTTTTCAGCCTTCGCTTTCTATAATATGCAAATAAGATAATCATAATATGTCTAATAGTGAGTTTAAGTTTAAGGGAAAACAAGGTGGCAGCTGCCCAATCCTAATGGATTCTAATGGCAGCACTGTTAAAACGGGATCGCCAGAAAAAAATCAGAAGAGGCGTGGGAGACACTCAATAAAAATGGGAAAAAGCAAAGGATTAGAAAAAAAAAATACAAAACACAGAGATGCACACTTAAATTACGGGCATACAGCACGCATTCTAAAAACAAGGGCGGCTGGGGCAATAAACAAATGACATGCGCCAGCCGCAGGGGAGGGCACAGGATAAAATATAAAACAATAAACCTAAACACAAAAATGGAAAGAATTTATAAAAGGGATAAAACGCCACTTCATGAAAGGAATGTAAGGAGGGAGGACAACCGAAGGGAGTCCTCTGATAAAATAAAGCGAAGTGAGCAGGAAGGGCGACGCCAGAAAGGGTAGGGAAGCAAGAATTTCGAAGAGAAGCAAGGCAAGGACAAACTACTAAAATGTGAGCCACAGACAGCTCGCCACCGCAAAAAGGACAACCAGGGGCAACTCGGCCTCCACCCAAAACTAAATAGCCATGGGTGAGTAACGTGTGCCCAATTCGCAACCTCCCAAGACCGGAGTCGCTGAGAGATACGCCATGATTACGGGGTAGGAATCCCTAAAGGGCAGAGGGGCTGCATCCGGCACCTCGAGAGTGGCCGATCAGCCGCCTCGTTGCCGGGGACCCCAACATGAGCCGGAGCCCAAAAGAACGCCACCCTGTAACGGGATGCATTTCTGACCAGCCAGGAGCGAATCCGTAAAACCAGAGGTTGTGTGGACCGTAAAAGAACGAACCACCTCCAAAGGAGGCCGGGAATAGCTAAAAACAATAAAATCTGAAGAATTGAGGGATAAAATCAAATTAAAAGACAAAAGAATGGCCGTCAATTCTGCGGTAAAATCGGATGCTACAGGAGAGAGGGCGGATCGAAGAGACTCAGTTAGAGGACACCGCGGCTTCCTCAGCACCGAGGTCCGACTTTGAGCCGTCAGTATAGATGGGACGCTGGTGAGCATGAGAAGAAGCATGATCAAGAAACAGGCAGTTCAATAGACGAAAGTCAGTAGATCCTTTCTCGAAATGCCAAAAAGCATTACAGACCTCAGGAGGGCGAACGCCCGAACACGGAGCCGGCGGGAATCGGAGGACAAACACCCCGGGAGGAGAGATGGTCCCCAACCCGGAACCCCAGAGGCCGGTGTAGAGATGGCTATCGAACAAAAGATGCCTGGGGATGAAGGGTATTGCTGAACACGGATTTTTTTTGGGGGGGGCGGCCATCTGGCGACTGCCCACTTGGGCATAAGTCGGCATAAACAAACAGCCTAGTTCTAGGCTACTTTAAAAAAATTAAACAGAAAACAACAAAAGAAAGAGCAATTAGGAAGCGATAACAATAACAAAAACAAAACTTAGTCAAATGAAAGGAAGAAGGCCGGCCTCTCCCCAAAGTCAACAAGTCCACGAGTCAATGTGCACGCACTCGTCCCGAGTACAAGGGACAGGCGGTAGCGACCCCGCCCATCCCGGTACCGGGACAGGTATCGTGCGCGAAGATCACCCAGACTGGGACATTCGACAAGAATGTGCCGAAAAGTCTGGGGGACGACGCAGTCGTTGCAATAGGGCGCAGGCGAGCGCTCCATCAAATAGCGATGCGTCACACGAGTGTGTCCGATTCGGAGACGACAGAAAGCGACCTGAAGCCGCCGAGCATTGGGGGATAGGTCCATGAGAACAGTCGCGGCGCAATGACACGCAACTTTAAGTTCCCTTCGACCGTCTTCCATCTTCTTTGCCAAGCAGTCCGAAGAGCTGCCCGTATTCCTGCCATGTAGTCGGTGTAAGGAAGAGCGAAACGCTGGTCCGGTCGCAGAGTCCTCGCGGACTCTTTGGCGCCCTCATTCCCCGCAATTCCTACATGTCCAGGAACCCAGCAGAAGATAATCTCAACATCCGCCCGGCTCGCCAAAACCGTGGCGTCACGGATATCGCGAACCAGGGGATGCGGAGATTCCAATGCTCTGAGAGCACTCAGGGCACTTTGTGAGTCGTTATAGATCACAATCCGGTCTCCCAACCGGGCACGTCGCGTAATCTCACGTACCGAGTGGTGTATTGCCACCAGCTCGGCCGTGAAGAACGACGCAGCGCCTGGCAGAGCCCCGCTGACTTCAAACAGAGGGGATACGGCGTGGAAGCCGACCCCCTCTTGGGACTTGGAGCCATCCGTATACACTGGCACGGTTCCAGCGTGACACGATGTGTGCTCCAAAAAGGTCGAACGCAATACTCCCGGTGCAGTACAAGCTTTGGGAGCAAAGGCGTGGCGACAAATAGCCAAATGTGGTACCCTCCAGGGTGGCATCCTGGGCAGAACCAGGGGCGCCACCGGCCCGAGAGCTATATCTACCTCTCGAAGGAGTTTCCTGGCCCTACACCCAAAGGGCTTAGGGTATGACTGGCGTCTCTCGACGGCATAGGCACCATCGAGATCAGCTGCGGATGCAGTGAAAGCTGTTGGCGACTGAGGGAGGCGCCGGGCTCGCGCGTACAGGCGAGTGATGCACTGCACGCGGCGCAGAGCGAGTGGCATCTCCCCAGCATCGACCAACAGGCTCTCAATGGGTGAAGTCCGGAAGGCACCGGTCGCAAGGCGAAGGCCGGTGTGGTGGGTCGAATCCACCTTCCGCAATAAACGCTCGGCTGCGGATGCATAAAACTCGCGTCCGTAGTAGAGCTTCGAAAGAACAAAGGATCGATAAAAAAGTAAGGCAGTAGCCCTATCAGCGCCCCAAGCGCTGAACGTCACGGAACGGAGAATGTCCATGGTGCGGGTACAAGATACCCTAAGGCTACGAATATGAGCCTCCCAGGTGAGGCGTCGGTCGAATACAAGACCAAGGAAACGGTACAATTCCACTACATCCAGGCGCACCCCATTAAGAAACAAATCTGAGTCATGGTGGAGCCATAGCGAGAGACGCGGTTCAATGCCTGTTGGAGTCGACGCTCCAGAGTTAGCATCTGTGCCGCGCCAAAATAGATCGAAAGGTCGTCCACGTAGAGCGTAGCGAGAATATCTTACGGCAGCACCGAGGTGATGCCATTGATGCTCAGGGCAAAGAGTGTGAGACTGAGGACACTTCCCTGCGGGACACCCTCTTCCTGCTCCTTTGGGCCGGAGAGGGCTCCCCTCACCCGTACGCGGAATCGACGATCTCGCAAAAATTCAGATATAAACATTGGGAGGCGTCCCCTCGCCCCCATCGTGTGGAGAGTCTCCATGATACCGTATCGCCATGCGGTACCATAGGCCTTCTCCAGATCAAAAAACACCGTGGCGTAGTGCTGTCTACGAATAAAAGCCTCACAGACGGCATTTTACAGTCGGAGCAGAGCATCCGACGTGGAGTGGAACTTGCGGAAGCCGCACTGTGCAGAAGACAGATGGCCTCCGCTGTCCAGGTGAAAGGCTAGTCAAACATTTACCAATTTCTCCATCAATTTGCACACGCAAGAGGTTAGAGAGATTGGGTGGAAACCGGTCGGAGTAGAGTGATCTCTCCCCGGCTTGCGAAAGGCGAGCACAGTAGCGATTCGCCAGGAATCTGGGAGAAGACCCTCCACCCAGATCCTGTTGAACAAATCTAACAGAAAAGCCATGCCTCGGTCACCCAGGTGTCGAAGCATGGCGTACGGGACATCGTCCGGACCATGGGCGGTGTCCGCGCACGAAGCAAGAGCGGAGCTGCTGAACACGGAACAGGAATCTTAGGCACACCTGCACCCAGTGGTATCGCAAGGAAGCATGCCATCCTCAACAAATAGGCTAGGGAGAGGCGAGGTGCGAAAGGCTCCTCTACTAACACGTGCCCCAAGCAAACCAACAGGGTCAAATATCTTCAAGGCTGAAGGAGACGCTGAATACACCTGGCAACCGTAGTCCAGCTGAGATTGGACTAGTGCCGAATAAAGCGACCACAAGGTGCGCCTATCATCACCCCAAGTGGTGTGAGATAAAACCCTAAGCAAATCCATAGCCTTCGAACAGGATGCCGTCAAGCGACGCAAATAGGGTACCCAAGTAAGCTTGATATAAAGCGTTAAACCCAAGAACATAAAAACGGGGACATATTCAATCGCCATGCCATCCAAGTAGAGGGGAGGGGGACCAAGGACACCACGACCCCGTTAAAAATGCATGGCCTTCGTTTTGGTGACCGAAAAACGGAAACCATTTGAGACAGCATGACCCGACACGGCATCAATTGCCAGCTGTAATCGACGGGCAGCAGAAGGCAAGCGGGGAGATGAACAAAACAAGGCCAAGTGATCCACAATTTTTTTTTTTTTTGGTTAAGGAGCTATCTGGCGACTGCCGACTTAGGCATAAGTTGCCGTAAACAAACAGCCTAGTTCTAGGCTACTTCAAAAAAAATTCAACAGGAAACAACAATAAAAAAAATAACAATAACAAAGCAATAACAAAAACGATAACAAAAACAACAACAACAATAAAACCGGGTTAAATGAAAGGGAGAAGGCCGGCCTCCCCCAAAAAGTCAATAAGTCCACCAGTCATGGTGCACGCACTCGTCCCGAGTACAAGGGACAGGCGGTAGCGACCCCGCCCATCCCGGTACCGAGACAGGTATCGTGCGCGAAGATCACCCAGACTGGGACATTCGACAAGAATATGCCAAACAGTCTGGGGGACGACGCAGTCGTTGCAATAGGGCGCATGCGAGCGCTCCATCAAGTAGCGATGCGTCACACGAGTGTTTCCGATTCGAAGACGACAGAAAGCAACCTGAAGCCGCCGCGGCATTGGGGGATAGGTCCATGGGAACAGTCGCGGCACAATGACACGCAACTTTAAGTTCCCTTCGACCGTCTCCCATCTTCTTTGCCAAGCAGTCCGAAGAGCTGACGGAATTCCTGCCATGTAGTCGGTGTGAGGAAGAGCGAAACGCTGGTCCGGTCGCAGAGTCCTCGCGGACTCTTTGGCGCCCTCATTCCCCGCAATTCCTACATGTCCAGGAACCCAGCAGAAGATAATCTCGACATCTGCCCGGCTCGCTAAAACCGTGGCGTCACGGATATCGCGAACCAGGGGATGCGGAGATTCCATTGCCCCGAGAGCACTCAGGGCGCTTTGTGAGTCGCTATAAATCACAATCCGGCCTCCGAACCGGGCACATCGCGTAATCTCCCGTACCGAGTGGTGTATTGCCACCAGCTCGGCCGTGAAGACAGACGCAACGCCTGGTAAAGCCCCGCTGACTTCAAACAGAGGGGATACAGCGTGGAAGCCGACCCACTCTTGGGACTTGGAGCCATCCGTATACAGTGGCACGGTTCCAGCGTAACACGATGTGTGCTCCAAAAAGGTCGAACGCAATACTCCCGGCGCAGTACAAGCTTTGGGAGCAGAGGCGTGGCGACAAATAGCCAAATGTGGTACCCTCCAGGGTGGCGTCCTGGGCAAAAACAGAGGCGCCACCGGCCCAAGAGTGATATCTACCTCTCGAAGGAGTTTCCTGGCCCTAAACCCAGAGGGCTTAGGGTATGACTGGCGTCTCTCGACGGCATAGGCACCATTGAGATCAGCTGCGGATGCAGTGAGAGCTGTTGGCGACTGAGGGAGGCGCCGGGCTCGCGCGTACAGGCGAGTGGCATGTCCCCAGTATCGACCAACAGGCTCTCAATGGGGGAAGTGCGGAAGGCACCGGTCGCAAGGCGAAGGCCGGTGTGGTGGATCGAATCCACCTTCCGCAATAAACGCTCGGCTGCGGATGCATAAAACCCGCATCCGTAGTCGAGCTTCGAACGGACAAAGGATCGATAAAAAAGTAAGGCAGTAGCCCTATCAGCGCCACAAGCGCTGAACGTCACGGAACGGAGAATGTCCATGGCGCGGGTACAAGAGACCCTAAGGCTGCGAATATGACCCTCACAGGTGAGGCGTCGGTCGAATACAAGACCAAGGAAACTGTGCGACTCAACCACATCCAGGCGCACCCCATTAAGAAACAAATCTGGGTCGGGGTGAAGCCGTGGATGGCGGCAGAAGTGCACCACCTTAGTCTTGGCCAAAGAAAACCGAAACCTGTGCGCTTCGGCATAGTGAGAGACGCGGTTCAATGCCTGTTGGAATCGACGCTCCAGAGTTGGCATCTGGGCCGCGCCAAAAGAGATCGAAAGGTCGTCCACGTAGAGCGTAGCGAGAACATCTTCCGGCAGCACCGAGGTGATGCCGTTGATGCTCAGGGCAAAGAGTGTGACACTGAGGACACTTTCCTGCGGGACACCCTCTTCCTGCTCCTTTGGGCCGGAGAGGGCTCCCCCCCACCCGTACGCGGAATCGACGATCTCGCAAAAATTCAGATATAAAAATTGGGAGGCGTCCCCTCGCCCCCATCGTGTGAAGAGTCTCCATGATACCGTATCGCCATGCGGTATCATAGGCCTTCTCCAGATCGAAAAAGACCGTGGCGTAGTGCTGTCTACGAAGGAAAGCCTCGCAGACGGCAGTTTCCAGTCGGAGCAGAGCATCCGACGTGGAGTGGAACTTGCGGAAGCCGCACTGTGCGGAAGACAGATGGCCTCCGCTGTCCAGGAAAAAGGCTAATCTAACATTTACCAATTTCTCCATCAACTTGCACACGCAAGAGGTTAGAGGGATTGGGCGGAAACCAGTGGGAGTAGAGTGATCTCTCCCCGGTTTGCGAAAGGCAAGCACAGTAGCGATTCGCCAGGAGTCTGGGAGAAGACCTTCCACCCAGATCCTGTTGAAAAAATCTAACAGAAAGGCCATGCCTCGCTCACCTAGATGTCGAAGCATGGCGTACGGGACATCGTCCGGACCATAGGCGGTGTCCGCGCACGAAGCGAGAGCGGAACGCAACTCACTCACAGTAAACTTGTCTTTGAAGGGTTCTCCGCCTCTGGAGGTAAAGTCCAGACGGCGGCCTTCCGCGACATCACGACGTGCATTGAAAGCTGGCGGAGCAGCATCCCAACCAGAGAATGCAGAAAAAGCAGTCGCGAAGGATTCCGCCACGGACGCGGGGTCCGAGATTGCGGTCCCATTCTCCTGGAGAACGGGAGGGGGTCCTGCAGGAACTTGCCCCGAATCCTTTTGACTCGCTTCCTCACCTCTGCTAAAGGGGTCTTGCCGTTAAGTAAAGACACGTATGCCCGCCAAGAAGAGCGGCGGGCGTGCTTCGAAATATACCGGAACCTAGCCCTAGCCCGACGAAATTCAGCGACAGTGAAATCGTTCGGGCGGCGCTTATAGCGCATGTAGGCATAACGCTTCTGTTTGAGGGCCGTCTCACACTCGGCCGACCACCATGGGAGTGGTCGGCGTGCAAAACGGCCAGACGTCCTAGGAATAGTAGTCAGGCTCACGGCAATGAGGCTGCCGGAGAAGAACTCAACGGCCTCATCCACCGACCTAAACCCCTCGACTGAGATAGAGAATTCAGTCATTTCCTGAAATGCAGGCCACCGCGCCCGCGCCAAGCACCACCGAGGTGGTCTCTCAGGCGGCAGTTGCCCTGAAAATGATATTTGAATGGGAAAGTGATCACTGCCATAGAGGTCATCGACCACCCCCCAATCAAAATCAGGCTGTGCATCCGAAGAGCACAAAGATAGGTCAAGGCAAGAAAATGAAGCGGTTCTCGGACAGTGATGCGTAAACTCATCCACGTTTAGGACACCCATCTCAAGCTCTTCGATCAGATCGGCAAGGACTTGTCCCCTGGGATTTATGGAGTAATCTCCCCAGAGAGGATGCCTGCCGTTCAGATCTCCAAGCAAGAGATAGGGCCTCGGCAACCGTGCCACGACGCGGCGGAAGTCTCCCGCGTCGAAGTCAGCTGACGGTGGAATGTACGCAGAAATGATAGTATACCTCCTATCCAGGTGCAGCTGCACAGCCACTGCCTGAAAGGAGGTATCTAAAGAGAAAGGAAGAACGGAGACATCATGCCGGGTGTAAACCGCGCATCCCCCAGCTCGGCCATCCCGCGGTGGTGGGGTCGCAAGACCCTTGTACCCCGGGAGGGCGGGCAGGGGGCACGCGCCTAGCATGGTCTCCTGCAGAAAAACAGCTAATGGGGAACGGGACGAGACGAGCCTCCGCAGCTCCTCCCAGTTGGCCCGGAGTCCACGGCAATTCCATTGAAGGAATATGCCCTCCAGGCCTAGCTCGGAGCAGACGCGGGGGCCCTCCTCGAACTGAAGACCCTCACGGGAATGGCCGTACGCTTCCCGGGGTGGGCCGGACAAAGCGCTGTCGCCTTCGAGGACTTATTGGGGGAGGTTGGGCTCGCCATGCGAGTCTTTTCCTCCCTCCGCCTCGAAACCTTAGGCGGGCGTTGCGGCTTCAGAGCGGGGGGCCCTCTTTTCGAGGAACCACCGTCTCCGAGCCACTCGCTCCACCTCGGGGCGTGGGCGAAGGAGCCGAAGCTCCTTTGTTGCTGTCCTCCTTTCGGGGGACAGCTTTAGGAACCCCCGAAGATGGCCTAGCGACCATCTTCAGGGGTGTTGCCTCCTGTGAGTCTAACGACTCTGTGGAAGCGCGTGGCCGTTTCGCCTTGCGGGAAACGGTCACGCTGGGGGAAGAGGGGGGAGCCCTGGTTTTAGCCGGGGCTGGGTATGAACCCTTTTTGCCGCCAGCTTTACAAGGGGAGCGCCCGGGTTGGGTAGAGCCCGCAGAAGGGCTCCGAATGGGCGCGGAAACAACCGTGCTTGTTGGCCTGGATGGGCCAGGAGCAGAGGGTGCCTTTCTAACTACTGAGGCATATGACGTCCCAGGCAGAGCTGGGCGCGCCAGGACCAAGTCCTTAGCCTCGCGGAATGAGAGTCTACTCTGGGCCTGAACGGCCAGGATTTCTTTCTCAAGGAGATATGCACCACATTGCTTCGAAGAAGCAGGGTGCGGCTCTCCGCAATTGACACACTTGGCCACACACGATTTGGACTTATCGTGTGCGACCTTAGAGCAATTTATACAGACTTCGGGTGACCCCGACTTTGCACGTCTACATGAGCGATTCGTATGGCCGAAGCGGTGACAGTAATAGCACCGCCGCAGCAGTGGCACGAATGCCTTCACGCGGTAGCGGTACCAACCGGCACGCACCGACTCAGGGAGCTTGTCACAGTCGAACGTGACGAAGAGTGTAGGGGTGGGTCTCGAAGCCCCTCCCTGTTTTCTCATCACACGATCGACCTTGACCGCCCCATGGTCGGCCAGCTCTAGGGTGATGTCCTCAATGGAGTAGTCAACGAGTTCCCTCGCATAAACTACTCCTTTCACAAAGTTCATGGTACAGTGCGGCGTCACACTCACCAGGGTGCCATGAAGTGTCCGAAGAGCACTTATCTTGGCCGCCTCGGCGGGATTCGCCGCATCCGCCAGAAGGCTGCCGTCCGAGAAACGGGTCACCTTCGGCTCTCTACCAATTGCACTAGCTAATCCTCTCCTCTGATGGATCATGTTGCCCTTGGACAACATGGTGCCATCAGTGGAGCGAATAACGAGGAAGCGTTTGAAGCCAGCGGGCTCGAAAACGCCAGGTAACCTCTGAATGAGGGGCCCCGATGTCATCGAGGCTCCGCCCTGTGCACTCTTGGTGTTAGTCTTGGTCAGGGGCTCCGCACACGAGGGGGTAGAGGGGCCGGATGTGCTGATCTTGGCTTGGTCGCCTACCAAAGTGGCAGCAGACCCATCCGTCCCCGCAGCCCACGCGGATGGAGAGGAGCCCCGAGTCTTTTTCGTCTTTTTAGTCTTTTTCTTTTTTTGGAGAGGCGGGCGGGGAATGAACCCGCTTCTCACCCCCGCCGGCAGAAGCCCCCAGGCCAGATGGACCGGCCTCAGCCAGGTCACTCTCCGAAATGGAGAAGGTCCTGGTTGTAGTAGGGGCACCTGTCGGAGGAGATCCCTCCCCTCCTTTTACTGCCTCGGAGCCCTCAGCCATTTGAGGAGGACCTTGCATAGGGGCGGATTCGGGTTCGGTTTTTGGCGCCGAGCTCGAATTTCCCCCCATGGAAGGCCCTACCGTCTGAGGCTGGGTCTCCTCAATGACCATGTCTATCACAGGAGGGGCCTCCAGTTGGCCATCCCCTCCCAGGACATCGCAGGTCCCCTTGGCAGCGTCAAGAGTCATTTGTGGGGAGGCACAAGCCTTAACCCCGGCAAGGTTTAAAATTCTTGCCAGCAGGTCTTTTGAGGGAAGCGACCGAAGGGGCCTGGCTTCCCTCTCCCCCCTAAGGGGGTTTGCCCTACCGAGCCGCTTCGATGGGGAGCGGCTGGCTAAGGGCTGCCTGCTGGCTTTCTTGGCAGTCCCCTTGGAAAGAAAAGAGGGGACTGCCGCTGGGAAAAGGGAGGTGCCCGAGAGCACCTCCAGAGAAGGGGGTGAGGGGGAGTCCCCTGCACCCGTAGGCGAAGGAGAGGAGTAAGCCTCCTCTCCGGTTAGAGAAATATGGAGGGTCCCCTGTGCAAGCACAGGGGGGGGGACCTCCATTTTTTTGCTGGAGCTGCCCGAGGGCGGCTCCGTTGTTCTTGGGGAAGTTGGGGGTTGTTTTTTTTTTGTTTGATCTTCATCATTGGGCATGGTGACCCTTTTTTTAACACGGGATGCAATAGCGCACACCTCTCGCAGTAGCCCGCACTGCGAGAGGTGCTTACAAGCCCGGCAGAGCCAGGCGCCGCCATTTGGGACCACCCCTCCCGCCTGGTGGCCTGGCAGTCCATCGGCATGGCGGCTCCACTTTGAACACGGCGTAAAATATATAGATTGTGAAGAGGAGAGGAAAAGGGATGTGAGGAAGGTATGGGTGGGGATGAAGCAGGTTGTTAAAAACCAGCCACCCCAGACCGGAGCTCAGGGGTTAGGGAACATTGTCCCCCACCCCCGATGCGGGACGGTTGGCTGAAAGGAAGGTCAACATCTACCCTGTGAAATTAGAGGCTGACCAGAGAAAGTTATGGGAGAGGTTGTGTGAAAAGAGAGGAAACAAGTGTTTTGAAGGAAAGAAGAGAGGCTAAGGTGGGGCCGGACGGAGCGCTGGATCCCGTCAGCACGGCGGACAGGATGGCAAATCGCCGCGCCCCTTACGGGGAAGTGATCCACAAAGAGGGAAGCCAAAACCCCCTCCGAAAGAGTGACACCAGACTATTAATGGCAAAGGCGAAACATGTCACACTCAAAACACACCCTTGGGGAACACCCTCCTCTTGAATCCACAAGCCTGAGAAAGCATCCCCAATACGGACCTTAAAATTACGGGACGATAAAAATTCTTGAATAAAAACCGGTAAAAAGCCACTCATACCCCAATCATATAACTGACGTAAAACACCATATTTCCAGGTGGTAGGTATCGTAGGCCTTCTGAATGTCGAAGAACACCGCTAACACCTGATGCTTGGAGGAAAAGGCCCGTAAAACGGAGTCTTCCAAACGAATAAGGTCGTCAAGTGAGGCGAACTTGGACCATCTTCTCGAACAACTAACTGAGGCAGCTCGACAGAGCAATCGGGCGATAGTCCCTACCTGGTTGAGAAAGGGTATAACAACCCCCACACGCCAGGAGGTTCGGATAGATTCCTTTGACCCAAAGCAGGTTGTAGAGATCAACCAAAAATAACTCAGAGTAGGGATGGAGACGACGGAGAAAGTCGTAGTGGATGCAATTATCTCCGGGAGAGGTGGAGCCACAGTGAGACAAAGCAGCCCGCAGCTCATAGACGGAGAAGAGAGCATTATAAGAGTAGGTGGCACACGTGATAAAATCTAAAAGGCGAGATTCTATGGTGACTTTATGATGGAGAAACCGTCGAGGATAGCTACCAGTGCTACTCACCGAAGCAAAATGGTCAGCCAGAGCACCACCATGGGACACGCCACCGGCGTGGAAGAAGAAATGGAAGATACTCGTACGTACGGGCGCCAAGATCACGGCGGGCACGAGCCCGGTTCCGATCGACCCTATTCGAGACGGTTGGGTTCCGCCTATAACGGGAATGGGACAACTGATAGGCAGAAATATCCGACGCGCAATCTTTCGACCACCAGAGGACAGTGGAGCGCTCCGCAACAGGGCACCTCCGCGGAACGAAGCGCTCAGCACTCTCTTAAAATATGAGACCGCTGAATCTACGGTATCGAAGAGAACCCAGGAGGCATCAATAAAGGAAGCCTCCCGGAACCCAACCCAATTTGCTCGACGCAGATCCCAACGAGGGAGGGAGGGAAAGGCACGGGCCAGAAAGGGCGGCCTACAGGACGTCCCGAATCGACCACCTGAAGTCGAGGAAACAGTCGGGCGAACATAAGGACAAGTCTACAGCACTAAACGAATCCGTTTGAACATGGTAAGAAGTAAAGTCACCGGAATTTAAGAGAGAAAAGGAATCGGATAATAAGAGGGACTCAACCACTCCGCCCCGAGGATTACGGGCAGTATTATCCCAATATGGGTGGCGAGCATTAAAATCACCAAGTAATAAAAACGGGGTAGGTAACTGACTTGTGATCTCTAAAAGGGCAGACCGACTCAAATTAAAATACGGGGGGATGTACACAGAACAAACAGTTAAAAGCTTGGAAATAAAAACCCTCGCAGCAACAGACTGCAAGGTAGTACGGAGGAGAAGTAGCGCATATAATAGCGAAGAGGAAATTAATAGCGAAGCACCACCATGGGACACGCCACCGGCGTGGACGAAGAAATGGAAGATACTCGTACGTACGGGCGCCAAGATCACGGCGGGCACGAGCCCGGTTCCGATCGACCCTATTCGAGACGGTTGGGTTCCGCCTATAACGGGAATGGGACAACTGATAGGCAGAAATATCCGACGCGCAATCTTTCGACCACCAGAGGACAGTGGAGCGCTCCGCAACAGGGCACCTCCGCGGAACGAAGCGCTCAGCACTCTCTTAAAATATGAGACCGCTGAATCTACGGTATCGAAGAGAACCCAGGAGGCATCAATAAAGGAAGCCTCCCGGAACCCAACCCAATTTGCTCGACGCAGATCCCAACGAGGAGGGAGGGAAAGGCACGGGCCAGAAAGGGCGGCCTACAGGACGTCCCGAATCGACCACCTGAAGTCGAGGAAACAGTCGGGCGAACATTAGGACAAGTCTACAGCACTAAACGAATCCGTTTGAACATGGTAAGAAGTAAAGTCACCGGAATTTAAGAGAGAAAAGGAATCGGATAATAAGAGGGACTCAACCACTCCGCCCCGAGGATTACGGGCAGTATTATCCCAATATGGGTGGCGAGCATTAAAATCATCAAGTAATAAAAACGGGGTAAGTAACTGACTTGTGATCTCTAAAAGGTCAGACCCACTCAAATTAAAATACGGGGGGATGTACACAGAACAAACAGTGAAAAGCTTGGAAATAAAAACCCTCGCAGCAACAGCCTGCAAGGTAGTACGGAGGGGAAGTAGCGCATATAATAGCGAAGAGGAAATTAAAAGCGAAGCACCACCATGGGACACGCCACCGGCCGGGAAGATTGAATTAAACACCCGGAAGTGCAGAAGTGCCGGGAAGGGGCGAGCCCCAAGCTTATTTTCTTGCAAACAGACCACTGAGGGCCGAACGCTAGAAAGTAAGAGTTGGGGTTCCTCCCACTTGGGGAGAACCCCTTGACAATTCCACTCTAGGATGACAGACATTACTGTCGTCTCGACACCAACGCCGAGGTTCTAGTGCCTGAGACTGTCGAAGGTTCCCCACTACTAGAAGGCCCAGAAGGGGCAAGCGACAAATTGCGATGAGCCGGGGACGAACCCGGCACGGACTTGGCAGCGTGAACGGCAGGATTTTTTTTTTTTTTTTTTAAGAGCTCATCTGGCGACTGCCTACTTGGGCATTAGTCGCCGTATTAAAACTGGCCTAGTTCTAGGCTACTTTAAAATGAAATTAAAGAGAGAAAAAAAAAAACAACACCCCAAAAGGGGGAAAGGAAGCAAGCTGGTGCTTCGGGGAGAGGTCCCCCCGGCGCAGGAGCGTGCAACTAAAGAAAAAAAAAAAAAAAAAAATGCAAAAAAACAACAAAAAACAAAACAAACAAACCTTGCTTAAATAATAGGGAGAAGGTCGGCCTCCCCCAAGAAGTCAACAAGTCCACAAGTCCGTGTGCACGAATCTGTCCCGAGCACAGTGAACGGCAGGAGGCGACAGCTGAGAGCCAGGCCGAACCCCCAACGTGGAGGGTTCATGGCCCGGAGGGGAAAGGGAGATCGAGCAGAGACGGACTAGAACTAAGATGCGAAGAAGATTGAACAGAAGGTGGAAAGTGGGTGAGAAGGGAACAGGGTAAGGAGGGAATTGGATCAGATGGAGAGGAAGAAGCAGGGTCAGAGGGTGAGGAGTGAACAGGTTCAGAAGGAGATGAAGGAACAGGGGTAGGAGACAGAAGACTGCACTGAGGTAAGGAGCAAGGAAGAAGGGACCGGAGTAGGAGGTAAAGAAGACGAAACCGGGTGAAATTCCCTCCGGCCAATGACATCAGTGATGCCCACGGGAAAGGCCAGCGAAGACCGGGGAGGAGAAGACATCAAAACAGAGGACGCCTCAACAACCGAAACGGGGGACAAACCAGTCTCATCAGAGGGAGTGCGCTTGGACTCCAAACGGGGTGAGGAGGAACCCTTCCGTTTGCGCTGAGGCAACGGAACGGAAGGAACTGCTGGATATCCTCCAGCGTCTCAGCTCGGTCGGTCTCACGGTCCGCGACAGAGGAAGGAACATGAGAAGAGACCAATGACAAAGGAAAAGGCGCAACGGAGGAACCCAAAGCAGGGGAGAAGGAGCAACGGAGGGACCGCGAGAAAATAAAGGAGTGGAACGACCGGGAGGAGGACGTCAGAGAAACGGCCGGAGGGAGCGAGCTGCCCTGGCACCCTACGGCGGTCCTCATGGAAGTCCAGCCTGAGGGAGTCACGAAGAGACAAGACCTTCTCAAAAAGGAATATGGGACGAGAACGCGAAGACGCGCTATGGGAACCGCCACAATTGGCCATGATACGCCAACGCACAGGGCACAGAGCGACGAGCCTGGCTACAATTGCTGCTCATATGGCCAAACTGGTGGCAATTAAAACGTTTGGGAAGCTCGGCATAACAGGACACGAAGATAACCAGCACGAACAAACTGGGGCAGATCCTGACGGTCAAAGGTAATGATGAGCGTACTCGTAGGAACCTTAGCGGGACCAACAGACTTACCCTATAAACGTCTGTAACCCTCTGGGACGAAAGTTTATCTTTTAGTCTCGAAACATCATATTGCAATAATTCGTTGGAGCGAATCACTCCCTTAACAAAATTAAGGCGAGGATGGGGCACAACCGAAACCGGGATCTCCGAAATCCAAAGGGAGGACAAATCTCGCACTGCACCACACTACTCTCGCGATGATACCTCAACCACTAAATCGCCACTACCAGGGGCCCACATACGGCGGAACTCAAAACTCATTCAAATCAAACACGTCCAATTTAGAAAGCGGAGACCCGGAATTGGAATTCAGCACCAGGAAACGAGGATAATCGAAATCAGGATCTATCTCTTCTGCGAAGGGATCTAACAAGCGCTGAAAAGAGGCTTATTCACTGGCGTAATACGAGAACCGAGAGAATTTTTTTATTATTACCCATATAAAGTAGCGTATGAAAGGAAGGTGCGAACTCGTGCAGCGCAGTCACTGTCTACCGTCGAGACACCTACGCGGAGCGCCGACCTAACCAGGAGGGTAAGCCCGTCGACCCCTGACCCAGCCATCGTTTTAAAAATGGCCGGCCAACCTCGAAAATTTACCGGTTGGTAAAGCAAAGAACCCCAAGAGCGTCACGGGGGTTCAGGAACCCACCAACCAACACAGGCAGGACCAGCTAAAGGGTCGCGCACCCTGACAGACAGGTCTGATACACCGAGATCGACAAACAAACGTAGATGGAAGGACGATGCAGGGTGAAAAAGAATTTGTACATAAGACGAAGTAGGGGTTAGCAGGAGAAAAAGGATGCTAAGCTGGGTCCTGACGGGGCGAAGAGTCCCGTCAACACGGCGGCTAGGAGAGCAAATCGCCGTGCCCTTTACGGGAAATAAGAAGTAGGGCATGATAAAAGTATGGTTAGTCACAGGTAAGCCGCTAATCGACCCCTCACCTCGAGAAGGCGGAAGCCCGTCGGCAGCCAGTCTAGGAAATACCACAGACAAGGAGAGGACCAAGTGGTGTGTGGCCTTACTTTTTATAGTTGGGTGAATAAAAAAAAAATAATACTACCCCGCCTACCTCATGGCAAATATATATTGTATATAACAGTATTACATTCAGTAAACGCTATTATTGGCTAAATATTTAGCTGTTCTTTATACAGAGATTTGACTCAATTTTATAGAAATTACAGTTCCAATAAACAAAGCCATAAAAAATCAATGAAGGTGTTAATCTTTATGATACGCGCACAGTTTCTGTTGGTTTCAAGTTTCAGCAAAGGTTTGTATGTACTTATTTCACTAGGACGAGATTCAATCGTGTATATTGATTGTAAAAACAAAACACACTTTTACTAAATAATAACTCTAATTTAAATGACTTCTTATTTTATAAAAGTGTAGAGAAAGACGCATATGGTTTGCGTAGAATATTTTAGCAATCATGAATTAATATAGAATGAACGAGTTGAACATCATCTAATCAACTTCATTCGAAAAATGGTGAAATACGACTGAAATTGGTCGAGACGAGCACAGGATGAAGAAATGTTTTTTTCTTAATGATATATTATTATTGGGTTCAAATGAAGAATTAGATACGAGGGGTTAAACGAAATAGAAGCCACAGGAACAACTATTTATCAAATATTTTGCAAGCAATACTATCGTATATTTGCCTTCCAAGCAAAACGTCAAAGATCCATATTTTAATATGGATAAAGGAGGGGCGAATGTCTTGATTAAATATAATTATTGAAAGTTACAGGAGTAAACTCGCTCACGGATACACGCCATTTTAAGACCCGAATTAGTTCAATAAATCTGGGGAGTGGGAGCGTAAAGGAAGTTTAATCGACCATGTTTGGCATTAGGCGACGCGCACTGGTTCGTGACCGCCCTTTAACTGTACTCTAGGGGTCGGGTGACCTAGCTTCTAAATTCACTTGGCAGCGAGGTACAGAAAACAAACAAGAGGGGCAGTGAAATGGTGTGAACAGTGGAAGGAAGGGGGAAAGTGCTCGATTATAATAAGATTCCTTGGTGAAGGCCCTCTTGAAAGAAACTAGCAGCCGAGTAAAAACGAGGAATATAGCTTTGAATAGTATATAACAGTATAACATTGTAAGATAACTAAGTGGCAAAAATCTTTGCGAGGGAAGAGCTCGGACAACAGTAGAAAATAAAGATCAATCAGTTAAAATTGAGATTCTGCGCATTTTGATTACACACACACTTAATTTTCGAAGGCCGGAAACAACTCAAATGAGAGACCTTTCGAACACAAAAAGTTACTATACACCGCGAAGCCAACAAAATGATTCGACATAATCTTGTACATTAGTATACAATAACAATCAATATAATTTATAATGATTAAATAAAATAAATGAGTGAGAATAGGAATTAAAGTGGTTACTTTCCAAACTGGCCGAACATACACCTTTGTATATATTTTATTTATTCTAAAGAGCCATCTCGCGACTACCCACCATTGCAGTCACCACTCGTATTCCGTTGGCGAAAAACTACTACGAAGCAGGAACGAGAAAAAATCTAAACACTGACAGCTAAATGGGTGATCCAGTTTACTAGTCCCTGGCTGCACCGATAATTTGAAGGATGTACAAAAAGATGTTGATGATATCAAGGTAGAGGGTGAGAGCGGCGAAAACGTACTCCTCCGGGGAAATGGACAGTTTGTGGGACCCTCCTATCATCATCTGCGTATCGAACACCAGGTAGAAGGAGAATATCAGGGCTCCCAGGCTAGCATACACAATCGTCAAAATCTGAAAAAAAAATTAAATAATTGCAAAGGAAAAGAAGGTGTAATCCGATTAGTTTTTGGTGAAGCCTATGAAATAAAATTTTCATGATGAATTTATACATGAAATTATTATTACTCAACTTATGAGGTGTATAGAGTTAGGGTGTAATTACTTTGAGCTATATGATTAGGTTACTGCTACTATGTTGCGTCACTAGTGTTTGGTTTGTGGACGAGATCCACCAAGTTTTTTTTTAAAAGCCCATCTGGCAACAGCCTACTTCGTCAAAAGTCGCTGTAATCACATTACAGCCTACAAGGTTAGATAAAAAACAAAGAAAGCAAAGACAAAATAAAAACAAAAAAGCCAAACAAAAACTATCAGTAGAGAAGTAACACAGTAGCCCTATCAGCACCCTAGGTGCTCAACGTCACGGAACGAAGAATGACCATGGCGAGGATACAAGAGAGCCTAAGGCTGCAAATATGAGCAAATCGGACATAAAACAAGACCAAGGAAACTGTGTAGGAATCCACCAATTACAGGCGAACACCGTTTAGGATCGAATCTGTCAGGGTGGAGACGTTAATGAAGGCAGAAGAAAAACCGAAACCCGTGCGCTTCGGCATAACGAGAAACGCGGTTCAATGCCTGTTGGAGTCGACACTCCAGAATTGGCATCTGGACCGCACAATAAAATATCGAAAGAGTAGTGAGATTTTTAATAAGATTTTGAGCCATCTGGCGACAGCCTAATTAGACAAAGGTCGCCGTACTCACAACAGATTATACTACTAGACTAGATTAATAAACAAATAATTTGTAGATAAGAAATAATAAAGATAAAAAGAAAGACAAAGGCTAAGCACAGGCTAAAAAGAACAACAAAAAAGAAAGGAGAGCAATAAGGCAATAAGAAGGAAGCGCGATCCGGCGTCAGGGGTAGGCCCACCTCTCTCCGGCGAAGGAACATGTGACAGAAATAGGTCAAATAAAGTGAGGGTCAGCTTCGCCAGAAAAGTCGTATATTCCACAAGTCAGTGCGCACGAACCAGTAACGAGTACAAGGGACAAGCGGTAGCGAACCCACTCGTCCCAGTACCGAGACAGGTAACGTAGGCGAAGATCACCCAGACTGGGACATTCAAAAAGAATGTGCCGATCAGTCTGGGGAACAACGCAATTGTCGCAGGCAAGCGTTCCATCAAATGGCGGTGCGTCCCGCGAGTGTGTCCAATTCGGAGACGACAGAAAGCAACCTACAACCGTCGCAGTATGGAGGTTAGGTTCATGGGAACAGTCGCGGTGCAATGGCAAGTCTTCCATTTACTTTGACAAGCTGAACGGCGGGCTGCTGTATTCCTGCCATATAATCGGTGTGAGGAAGAGAGAAACGCTAGCCTAGTAGCACAACCCTCGCGGACTCTTTGGTGTCCTCATCGACGCGCTCATTCACCGCAATTCTTACATGTCCAGGAACCCAGCAGAAGATAATCTCGACATACGCCCTGCTCACCAAACCGTGGCTTCACGGATAGCGCGAAAAAGGGGATGCAGAAATTCCAATGCCCCGAGAGCACTCCGGGCGCTTTGTGAGTCGCTATAAATCACAATCCGGTCTCCAAATCGGGCACGCCACGTAATCTCCCGTACCGAACGGTGTATTGCAACAGCTCGGCCGTGAAGACAGACGCAGCGCCTGGCAGAGCACCGCTAAGTTCAAACAGAGGGGATACGACGAGGAAACCAACCCCTTCTTGGGATTTGGAACCATCCGTGTACACTGGCACGGTTCCAGCGTGACAGGAAGTGTGGTCTAAAAAGTTCGAAGGCAATACTCCCAGCGATGTAGAAGCTTTGGGAGCAGAGGCGTGGCGAGAAATAGTCAAAGGTGGTACCCTCCAGGGTGGTATCCTGAACAGAACCAGGGGCGCCACCGGCCCAAGAGCAATACCAAGTTGTCGAAGGAGTTTCCTAGTCCTAAACAAAAAGGGCTTAGGGTATGACTGGCGTCTCTCGGGGGCATAGACACCGTCGAGAACAGCTGTGGATGCAGTGAAAGCGGTTGGAGACTGAGGGAAGCGCCGGGCAAGGGCGAACAAGCGAATAATGCAATGTGCATGGCGCAGAGCGAGTCGCATTTCCCCAGTATCGACAAGTAGGGGACGTGGGGAAACCCAGGGTCGCCAGGCGAAGGCCGGCAAAAATATCAAACGAACATTTCAAAAAGTATCCGATACATCTTTGAAAACCAGTTATATTTGGTGATATGACCTTTCGTCTCTAGTACAGCTTCCAACCGTTTGCGATATTTACTTAGGAGGTTTTTACAAATATTTGTAGGTCTCTTGGCATATTCTTTTTAAATCTGTTAGATTTCTTGGGTCCCTTTTCTGAATCTTTAGTTTTAATTCTCGCCACAGGTTCTCGATAGGAAAAGGTGACTGACTTGGCCATCTCATAACCATAACCTTTATTTTCTTCTGCTGAAACCATGCTGCAGTGCCCTTGGCTCTTATGTTTTGGATCGTTGTGCCGCTGGAATGTCCATCCTCTTGGCAACTTCAAGTCATCTGCAGACTGTAAGAGATTATCATCCAGAATCCTGCGATACATCTGAGCATTCATTTTCCCTTCACTAATATGGAGTCTTCCAGGACCTGCAGAGGAGAAGCAGCTCCATACCATTATGCTGCGTCCTCCAAACTTCGCCATTGGGATTGTATTTTTAGGATCATGCACTGAGTTTTTCTGCCTACAAATGTGACTAACACTATTACGCCCTAATAACTCAATCTTCGTCTGGTCAGACCATAGTAGAGTATCCCCAAAATTTGCAGGCTTCTCTAAATGTTCCTTGGCAAAATTCAGACGATATCTGGCATGGATTAGTTTCAACAAAGGTATCTTTCTTGGTGTGCGAGAATGGATTCCTTCATTCCTAAGAACTGCTCTAATTGTATATTTGGATACATTTGTCCCAGCTGCTTCCAAATCTTTCTGAAGTTCAGATCGAGTCACTCAAGGATTCTTCTTTACTTTATGGACTATGTTTAACCGCACAGTTTGAAATTTTAGATGGATGCCCTGAATGTGGTAGACTTTCAGTGGACTGATATGACGTGATGCGGCGAATCATGTCACCAATGGTAGGATTGGTATTTTTAGCATAGATGAAATTTTTCTATAGCTCAAACCACTTTTATGTAAGTGAACAATTAGTTCTCGGCCACTTTTTGGCAATTCTTTATGCTTCGACACTTTAGAATTAGTGTTGAACGATGACCTCCTTCTCATGCAGCTTTCAGACACTGACAAAGGTCCGCTGTTTCACGTGGACGAATTAGATTATTTTCTAGAAAGTTCTACAACATTCCTGTTACGAAAACCACTATGGAATGTTCAAGAACTACCTATTATCGCATTAAAACTAATTTTGTGGGTGTGTTGGGATACTTTTTGAGGCGATAATCTAACAGTTTTGATATAATATCAATGCTTTACTATTTGTGTATTCTAATGCCGAATTTGTATTCAACGTACAAATTACATAAGATGTTCAATTTTCGATTACTTTGCTGTTGTGTAACTATGGTAAATAAACTTTTGACCATGTCTCGGCTATTTATGCACACAGTGTGTATATATATATATATATATATATAACAACGATAAAAAACAATAGCTAAAAAAAACGACAAAGAAGGAAAATAAAGCAAACAGACAAGGAAGCGAGCTCCAGTGTCGGGGGTAGACCCGCCTACCGCCGGCGCCGGAACATGAGACCTACAACAAATTAAAATAAAGAGGCCAGCCTCCTCCAAAAAGTCGTAGAGTCGACAAGTCTGTGCGCGCGAATCCTTCCCGATTACAAGGGACAAGCGGCAGGGACCGCGTTCATCCCAGTACCGGGACGGGTAACGTTCGCGAAGATCACCCAGACTAGGACATTCAACAATATTCCGATCACTCTGGGGGACAACGCAGTAGTCGTAATAAGGTGCGCAGACGAGCGATCCATGAAAAGGAAGTGCGTCCCACGAGTGTGTCCTATAGGAAGACGTCAGAAAGTAACCTACAGCCGCCGCTGGATTTGGGGGGATAGGTCCATGGTAACAGTCGCGGCGCAATGGCGCGTGAATTTAAGTTCCCCTTGTCCGTCTTCCATCTTTCCCAAGTCGCGCAGAGGGCAGCGCGTATTCCTGCCAGGTAATCGGTGCGAGGAAGAGCGAAACGCTGGTCTGGTCGCCAGGTCCTCACTGACTCTTTGGCGCCCTCATCGGCGTGCTCATTCCCAGCAATTCTTATATATCCAAGAACCCAGCACAAGATAATAGATATCCGCTCGGCTCACCAAAGGGCTTAGGGTACAACCCTAAACCCAAAGGACTTAGGGTACAACTGGCGTCTCTCGGCGGCAAAGACACTGTCGAGATCAGCTGCGGATACAGTGAGAACTGTTGGCGCGCGGACAGGCGAATAATGGACTGTGCACGGCCGAGAGCGAGTGGCATCTCTAACTAGGCTCTCAATGCAGGACGGAGGGCACTGGTCGCCAGGCGAAGGTTGGTGTGGTGGATCGAGTCCACCTTCCGCAATACACGCTCGGCTGCGGATGCATAAAATTCACATCCGTAGTCGAGCTTCGAACGAACGAAGGAAGGATCGGTAGAAAAGTAGGGCAGTAGTCCTATCAGCGATGAACGTCACGGAGCAAAGAATAACCATGGGGCGGATACGAGACCCTAAGGCTGCGAATATGAGCCTCAGAGGTGAGGCGTCAGTCAAATACAAGAACAAGAAAACGGTGCGAGTCAACCACTTCCAGGTAAACCCAAATTATAAACGAGTCTGGGTCAGGATTGAGCAGTGGATGGTGGCAGAAAGGCACTACCTTAGCCTTGGCCAAGGAAAACCTAGGCCTGTGTGATTCAGCATAGCGAGAGAAGCGCTTCAATGGCTGTTGGAGTAGACGCTCCAGAGTTGGCATCTAGGCAGCGCCAAGAGATCGAAAGGTCGTCCACGTAGAGCATAGGGAGAACATCTTCCGGCAGCACCGAGGTGGTGCCATTGATGCTCAGGCCAGAGTGCGACACTGAGGACACTTCCCTGCGGACACCCTCGTTCAGCTCCATTGGGCCGGAGAGGACGCTCCCGACGCATACGCGGAATCGACGATCTCGCAAAAATTCAGATATAAACATTGGGAGGCGCCCCCTCGCCCCCAGCCTATAGAGAGTCTCCATGATACCGTATCGCCATGCGGTATCATAAGCCTTCTCCAGATCTAAAAAAACACCGTGGCGTAGTGCTGTCTACGAAGGAAGGCCTCGCAGACGGCATTCTCCAGTCGGAGCAGAGCATCCGACGTGGAGTGGAAATTGCGGAAGCCGCACTGTGCAGAAGACAGATGGCCTCCGCTGTCCAGAAAAAGGCTAATCTAACATTTACCAATTTCTAAATCAACTTGCCCACGCAAGAGGTTAGAGAGATTGGGAGGAAACCGGCCGGAGTAGAGTTATCTCTCCCCGGTTTGCGAAAGGCGAGCACAGTAGCGATTCGCCAGGAATCTGGGAGGAGACCCTCTACCCAGATCCTGTTGAACAAATCTTAGAGAAAGGCCATGCCTCAATCACCCAGGTGTCGAAGCATGGCGTAAGGGACATCGTCGCGACCATGGGCGGTGTCCGCGCACGAAGCAAGAGCGGAGCGGAACGTAACTCGCTCAGAGCAAACCTGTTGTTGAAGGGTTCTCCGCCTCTGGAGGTAAAGTCCAGTCGACGGCCTTCCGCGACATCACGACGTGCATTGAATGCTGGCGGAGAGGCATCACGGCTAGAGAAGGCGGAGAAAGCGGTCGCGAAGGATTCCGTCACGAACGCGGGATCCGAGATTGCGGTCCCATTCTCCTGGAGAACGGGAGGGGGTCCTGCGAGAATTTGCCCCGAATCCTTTTGACTCGCTTCCACACCTCTGCCAGAGGGGTTTTCCCGTTAAGTGAAGATACGTATGGCCGCCAAGAAGAGCGGCGGGCGTGCTTCGAAATATACCAGAATCTAGACCTAGCCAGACGAAATTCACCGACAGTTAAATCGAACGGCCAGAATTTCTTTCTCAAGGAGATATGCACCACATTGCTTCGAAGAAGCGGGGTGCGGCTCTTCGCAATTGACACACTTAGCCACACACAATTTGGAATTATCGTGTGCGGCCTTGGAGCAATTTACACATACTTCGGGTGACCCGGACTTTGCATGTCTACATGAACGATTCGTATGGCCGAAGCGATAACAGTAATAGCACCTCCGCGGCAGTGGCACTAATGCCTTCACGCGGTAGCGGTACCAACCGGCATGCACCGACTCAGGGGGCTTGTCACAGTTGAATGTGACGAAGAGTGTAGGGGTGGGTCTCGAGGCCCCTCCCTGCTTTTGCATCACACGTTCGACCTTGATCGCCCCATGGTCGGCCAGCTCTAAGGTGATGTCCTCTATGGAGTATTCAACGAGTTCCCTAGCATAAACTATTCCTTTCACAAAGTTCATGGTAGAGCAGGGCATCACACTCACCGGGGTGCCATCAAGTGTCCGAAGAGCACTTATTTTGGCCAATTTGGAGGGATCCTCCATATTCGCCAGAAGGCTCCCGTCCGAGAAACGGGTCACCTTCGGCTCTCTACCAATTACACTAGCTAATGCTCTCTGATGGATCATGTTGCCCTTGGCCAACATGCTGCCATCAGTAGAGGGAATAACGAGGAAGCCTTTGAAGCCAGCGGGCTCGAAAACGCCAAGTAACCTCTGAATGAGGGGCCCCGATGTTATCGAGGCTCAACCCTGCGCCCTTTTGGTCTTCATCTGGAGCTCCGCACCCTGGGGGGCAGAGGGGCCTGATGTGCCGATCTTGGCTTGGTCGCTTACCGAAATGGCAGCAGACCCATCCGTCTCCGCAGATGGAGAAGAGCCCCGAGTCTTCTTAGTCTTTTTCCTATTTTTTTTTTCGTTTTAGGAGAGGAAGGCGGGGAATGAACCCGCTTCTCCCCTCCAGCGGCAGGAGCCCCCAGGCCAGATGGACCGGCCTCAGCAAGGTGGAGAAGGTCTGGCAGTTGCTGGGACACCGGTCGGAAGAGATCCCTCCTCTCCTTGTACTGCCTTGGAATCCCAGGCCGTTTGAGGAGCTTGCATAGGGGCGGATTCAGTGCTTGGTGCCGAGCCCAGATTCGCTCCCATGGAAGGCCCTACCGTCTGAGGCTGGGTTGCCTCAAGGACAATGTCTATCTCAGGGAGGGGCCTCCAGTTGGTCACCCCCCCCCCCACCAGGACAT
The DNA here is from genome assembly GCA_963969495.1 of Ceratothoa steindachneri. Lineage (NCBI taxonomy): Eukaryota > Metazoa > Arthropoda > Malacostraca > Isopoda > Cymothoidae > Ceratothoa > Ceratothoa steindachneri. Next base: position 217,720,404 of record OZ018317.1, read on the forward strand.
CGCAGGTCCCGTTGGCAGCGTTGTCACAAGTCACGTCGGGGAGGCACAGGTCCCAACCCCAGCAAGGTTCAATATTCTTGCCAGCAGGTCTTTTGAGGGAAGCATCTCGAAGGGGCCTGGCTTCCCTCTCCCCTCTAAGGGGGTTTGCCCTACCGAGCCGCTTCACTGGGTAGCGGTCGGCTATGGGCTGCCTGCTAGCTTTCTTGGCAGTCCCTTTGAAAGAAAAGGAGGGACTGTGGCTGGAAAGAGGGAGGTGCCCGAAAGCACCTCCAGAGAAGGGGGTGAGGGTATCCCTTACACCCGTATGCGAAGGAGAGGAGTAAGCCTCCTCTCCAGTTAGAGAAATTTGGAGGGTCTCCTGCGCAAGCACAGAGGGAAGACCTCCATTTTTCTGTGGAGCTGCCTAAGGGCTACTCCATCGATGGATAAGGGGAAATTGAGGGTAGATTTTTAATTTTCTCATCATTGGGTACAGTGACCCTAAATTTTTCACAGGATGCATACGCTAATCACCACTTGTAGTAGCCTGCCCTGCAAGGGCTGCATACACACCTGGCAGAGCCAGGTGCTGCCATTTTGGACCACCCCTCCCGCCTAGTGGCCTGGCAGTCCCTCAGCATGGCGTCTCCACCTTGGACAAGGCGTAAAAACTAATAGATGGTGAAGTGAGAAGGAAAGGGGATGTGAGGAAGGTATAGGTAGGGATGAAGGGAAAGGGGACAATGTTCCATAACCCCTGAGCTCCGGTTCGGGATGGTGGGTTTTTAACAACCTGTTTCATCCCCACCCATACCTTCCTCACATCCCTTTTCCTTCTCTTTCCCATAAGGGGCGCGGTGATTTGCCATCCTGGCCATGCTGACGGGATTCAGCACCCCGTCTGACCCCAGGTTAGCCTCTTCTCCTTCCTTCAAAGCACTTGTTTCTCTCCCCCCCCCCCCGGTTTCCTTGCTTTTCATACAACCTCTCCCACATCTTTCTCTGGTCAGCCTCTAATTTCACAGGGTAGATGCTGACCTTCTACTCAGCCAACCGTCCCGGATCGTGGCTGAGGGGGGAGGGGACAAGGTTAGGGAACGTTGTCCCCTCTCCCCTCAGCCAACCTGCCTTTATCCAGGTGGATCCCCAATCAGATAATGAAATAGACATAAAGGTCAGTATGACAATCACTTGTGAGCTCGAGGGTACCAGGGACCAGCCCTCTTTGGGGAAGAGGTGCCAGGAAGTATTGTTTTGACAACAAACAGCATTCAGGTGGAGCAATCATCGCCTTGGGCAAGAAGGACCTGTTCTTAATCTGAGGTACGTGGATATAGATACACATTGGCAGGATTTCTTGGAACGAGAGTGTGTGTGTGTTGTGCTGCGAAGACAGGGGAGGAAAGACAGTAGTGTTGTAATTGGCTGTGTGTGTTTTGAAAAGTGTAAGATCTACCCACCCAAGTACAGGGCTGAGCACAGCGCATTCACCAATTGGTAGCCAGATCTCTATGTGCGCTGACATTTGTGCTGCTCTTGCCGGGATTAAACCTAGCACCGTGATGTTCGCATACCAAGGCAATATCCACTCGACGTGATTCATGATCGATGGTGCACTAATCGAAAGAGTGTGATGACCAGTATTCCTGTTATTGAATGCAGTGGCAAATTAGGAGAGCTTAGAAAGTTTGCTGAAAATTTGTAGTAAGCAAAGGCTTACTGTATTTTACTGCGATGTATATATTCTGGTGGTTTTGTATGTAGTTATGATTGGAATAGTGAAAAAGGGTGTGTGGTTAGTTGCTTTTTGGGAAAGCTTTGTATGGATGTAGTGACTATGTGAAAGGGTGCCAGAAAATATCAGTGTATGCTGCTACACCAGTATTAAAGATGTGAACCTTTTGAAATGGTAGTAATTCATGGTTGAAAGAATGATTAGGCCATGTATGGAACATAGCAAAAGCAACTGTGAATATATATATATATATATATATATACACACACACACACACTTGTGCAGCAGATAGTGCAACAGCAGGACCCAAGAACCTGCCACTACAATTCCATGCTCAAATTTTAATACAGTAAACCCTCAATATAATGAACTATATGGGGCGGGGGAGTCATTCGTTAAATCTGATGGGTGTTAAAAGCAATGGAAATAATTAAGTGGACTACACAACATAGTATTAATACGAACCTTGCACAGTAGGAGACATGGACACACCAAAACTCACTCAGGCTGGTCATAATGCTTGCCTGTTAAACCCGATGGAGTTTGGCCAGGAAATTTGGTGGTCATTATATCGAAGGTTTACTGTATGGTTTAGTGTATATATATGTATATATACAAATTTTGTTAAAGACCATGGTATATTTCACCTTGATTAATTTCCTTAGGGCAACTTTCCATTTTTCTTACTACCTTCTTTAGTCCATCTAGTAGATGGTAGAAACAGGCCAATCCAGTGAGAGGAATGGCCCATTTCCCTTGACATTATGTTAAAGCAAGGGGGAATAAATATCACCTAAAAATCATTTTCTTTTCATTCAACCTAATTCTGATTCCACCATACTTCATCGGTAAAGGAAGAAAGAATACCTAAAGAGGTTTCCAAGATGATGGCATAGATCGAAAGCTTAGCTATTTAAGTTTGTTTTTTTTACCAAACGGATTCATTTTTTTAAAAAAATATAAACATAGGACAAGTTATCTACCACTGTCATGGTATACGGCCGAGTATGTATGTATGTTTGTTCTGTACATGAATAATTCCTTTACTTTTTTCTCTAAGAGTGCTATATTACTATTATTTATCTTTGGATTTGATTCTTTAACCAGGAAGGATGCGTTATATTATATATCTATTGCCATATGCAGCATTTCAAGGATTTAATTAAACAACTAGGTCAAAAATATACTTTTAATTACATAAAGAAATTAAATAATGAAACTTTAAATATACTAAAGCTATAATAAGAGGATCTAAATACAAATGAACACTACCAATGAGTACTACGTGATGGTTCAGGCAAAAATTCACTTTAGTATGGAATATTAATGGAAGAACTTAAAAAAAGTTGGAATACTTTTACCTTTAAACTAAGTGTGAACCAGGTGTGTGATGACATTGAACTAGAATCTTGTTGAGGAGGGGAGGCAAGTCAATGTGAGATGAAGCGAGGGTGTCACAGATGTGAGGCTGACTGGAGAAAACAGCTGACTTCAAGGTGAGTGAGAAGCACGTGTCAAAGCTTCTCAACTTGACGATATAAGCGAGGGGATAGTGGAGGTAAGATTATTCCAATCCTTGGGTTACCTTTGTGGGCTTCTCGATGATGAGAATTGACCAAGAGGTCAATCCTTTCTTGAGTGGAACTTCACTTTGGTATTCCTCAATGGTGAGGGATATCTCTGGTTTTATTCGAAAACTGAGATAGCGGGTTTCTCTGATGAAATTGGTATGAGAGTGATTCTCTATACCGATGGTCTAATCTTCAATGAGACCAAAAGGAACAGCCTCAGGAAGAAATCTCCCACTCAGTTCCACTTTTTCTTCTTCTTAATGCCCGGAGTGACTCTGGTACTTGTCTTCTCTCGATCGATAACTATTCTTCTTTTCTTTTCTCCAGATCGAAGTATATATACCTCAATTACCCTGGGGAGGGGGGGAGGGGGGGAGGGGGGGAGGTGCCCACCTTTAAGCCTCTCTCCTAGGGCATCACTTTTCAATGTTGTGACCCTTAGCCCTTCTGGTTTCTTCAGGTTTATGTTGGAAAATGGGAAATTCCATCTCTATTTGGCGAAACTAGACCTAACAATAGGAGAGGACAGTGAGCCTGTTTATAGATTTTTATTCAGAAGGCTATACCACCCTCCTTTGTTTATACTAACGGGCTACGATATCTGCTGATTATAATGTTTCCTTGCAAGCAATATCAAGGATTGTTGTGGCAGCGGGACAAAGGGGGGGGGGGGGGTAAAGTATCAGCCCATATGCAACCTAGCTGTTGACGCTGTGTAACTGAACTAGCATCTGTTTGTCCTAGCGACATTGATATCCACACAACCACCTGCAAGATGGACTAAAAAAGACTAAGAAAAATGCAAAGTTGCCAAAGGAAATTAATCAAGGCAAAATATAGTATGGTCTTTAACAACAAAATTTGCAGCCAAGAAAGACTGCTACCCATTTACACTAATATATATATATATATATATATATATATATATATATATATATATATTAGATGTGGTGCAGCATCAGTTTGGCTCCTTGGACATTCTGAGGAAGAGATTACTGCTTCCTGACTCCCATCCAATGGCCAAGTCCTTTGTCACTTCTTTTACAATCACCTCAACTTAAATTGCACAAAATCTGAGAGCATAAAGAAGGTTGTAGAATCAGTTTTTTCATTATGGACGACGGACAAAATCCCTACAACAATGCTGTTTTATGTCAAAAAGAAAAAAGAAACAGACCTCGTTACAAAGTACTAAGGTATCAAGAAGAATTGTCTGCAGGAGAATCAGTGCATGAAGGAACAAATATGTTGTGATGATTTAGATGAACTTTTTGACATTGCTCACAAAGATGCACTGATTGATAAAAATTGAAGATAAAGCCTCCTTGTCGAGATAATGAGAGGATTGTTCCCAGTCGAGCATGGCTGTAATTGACATGAATCATTCAGTCTCTGAGGAAGAAAAATAAAAGAGCTGAAGTAGATGAATGCAAGAAGAAATCTGAGGTAGAAAAACAAAGTCATCAAAGTTATAAGCTCATCGACATTAGGTGTTTCCAGTTCATCTTCAGAGTTGTCTGCAGCTGATTCCTTTTAAAGTCACAGCCGTCCCAAAAGAAAGAAGTCAAATGCTCCGTCTGCAGGCCTACCAATTTCCAAGAACATTTTCTTGAAACCCAAGCTTATGGTGGGTCTGGATCATACTGGTGTATCTCACGGGAATGCAATGCACCATCTGGAGGATCAAATAAAGTCCATTGACAATGAACAAATCACTTTGATTCGGAGTTCAATTTACTGGCACTGGAAGAAGAACCATGAAGAATCAGGTACCAAAATCAAAGCTGACATCACAACAAGTCTTCCACCCAATGCACCTCTTGTGCTGCATTGGGATGGTAATCTATTGCCTGACATCTGTGTCAAGCTCTGGTCAGGAGAAGGCTGACAAAAGTGTCATTGTTACCTCAGGAAGAGATGGTGTTGAGTTCCTCCTTGGTGTTCCCAAAATTGGATCCAGTTTGGGTACTGATCAAGCCAATTCATGTCTGTTATCAACGAGTGGGGCCTATCAAAGCAAATCAAGGCTCTTGTATTTGACACAACAGCCTCAAACACAGATGTGCAACAATGTGCTTGTATCAAAATTCAAAAGCAACTGCAAAAGGAGCTTGTTGGTTGGCCTGTCGATATCACATGTACAAAGTAATCCTTGCTGATATGTTCCATTCCACCTACGGTTCTTCTGCTGGACCAAGCATCCCATTATTTCTCTTATCCAACAATTTAACACTTATTACCAAAGATAAAGCTCAGCGACAGTTTCTTTTGAGAGTTGTGGAACAGAACTGGAAAGATATTCCAGTGCCGCCAAAATAAGCTTTCAAATGATCATGATTCATTGCTTTTGTTTACAGTTTTATTTTATTTTATTTGTTGAAGAGAATTAAAAATAAATTTTAATTAAATCTCATTTTTTACACCTTTTTCATTTTTATAGAGAATTAAAAATAAATCAAACCTTTTTGAGTGACCACTAAATATTGATCTATCACCTTAAAATTTTGTGTGAGCATTGCATTATATGATACAAAAGGGGGCAACATACAGTGAAGACAAAATTCGAAATTTCAATTTTTTCTTAAAACATCCTAATATAACCTAATATATATTTATATATTATTTGTAATAGTTGGGATTGTCTGTTTTTGTTGTTTTTTGTCAGTATTTTCGGTTTGTTCCCTGGAAATAAATTAATTCAGAGTAGTTTCCTCCTCATTGTCCTCCCGTGAAACACCCAGGCAGCTGTACTTGTGTGGCATATAGTGTGAAAACAGGACCCCCAGAACCTGCCACCACAATTCCATGCCTAAATTTTAATATTTTAATTTATGGCCACAAACAAACCAAGATGTCTCACCTTGTTTTGGAATATCATGGCGAGGATAGCAAACAGTAGCAAAATGATGAAAAATACAAAAACCAATCCACTGCACATGGTAAAGTCATACCTGTAAGAGGAAGAATGAAGTGGTAAGGCAGTTTGTTTGAGCTAAATGGTGGGATCTTGGAAAATTTTACATGCTAAAGGAATGTATTAAAATCTATTTTATTAAAAAAAAGATAGCCAAAGGGAACACCTGTGACTGGAAATAAATTTTGAAATAAAAGTAGTGACTGGAAATGGAAAATGTGCAGGAGGTACATAATCTCAGTAAGCAAAAGGAAACTACTTGGAATCAAGAACATAAAACTATTACTTATATCCATAGTATTATGGCAGTAGCAAAGTTTTATTGTGTTTAAAAGTAAAATGTTCCAAAATTATTACATATCCCATTTAGGGAATAAACACTAGTATAATGCAAGTTTTGGAAGTGTGAAGGCTCCTAGCCAATTAGAGATATATGATAGGGTACAAAGTTGACTTTTTTAAAGATAACTGAGAATAGAGGCAAAAATTATTATCAAGCTTATTTTTAGTATAGTTTAAATTAAAAAATAACAAAAAAGAAAGTAATTATCAAAAAAAGAAGAGAAATTATAAAGTTACACTCAGGTAGTGGAGAGAGACATGCTGTCTCAGGGCCCTCTTCCAAAAACCTATCCACAATCAGGATTTTTTTTTTTTCCAGCACCCATCTGGCAACTGCTTACTAGGGCATAAGTTACTAATACTCTTATAGGTTAATATATAAGGTTAGATAAAAACTTACAAAACTCCTCAGCTGGGACAGAGAAATCAGTCATTTCCTAAAATGCAGACCACTGCACCGCATCAGAAGTATTAAAGTTTGGATTTTCCTTTATAAGAGCTGATTCTATTAGATGCCTATGTATATAGTTGTGAATTATTAATTAGTTTTGCATTATCAATGTCAATTGAATGGTTTTCATTTGACATGTAAAGGAACAGGCTAGAAGATAGACACCAACAGGGGATGGGGGAGGTGTCTTTTAGGCAGCAGCAGTCAAGAAAATATTTGAATGGGAAAGTGATCACTACCATGGTGGTCATCAACCACCTCCCACCCAAAATCAGGTTGTGTATCCAGATAGCAACAGGGATAGATCAAGACAGGAAAATGAAGTGGTTCTTGGACAGTGATGCATAAATTCATCCAGATTTAAAACACCCATCTCTGACTCACTGATTTGGTCAGCAAGGACCTGACCAAAGATTTGATCGAGTACTCTCCCAAGAGGGAGTGTCTACCACTCGAATCCTTGAGTAGTATAAAGGGCCTCAGCAACAATGCCACAACAAGATGGAAGTTCCCAGTGTGGAAGTCAGCTGCCAGTGGAATGTATGCAGAAATAACAGTATAGCTCCTATCCAGGTGCAGCTGTAGTGCTACTGCCTGAATGGAGGTATTTAAAGTAGAGAAGAAAGACATCATACTCTGAGTGCAAATCGCATAGGCTCCTGCAAAAGATAGCTAACAGGGAATGAGAGGAGTCGAGCCTCCGAAGTTCCTCCCAGAGACTACGGCAATACCATCAAAGGAATATGCCCGCCAAGCCTAGCTCTCAGAGGAGATGCAGGGCCCTCTTTGAAGAGAAGCCGTCGGGGGAATGGCCCTACCCTTCCCAGAATCAGAACTCCAGGCACTGTTGACTGAACAAGGCACTAGTGTTGTTGAGTTCACAATATAAGTCTTCTACTCTCTTCGCATCTAAACCTTGGGAGGACGGGTTAGCTTTGTAGGCAGGGGGTCCCTCCTTTGGAAGATCGAATCTTCAAGCCACCCAGCCTAGTCTTAGGTGGGAGCACAGGAGCCAAAGCTCCTTTGGTGCTGTCCTTTCGAGGGTAATCTTTAGAAACCCCAGATGACAGCCTCACAACTACCTGCAGAGGTGTTGCCTCCTGTGAGTCTAAAGACTCGTTGGAGGCACATGGCCATTTCGTATTTCACAAATGATGAAGCTGGGGTGGGGGTGGGGGGTAGTTCTAGCCAAGGCTGGGTATGAACCATTTATGCTGCCAGGTCTACCTGGGGAACGCCGGAGATGAGTAAAACTCACAGAAGGGGTCTGAATAGATGAGGAAATGACCCTGCTCATAGGTCTGGAGGGGCCAGAAATAGAGGGTGCCTTTTTTAAAATTTGAGGCTTAAGACATCCGTGAGAGTGCTGCACAGGAACAAGTTCTTAGCCTTGCAAAGAGATGATGCCATCTATGGAGTAGTCAATGAGTTCTATCACAAAGACCACTCCTTTAATGAAGTTCATTGTAGAGTGAGGAGTCACACTCACTGCCATGCCATTGTGTCCAAAGGGCACAAATCATGGCTGCCTCGGAGGGATCTAATGCATTTGCCAGAAGGCTCCCATGCAACAAACAAGACAACTTCACCTTTCTACCAATCAAGCTACCTAATGTTTTCTGATAGAACCTGTTGCCCTTGGCCAACATTTTGCTATCAGTGGAGCAAATAACCAGAAAGTGTTTGAAGCCAGCGGGCTCAAACAACCCTCTCAATTAAGGGCACTGATATAAACAAGGTTCCACTCAGCACACTTGACTTTTGTCTTGGTCTGAGCCTCCCCACTCGAAGGTGCCACAGAGTCTGATCTGCCGCTCTTGGCCTGATCGCTCGCCAAAACTGCAGCGGAAATGTCTGTCCCTGGAACTCCTGCAGAGTGAGAGGAACTTTTAGCCCTCTTACTCTTAATTCTATACTTTTTGTGAGAGGAAAGTGGAGAATCAACCAGCTTCTCTCCACTGCTGCAAAGACTGGCTACAGCAAGATCTTGCACCGAATTGGAGAAGGTCTTAGCTGTTAGAGGATCACCAGCCAGGTTTGGTGTTTGGCACGAAACCCAGGTTCAGATTTAATAATTATCCCTATTATATTACTCTCTTATGATGCATGCCAATGTTTGTGTGGTTATGATTAGTAACATTGTTCTGAATTTCAGTTATTCTTTGCTGATGCAGATTCATCAACCTATCATGGAGAAAAATTTAATTAAATATAGCAGCTATGCCACTGACATTAATATTACTCACTTTGTCTGGAAAGCGAAGATGGTGAGAGCAAGTACAACCACTGATGTGATTCCCACTGCCATCAAGATCTCTTCATGAGTGTATGTGGCAGAAATACATCCAAGAAGGAAGCCTTCACAAATCTGTTTTGGTAAGAAGAAATTTGCATTTTTTATAAATAATTTACTAAAATGTACAAAACATACTCAAACTACAGTTCATATATATATATATATATATATATATATATATATATATATATATATACAGGAAAGAAACCACAGTGATAGAATCAATTTATTTGCGAAACAAGGTTTTGATGGAAACATTCATCTTCAATGGCTGGTAAACTAAATGAATGAATAGTGCCAAAAATAAATGCTGCAAAGTCCAAACGGACTAGCCCGCAGCCAAATTCAAGGATGGGTAATTTGCATGAGTGTTCTTAATAAAAATATAGACATCTGGAGAATATATAAAAATATAGCTATGAAATTAAGATCAATAGAATGGAAGTACAGGAATTTAAAACCATCAAGGGGTGTAAAAGGATATAATAAACTAATGAGAACTCAACAAAGGATAAAAACATAGACTATAGATGGATCAACAATAGATACAAGAACAGAGGATATAAAATCATGAAACAATATATTAAATTTTGGCTAAAAGATTAGATTCTTCTAAAAATTTAATAATTCTATTAACACTAAAAGAGACATGAGTCTCAGACAAGATGCCCAGCAGAACCTGTTGGGGGGCCATCTGCCCAGTAATGAAAGGAAAGACCCTCCCCTCCTCCCAAGATTTCTCAAAAGGGGACACTCAGCAAAGATGTGAAGGGTGGACAGCTGCACAAAGGTGGGGGCTGCCCTTTCATCAAGTGTCGATGAGTGAGGTGGCAATGGCCTATCCTCAGTCAGCACAAAATAACCTCCAGTCTACGTGGTCTCATGGTACATGGCCATGGGAGGACTGAAAGTTTTATGGAATGGAGCTTGGTGGGAGGAAGCTCATCCCACATCTTCTGCCATAAGCTGACTACATATTCGGTGATGAGGGGATAGACATCACAAAGTGGGACTGTGGCTGATGGGGGTGTCCTCAATGATGCTGCCTCCTTGGCTGCAGCATCCGCCCTTTTATTACCTGGGATGCCCACGTGACTGCGCACCCAGCAAAAAGAAATCTTATGAATAGGAGAAAGATAAAAGAGCCGAGCTGGATCTGGGAAACCAGTGGATGGCTAGAACCAAAAGCACTCAGTGCCTCCAGAGAACTAAGGGAGTCAGAGAAAATCGTAAGACAACCAGATGGCAGAGGAGCAATAACAAAGAGTGCAGCAAGAATGGCAACAAGTTCTGCTGTAAAAACAGAAGCTGCATTTGGTAGGCGAACCAATGCTGTCTGAGATGGGAAGACAGCAGCAGCTCCAACTCCGCCCGATGACTTGGACCCGTCGGTGAACACAAAGGTGCTAGGCCAATGGTGGGAGGAGTGTTGATCATACATGGTTAAGGCTACAGACAAGAAATGATCCTTGGGCCTACCAGTAAGCCCCTTGCATACCACTACAGGTGGTATGAGCCATGGAGGAATCTTTGGTATTGAAAATGAAATAACTGAAAACTCCCCTAGACATTGTGTGCTCAGCCATGCACAGAGCAAAGGGGCGAGCCAGGGATGGAAATCTATCATATGAGGCCACTGTTCACAAATTGAACGTGCACTCATATACTGGCAACCATGGTAATTGCTCAAGTCTAAAAAGATATTTGAGGTTAGACTTGAGCCTGTCAAAAGGAAAAGGAAGTACCCCCTTCTCTGCATAGACACTCCACACAGAGGAGGACTTGAAAGCTCCAGAAGCCAGGCGCACACCCTGGTTACACACAGTATTTAATTTTTCAAGAATGGACGGCGAGGCAGAGGCGTACACCTGTGACCCATAGTCCAGCTTTGACTGGACCAATGCTGAATACAGAAGCCACAGGGTGCATCTATCACTTCCCCAAGAAGTGTGTGACAGTAATTTCCTTATATCCATTCTCTTCAGACAAGAACTTTTCAAAGCATCCAAATGAGGCCTCCAAGAAAGCCTCAAATCAAAGATCACCCCTAGAAATCTGAAATGGGGCTCAAAGGTTACAGAGACACCATAGAGTGACAAATGGGGAGAGTCCCATTTCACCGATCTATGATTGTAAAAGTGGACAGCCTTGGTCTTTACTACAAAAAAGCAGAAGCCCTTGGAAGAATCATTATCAGCTACGGTATTTATACCCTGCTGTAGCTTACGGATGAAAAATGGAAGTCTAGGCGATGAACAGATAAGCGCTAAGTCATCCACATATAGAGTTGAGGAAATCTCAGCTGGGAGATTTGCGATAATGCTATTGATGGCCACAGAGAAGCAGGTGACACTGAGGACACTTCCCTATGGCACACCCTCAACTTGCTCTACAGGCTCTGATAGGGCATTTCCAACTTTTACACATGAGGAATTGCTCGACAAACCTGGGGAGAAAGCCCCGCAGGCCCCAATCATGGAGTTGCTTAAGGATACCACGCCTCCAAGTGGTATCATATGCTTTCTCAATATTAGGGAAAACAGCAACAGAATGCTGCCTCTTTGAAAAAGCATCTATTATATAAGACTCCATTCTAACAGGCAGGTTGAGGAAACTCTGAACCCTGATTAAGAGGGAGATATAAGATGGCTTGTCTCCCAAAACACGATGAGTCTTGTATTTATCATCCTCTAAAACAATTTAAATGGACAACTAGTAAGGGCAATGGGGCAGTAATGGGTGGGTTCTGTCCCATCCTTTCCTAATTTTCGGGGAGGTACAACCACAGCAGCCCTCCACATAGAAGGGAAGCAGCCCCTAATCCAGATGAAGTTATAGATGTCCAACAAATGTGAGAGGAGGGATGGATGCATATTCCTAATCATATCATAGGAAATGACATCCGATCCCGGTGCAGTGGATCCACAGTGCTTCAGTGCATTATGGAGCTGCTCTTGTTCGAGCCTAAAGTGCTGGAATTGGATGGAATAGTTGTCTGGGCTGGAAGTATTAGCAAACGATCGGGCCAAAACATTGGAAATATGGAACAAGTCTCCCAACAGCCCTCCGGCCTGAACAATGTCGGGAGCTGTAAAACCATTGGATTTCCCCAATAGCTTTTTTACCCTCTTCCAGATTTTGTCTACAGGGGTCTGCCAACATATCGATGCGATGTAACCATCCAACGAGGTCTTTCGAGCTCGTCAAAGGGTGCGTCGCCGTGCTGCCCTTGCTCAGTTACGAGCAAGTTTCTTTACCATCGTGGGGCACCGATGGTAACGTCGGCAAGCCTGTTTACATTATGACAACTCTTGAGCATTCAGCAGACCACCAAGGCAATTGTGGTCAATAGCAGATGAGCCGGAGAGTGGGATGGAGGAATTAGCTGCAGATTGATGTGGGCTAGAAGATCATCAATATCTTCATGAGGGAAGGACCCATCATGGCTCAAGAGGTGCCTGAACTTAGGCCAGTTTGCTTTTTTTGTATTCCATCTTTTGCTAGGTGGTGGAGGAGGACTACCGGTACATGGTGTTATCACAATAGGAAAGTGATCACTGCCTCACAAGTCAGGATCCACTGCCCAGTCAAAATCAGCTCTGCATCTTTGTGAACAGAGAGACAAGTCCACACATGTAAAGCTGTTCGTCTGGATGTGTAATGATGTGTGGTTGCCATCGTTAAGAAAGCAGACATCAATAGTGCCCAGAAATCTCTCAATCATATTTCCTCTAGGGTTGTTATCATGGTCCTCCCAAAGGGAATGTTGAGCATTAAAGTGGCCAATCAATAAAAAGGGAGGGGGAGTTGAGAAATTAAATTAGCTAACTTTGTAGCTAAAACACCTGGGGGTCTTTTTTTAGGGGGGGGAGGAGGTAGCTTATCTGGCGACTGCCTACTTGATCTTTTTTTTTTTAAGAGCTCATCTGGCGACTGCCTACTTGGGCATTAGTCACCGCATTAAAAACTGCCTAGTACTAGGTTACTTTAAAATCTAATGCAATAACACAAAAAAAACAAACACCAGAATTTTTAAAAAGGGAAAAGGAAATGAGTATTAAGCAAGCTCCTGCGTCGGGGGGAGGTCCCCCCAGCGCAGGAGTGTGCAACCTATAAAATAAAAAAAAAACAACAAAACAAAACAAAAAAACCTGGTTAAATAATGGGGAGAAGGCCGGCCTCCACCCAGAAGTCAACAAGTCCACCAGTCAATTTGCACGCACTCGTCCCGAGTACAAGGGACAGGCGGTAGCGACCCCGCCCATACCGGTAGCGGGACAAGTAACGTGCGCGAAGATCACCCAGACTGGGACATTCGACAAGAATGTGCCGAAAAGTCTGGGGGACGACGCAGTCGTCACAATAGGCCGCAGGCAAGTGTTCCATCAAATAGCGATGCGTCACACAAGTGTGTCCAATTCAGAGACGACAGAAAGCGACCTGAAGCCGTCGCGGCATTGGGGGATAGGTCCATGGGAACAGTCGCGGCGCAATGGCACGCAACTTTAAGTTCCCTTCGACCGTCTCCCATCTTATTTGCCAAGCAGTCCGAAGAGCTGCCCGTATGAGGAAGAGCGAAACGCTGGTCCGGTCGCAGAGTCCTCACGGACTCTTTGGCGCCCTCATTTCCCGCAATTCATACATGTCCAGGAACCCAGCACAAGATAATCTCGAAATCCGCCCAGCTCGCCAAAACCGTGGCGTCACGGATATCGCGAACCAGGAGATGCGGAGATTCCAATGCCCCGAGAGCACTCAGGGCACTTTGTGAGTCGCTCTAGATCACAAATCAGTTCTCCGAAACGGGCGCGGTCGCGGAATCTTCCTTGCGGGACGCCCTCTTCCTGCTCCTTTTGGCCGGAGAGGGCTCCCCCCATCCGTACGATCTCGCAAAAATTCACATATAAACATTGGGAGGCGTCCCCTCGCCCCCATCGTGTGGAGAGTCTCCATGATATCGTATCGCCATGCGGTATCATAGGCCTTCTCCAGATCGAAAAATACTGTGGCGTAGTGCTGTCTACGAATGAAGGCCTCGCAGATGGCATTTTCCAATCGGAGCAGAGCATCCGACGTGGAGTGGAACTTGCGGAAGCCACACTGTGCAGATGAAAGATGGCCTCCGCTTCCCAGAAAAAAGGCTAATCTAACATTTACCAATCTCTCCATCAACTTGCACACGCAAGAAGTTAGAGAGATTGGGCGGAAACCGGCCGGGGTAAAATGATCTCTCCCTGGTTTGCGAAAGACGAGCACAATAGCGATTCGCCAGGAATCTGGGAAGAGAACCTCTACCTAGAAGCTGTTAAACAAATCTAAGAGAATGGACATGCCTCGCTCACCCAGGTGTCGAAGCATGGCGTACGAGACATCGTCCGGACAATGGGCTGTGCCGCGCACGAAGCAAGAGCGGAACACAACTCACTCACAGTAAACCTGTCGTTGAAGGGTTCTCCGCCTCTGGAGGCCATGCCTCGCTCACCCAGGTGTCGAAGAATGGCGTACGGGACATCGTCCGGACAATGGGCTGTGTCCGAGCACGAAGCAAGAGCGGAACGCAACTCACTCACAGTAAACCTGTTGTTGAAGGGTTCTCCGCCTCTGGAGGTAAAGTAAAGCCGGCGGCCTTCCGCGCCATCACGACGTGCATTGAATGCTGGCGGAGCAGCATCCCGGCTAGAGAATGGGGAGAAAGCGGTCGCAAAGGATTCCCCCACGGATGCGGGGTCCAAGATTGCGGTCTCATTCTCCTGGAGAACCGGAAGGGGGTCCTGCGAGAACTTGCCCCAAATACTTTTGACTCACTTCCACACCTCTGCCAGAGGGGTCTTCCCGTTAAGTGAAGACACGTATGCCCGACAAGAGCGGTGTGCGTGCTTCGAAATTCAGCGACAGTGAAATCGTTCCGGTGCATGTAGGCATAACGCTTGTTTGAGCGTCTCACACTCGGCCGACCACCACGGGAGTGGTCGGCGTGCAAAACGGCCAGACGTTCTAGGAATAGTAGTCAGGCCCGCGGCTATGAGGTTACCGGAGAACTCAACGGCCTCATCTACCGACCTAAACTCCTCGACTGAGATAGAGAATTCAGTCATTCCCTGAAATGCAGGCCACCATGCCCACGCCAAGCACACCCGAGGTGGGCTCTCAGGCGGCAGTTGCCCTGAAAATGATATTTGAATGGGAAAGTGATCACTACCATGGAGGTCATCGGGTAAATGTTACGAATGAAAAGATGTGTGAATGGACATATACTGAAGTGGAAAGGATGGTGGAATTGGATGAATGTTTGACTGACTATGAAAGGGAGGATGTGTATCAAATGCTGTTTGAACAAAAGGGGGTCCTCAGTGAGGTGGATCTGGATTTGGGGGTTGTGAAGATTCCGGAATTCAAGATTATCCTGAAGGAGGACACCCCAATCTATCAGCGACCGAGACATTTTCTGGGTCCGGTTGCTGATGAGATTGAGGAGCAGTGTGTGGAATTAGAACGATTGGGGGTGATTGAGGAAAGTGAGAGTGCATGGAATAATCCGAGTGTGCCTGTACGTAAGCCAGATGGAAGATTGCGTCTGTGTGTGGATTATCAAAAGGTGAACAAAAGGACTGAAGGAAAGGTTTCTGATGTGTGTATAGTATGCATAGGATGAAGTGGTTTACAAAGCTTGATTTGCTACGGGGGTATTACCAGATGCCCATTGCTGAGGAGAGCCAGCCGGAAACTGCCTTTTCCTCTACAAAAAGGCATTATCAGTTCCAGTACCTCAGCTTGGGTTGGCTAATGCTCCCGGAGCCTTACAGCGAGGATGAGTGTTGTGTTGAGTAAGTTAGCGAGTAAGAATGTGATTGTGTTTATAGATGATATTTTGATTATGACTGAGACTTTTGAGGAGCATATGAGATTGGTGAATGATGTGTTGAGAATGTTGGAGAGTGTTGGTGTGAAGGTGAAAGTAGAGACTTGTGAATGGTTTGTGAAAGAAGTGAAATTCCTTGGGCATATGGTGAGTGAGAATGGGTTATGAAAGTCACTGAAGTATGTTGAGAAGGTGCGATTGTTTCCGAAACCAGTGACTATGAAGCAACTGAAGTCGTTTCTGGGTTTGATCGAGTTTCAGCGAAAGTTTATATGTGATTGTTCGGGTGAGTAAGCCTCTGACTGAGTGGATGGGCAAGAAAGGTAGTACAATTGTTAGGTGGAATGAGAAGATGAATCAAGCATATGAGAGACTGAAAAAGGCAACGGCTAAAGATGTTGAATTGTCATACCTGGATTATAGTATGACTGCTAAGATGCTTGAATTGGGTACTGTATGGGAGATTTTCTGATACAAGAGCAGCGTTTGAATGGAGAGAATGTCAGAGGAATAATTGGGATGTATCCAAGGCTATGAATGCGGCAAAGCGAAAGTATTCAACTGTGGAGCACGAGTTGGCTGTGATAAGGTATTGTTTGAAAGTGCTGCATCCGTTTTTGTATGGTGTGAGGTTTGTGATCAAAACAGATCACCAACCTCTTGTGTATTTGCAATGTTTGAAATGGGCTGATAGTAGGATTGCGAGGGCTTTGGAAGATTTGAGTTATTTTGACTATGTGATTGAGTACGTGCCTGGTAAATGGAATGGAATGCCTGATTTGATGTCAATATATCCGGGTACGAATGATGAAAATGTGTGTCGAGGGAGTGATTTTGAGTAATTGCCAAAAGGGATTATGAATGGAAAGGAGAGTAAGGGTGGTGGTGATTCCTTGTTTGAGAGCATATGGAATGTTTTGCCCGATTTGAAGAGTGATGGAGTAAATGTGAGAGTGCCTGATAGTGTGGATGACTTAAGGAAGGAGGTAATGAGTGAAGTATGTAGGAAGCCTGAGGGTATTGGAATGGCGAGGGTGCAGATTTTTATGAAAGAATTGAGAGTGATGTGTATGCCAGGGGTCCTGCCATTTAAGGAAGTGTTGATTGTAGTGAGTCATTTGTATGGAGTGATTGTTTATGTTCACTTTGGTGGTGAGAGGCCGATTGTGTACAAGGATGAGAAAGTGAAGGGTTTGAATGCTAATGTGGTGCATCTCAGTGTTTGAGCGGTGTTCATTACAATTGGGTGATTGAAAAGTGTTCGTATATGAGGGAGAAGAATGATTGTCTGGATGAAGATGAGTGTGTGGTGAATGATGATGTGGGAGTTGATGACAGTGTGGAAGTCAGTGCTGATGTTGGTGTGGTTGTTACTTCTGTGTATTGCAAGCATGGAAGATCTGATATGATGGAAGTGAAAGTGAAAGGTTCTTCTGTGGTTTGATTGATACTGGTGCACAAGTGTCATTAGTGAATGAGAGGATTCTGAGTAAGTATGATGAGTTTAGATGTTGCGAGTGTAAGCCTGTGAAGTTACGGATAAGTGGATTGGGGAATGGAATGTTAGTGGCATGGGAACAGGTTAGTCTGAGAGTGAGTTTGGGCAGTGGTGTGAATGTGAAGCATGACTTTGTGATTCTGAAAGATGAGCACATGCATGTTGTTTCTTGCTTGGTGTAGACTTTATGAGATTGAATGATTTGTCTTTGGATGCTGATAAGGATTGTGTTATGAAAATTGAATGCGAGGTGATGAGGTTGAATGAGTGTGCAAAGAATGTTGTAAAGTTTTGCGGTATGATTGAATTGATCATGGGTGATGAGAATGAGATTTTAAGTGATGATGATATTTTAGAGATGCAAGAGATGTGTCTTTTTGTCAGTGAGTTTAAGGAAGAGGTGTGTAATGATGCATGTTGATTTAAATGAATGGCCTGAGTGTTTGAGTGATTTTAAAGGTATGCTAAGGATTTTGTTGTTTGTATGGATGTTGTATATTTTGTGAGGCATATGAAGGATGGGAATGATATGTTTGTACCTGTGATGTCCTTGGTTGGTATGATTGGTCTGGTGAAAGTTGTGCATGATAATTATGGGAATATGGGTAAGTATAAGTTGTGAGAGTGTATGAAGGAGCATGTGTTCCATCCATTTCTGAGGACTGTTGTGAATGATGTTGCGACTATGTGAGGCGCATGAAAGGTTTCGTTCATTTGATATTGGTGTAAAGGTATTGAAGGTAAAAGAAGTAAAAGGTAGGTTGAATATGTAGAAGAAGAGTGAAAAGTTTGAAGGAACATATAGAGTTGTGAGAGTCTGGGAGAATGGTGTCACATATGTTTTGGAGAGTTTGAATGAGGGTGTAACTGAGAGAGTATGGGCTCATCAGAGTCAGTTGAGGAGGTGGAGAGAGCCTCCTGACTACCTGGTGAGCCATCCAGTGTATGAACTGTGCAGAGAGAGAGATGAGGTACATGATGATAAGATGGAGTGTGATAGTATGGATCTGTCTGGGAAAGAGCTTGTCTTGGTCTCAAAGAGTAGAAAGCGTGCAAAGAAGAGTGAAAGGAAGAATGCAAGTAAGAATGAAAGTAAGTCTGAGCAGTCTTTCTGGCATGGGGGAGCTTGAGAGAGAGAGTGAGTGTTTGCATAATCAGGCGAGTGATTTGGCTGGTGTAGGTAGACGAGTGAGTGAGCTGCCTGTGGCTGAATTTTCTGGTTTTGGAAACAGTATGAATGATAGTGTGTTTGGGCAGAATGAATCTAGTATGGCTGATTTTTCTGGTTTTGCGAATGGTAAGGGTAGAGGTGAGTTTGATGTGGAGAATGAGGAGGTGACTGACTTTTCTGGCTTCTGGTGGGAACCAGTTGTAGGGGTTTCTGGTGTAGCCACTGAGAGTAGAGGGGATATGAGTAATTTGTGTGTTTCGCAAGAGTGTACCTTGAGTTGGATGAGAGCTGTGAGTGAGGAGCTGATGAATAAGGGTATGAAGAATGAAGGTTCTGAACGGAAGAGTATGAAAGAGTTCTGTTGAGAAATGGGAGAGCTAGTGATGAAAGCTAAGAGTATAGGGGACGACATGATCGATAGTGATGAGGAAACTAACAGGACAACTAACAAACAACACCGACAGATTGCTACATGTAGCCAGGGACCAGTAGACAAGTGTGAATGGGTGCAGAAGGGTGCGATTGAGTATAAAAGGTACTGTGAGTAAGGATTGAGAGTGTATTGTGAATAACTGTGGTCGAATGGCTTAAGGAAGGAGGGGTGTGGTGGAGTGACTGAGTGTGTGTGTGAAGGGCCATTCTCCTACCCCTTTCCCAATACCCTCTCCCTCCCTCTGTAAGAATGTGTGTGTGTGAATGGAGAAAGTTTTTTTTTGTTGTTTTTTATATATATATAATATATTAGGGATTCCATGTTTGTCTAAAATGTTGTTTTTTCCCCAGCTATTTACAATTTGATATTGTTTTTTTGAAACACCACTCAAGTAAATTATCAGATAATCCTACAATTTGTAAAGAGGGGCGGAGACAGTAGGGTTTGAGTTACGCTATAAGTTGTGCATCCTGTTGGGACTTGGGACAGAAGAGCTTTTTTTGTAGCCTTGAAGGTGTGACCGGATAGCATTACTATACCGAACTCGGAGGCGGCAACCTTTTTTTGGTAAAACCTAGGCTTTTTTTGTGAACACTCAAGTGGCAGCCGGCAAGACGACCTCCCAGGGGTAGAACGTGAGGCCTTTGGTGTATTGTTAAGTACAAGTGTGGTAAATAGGCCCCCTTGTACAAATTTGAATGGTTTCGGAACCAGTGTGCTTAATAGGCCTCTTTTGTATTGTTCATTTAATTGTTTAGATAAAACTTCATTTGGTTAGAGGACTGTTATTTTGATATTGAAATTCCAAATTATCAATCTCATTTTTTTTGTTGTATAAATAAGTAACGAGATCTCTTATAAATATTTACCCCATATTTATTCTTGTAAATAAAGGACTGTACATACAATCCATTTCATTTCTCCCTCAATTTCCCACGTCAGAATTAGTGTAGGAAGAGGGTTGGATTGAAGATGATGAAGGGAATGCAGTTACCATTAATGGAGAACATTACCGAGACATGATATCCACTCAGTTATGGCCGACCTTGGAAGATAGAGATTGATAACCTCTGGTTTCAGCAAGATGGAGTGACCTACCACACTTCGCACCAAACGCTTGCATTACTCTATGAAAAAATGTCTGCAATGAATGATATCCTTGCATGGTGACCAGAAATGGCCACTGAGGTCCTGCAATCTTACTCCTTGTAATTTCTTCTTATGGGGGTATGTGAAATCACAGGTGTACACCAACAAACCATGCACAATTCCTGAACTCAAGGCTGAAATCAGGCGAGTGATTGGAGGCATTGAGCCATGTATCTGTGAGAATTATCAGAAATTCTGAGAAGTGCATAAATATATGCAAACTCAGTGCATGTGGACATATGGCTGATATTGTGTTCCATACCTAAATGGGAGACATAACTCATTAGAAATATGCAGAATATAACTATGTTTATAAAAATTTGTTTTAATTATTCACCTTTCAAATTCAGCACCCTTTATCGAACACCTTATACTTGCACAAGATATAAAAAGATAAGCATTGATTTGTTTAGAAGTTTAAGAAAAATTACTTACTGTGAAGATTCCCAGAAAGATGAAATTGTGAGGAAACTTTCGACGAAGTCCACCGCAACAGGAGAGAGCTATCACACAAATTATCATTCCAGCAGTTGCAACCCAAAAGAGCCAAAAGTTTTGAAATACAAAATGCTTGACATCAAAGCTAAGTGTAAACACTGCGACGAATCCAAAGGTCACCACTAGCTGAGCCATCAGAATCATATAAACCTTCCTGAAAAAAGTAAAGCATTTTTAGATTGATATTTCATTTGTTTAATAATAAAAAATGATATCTATCTATTATTAGGAAAATGAAGACCCACAAGTAGATTGAAAATGACATTTATTTCCTCTCAGACATTTTGTTTCAAACATTGGAACATCTTCAGTGATTCTATTAGAGTAAAGTAAAGCCACTCATTTTAGGAATGTACATACAAAGAAAACAGGAATAATAAAAACACTAAAAAAAAACTGAAAGTTAAAATGGCAAAGTATAAAATTACAAAATTAAAATATTAAATGAACCAAATACGTGAATGATATACACATTACCTTAAACAGATAGTCGTTCCAGGACAAGAATGAAAAGGTGAATGATAAAGGAGCATGAAAATGACATGGTAGGTTGAGTAACCGGTTATGGGATACATAGGCGAAAGGAGGAATCAGACTCATTGAGTGTTGGTTTAGTTTTTTTAAATATAGAGTGACATATATTACTAATAATTCTTTGGGTTCTTTCTTCAACTATAAAGATCATATTGATCTGATATTGAGATCATCTGTTGTATATCAATTCAAGTGTACCAGCTGCAATGCCTGCTACGTAGGCCAGACTAGCCCTACATCTTAAATAGAGCATCAATAAACATCTTGGATTATACTATAGAACTCAAAGACGCTTAACTACACCCAAATTCTCCAGCATACGAAATCATGCAGAAAATACTGGCCACCTCATTTCATCGGAATATTTTTCCATTCTCTCTAGGGCTCCTTCAGTTCATTTATTAAAAATACTAGTCACTCTATATTAACAAAAACTAAACCAACAAACAATGACACGTATATGACAAATGGGGACATTAGGATTATAAGGGGATTAATAGGTACCTGGAAACCAATCTTATTAAAGAATTAAGCCTGCCAGAAATTCAGGTTGTGGTGGAGCAAATGTGAGTGTTTGTAGGGCCATGCTCCCACCCTTTTTCCAAGACCTTCCCTCTGTATGAGCGTGTGTGTGTGTGTGTGTGTGTGAATAACTGGCATTTAAATTTTGTTGGGTTTTTTTCCTCAATTTTTTATTGGTTTGCTTTCTCTTTTCAGAGAAAAGAGTTAAAGTTAATCATAGGTTGAAATCTTAATATTTATGTAATTTTTTAAAATTTTGAGTATTAGTTGTCCAGAAGATTTACCGAGTTTGAATATAGAGTGGAGACTGTGTGGATGCAACCGTGGGACAACAAAATTCTAGCGGAAGTTGGAAAGAGGCCGAGAGTGCTCTACCCCCACCCTGATAGGAGGGTTTACACGACCTCTCATTGGAAACCACGACCACACCTAGTTTCCCCACCCCTTGTCGTGAACCGAGAACTATATGGCCTTGGCTAGCCTTGCCCTAACTCGCGAGTGATATCCCGTACCTTTTTTTTTTTAAAGCATCGTACAGTGTTGATTCAAATATCTCGTACCGTTCAGTTTTTCTTTTCTTTTTTTGGGACTGTACTTTTTTACAGGACTGTATATCTAATCGTTTCATTCTCCACAGGTTTTATATCCAATTTAGTATAGGAAGCGAGTCGGCTCGATAAGGAGTTGAGAGTGTAGATTTTTGGCCCGCTACAAGGTAACCATTGAAAAATGTTTTACAAAAAAAGAGGAGGGGGGCTCAAACCATCAAAACTAAATTATAAGATTGCAATTTCATAATTCTTCTATGCAAGAAGTAATAACAATTTATAAGAGATGAAAATTATCAAGAATAAAACCCAAAATATATTAAACATAGGAATAACTATAGAAGTATATAAACACGCATATATGACAAATAAAGAATATAGGGAGAAATAAACCTCCAGAAACAAAGGGTGACCATAAAAAAATAATTAAAAAAAGCAATAACAATTTCTAAGAGGTGAACATTATCATGAATAAAACAAAATATATTGGCCATAAGAATAACTAGAAAAGTTAATTATTAATTAGGGCAGTGATTTTATCTTTAAGGTTATTCTTGAACATTTTTATAATACAAGGGTCCAAAAAATACATGCCAGGGTTTAGGTTAAAATTACAATTAGAAGTAAGCTGTATAATCGCAGATTTTAAAAGATTTTGTGAAAAGAAGTCTTTCTATCTGGCAATCACATAACTCTCAGTCCAATTTATCTAATGAGAGTTTTCACTCAAATGAATAAATATTGCATTTGATGTTTGCCCAGTATTTTAAGAATATTTATGCTGTTGAATACGTATTTTCAAATCTTTGCTAGATTGGATGATATATAAAAAAAGGGACAATCTAAACATAGAATTTTATATATTATGTTGTTGCTTTCATTAGGGCTATTTTTTATTAACATTTCTTTTAGTGTATTATTATAGGAAAAGACAAGGTTAACATTACGAGATTTCAACAATGATTTTATGGTTTCAAAACCACTAAAATAAGGCAAACTGAAGATGGTCTTAATTAAGGGTTTCTTTCTCACTGGTACTTTTCATTATAAAACTTTTTATAGGCTTTATTATAGCAAATATCAAGTATATGTGAATGATAACATAAATCTGTACCAATTTTTCTTATGTAATCAATTTTGTGATCCAAATACTGAGGACTGACGGGAAAGGGCAGACGAAAGATAAGGTGGAGCCTCAAGGTTTAGGGCCTTGTAGGTGATGAGAAGAATTTTATAGTGGGTACCGAGGCGAATAGGTAACCAGTGTAGCTCCTGTAACAGAGGGATCGAAGGAGAGAACCGGAAGCGGTGAAGGAGGAGCCGGGCAGCATAGTTTTGAACTAGTTGTAGGGGGTGAAGTGACGAAGAAGGGAGATTCACTAGAAGAGAATTGCAGTAGTCTAAGCGTGAGGTGACAAAGGCATGAATAGCAGTTTCAAGGCTTCGTCGATCAAAAACAAGAGTTGCTCATCAAAAATAACACCAAGATTACTGACGGAATCAGAGAAGGCGACATTGGTTTCCCCAAGGTTAAGGGAGGGGAAGAGAGCTTTAGATTTCTCCACCATCAAAGCGGTACCAACGAGGAGAACTTCAGTTTTATCGTGGGTTAAGTTTGAGAAAGTTGGCAGACAGCCATTCATTTATGGAGGTGTAGGCTGAAAGGAGCTTGGTAATTGATTGAGAAAAGGACACAGGGGATGAGGAAAGGTAATCTGAGTGCCATCAGCATAGAAGTGAAAGGACAGGCCCAAATCGCGAAGAAGGGAGCCAAGAGGAAGTAAGTAGATGCGAAAGGGGAGGGGACCAAGGCATGAGCCCTGAGGCACCCTAAAATGAATGGGCGCAGGCTCGGAGGAGAGGTGACTGACTGAGTGCATGAAGAGAGGTATGAGCAGAACTAAGCAAGTACGGTGCCCGAGAGACCAGGGAAGGTTTGAATACGATCAAGGAGGACAGTGTGGTCGATAGTGTTGAAAGCAGAAGAGAGGACTAGAATGGACGTACAACCCCTATCAGCAGCTCTATGTAAACTGTCTGAAACATTAAGAAGAGCGGTTTCAGCAGAGTGCTTCGCTTTGGAATCCAATTGGTACGTTTCATTGATAGCGCAGTTAAAAATATGGTCATTAAGGCGAACCACTCTCTTGAGGATAGAGAGGAATGGAAGCTGTGAGATAGGACAATAGCTAGATGGTTCAGAGGGGTTAAGGTGTGTTTTTTTTAAGGATAGGTCGAATTGAGGAATGTTTGAAGGAAGAGGGAACCACCCCTGTGGCAAGAGAAGTGTCAAAGAGATGAAGAATCAGTGGGAGGACAGCAGGGAGAATTTGGTATTTGGGTGGAAAGTCATCCTTAGGGGATCCAGATTTGTTAGAGCGTGAGATCAGGGTAGTTACTTCCTCAGAGGATGCCCAAGTGAGGACGTTAAGCAGCAATGGAGTATGGTTGGGGAGAACAGCAAGGGCTTGTTCAGATGACTGGGGTAGTATGGCGTGAAGGTTAATAACTTTATCAGACAAAAATTTAGAAAGAGTAGAGGGGTTGATGGGAGAAGAGGTGGGGGAAATGGGGCTAGGCGAGAAAAAGACGACAGAGGAGATGAAAGATAGTCCGAGGGTCATTCTTGCTCACAGACAAAAGTTTGCGTGAATGAGCTTCATACATTGATTTTAATTTGGAAGAATATGTTGAAGTAGCAAAGTGATAGGAAAGTGAGAGGGAGGTGTGCCCTGCCCATGGGAGTGTGCTTTACGAAGGGCACATTCATGGGCATGTAAGGACTTCCTTGAATGAAGGAGTTTGTCATAGAATAGACTCTCGACGATATACCATATATAACTATTCGTTGAGGGAATTATTCAAATATTTCAAGTGCATGGTAATCTGATTGACCGAGGTTATTTATCTTCAATATGCTTAAGAAGTGGAACTGAGCTCAAGGATAATAATATGGCTATCATTAATAAAATAAAGTTTTATTAATTAAACTATCAACAACACACAAAAAATGTTTACATAAACGGAGAATGGAAAGGGTCATGGGAAAATCTGACTAATCCGAGGATTAAGATTAGGAGAGATTTAAAAAGGTAAACAAATAAAAATTAAAGGGATGGTATGGTTCGCTAAACCATTTAAAGCACAGGGTAGGGTTGACAAAAGGTTAGATAATTAAAGGTAATGCTCAGCTTAGGTAATTACAAGTTGTTGTGCAGAGGAAGGCGATGCGAAGGAATCTTCGGTCCACTGGCGAATTCCAGCAGAAGGGTTCTTGGGGGGTTGTCCTTAGCGAAGGGGAAGGACTGTCTTCGAAGAGTGAGAGCGAAGTCGGACTCGGAGATACAAGCGATCTTTGTGACAGCAAATCGGGGATGTTCTAGATGAACAATGGAGGTTATTGTTGAAACCAATCGTTCTCTTGAAGAACATTAAAAAGGGGGGAATCAAATTATCCTGACATGATGTCTTGGGAATGAGAACCGTTTCTTGACGAACGGGCTTGAAGAACAATGGCTGTTCTAACGTTGTTCTCTTCTGAACAAGAGAGGGGGTGAGAACCGTCTCTTGTCAATGGGCTCAAAGAACAATGGCTGTTCTAACGTTGTTCTCTTTCTGAACAACAGGGGGGGCCTTATTGACTTGGCGTCTAGAAGGCACGAACCTTGGCACTCAAGGGATATTGTCCTCTTCTGGACAATAATGGTGGATCTCGAGGTGCACAAGGTGAGACCGGATCGGCGTGATGCCTCACGAAGATAATCTGGATCTGATCTGATCTTATTGGCAAATACTCTTGTATAAATACCCGGAGCCATCTCCTTGTCGTAGGGGACAATTGAGTGGGAGGCTCGGGGGAATGCTCCAGTCGCGCCTGGGAAAATACCTTATCTGCCCGTAAGCCTAACTCAATCTGGTGAGATCGACGAATGGAGGCGAAATGGAGGGGGAATGACCTCTTTGGTTAAATATTGACTCAGGTGGCGATAACGCGCCCTGCTTACTCTCGAAGATGCACGTGGGTAGCAATGTTTCTAACCATGTGATAGCGGCTGAATTTAAGCGTCCTCAGACCATTCTATCACAGAGTTCCATGGTGAACCAAGGCGCACAATGATGGTGGTTTGAAGGAGTAATAAGTGGGGCGTGCACATCAAGGTTGGCGAGTAATGATTGGTGCAGTAAGTTTAAAGTTTGGTCAGGTGAAGCAGTAGTATCAATAGGAGGTAGGGCAGAAACAACATCACTAAAGAGAGTAGTACTATCAATTGACAATAGCCGCTGGAAAGGAGTAGGATCTCGGGATGAGCGAGTAGGTAGGTGGTAGGGAATATAGAATTTAAAATTGACCAAGAAGTGGTCAGAAATTGTATTAGAAAGGTCAGTTACTGTTAGATTAGATATATGGAGGTTCGAGATGACTAGGTCAAGGATATTACCCTGTATATGTGTTGGGGATGACACATGTGTACAAGAGAAGAGGTTGATGATGTCAATTAATACGCAAAGAGTCTCATTGTAGCTAGGAAGATTGAAGTCACCGAGAATAAGGAGAGAACCAGTAGAGGATAGGTCGGAGAGTAGGTTACGGAATTCCTTGAGAAATAAGGCCAGAGATGAGCTGGGAGGGCGGTAAAGGACCACAATAGTCAGAGCGGGCACAGCACGTGAGACAGCAATGAGAGTCTCAAATGAGGCTAGAGTTGAGTGAGAGGATTGAGTCCCTATCATACAGAGTGGGTGAGAAAGGCAGGAGCAAAGGCGAGAATTATGAAGAGCGCAGAAGATGGGAAAACTTAACCCTAACTTGACTCTTATAAAGTGGGGGAGGGCTCGCCCAGGCAAGGCATGGGTGTGGGGGCGGGTTCGCTGATCTAAGGCGTGGGAGTGGGTGAGGGTTAGCCAGGAAGTAGGACACAGAGCAGCATTTGACAACAAACAAACCAATGGAGTGAGAAGGAAGTTAATATTGAAGCCGAAATGAGCAATGAGTTACAAGTAAAATTTGGTACTTGCAAGCGAGACTACCAGTGGAGAAGATTCAGGGAGAAGGATGAGTTGAGAAATCAGTGCAACTCCCCATCCACAGTGGTTCTGAGGAACATGCAGGAAAGAATGGCCTGGAGGGGTTGCAAGGGCAGTGCATGAACCAGAGTCAGACTCGAGCCAGGTTTCTGTAAGGCCAAGGAAGGAAATCCCAGTGCGAATAACAAGGTCATGGACATACTCTGACTTATTGGTCAGGCTCCTAATGTTCAGAAGAGACACCGACAGCGCCTGCTGATGAGCACAGGAGGAAGGGGAAGATTTGGAGGTGTTGGGTAAAGGAAGAATGGTAGGGCAAAGGAAGTTCCTAAGGGATGCCGAAAGTCCGGCCCCCTCCTAGTTGGGCAAGTTTGGGGGATACCAGCCCCCTTTTTCTTTGCGTATGTAGCTGGAGAAAGACGATAATTTAAAGAGTTGAGTGAGAGGATTGAGTCCCTATCATACAGAGTTGGTGAGAAAGGCAGGAGCAAAGGCAAGAATTATGAAGAGCGCAGAAGATGGGAAAACTTAACCCTAACTTGACTCTTATAAAGTGGGGGAGGGCTCGCCCAGGCAAAGCATGGGTGTGGGGGCGGGTTCGCTGATCTAAGGCGTGGGAGTGGGTGAGGGTTAGCCAGGAAGTAGGACACAGAGCAGCATTTGACAACAAACAAACCAATGGAGTGAGAAGGAAGTTAATATTGAAGCCGAAATGAGCAATGAGTTACAAGTAAAATTTGGTACTTGCAAGCGAGACTACCAGTGAATGTAGAACACAACAATGCGGTAATTATAGTTCACACAATTAAATTAATTAAAAAACACTAGTTGAAAAGAATTAAACACAATGCGGTAATTATAGTTCACAGAATGAAATTAATTAAAAAAACACTAAGATCACAACGCGACAACACTGATTAAAGAGCACTAAATAACAGAAGAATGATGAATCAGGGGACGGATGATAAGAATGCTGATCAAGAGCTTTGGGAATGGAATTGATCATCGGGGCAATCGAAGATGCTCACACAACAACCTTCCAGGAAGGGCAGTCGAAGACTGCATAGTTTTGTTGGAAGATGCAAGGTCTTTCTTTCATTGCATATTCTGTCTATGCAGGGCATCACAACTTTCTCTAAAACCTCTGAGTAGGAAGCAGCATTGACTCTTAAGCCCTGTGAAAAAAGTAAGGGGGCATGACATCTCCCTTACTGTTGACTCCCAGAACCATCCTAATTCATAGTTGCTGAAAACTTTGTTTTCATTACAGTTGGAACTTCGCTTGGCACTCTGCATAGCCATCTGCCAATCCCTGGGATTTAACTCTTTGGTCCTGGTCAAAGTTTTTCTACGTATCTGACAACTGAATATAAGGGCTAAGTTGCCTTAATTAATTTGGAGCCTAATACTAGGTAGGCTACATTAAAATAATTCAAAAACACCAAACCGAAACAAAACCCAAGACACAAAAGCAAGAAAACAAAAACAAAAACAAAGCAAAGGCAGCCATTCTTTTTATAGTTGCACTATTATATAAAAGTTATATATAAATGTCATAAAAGATTTGGATTGGGATGGGTAATTCTACAGCTCTTACTTGTTTTTAAGAAATCTATTTTATCTATTTATTCAAAATTTCTTCTCCTTGGTTATTTTTTTCTATAATATTGATACATAATAATGACTAACAATTGGGGAGTATAGCCATAAAATTATTTTAAGAATCCTTACCTTATAAATCCATGTCGAATGCTTTTGTCAGAAAAAGCAAAATTTCCTACATCTGATAAGGGTTCATTGTAATTTTCATATTGATAAGCCATACTGACTGACAATCAGTTATATAACTGATACAGATTAGAGAGAATAATTTTTAAGCCCTGGAAAAAGATTGTCATAATAATGATAAACATAATTATGCAAAACACCATCCAATATAGTTCAATTAAACAACCAATGATTTAAAAAAATAATAGAAAAAATTAAAGTGAAATGAATATTTATAGTGTGCACATAAGTCATAAACAGTTTATAAATGTGTTTCTATGGTGTAACAATTTTTAAAATTGCATTTATTTCAAAAACTAACAAGGGCATCCTGCAAAATGTTTGTAAGGAGAGATCTGCAAATAAAGTGATAAAAATGCATGAAAGATAAAATCAATTCCTATGAAATTGAGGCTGGGAGAGCACTCAAATGTGGGCATTAAAGCCAAGAGAGCATGTAATAATCCAGATGTCAGCTGTAGCATGGCTTCCCATGCTATACTTGACAGGGAATAGTAATAAAAGAGGGCAGTAGAAGGGGGGGAGGGAAAGAAGGCTGTTAAAAACTAACACATCAAGGGACATATTTACTTGTATCCAACACATTTAAATGGTACTTATATTATTATAAAAATAAAATATGCCTTATTCAGCGAATTACTGGCATGTTTATGACGCTTCATGCTGTATAACTCAGCAGTGTGGTATCTGGCACAACTAGAGGTTGGCAATTATCTATAAACTTTCTAAAGTAAAAGTAGTTACACAGTCAAATGTACATACATATATTAAAAAGATAGCCAAATTGGTATGTAGTGTGTCATAATACAAACCTTCCTTACAGGAAGAGTAAGATGCCTGATGAGAAATTCTGACCACATTTCAAATAAGCATAAAAAGATCTAATGGAAACACCTTGTTAAATTCAAAAGACCTAAATGTTCTTTTCTAAATATAACCCTCTCCCCCCTATATTTGGAATTACACCTGGCAGAGCAGCACAGCCTCCTGGCATAGGTAGGAGGCTTTATACAAGCACTCTCTCCACCCACCAGCTTTTGCCCATTCATTCCTGGGAGGTGGCTCCCTTTTTCCCTGTGAGTAGGAATGATTTTTGACACCCAAATTTTTCCCATGCTTTTCCTCTTTTTCAGGTCTCATCTCTTCTATTACTATCCCCTGTAAAGGTGTATTAGGTATAGCATAGAAACTATACTGCAGCTAACATCTGAAATATTGTGTGCCTTCCCACACAAATTCTCCTGGAGATGCACTTGTTGGTTTTTGCTTTAAAAAAATCCATAAATATAGTTGAACCTCTTTAATCACCCACCAATTAGTTTGTTGATCTACTATCAGATCAGCACTAGTGCTAAGGTGGCAAACTTTAGAAACTGCAACCAATTGATCAATAGTCCTGCTCACTTCCAATATTCAACTGGATTTTAACCGTACAGGATGTTATCCAAAAGATCAAGAGGTGCAAATGATGCCGATAATACTAATAAGTATAAAATATTATCTATGTTTGAAAAGGTGTAATTCAGAAGATATTACACCAACTCAGAAGTTTTATAACTGCAATCATTTCACATTTTATAATTTCAATGAAGGAACGCATCAGATAATTGTAGCATAATAATATTACATTATTTAGATATCACTAATAGATTCAGATTAGGTATATATTTGTCTACGATACCTTCAAATATGATGCATATTAACTGAAAATGAAAGAACTAAAAAAAATATGTTAGATATAAAAAGAAATGAAGATATAATCAAACAAGAGATTTGTTGAATGTGGAAATGTGACCCCCCCACCCAAAAAACATATATTTCTGGAAGACCAAAAAGGCTAACTGTAGAAAACTGAGAAATAATAAAATAATAATAGTGGGAGATCACCTATTATTATCATACCCTGTTGCTAGGTGATCCCCGGATGGCATGCAGTCCAAATCACCATGACTACCAGAACAAAGTGCAGGTAGACACTTCCCTGCAGGACACTCTTCTTCCTGCTCCACTGGCTGAAAAGAGCTACCCTCACCCATACATGGAACAGTCAATCTCGCAAAATTTTTAGAAATAAAAATTGGGAGGCATCCTCTCACACCCATCATGTGGAGACTCCAGAACAAAAAAACACCAGGGCATAATCGTGTACAAGGAAAGACCTCGCAAGCAGCATTTACCAGCTGGAACAGAGCCTCTAACATTGGAGTGGAATTTGTTGCGGAAGCCATACTGTGCAGAAGACATGGCCTCCGCTGTCCAGGAAAAAGGCTACTTTAATATTTACCGATATCTCCAGCAACTTACACATGTAGGAGATTAGATTTTTTTTTTTTTATATAGAGCCCATCTGGCAACTGCCCACTTGGGCATAAGTCGCCGGAAACACGATAGCCTAGAACTAGGCTACTTTAAAATAAAAATATGAAAACATAACAATGATAAAAATTGGAAAATGTTAACAATTAGGAAGCAATCTCCGGCAGCAGGGGGAGGGCCCCCTCACCCTGGTGCAGGAGCGTGCAAACTACAAAGAAAACAATAACAAACAAAAACAAAACAAAAAAATAGAACCTTCTTAAATAAAGGAAAGAAGCCAGGCCTCCCCCCAAAAGTCCACAAGTCAATGTGTACGAACTCGTCCCAAGTACAAGGGACAGGCAGGAGCAACCCCAGCCATCCCGGGACCGGGACAGGTATCGTGCGCGAAGATCACCAAGACTGGGACATTCGACAAGAATGTGCCAAACAGTCTGGGGGACAACGCAGTCATCGCAATAGGGCGCAGGCGAGCGCTCAATCAGATAGCGATGGGTCACACGAGTGTACCCAATTCGGAGATGACAGAAAGCTACCTGAAGCCGTTGTGGCATTGGGGGATAGGCCCATGGGAACAGTCGCGGCGCAATGGCATGCAAATTTAAGTTCCCTTCAACCGTCTCCCATCTTCTTTGCCAAGCAGTCCAAAGAGCTGCCCGTATTCTTGCCATGTAGGGCACTTTGTGAGTCGCTATAGATCACAATCCGGTCTCGAACCAGGCACGTCGCGTAATCTCCCTACCGAGTGCTGTATTGCCACCAGTTCGGCCGTCAAGACAGACGCAGAGCCTGGCAGAGCCCCGCTGACTTCAAACAGAGGGGATACGGCGTTGAAGCCGACCCCCTCTTGGGACTTGGAGTCATCTGTATACACTGGCACAGTTCCAGCATGACACGAGGTGTGCTCCAAAAAGGTTGAATGCAATACTCCCAGTGCCGTACAAGCTTTGAGAGCAGAGGCAAATAGCCAAATGTGGTGCGGCAATGGTGCAACGAAACTGTCTGTATAAACCTGTTGGTAATTCTGAAGATCCATACCCGGTGAGCTTTCCCGCTTGCATTCCCATAATATTTATTCCACCGCCCAACATGTTTTCACCCAACTGTATGATTTACTCGTTTTATTACTTGTTCCTGAGGGCGAGCGTAGCGAGCAGGGGGGTATGGGGGGCTATGCCCCCCCATATAGCAACCCATAGTACAGTTTGGGAGGTATGGATCTTCAGGTTTACCAACCTGTTCAATACTTGTTTGATACGGCTGACACCAATTGAAGATAAATATGTAGATTAGCGACTTAGCTGAAAAAGTGTTTTTTGGGGTCAATATTTTTGTTCACCCCTGCCAGAATATTCATGCGCATTTGAGTCATCTGACATCAGACCCCACCCCCACCCCTATTATAATTCGCAAAGCGATTAAAGGCAATGACATGATTTGGTTAAATCAATCACCTCTGTAAACATTAGGACATTAGTCTATAAACAATTAGGATTATATACTGGGTGGCTGTGCCCCTCAGACTCCCCCAATTTAATGAAACTCATGATCATTGTAGTGTGGTCCCCCCATTGTTTACCCCCACACGAGCTGTCCCCTTAAATGTACTCCAAAAACGTGAAACATTTTGGAACACGTACGTTTTAGTACATCCCATCGTTTGAGTCGCTAATCTACATATTTACCATAAATTATTGTAATTATTAATAAATCGTCGTATATTTTCCTGAAGAAAAAAAACAGGTTTTACAAGATTTTTCAAAATTAAAAACCTAGAAACCAAGGTGGAACCTAAAAAACCTAGATGTGGGTGGAAAACCCAAGCAGTTATTTATACGGTGGATTAAGTAGTGACTTTTTTGTTCTTTCACAGCTAGCAAACCTGATAGGAAGTCTGAAACTATGAGTAGTTTACAGTTGTCTAGCTTTTGATTTATGTAATTGAGTGAACTCAATATTGCATATAACTCTGCAGTAAATATTGAGCAGTGATGGGGCAGTTTGAAGGTCTTTATGGTTTCCCACCAGCTAAAAGCACATGCTACTCCTTCATTACTTTTGGAACCATCTATGAAGGTTACATTAAAACCTGAGGATTTATACAACTCAATTAATTCTAAGGACAATGTTTGATAAATACATGAAGGAGTATTGTTCTTAGGGTATGCAGTTAATGAGAGGTTAAAGTGAACTTTAGTTAGTGTTATATAGCAGTTAGATATTTTTATGGTGTTTAAATCAATGTGGTCATATCCTAAGTTCATTATATATTTTTTAATCCAACCACAAAAAGGTTTTGGGTGAGGCCGAAGGTCATAGAAATTATACCAAAATAATTGTAAAATACATATACGTGTGGGGTGATTTGCAATACTGAGTACTTTGATACCATATCTTAGCCCTAGCAATATTCTACGAAATTTAAGAGGCATTATATTAGCTTCTGACCTTTAAAAAATCAACTCTGGTACAATTTAATGCACCTATAGCTAGTCTAATACACTTAAATTGTATTCTATCAAGTTTTAATAGGTTGCTTTCTGATGATGTATGGTATAGGAAAGAGCCATAGTCTATTTTGCTTCTAATAAGGGATTTATATATATGTAATAGATGCATTCTATTTGACCCCCAGTTTGTATTTGCAAGATATTTTAGGAGCAAAATGCTAGATTTACATTTCTCTATTAATGACGTAATATGAGCTATGCAAGTTATTGTTATTGTTGTTGTTATTTAACAGGTCCCACTCCGCCAAAATGGCACTCTGCAGGACCATTGACATATAGTTTTCTTTTTCAAAGAGCATATGATTCACAAATGGTCCTATCACTTAAATCATAACACTCGGAGAACAAATGTGCTTTCAATTTTCTTTTAAAGTTCTTGATGTCTTCAATTTGTCTGATGTTCAGGGAAAGATGGTGCTCTTATCCATTGAGAGACATTCTAATTGTTAACACTAGATTTTCTCCTGGTGGCAATGTTGTGGTTAATTTTGAGGATGAGAACACTAGAGACAATGTTGCAGGGTTAGTACAGAGTCAGGTTGAAGG
Source organism: Ceratothoa steindachneri (assembly GCA_963969495.1). NCBI lineage: Eukaryota > Metazoa > Arthropoda > Malacostraca > Isopoda > Cymothoidae > Ceratothoa > Ceratothoa steindachneri. The sequence continues at coordinate 217,755,089 of OZ018317.1, forward strand.
TACTGTTACAAAAAAAGTTGGTAAACTGCAGCCAAAAATAATGGTTTGTAATGTGCAAAATGATGAAGATGATGTAATGGAAGCAATGATGGAAAGAAACCTATACCTAAGTTTTATAACTGATATTAGAGATAAGATAAAAGGTGTTTTTAAGAAGAAAGCAGCAGGGTGTACTACCCACTACATATTTAAGTGTACACCAGATGTTCGCAGAGCTATTCATGATAATGGTGACAAGGTTATGTTACAATGGGGAAGATATGTAGTACGTGACAGGTACCATGTACTTACTTGCTTTTATTGTCAAAGGTATGGCCATGTTGAGGACAATTGTAAGTTTAAAGATCAAGATAGAATATGTAGTATTTGTTCTGAAAATCATGAAACTAAGAATTGTTCTTCTCAGGCTACTAGATGTGCAAACTGTATGAGACAGAAACGTACAGATACTGAACACAGAGTAAACTCCAGGGATTGTAAGTCGTTTGAGACAGAAATTTTAAGTTTAGCAGCAATTACTGATCATGGATATTAATAATGAGTTTTTCACTTGTGGTTTTGTAAACATTCAATCTGTTGGTAACAAAACGCTTGAAATTAGAGAACTGCTTAATGAGAAGATGTTTGACATATTTGCTATTGCTGAAACTTGGTTGCATAGTTTTGACTTTTCTAAAATAAATGAGATGATGCCTTCTACGCACATTTTTCCTCATGTTGCTAGGGAAGAGGGGATAGGGAGGGGTGTTGGTGTTTTTGTATCAAATGCTTGTACATATTTAAAGACTGTAAGAAGAATAGCAGTAAGTAGTTTCGAGTATATGGAAGTGAATTTCAAGTGCAATAATCAGTGGGTATCTTTTGTGGTTGTTTATAGACCACCTTCATCTAGTGTTAATGTATTTATTGAAGAATTTGGCTCATTGCTGGAATTGATTGATATGGTGTCTTTAAAAGTTTTTATTGTAGGGGACCTCAATATATTATGGATGGACGAATCTAGTTAACCGTGACACAATTAGACTATCTGAATTATTAGATTCCTATCAATTGATAAACAATGTGTAGACTCGAACTTCAATTACGGGACATACTTTAGATCTGGTCATAGGTGATGCATCGACAAATCCGATTACCGATATTGATGTGGAAGAGGAGTGCAATATTTCACCAGTCCATAAATTGATAACTTTTAGTTTGGGTATTCCCAAGGCGAGGGTAACTAAGAGAATATTTTTTAGGAATAAGTTGGAATTTTCTTCTGTATCATTTATTGATGTGGTAACACAGAAAATGGGAACTGAATTTAATGAACCTTGTAACCATAACAACATATTGCTAAAATCTGAGTGTGTGGATTGTGCCACTGATGTTTATAATATTGTAATTAAAGGTGAATTTGAAGAACAATGTCCTCAACTGGAAAAGGTCATTACAGTCAAGGACAAATCTCCATGGTTTAACAGTGAGATCTTACAACTGAAAAGGGAGAAAAGACGTAAAGAATGTAAATGGCGGAGGGTGAAGACTGCCAAGACATGGGAGGAATTTTAAAATGTTAGAAATAAATATAACTACATGATAAGGAAGAGGAAAATAGAATATTATAACTTGAAAATTAATGAGGCTGGTAATGTAAGAAGGAAGAAACTCCCTGATGGTTTTAGTGACCCTGAATTAGCTGAGGACTTTTTATTGTTCTTTAGAGATAAAATGCTACATATAATCAGTGGATTTAATGATACACGTCCTGTAGCTGTGGTTGTACCCGTTACTGAATTTAGACTATTGAGTTTTCAAACTGTGAATAAGGATGCTCTTGTTCGAACCATAAATAAAACAAAGAAAACATTCTGTGCCATTGATCCAATGCCAATGTCAGAATTGAGTGTGTCAGAAAACTTTTCCCATCTTATAGATGTTTTGATGATATTGGTGAATACTAGTATATCTACATGTTCTTTTCCTAAATCTGAGAAATCTGCCATTGTAAAACCTATACTAAAGGGGTCATTGGATTGTCAGAGTTTGAGCTCATATAGACCAGTTTCTAATTTGTCTTATTTATCTAAATTATTAGAATATGTGATTCTTGAACAATTGACTGATTACTTGGAACAGATCCATGCTTTTCCTGACTGTCAATCAGCTTACAGGCAGTTGTATTCCACTGAAACTACTTTATGTTCTGTTATATATGATGTATTGGAAATAATGGATGAGGGTAAATGTGGGATATTAGTCTTGCTTGATCTCAGTGCTGCCTTTGACACTGTTGTACATGAGTTACTTTTAAATGACTTGAGATATATTGGTATTGAAGACAGGGCACTTCAATATTTAGATAGCTACATCAAAGATAGGACATACAGTGTACAAATTGGGAATTCATTTTCATCAACGCAAGCCTTGACACGAGGTGTCCCTCAGGGAAATGTATTGGGCCCCATTCTCTTTTGTATTTATACCATTGGTTTATCAGCAGTTTTAGAAAGACATGGAGTTAAATTTAAATTATATGGTGATGACACCCAGTTTTATTTCTCAATCTCTGACATTGAAAGTACTGTTCAGGATCTTAATGATGTTTTACTAAGTATTAAAAATTGGATGGATTTCAAACAATTAAAGCTTAATTCTGATAAAACTGAATATATGTTAATTGGCAGCAAAGATAAGCTAAGAATTCTGGGCAACATTATATTGAATTTAAATAACAATCCTGTTAATTTTGTTGATAAGGTTTGTGATTTAGGTGTCATACTTGACTCATATGTCTCTCAATGCTCAAATCAATAATGTTGTAAAAATTGCTAGCTACCACTTGAAGAACATTGCATTTGTTAAAAAATATTTAAATGAGTGTTCTGTTTTAAAACTTGTAATCAATTGTGTAATTAGTAGAGTTGATTATTGTAATTCAATTTATTGTCATTTACCTAGGTCACAACTGAAAAAATTACAACTAATTCTGAATAGAAGTGCAAGGCTTATTAAGGGTATACCACGAAGAGACAGGATTACCCCTGTATTAATTGACTTACACTGGCTGCCTATCAATGCTAGAATTATTTTCAAAATTTGTGTCTTAACACATCAAGTATTGCACACTGGTTCACCATTATATCTGAGAAGCTTAATACATGTTATTCAACCAACGGAAGACACCATCAACACCCGTAGAGCTGCTACCGGAGTAACCCTTTTTGAGCCAAGATTTTTAACAGGTGCTGGCTTTCGCACCTTCAAATGTGCTGCTCCAAGATTTTACAACCATCTTCCCCTGAACATAAGACAAATTGAAGACATCAAGAACTTTAAAAGAAAATTGAAAGCACATTTGTTCTCCAAGTGTTATGATTTAAGTGATAAGACCATTTGTGAATCATATGCTCTTTGAAAAAGAAAACTATATAGCAATGGTCCTGCAGAGCGCCATTTGGGCGGAGTGGGACCTGTTAAATAACAACAACAATAACAATAAGCATCATTTGCATTAAGTGAAATATTGACTTTTGGAATTTGTAGCTCTTGATGAAATTTTTTGAAATTACCTTTATATAGCCATTTGGGGCTGGTATTATACTTCATTTCATACATCGTTTCCATAATTATGGGGAAGTGGTCACTATCATAAAGATCTGGTAGTACTTTCCACTCTAAGTTTAGTTTTAAAGAATGAGAGCTTAGAGATATATCTATATGAGAAAAGTGTCCTCTAAATTCATTGCAATAAGTTGGGGTCTTTGAGTTTAGGATGTATAAATTTGCTTCTTCAATAAAATCTGTTATTTTATTTCCTCTCTGACAGCATTCTGATGAGCCCCGCATGTAGTGATGTCCATTCAAATCTCCAGATATTAATACTGGTGGAGGAAGTTAGTTGTAAAGATTCATTAAGTCTTGTGTAGTTAAAGGAAATCTTGGAGGTATATAGATTGAAAAAAATTGTGAATTTTAAAGATGGTAAATTAATTCTAGCTGCTATAGCTTCCAGATCAGGTGATATTTAAAGTTACAAATGGTACCCAGGAGGCTATGGCAAGTAGAACTCCTCCTCCATTACGGCTTCTATCTTTTCTTAAGATGGAATATCCTTTTAAAGAAATGTTTTTGCAGTTGGCTGTCTGGCTTTGTTCTGGAAGGTTTTCTTACAGGAAGCTCCTAATTCTCATTGTAAGATTGGGTTATAATACTGATTTGGGTATGTAGTTTTTCTTGTATTTATTTAATACATCAATCACTGTGTAATCAATACATTAGTGATTAATACTTTTGGGGAAGATAACTGGCAGTAATCCTGAGTAAGAATTTTTTTGGTGAGTGTTAACTTTGTCCTTAGTAAATTTCTGAGAGTATGGCTGTTTGTATAGATGGTGAGAGCATGCAGTTTGAAAGTAGTGTGTATGTGGTGTGTGATGCATGTGGAGTTGAAAGGAGAGTGAATGTAACTGAATGCCGTGTGTGTTTTCTGGAAGGGGAGGTTAGGAGGTTGAGTGGGGAATGTAAGAGGTTGAATGATTTGGTGTTTGAGGTGAGAAGAGATGCAAGTGTGCGATTGAAGGGTGAGATTAGTGCTAAGAGGGTGGAAGATAGGGCTAGGACTGGGAACAGTGTGGAAGTTGTGAGTGATGATGAATGGTGGGTGAAAATGGATAGGATAGATAAGTTAGGACAGATTAGGTGTTTGAAAAGGAAGGGCATAGAACCTGTTAGGTTGACTAACAGATTCAATGTCCTGAGAGAGGAAGAGTGTGAAAGTGATTTGCCTGGTGTGATTGTGGATGAAAGCAGGATGGGGGGTAGTGTGAATGAGAGCAGGAGGGAGGGAAATGTTAGGCCAAGACAGAATAGGAGAATGACTGAGGTGCTAGTGATGGGTGACTCTCAGATTAGGTATTTAGATAGGAAGTTGAGTGATAGCAACTGGAAGGGAATGAGAGTTTGTCTGCCGGGTGCTGGTGTAAGTGATGTTTGTGAGAGGTATGATAGGCTGGTTTCTGGGTGTGAGAGGGATGCAGTTGTGATTACGCATGTGGGAGTGAATGATGTAAAGAAGGTGGGTACATGTGAGTTACTTGAGCAGTATAAAAGGTTAGTTGAAAGGATGAGTAAAAGCAGGGTAAAAGGTTGTTTCTGGTGTGCTTCTGAGATTGGATGTGGGGGTAGAATGGTTGTCGCATGCAATTGGTTTGAATGAATTTGTGAAAGGACTGTGTGAGGAGTTAGGATTGGTGTTTGTAGATGTCTGGGGTGGGTTTTACGGGAATAGGAGATTGTATGCGATGGATGGGCAACATCTTAGTCGGGCAGGTGTTGAGGTTCTATGGGGGGAGCTGGATAGTGTGATTAGGTCCTTATGGGTGGGAAACTAGAAGCTGTTAGAGGTAAGGGAATAACAGGAATAGAGGGCAGGTGTAGGAAATGGAAGGGATGCATAGAGGAATAGCTAGGGGGGAGGGCATACTGATGCGTTATAGGGGACTAATGCACAAGTGAATGAGCAGATAACTAGGAATAAAAAAGCATGATGCAATGAAGATGGGAATAATTAAAAAACTTAAAAGTATACTACACAAATGGTTGGAGTATAAGGAATAAGATAGATCTCTTAAGAGCATTAGCGAGTGAAGAGAATTTTGATATAATTGCGATAACAGAGTCATGGCTTGATTTGGCAGGTAATCACTTTAAACCTGAGGTTGAGATTGAGGGCTTTAACATGTTCCATACAGATAGGAATAGGAAGAGAGGAGGAGGGGTTATTATTTATATTAAAGATAATCTCCAGTGTTGTGTAAACAGTACAATTAAATTAGATGATAACACAGTCATTATAGCTGAATGTAAAGGAAGGTAAAAACAAGCTTGTCATAGGACTATTATACAGACTAAAGAATCTTAGTAAGGAAGCTTCAAATCTTCTGTGGCAGGAGATAGAACAGGCATGTAGAAGTAAGCATGTGTGTATAATGGGCGATTTTAATTACAGAAATATAGACTGGGAAACTCTTGTGGGTGATCAGGAGGCTGAGGAATTTTTTAATGTTGTCCAAGATAATTTTCTGAAGCAGATTATTAACAAACCCACTAGAGGTAATAATATACTGGATTTAGTTCTGACAAATAGAGAAGAAGTTATTAAGGATACTGAGATTGGAGGAAATTTGGGTAATAGTGACCATTGTGAAATTAGATTCAAGATGAAATGGAATGGTATTGATAGTAGCATGAACAATGTTAAAATTCTTGACTTTAGAAGAGCAAATTATAATGGGCTAAGGACTTACCTGGAGGCAGTTGTACAGAAACCAGGCAATGAAATCAATTCAGGAATAGATTCAATGATATCAGTTAGTAGAGACAATAATCACCAGGAGGAAGAGATTACAATTGAAGAGGAGTATGAAAGAATAATTGAGCAATTAATTACAGGTCAGATGATTAACATTCCATATAAGGAGATTAGGACTAAAAATAATGACCAAAAATGGATAACATAAAATTAAGCCTTATATTGGCATTAAAAAGGGCATTGAAGAAAATAAAAAATGGAGAGGATCACTTAAGGCAGAGATATAATGAACTAGCAAGAGATGTTAAAAAGTTAATTCGAGTAGCAAGGAGAAATTATGAAATTAAAGTGGCAAATAGGGCAAAGGAAGATCCTAAAAGTTTTTATCAATTATACAAAACTAAGGTTAGAGATAAAATAGGCCCACTTATAGATTCCAATGGAGAATTAGTGAGTGATAGGGACTCAATGGCTGGAATGCTAAATGACTTTTTTCTCTCAGTATTTACACAGGAGGATACTCTAAATATACCTGAGGTGTCAATGATCTTTTGAGGTAATGATGAAGAGAAATTAAAGGATATCCTGATCACAAAGGAGATAGTGACAAAGGAAATTGATAAAATCAAAAGTAGTAAAGCACCCGGTCCTGATGAGCTCTTTCCTAGAATTTTGAAAGAATGTAAGGATGTGTTAAGTGAGCCCCTAGCATGCATCTTTAGGAAATCATTGGAGAGTGGCATGGAAGAAAGCCAATGTGATACCTATATTTAAGAAAGGGGATAAAACAAATATGTCTAATTACAGACCAGTAAGTTTGACATCAGTGGTAGGGAAAATGATGGAATCTATTATAGCAAGGAATATTAGAGATCACTTGGATAAGCATAAGTTGATAAAAGAATCACAGCATGGCTTTAGTAAGGGTAAATCCTGTCTAAATAATTTGCTGTCTTTTTATAGTTAGGTGTATGAAGCAGCAGATAATGATGAAAACTATGATATTTTATACTTGGACTTTAGTAAGGCTTTTGATCGAGTGCCACACTTACGGCTTCTGAGCAAAGTTAAAGCACACAGGATCGATGGTAGTATATTTAGGTGGATTCAGTCATGGCTTGGTGACAGACAGCAAAGAGTTAGTATAGATGGAGTTAAATCTGAGTGTGGGGGGGGTTAGCAGTGGAGTTCCAAAAGGATCTGTTTTGGGTCCCTTGCTATTCTTAATTTATATTAATGATATTGACATAGGTATAAGTAGTGACCTGAGTAAATTTGCTGATGATACTAAGCTAGGTAGGGCCATTAGGGCTGATTCTGATGCTGTTGTAATGCAGGAGGAATTGACCATTCTGTCCAATTGGGCCGAGAAATGGCAAATGAAGTTTAACATAGACAAATGTAGTGTACTTAGTATAGGTAGAAATAATCCATTGGATAGTTATAAATTAAATGGGAGAATTTTAGGGAGGACTGATTGTGAGAGGGACTTGGGTATTTTGGTAAGTTTAGACCTTCGTCCTAGAAAACAATGCCTAAATGCTAAGAATAAAGCTAATAGGATATTGGGATTCATTAGGAGGAGTATAAGTGTGATAGAACGGGTTGAAGCCGCGTTAATTTCAACCCCTATCACGTTATTTAAAACCACGATGCTCCCACGTGCATCTTCGCTTTGAAGCTTGGCGCCTTATCGCAGCCACCTGAGTCAATGTTTAAACAAGGAGGTTTATCTTCCCCCGTTCGCCCCCATACGCCGACCTCACCAGATTGAGTTAGGCTTATGGGCAGATAAGGCATTGTTCCCAGGCTCGGCTGTGTATTCTCTCGAAGCTCCCACTCCATTGTCCCCCACGCCAAGGGAGTGTCTCGACTATTTAGATGGGAAACTTTACCACTAAGAGCAGATTGGAGATCCAGATTTTAGTCGCGAAACATCACCACTACCCTCTCTCACTTTGTGCGCCAAGGGACCTTGACCTCGAGATTCACCATCACTTGTCCAGAAGGAGGACAATATCCCTTGAGCGCCAAGGTTCGAGCCTTAGTGACGCCGAGTCCACAAGGCTTCCCCCTTGTTGTTCAGAAGAGAACAATGTAGAACAGCATTGTTCATTTGAGCCCGTTCGCCAAGAAACGGTTCTCACCCTTCTCCCTTGTTGTTCAGAAGAGAACATTAGAACAGCCATTGTTCTTGAGCCCGTAGACAAGAGACGGTTCTCACCCCCCCTGTTGTTCAGAAGAGAACAACGTAGAACAGCCATTGTTCTTCAAGCCGTTCATTGAGAAACGGTTCTCATTTCCAAGACGCCACGTCAGGATCATTTTATTCCCCCCCTTCGGCTGGAACTCGCCAGCAGACCGAAAATTCCTTCACGTCGACTTCCTCTGCACCACTAGTACAAAATTATGTAAGCCGAACGTTACCTTTGAGTATTTAACCCTTTTGTCAATTCTATCCTGTGCTTTAAATGGTCTAGCGAACCATCCCATCTCTTTAACTTTATATTTATTTTACCTTTTTAAATCGTTTAATCCTCGGATTAGCCCGAGCCCCCATGACCCTTTCCATTCTCTGTTTATGTCAATATTTTCCGTTTTGTGTATTCTTGATAGTTATTATTAATGAAACTCTATTTTATTCATGATAGCAATATTATTATCCTTGAGCTCAGTTCCACTTCTTAAGCATATCGAAGATACATAATATCGGCCCGCCAGACATCCACACACTCTAAAGATAATTAAAGAAGTTCCCTCAACGAATAGTTATATATGGTATATCGTCGAGAGTCCATTCTACGACATATATATATATATATATACTATTTAAATTTGGTATCAGGTGTGTAAGGTTTAATGCTATATCTTTGCAAACACTGGTCTCAGTCGAGTAAAGCATAGTGTTATTCGTTATAATAATAGAGTATAGTAGTTCCCTTTTGTTTTAACAATTGCTATCCCCTTTTTTGAAACTTAAGAAGCTGGAGTAGCTCAAGGAACTGTTATAATAATTTGTTTTGTTTTTTTTTGTGTGATTTTAGTCAGTGGTTATTTAGATCGAGAAACCAAGTACGAATAGGTCAGTGCCCATAATTAGGTAGGTTAATTTCTCTAGAAGGCATAATTCTTGTTGCAAGGAATTTTAGTTGGTTGACTAGTGCGCCCCCAAGTGCAAAGATGACTCAGTTCGAAATCTTTAAAGCGCAAGGAGAATCCTTGGGACTCTCCGGAAAAGAACTAATTGAGTACGTTCAAGAGGAGCAAAGAACAGAAAGAGAACGAGAAAGAGAAATCCAACGAGAAGAAAGAGAAATACAACGAGAAGAACGAGAAAGAGAAATCCAACGAGAAGAGAAAGAAAGAGAAATCCAACGACAAGAAACAGAAAGAGAATTTCAACGAGAAGAACGGAAAAGACAAGCTGAGCTTCACCATCAGATTGAATTAGCTTGTGTTGAAGCAGAGATACAGTCCGCCAGTTCCCGTTCCGAAGCCCCCCCCTCAATCTCTCACTAAAGCTCCCCAATTTCAAGGATGGAGAGGATTTCGGAGCATTTTTAGCCCACTTCGAAAAGATCCTCGAAATCAATAACATGGATCTGGAGGCTGAAGGTGTAGTCAGATTACTTCCCCTGTTAAATTGTAAATTGCGCGAAATTTTTATATCTTTACCATCTGAGTGTACAATTAACTACAGCACCTTAAAAGCTGAGTTATTGGCCGCACATAATATGACTCCCGATTTCTACCGCCATGAATTTCGAGGAGGTCGTATTAAACCCGGACAGACGTTCCGTCAATTCGGATACATTCTTCAGAGGAATTTTAAATTTTGGTTAGAATCCTCAAAGGTTGATCCGAACTACGAGTCCTTAACAGACCGTGTTGCGAGATCAATTTTTGCCGTCTCTCCTGATGGAGATCCGCGCGTTCGTCAAGGATCGTTGGTGCCAGACCTTTAAAGAATGTACCGAAGAAGCGGATGTCTATGCCGCAAGCCATAATTTATACACAAAGGAGAATCAAACTTCTCTCCAATCCCCAAACCAGGAAAGAAGGAAGGATTCGCGCCCCTTCCCAGGAAAGCTGACAAAGTTTCCGGGCCCCGTAAAACCCCAAAACTTCATTCCCCAAAACCAACAACGGGACTCCAAACCTCCCATTAAGATTTCTTCTCCATCTCTCTTCCCGAAGCGACCAATCATATGCTTCACTTGTGGTGTAGAAAACCACATGAGCTGGAATTGCCCCCAAAATTCTAGGCTTAAAAGCGGACCAGCCCACCAAGTTCACCAGATTAATGCCACCCCGGCTCCCCCGGTGGTGCAGACCCAAGCAGCAACTTCTCCCCCTCCGTCAGGCCACCAGGTAAATTTTATTTTTGATAAAAGTTCACCGGGAACTTTAAAATTTGAGGAGGGCAGCGTGAACGGCTGCCGAGTATCAACTCTAATCAGGGACACAGGATGTACGTGTTTCATCGTGTCCGACGAACTCCTCCCCCCAGTGGACCCTAACCATGAAATATTTGCGGTGGTACATGACTACCTTGGGCGGGCGAACCGATTCCCCGTCGTTAGATGTTACCTGCAGTGTCAATATTATGATGGCTGGGCTGAAGTCATTTCAGCACCCATAAAATTCTGTTCTGTAGTTATAGGACAGAGCCCTCAAGTAAGCTCCGACCCTGTGTCCCAGGCCGCCCTTACTCGAGGTCGAGCTAAGAAGGAAGCCCAGGAGTCCGTCCCCCTCAGAACCCCGATACCGTCCGAATTCTCGGAGATCCTTAACCAGGACTTTAGGACGGCACAAAAGGAGCGTGAAGCACTAACACCCTTATGGGATAAGGCCCAAAACCAGGACACGGAAACTGTCCGTGGACCCAAAGTCATCCAGGACCTGGAGGAAGGTGGCTTACTTTATCGATCCGCCGAGGACAGTAATAACGCTGTTACTACTGTCCTATGCCTTCCACAATCCCATGTCCCTATAGTGCTCAAAGTGGCTCATGACAGCATTTTTTCCGGTCATTTTAGTCACTAAAACGGGCCAGCGCATTTTTAAATATTATTGGCCAGGTGCTGCAGCTGACATCTTAAAGCATTGTCGATCGTGCGATGTGTGCCAGAAGACGTCCGTTAAGGGGTGGGTCAAACCTGCTCCCTTACAAAGGGGACCAGTCATTACTGAACCCTTCTCCAGAGTGGCCATCGACCTCGTTGGCCCTATCCACCCCCCTTCGAGCGAAGGGCACAGCTACATTTTCACCTTGGTAGACTTTGCTACCCGTTTTCCCGAGGCTGTCCCCCTTCGCCGAATCGACAGTATTTCTTGCACCGAGGACCTCATTTCCATCTTTTCAAGGGTAGGCGTCCCCAAGGAAATACTCTCCGATAGAGGCCGACAATTCACCTCTGAGTTGATGGAGTACGTAGGGAAGTTGCTCATGGTAAAGCCCCTTTTTACCACCCCCTTGCGGCCACAGACAAACGGGATGTGCGAGAAATTAAATGGAAATTTAAAATCCATTATTAAGAAGATCTGTGCCGAGCAGCCCCGCGAATGGCACCGATATCTCCCGGTCGCCCTATTCGCCTATCGGGAAATTCCCCACCGTACATTAGGCTTCGCCCCATTCGAGCTCCTTTATGGACGTAATGTACGCGGGCCACTCAGTATTTTAAAAGAGTTGTTAATCAAGCCCCAACTGGATCAAGAACTCCAGTCATCCTACGCCTATGTCTTGGACCTACGCCAGAGGCTCGAGAAATGCGCAAACATCGCCTATAAAAATGCCGATGTCAATTTGGAGAAATACAAAACCTATTTTGATGTCGGGTCCGAAGATCGTAAATTTAAGCCGGGTGATGAAGTACTCCTGCTCCTTCCCACAGTCAGTAATAAATTACTGAGCCAATGGAAAGGTCCGTACTCGGTCCGCGAGGCACGAGGACCGGTAGATTACCTTATTGGTACCCCAGCAGGCGATAAGCTCTATCACGTCAACTTATTGAAAAAGTACCACCGGCGCGCCCATGGAGATACCTTCGTAGCACTGGACGAAACATCGGCGCTTGAAGAGGATTACCCCGCGGAGTCCCTTAATGTAATCCAGACAGTGTGCATCCAACCTGATGCCAATTACCCTCTTCCTTCCCTACCAGGCGAGCCTTTTGAACCCCATGACCTGGATATCGACGCGCAGCTGGAACCACATCAAAAGAGTCAGCTACAAGAACTATTATGTCAGTTCGACGACGTTATTTCAGAGAAGCCTGGGTGCGCTACTAGTTTCGAGCATGATATCAAATTAACAACCTTAGAACCCGTCCGTTCAAAACCCTATCCCATGCCGATTCATTTACGCCAAGCCTTTAACGCCGAAGTTGATAATTTAATTAGTTTAGACATCATAGAACCTTCCACCTCTAGTTATTGTTCCCCAATCGTCATGGTCAAGAAACCTGATGGCTCTTATCGGATGTGCATCGACTTCCGGAAGTTAAATTCGGTAACTGTGTTCGACGCCGAGCCCATCCCGTTGGTAGACCAAAACCTCCACCTTTTTGAAAATGCCAAGTTCATCTCAGAACTCGATTTGTGCAAGGCGTATTATCAAATCCCCCTCCGGCCCGAGGTGAAAGCATATACCGCCTTTGCAACGGAGAAAGGCCTTATGCAATTCAAGCACCTTCCTTTTGCCCTCATCACTGCTTGTAGCAACTATAACCGTCTCATGAGAAGGTTGTTAGATGGACTTCCAACCGTATCCTTTTACTTTGATAATGTCTACGTTGCTACTAGCGATTTGAGTCACCATTTAACCACCCTATTAGCTCTCTTCAAGCGACTGCGCGAAAATGGCCTCACCATTGGCCCCAGCAAATGCCATTTTGCCCACGAAACCATAAAATATTTGGGTTTCAAAATAGGACAAAGCCAGTTGGGTCCCCAAGAGGATAAGATTAAGGCAATCGCCGACATGCCCCTCCCAATTACAAAGAAGCAATTAAGATCATTCCTAGGATCAGCTTCGTACTATCGGCGATTTGTTCTGCAATTTCGGCGCCCCTCAGCTCCCTTTTAAAAAAGAATTCACCCGATCGTCTATGTTGGAATGATGTCGCTATTTCCCATTTTAATCAGCTCAAGAGTAAGCTCATTTCTGCCCCCATTTTAAATTTGCCCAACCCGGAAAAATCCTTTGGGATTAAGACCGACGCGTCCAACGAGGGCATTGGAGGTGTACTCCTTCAATACGAGGATGATGGAATGAGTCATCCAGTTGCATATGCTAGTCGTCAATTATTACCATGCGAAAAGAGATATACCACTATAGAAAAGGAAGCTCTATCAATTATCTGGGTCATAGACAAATTCAAAATGTACTTGATAGGAAAAGAATTTCAGATAGGAACCGACCACCGTCCGTTAGCCTATATTAGGAATGTGTGACACTCCAACGGCTGAATCATGCGCTGGAGTTTACTCTTGCAAGAGTATCAATTTAAAATAAATTATATAAAAGGTTCCGATAACCAGGTCGCTGACGCACTCAGTAGGAATGCGTTACCGAATAGCATAGAGTAATCGTATTCATAGAATTAGTATCTCCATGTAGGTATATACCGTCTTGTACGACTTAAATTAGATTCTCTTGCAATATAATTAGTTAATGTATAAGTCTGAATTTTGTAACGCTAAATGTCTATTTTTGGGGGGGTATGTATATATTTGTACCCATTAAATTACATATAAATTATTTTGTCCCATATGTACTAATTTTATATCATTTCATTGTTCCATGCCTTTTTTTTTTTATTAAGTTTGTATTAAAGGTTATTTTCCCTTATAATCAAAAGATCAAAATAATCATATGTATTGAGGTAATACTAGTTAGGTGCAGGAAGGTACGGTTGGTACAAGAAAACGAGTTCCCCACAACGGAGCTCTATCGTTGTCCCTTCTCTCTTTTTTTTCGAAGTGACAACTTCCCCCGGAATGGAGGGGTGTGATAGAACGGGTTGAAGCCGCGTTAATTCCAATCCCTATCACATGTTATTTAAAACCACGATGCTCCCACGTGCATCTTTGCTTTGAAGCTTGGCGCCTTATCGCAGCCACCTGAGTCAATGTTTAAACAAGGAGGTTTATCTTCCCCCGTTCGCCCCCATATGCCGACCTCGCCAGATTGAGTTAGGCTTATGGGCAGATAAGGCATTGTTCCAAGGCTCGGCTGTGCATTCCCTCGAAGCTCCCACTCCATTGTCCCCCACGCCAAGGGAGTGTCTCGACTATTTAGATGGGAAACTTTACCACTAAGAGCAGATTGGAGATCCAGATTTTCGTCGCAAAACATCACCACGACCCTCTCTCACTTTGTGCGCCAAGGGACCTCGACCTCAAGATTCACCATCACTTGTCCAGAAGGAGGACAATATCCCTTGAGCGCCAAGGTTCGAGCCTTAGTGACGCCGAGTCCACAAGGCTTCCCCCTTGTTGTTCAGAAAGAGAACAACGTTAGAACAGCCATTGTTCGTTCGAGCCCGTTGACAAGAAACGGTTCTCACCCTTCCCCTGAGGTTCAGAAGAGAACAACGTAGAACAGCCATTGTTCATTTGAGCCCGTTCACCAAGAAACGGTTCTCACCCTTCCCCCTTGTTGTTCAGAAGAGAACATTAGAACAGCCATTGTTCTTGAGCCCGTAGACAAGAGACAGTTCTCACCCCCCCCCCCCCCCTGTTGTTCAGAAGAGAACAATGTAGAACAGCCATTGTTCTTCAAGCCGTTTGTCGAGAAACGGTTCTCATTCCAAAGACGCCATGTCAGGATCATTTTATTCCCCCCCCTTCGGCTGGAACTCGCCAGCGGACCGAAAATTCTTTCACGTCGACTTCCTCTGCACCACTAGTACAAAATTACGTAAGCCGAACGTTACCTTTGAGTATTTAACCCTTTTGTCAATTCTATCCTGTGCTTTAAATGGTCTAGCGAACAATCCCATCTCTTTAACTTTATATTTGTTTTACCTTTTTAAATTGTTTAATCCTCGGATTAGCCCGAGCCCCCACGACCCTTTCCATTCTCTGTTTATGTCAATATTTTCCGTTTTGTGTATTCTTGATAGTTATTATTAATAAAACTATTTTATTAATGATAGCAATATTATCATCCTTGAGCTCAGTTCCACTTCTTAAGCATATCAAAGATACATAATATCAGCCCGCCAGACATCCACGCACTGTAAAGATAATTAAAGAAGTTCCCTCAACGAATAGTTATATATGGTATATTGTCGGAAGTCCATTCTACGACAGTAAGCAATAAGAGTGCTGAAGTCATTCTAAAACTGTATCTGGCGCTAGTTAGGCCTCATCTAGACTATGCAGTACAATTTTGGTCACCATATTATAGGAAGGATATTGATTTGCTTGAGTCTGTGCAGAGAAGGATGACAAAGATGATTGGTGAAAGGGTGACAATATTGATGACTTTTCTCTGGTAAGAAATCTTTTGTGTGTTGACTGGAACAGGAGCTGCCAAGTGTAGGCCATGAATGGTCTTTTGCGGTCTCCTTTTCTTATATTCTTATGTTATTCCTAACCTTGTTTCTTGTAACATTACAATTGATGGGGAATACTGATAAGAACATAAGAGAAGAAGAAGACTGCAAAAGACCATTCATGGCCTAAACTTGGCAGCTCCTGTTCCATTCAACATACAAAAGATTTCTTACCAGAGAAAAGTCATCAATATTGTCACCCTTTACAGGAGTTCGTCAGATCTAATCTACAATATACATAAAATGCATCCAAAGGATTATGTCCATTCATGCAACCGCAAAATATAATCTCCCCACTCCTTAGAAAAATATATACATATGTACATAAAAAAAAGTCAGTCCCATCTAGCAGCTTCATCCATATATTTATTTAATCTATTCTTAAAACTACCCAGAGAGGAGGCTTCTATCACATGTCTAGTGAGCCTATTCCATTCATCTACCACACGATTTGTACACCAATTCCTCCCAATCTCCTTCCTAAACTTATACTTATCAAGCTTAACCCATTGCTACGTGTCCTGTCATGTTCACTAAGTATAAGAACCTTACCCAGATCCCCTTTATTATATCCTTTTACCCATTTGAAGACTTCAATCAATTCCCCTCTGACTCTTCTCCATTCCAATGTATGTAGATTTAGTTTTCTGAGCCTTTCACCATAAGGTAAGTTCCTTAGCCCACCAATCATCTTTGTCGGTTTTGACGGAGGCGGATGACCTTTGATAGGCCCTTGTGGCTTTTGTCATCCGTATAATTATGTTATGTTATGTTCTCTGCACAGACTCAAGCAAATCAATATCCTTCCTATAATATGGTGACCAAAATTGTACTGCATAGTCTAGATGAGGCCTAACTAGCGCCAGATACAGTATTAGAATGACTTCAGCACTCTTATTGCTTACACTCCTCCTAATGAATCCCAATATCCTATAAGCTTTATTCTTAGCATTTAGACATTGCTTTCTAGGACGTTCTAGGACGAAGGTCTGAACTTACCAAAATACCCAAGTCCCTCTCACAATCAGTCCTCCCTAAAATTCTCCCATTTAATTTATAACTATTCAATGGATTATTTCTACCTATACTAAGTACACTACATTTGTCTATTTAAAACTTCATTTGCCATTTCTCGGCCCAATTGGACAGAATGGTCAATTCCTCCTGCATTGCAACAGCATCAGAATCCGCCCTAATGGCCCTACCTAGCTTAGTATCATCAGCAAATTTACTCAGGTCACTACTTATACCTATGTCAAGATCATTAATATAAATTAAGAATAGCAAGGGACCCAAAACAGATCCTTGCGGAAATCCACTGCTAATACCCCCCCACTCAGATTTAACTCCATCTATACTAACTCTTTGCTGTCTGTCACCAAGCCATGACTGAATCCACCTAAATATACTACCATCGATCCTGTGTGCTTTAACTTTGCTCAGAAGCCGTAAGTGTGGCACTCGATCAAAAGCCTTACTAAAGTCCAAGTATAAAATATCATAGTTTTCATCATTATCTGCTGCTTCATACACCTAACTATAAAAAGACAGCAAATTATTTAGACAGGATTTACCCTTACTAAAGCCATGCTGTGATTCTTTTATCAACTTATGCTTATCCAAGTGATCTCTAATATTCCTTGCTATAATAGATTCCATCATTTTCCCTACCACTGATGTCAAACTTACTGGTCTGTAATTAGACATATTTGTTTTATCCCCTTTCTTAAATATAGGTATCACATTGGCTTTCTTCCATGCCACTCTCCAATGATTTCCTAAAGATGCATGCTAGGGGCTCACTTAACACATCCTTACATTCTTTCAAAATTCTAGGAAAGAGCTCATCAGGACCGGGTGCTTTACTACTTTTGATTTTATCAATTTCCTTTGTCACTATCTCCTTTGTGATCAGGATATCCTTTAATTTCTCTTCATCATTACCCCGAAAGATCATTGACACCTCAGGTATATTTAGAGTATCCTCCTGTGTAAATACTGAGAGAAAAAAGTCATTTAGCATTCCAGCCATTGAGTCCCTATCACTCACTAATTCTCCATTGGAATCTATAAGTGGGCCTATTTTATCTCTAACCTTAGTTTTGTATAATTGATAAAAACTTTTAGGATCTTCCTTTGCCCTATTTGCCACTTTAATTTCATAATTTCTCCTTGCTACTCTAACTAACTTCTTAACATCTCTTGCTAGTTCATTATATCTCTTCCTTAAGTGATCCTCTCCATTTTTTATTTTCCTATAAATGCCCTTTTTAATGCCAATATAATGCTTAATTTTATCTGTCATCCATTTTGGGTCATTATTTTTAGTCCTAATCTCCTTATATGGAATGTTAATCATCTGACCTGTAATTAATTGCTCAATTATTCTTTCATACTCCTCTTCAATTGTAATCTCTTCCTCCTGGTGATTATTGTCTCTACTAACTGATATCATTGAATCTATTCCTGAATTGATTTCATTGCCTGGTTTCTGTACAACTGCCTCCAGGTAAGTCCTTAGCCCATTATAATTTGCTCTTCTAAAGTCAGGAATTTTAAACATTGTTCATGCTACTATCAATACCATTGCATTTCAACTTGAATCTAATTTCACAATGGTCACTATTACCCAAATTTCCTCCAATCTCAGTATCCTTAATAACTTCTTCCCTATTTGTCAGAACTAAATCCAGTATATTATTACCTCTAAGATCATCTGCAAGAATGGTAACCTTGTTGTATAACTGCGTATATTCAACTGACATATTCTAAAGTTCATTATCTATATATATAATTTAAACTATTAATCACCAAATAATATTCTGTAACCATCCCTTGAATCATTTTTTTTTGTAAAGCCCATTTTATTAAACACTATAACCATTTTGTTAACTGCCTGTTTAGGGGCAATGTTTGCTTCCATGATTTTCTTATATTCTTTAAGGATAGACCATAGGTATTCATTTGAGACATCAACATTATGAGAGTTTTGTTTATCTTCATTAATACTTTTGGCAGGTAGAGTTTGTGGTCTAGTAATGGGTAGGTCGCATTGTGTTTCTTTTGTAGCTTTTTCAGTTATATTTTTTTTCTTGTTATTTGTATATATATCACTTGCATTTATAGGATGATTTTTGAAATATACCTGTCAAGCTTCCAAGAAGGATAATTTTTTATCAATTTTTAAATGAATAATTTCTTTCTCCCTGATCCACACAGGACATTCCTTAGAATTTCCTAAATGGTTGGGAGAAGAGCAATGAATACATTTAGGAGCTTCCCTTGGAGCGATACAATCCTGAGAATTATGTTGCTCATTACAATAAAGACATCTAGATTTATTTGTACAGGTCCTACTTCCATGTCCAAAATGACAGCAATTAAAGCACTTCAAGGGATTAGGGTAGTGGTTATCAATACAGAACGTAAGGTATCCATAATATAATTTAGAAGGCAAGACATTTCCAGCAAAAGTTAATACTAAAAAGGGGGTAGGGATTCGGGAAGGGCCTTTATTGAGGCGTCTAATTTTCATAACTGACTCATTTTGAATTTTTAATTCATTAAGTAATAATTCTTCCTCAAAGTATAGTAGATCAGGTGCATATATGATACCTTGAATAGTGTTTAAATTTTGTGCAACTGAGCACTATACATCATATTGTCCATTGATAATGTTTTTTGTATTTAAAAGGGCTGTTGTCTGATTTGAGGATTTTGTATGTATTAAGAGGGATCCTGTTCTGCAATATTTAACCTTGATGACAGGGCCATGACAAATGGATTCAACAATTGTTTTAATTGTTAATGGACTTAATTTTGTCAAATTAACTGTTGGAGAACTTACGTCAGACGGTAGCGTCAGATGTGACAATCACTGAGTTATATTTTTTTTGGGGGGGGGGATTTGTAACTTTTAGTCTATTATTTAGTAAATATCTGCGCTCTGCTTGTTTATAGTTTTTTTTCTAAGTTATGTAAGGTTTCTTGATGTCTTTTATTGTTTTGTTTTGTTTTCGTATTTTTTGTTTACTGCGAACGATAACAGTTTCTTACTGGCAACATCGTAGCCTATAAATAGGACCCGTTTTGCAAATATTTTTCTTTCGTTATTGTATTTTCGTGCTCTCCATGTGCTTCTTTGTTATTCGAATTCGGCTTTACTTTGTATGATCGCGAAAAAACTTTTAGATTATCTATAGGCGCATAAACAATCAAGAAACCTATAAAAGTAAGAATTGTTTATTAGGTTAGGTTTTTCTGCCAGTAAAAAGCTGTGGGGAGAAAAAAACCCCAGTAAATTCACGGGGACTGCTCGTGGGGGAGATATCACTGCAGGGAGACCACCCTGCGATGATCCTGAGTTTCAATCAATTGGGGGGGGCACAGCCCCCCAGTATATACTCATATACAAAAAAATATTACTCCGATATTGTTCACAGCTGATGCTACCGTCTGACGTCATAAGAGATATGTTGTAGCCCAAAATTGTAGCCGACTAACAGTGCCATCTACCATGCGCCCTGAATCTGAAGTGTTACCCTATAAACAATTAGGATTATATACTGGGGGGCTGTGCCCCCCAGACCCCCCCAATTTAATGAAACTCAGGATCATCGTAGTGTAGTCCCCCCATTGTGTTTACCCCCACATGAGCCGTCAACTTAAATGTACTCCAAAAACGTGAAACATTTTGGAACACGGACGAAATAGTACGTCCCATCGTTCGCACCGATAATCTACATATTTAACCTTAAATATACCCAAGAAACAAATTTGGGATCAATATTCAATTTGGGGTCATTTTTGTTTATGGAAGTCACATTTATACTACCTGTATCATTGGTCTTACTTTGTGATGTTACAGGAGCTTTATTACTGTGCGTTTGATTATGATATATAGCAGAGTAATTCGGGTAGGTGTTCGATTTCTCTGAACCAGAAGTTGATGGCTGTGAAGAGAAATGTGAGACAGCTTGGTCAGTCTCTTTGATCACTTTGTGTAGTTGTTCTAGAGTAGGATCAACGTTAGGTGATTCAAGATCAGTATTAGAATTAGGTCGTTTTAGTTTAACTCGAGATTTGTCCTTTTGAGACATCTCGAGAGAAGATGTCTTAGGTTATTAAGGCAGTAGATATAAGGAGATAACCTAGGTTAAGCAAAATTCTCACTAAGGTGCCTAACGATTAATCACTTAAATCAAACAAGATTTGGAAAGCGTGAAGCAAAGTAAGTAACAATAAAAACTTTCGGAAGAAAGTCTACAGAGGGATTGATTGATTTAATCTGTTTTATAGGTGCTGAAACCCTATAAGGATTATTGGCACCGTGAAATTACAGTCAAGATAGTCACCATCACCTCTTCAGTCTAGGGACTCCACTCCTAGACACTCAAGAATAAAGAGAAAGGTGGAGTCTGTTAGTATGAGAAGATAAGCTAAACTAGACGGTGCCAACAGTTACACAATTATGTATACAAATACTCATATCTATATATGTACATAAATGGATATACAACCTGAAAAAAATTAAAATAAAATAAAAATAATAATAACAAAAAAAAAATAAATAAAATCAAATAAATTAAATGTGTCTATATAATGATGTATCTCTTAGAAACTTTAGTACTAGTTCAAATGGGACTGAGGAATTTAGGACAGTAAGTTGTTTTCCAAGCAGAAATTTAATAAGGGTTTACGACTTAAAGCATATTCAGGGCATTGAGTTATAGCATGTTCTGGGGTAAGTTGTGTATTGCATTTTCCACAAAAGTGGAAAAGTGATGGATCAAAGAAGTAGCCATGGGATAGTCTACTGCAACCTAATCTTAGTCTAGTTAGTACGATACTGTCACGACGTGACATTCTATAAGGTCTGTTATTGTTTAAATTAGGAATTATTTGCGGGAGAATGCCAATATTTTGGGACCATTCATTTTGCCAGAGGTTGAAGACTGAGGGCTGCAGCATGCCTATCATTTCTGATACTGAGAACCCCAGGTGTGTCGTATTAGCATTGTGTATTGCTGCTTTAGCTGCTGTGTCAACCACTTCATTATCTTTTATACCTGCATGACTAGGAACCCATAAAAAAACAGCTTCCAGGTTGATTTTATGTATATAGTTAATTATACGGTGGGTTAAGTAGTGACTTTTTTGTTCTTTCACAGCTAGCAAACCTGATAGGAAGTCTGAAACTATGAGTAGTTTACAGTTGTCTAGTTTTTGATTTATGTACTTGAGTGAACTCAATATTGCATATAACTCAGCAGTAAATATAGAGCAGTGATGGGGCAGTTTGAAGGTCTTTATGGTTTCCCTCCAGCTAAAAGCACATGCTACTCCTTCATTACTTTTGGAACCATCTGTGAAAGTTACATTAAAACCTGAGGATTTATATAACTCAATTAATTCTAAGGACAATGTTTGGTAAATACATGAAGGAGTGTTGTTCTTAGGGTATGCAGTTAATGAGAGGTTAAAGTGAACTTTAGTTAGTGTTATATAGCAGTTAGATATTTTTATGGTGTTTAAATCAATGGGGTCATATCCTAAGTTCATTATATATTTTTTAATCCAACCACAAAAAGGTTTTGGATGAGGCCGAAGGTCATAGAAATTATACCAAAAGAATTGTAAAATACATATACGTGTGGGGTGATTTGCAATACTGAGTACTTTAATACCATATCTTAGCCCTAGCAATATCCTACGAAATTTAAGAGGCATTATATTAGCTTCTGCCTCTAAAAAATCAACTCTGGTACAATTTAATGCACCTATAGCTAGTCTAATACACTTAAATTGTATTCTATCAAGTTTTAATAGGTTGCTTTCTGATGATGTATGGTATAGGAAAGAGCCATAGTCTATTTTACTTCTAACAAGGGATTTATATATATGTAGTAGATGCATTCTATTTGACCCCCAGTTTGTATTTGCAAGATATTTTAGGAGCAAAATGCTAGATATACATTTCTCTATTAATGACGTAATATGAGCTGTCCAAGTTAGTCCCTGATCTAATACCATGCCCAAGTATTTATGAGTTTGCATGTAATTAATAGGGTAATTTAATATTATCAGTTCTGGCAAGTTATGTTTCCTAGGGCGTTTTGTAAAAATTATACACTTAGTTTTAGTAGGAGAAAAGGTGGTGCCCCATTTTTGTGACCAGTCAGATATAGAATCCATGATTTTTTGCATCTGGTTATGCATTTGATCCAAGTTTTCACCAGATAGCCACACTGCAATATCATCAGCATACAAGGCATGGTTTATGTCTAAATTTTTGAATAAATCATTTAACATGATTGAAAATAGGAGTGGACTTATAACGCTGCCCTGTGGTAAGCCGATTTGTACAGCAAATTTTTCTGAAGGGAGATTAGCTATAGAAACTCTTATAATTCTAGAGGAAATGAAATTTTTAATAAAGTTGGGGAGGTGGCCACGTAAACCCATCTTGTATAGTTTTTTATAAAGACCATGGTGCCAAATGGTATCATATGCTTTTTCAATGTCCAGAAAGATTGCCATTACATATTTATTGCAGAGGAACGCTTCCCTTATGTCACATTCTAAGCGTACCAAACTATCCATAGTTGAGAAGTGCTTTCTGAATCCACTTTGGTAGTATGATAAGTACTTTTTTTCATTAAGGTATTTCTGTAATCTAATGGTCAATATTCTCTCTAATGTCTTGCATAAGCAGCTTGTCAAGGCTATAGGGCGGTAAGAAGATGGTTCTTGACTTGGTTTCCCTGGCTTTAAAATAGGGATGAGTAAACTCTCTTTCCATGTATCTGGATAGGTATTATTTAGAAATAGGTGATTGTAGAAATTTAAGAGATTATGTTTATTTAGGTTACTAAGATTTGCTAGGAAGGGATATATTATGTCATCCATGCCAGGAGAGCTTGGTTTGTTTTGGGGAATAGCTTTTTCTAATTCATATAATGTAATTGGGCAGTTATATTCCTCATTGTTAGATACCCCAAATGAAATTTCATTAAATTTAGCCTCCACCATAGTGTATACAAAGGGTTCTATGTAGGAGTGAATACTGCTAATAGTAGCAAAGTGGCCGGCTAATATTTGGGCAGTCACAAATGGGTCAGAAGTAAAGTTACTGCCAGATTTTAATGTGACGAGTGGATGGAGTTTATGTCCTTTTGTAAGTCTCCCTATCTTATCCCAAACTTCTGCTGTATGAGTGTTATGATTAATAGTTTGTACGAACCTTCTCCAAGAGAGACGTTTCGATAATCTAATTACCCTTCTGGCTAAGGCTTTAGCTTTATGATATAACAGTAAAGACTCTGGATTCATGTACTTCTTAAATAGTTTATAGGCTTTTTTTTTAACTTTTATTGCATAGGCACAACTATCATTCCACCAGGGATTGTTATATTTAGGGAATATTCTTCTGTATGACTTTGGTATGGTTTTGGCTGCACATTTGGTGATAGCAGAGGTTACTAGAAGGCAAGCATCATTTGCATTAAGTGAAATATTGACTTTTGGAATTTGTAGCTCTTGATGAAATTTTTTTAAATTACCTTTATATAGCCATTTGGGCCTGGTATTATACTTCATTTCATACATCGTTTCCATAATTATGGGGAAGTGGTCACTATCATAAAGATCAGGTAGTACTTTCCACTCTAAGTTTTGTTTTAAAGAATGGGAGCATAGAGATATATCTATATGAGAAAAGTGTCCTCTAAATTCATTGCAATAGGTTGGGGCCTTTGAGTTTAGGATGTATAAATTTGCTTCTTCAATAAAATCTGTTATTTTATTTCCTCTAGGACAGCATTCTGATGAGCCCCACAGGTAGTGATGTCCATTCAAATCTCCAGATATTAATACTGGTGGAGGAAGTTGGTTATAAAGATTCATTAAGTCTTGTGTAGTTAAAGGAAATCTTGGAGGTATATAGATTGAACAAATTGTGAATTTTAAAGATGGTAAATTAATTCTAGCTGCTATAGCTTCCAGATCAGAGGTGATATTTAAAGTTACAAATGGTACCCAGGAGGCTATGGCAAGTAGAACTCCTCCTCCATTACGGCTTCTATCTTTTCTTAAGATGGAATATCCTTTTAAAGAAATGTTTTGGTCTATTCCTAACCTTGTTTCTTGTAGCATTACAATTGATGGGGAATATTCATTTAAGATCATCTGCAAGAATGGTAACCTAGTTGTATAACTGCGTATATTCCACTGACATATTCTAAAGTTCATTATCTATATATAATTTAAACTATTAATCACCAAATAATATTCTGTAACCATCCCTTGAAATCAATTTTTTTTGTAAAGCCCATTTTATTAAACACTATAGCCATTTTGTTAACTGCCTGTTTAGGGGCAATGTTTGCTTCCATGATTTTCTTATATTCTTTAAGGATAGACCATAGGTATTCATTTGAGACATCTATATTATCAACATTATGAGAGTTTTGTTTATCTTCATTATTAATACTTTTTGCAGGTAGAGATTGTGGTCTAGTAATGGGTAGGTCGCATTGTGTTTCTTTTGTAGCTTTTTCAGTTATAGTTTTTTTCTTGTTATTTGTATATATGTCACTTGCATTTATAGGATGATTTTTGAAATATACCTGTCGAGCTTCCAAGAAGGATAATTTTTTATCAATTTTTAAATGAATAATTTCTTTCTCCCTGATCCACACAGGACATTCCTTAGAATTTCCTAAATGGTTGGGAGAAGAACAGTGAATACATTTAGGAGCCTCCCTTGGAGCGATACAATCCTGAGAATTATGTTGCTCATTACAATAAAGACATCTAGATTTATTTGTACAGGTCCTACTTCCATGTCCAAAATGCCAGCAATTAAAGCACATCAAGGGATTAGGGTAGTGGTTATCAATACTGAATGTAAGGTATCCATAATATAGTTTAGAAGGCAAGACATTTCCAGCAAAAGTTAATACTAACAAGGGGGTAGGGATTCGGGAAGGGCCTTTATTGAGGCGTCTAATTTTCATAACAGGCTCATTTTGAATTTTTAATTCATTAAGTAATAATTCTTCCTCAAAGTATAGTAGATCAGGTGCATATATGATACCTTGAATAGTGTTTAAATTTTGTGCAACTGAGCATTCTACATCATATTGTCCATTGATAATGGTTTTTGTATTTAAAAGGGCTGTTGTCTGATCTGAGGATTTTGTATGTATTAAGAGGGATCCTGTTCTGCAATATTTAACCTCGATGACAGGGCCATGACAAATGGATTCAACAACTGTTTTAATTGTTAATGGACTTAATTTTGTCAAATTAACTGTTGGAGAACTTAAATATACCCAAGAAACAAATTTGGGATCAATATTCAATTTGGGGTCATTTTTGTTTATGGAAGTCACATTTATACTACCTGTATCATTGATCTTACTTTGTGATGTTACAGGAGCTTTATTACTGTGCGTTGAACTATGATATATAGCAGGGTAATTCGGGTACTTGTTCGATTTCTCTGAACCAGAAGTTGATGGCTGTGAAGAGAAACGAGAGACAGCTTGGTCAGTCTCTTTGATCACTTTGTGTAGTTGTTTTAGAGTAGGATCAACGTTAGGGGATTCGAGATCAGTATTAGAATTAGGTCGTTTTAGTTTAACTCAAGATTTGTCCTTTTGAGACATCTCGAGAGAAGAACGCCCCCGTGCCCTAGGGCACGGGCGACTTTCGTTAAAGAAAAGGTCTTAGGTTATTAAGGCAGTAGATATAAGGAGATAACCTAGGTTAAGCAAAATTCTCACTAAAGTACCTAACGATTAATCACTTATATCAAGCAAGATTTGGAAAGTGTGGAGCAATACAACCTTTCGGGAGAAAGTCTACAGAAGGCCGTCTACAGAAGGCCCTCTACAGAGGGAATCCCCTGCACATATATCTACGTTGACTTTTTGCCTATCCTGCTCCTTACGTCTTTGACGCGGTGTTTTCATTCAGATCAGATCAGCGGCTGGCGGAAAAAAAGCAGAACGGAAGATTACGTCATGGCGTAGTTCGGAAAAAATTGAAGATATTCTATCGGAAGGAAGAATTCTTCGACAAGCAGCTTTTTATATTATTTTTCTGAGGTGGGTTTCGTTGTTATTATTTCTTTAAATAGCTGTTAACTTCAATTAACCATAAGTTTTCTAATATTTCTATATCTAAAGTGTTTTCAAGATATCTTCCTATTTCCTCTTCTAAAGAATAAAGATTTTTTTTCTTATATTGTTCTCTTTTAACATCTCTTGATCTTGCACATCCATATATACAGTGATGTTATGTATTTTCATCCCACAAATGTTTACTTCTAAATCCATTGTACAATCATGCTCTAATCCATCTACATTAACTTCCTGATATTTTCCTTTCTTGGCCAGTGTCATTACTCATCCACCCTTTTTGTCCTTTTCTTTTCTCATGTTCGATATCTCGACAAAGTCAACAGGAAAATCCACCTTATAATATTTCTGTTGTGTTTCTGTTATACATAATAAATTAAAATTTTATTCCTATATTAATCTTTCTATCTCTATATCTTTTTGCTTTTTAAGGCACTGTATGTTAATCAATCCAACCTAATTTTTTTTCTTTTTGGTATAGAATCTCTCCTCTTACTTTCTTTAAAAATTTCACCGGCATATTTTTCCTTGCTTTAAAAGCAAGCCAGGCTTTCCCTCACTTCTCTTTCTCCTCACTTCTTCTCTTAGTATCTTATCTTTTTGTCGTTCCTTCTTAGTTAAAACTGGTGAAATAACAACTTTTCTGTACTTCTCATTAGTTACCACTCTGAGATTCTTTGCATTCCTCAATATTTTCCACTTAACCTTTGTATTCTTCAGCCTCACTAACAGTAGCCTTGGTCTTCTTATACCTTGACTCTTCCCAAGCAGTCTCAGCCTGGCAACCTCCTGTAAGCCATTTTCCACTTGCAATTTAAATCATTCTTGAAATATCCTCTCGCAGAAGAGACAATTACCCTTTTCATTGCCACTACAGAGCTTTCGACATATATATTTTCTGCGTTTCAAACCCATTTTGAAGACAGAAAAAAAGATGCAGAAACCTTGTATTACAGACTATATCACAATATAGTACAGGAGAAAGAGAAATTGATGCGAAAAAGCAATGAGACAAGAAACATGAGGGGGTTTTAAGGTGAGAGAAACGGACAATGGAAGACCACTAGGATCAAAGAGAGAAAAGGGCGGCAGAAGGAAGGCTATTCTTACCGAGAAGCAAAGATAACGCAAGAAATTCCCATCCAGGAATTTCAAACTTTTTCCCCCTGTCGTTATTTCTGTCTTCTTAGTAAGGATTGCCTTCAGTGTGCTCTCTTTGATCTTAGTTTTCTTCCAATGTCGATTTCTTTTACATATAACAAAAGCCCTCTTGTTTCTGGTCTCAATGCTCATTCGCGTCAATTTCTCTTTCTCTCATATATATCTGAGGGTCAATTTTCTTTTAATCCTGTAATACGAAAGCAAATAGACAAAATAGTAAAATGTCAGCTCTTCAATATGTTTAGGCCTGCCCCCCCCCCCTGATTAGCCACAAGTAGGGGATTGAGGGAAAAAAGAGAGGATCTTTCACGACCTGACCCTGTGTTATGTTTGAAAGCACTTTTCTTATATTTTCTATCCAGTGTCAGTTGAAAAATGGTGTGAGATACACTGAAACTGTTCTGAATTAAATTGTCTTCCGAGAATGTGGTTTAATTCCTCATATATATATATATATATATATATATATATATATATATATATATATATATATATATATATATATATATATATATATATATATATATATATATATATATATATATATATATATAGGGAAACGAGATATGACAAAAAGTGTTATATTATTTTTCAATATAACTACCTTCAACTTCAATGCGCTTGCGCCACTTGTCCCTGAGGCTTCGAATTCCCGACAACCAGAAATCTCCCGACTGCTGTTCAATCCACTCCTGGACGGCGGGCTGGACATCTTCATCGTCCCCAAACCGGCGTCCACGCAGTGCAGCCTTGAGTCGGCGGAATAAAATGTAGTCGCTAAGGGGTCAGATCTGGACTGGAGGGGGGATGGTTGAGCTCCTCGAATCCGCACTCGCACAGGGCAGCTTGTGCAACTATGGCCTTGTGGATAGGGGCATTGTCGTGGAGGAGCAGAACACCGCGTGTCAACTTGCCGCGCCGCTTCTGACGGATGCACTTCTTCAACCCATTCAGTTCATCGGCGTAATATTGGCCTGTGATGGTCCTTCCACGAGGCGAATAGTCCACCATCAACACTCCCTCAGAATTTTAGAAGATAGCCATGATCTTCCAAGCTGAGAATTGGGTCCGGAGCTTGATGGTGATCAGAGAACCCCTGTGCTTCCAGGCCATGTTTCCAAGCTTGGTCTCGGGATCCCAGTGATGGAACCACGTTTCATCACCTGTCACTATGCGTTACTTAAATCCCGCCGGGTCTTGGTTGTACAGGAGCAGCAGCTCCTCCGAACTTTGACGAATTTGAAGTCGATCATGGGGCGTGAGGTTTCTAGGGACCCAACGGGCAAAGACCTTGGTCATGATGTTGATAACACTTCCATGTGATATTCGAAGTTCTCGCTCGATTTCTTCGAACTTCACCCGTCGATTTTCGAGGATCATCCTCTCCACACGGGCCACATTGTCCTCGTTGGTCATGTCTGATGGGCGTCCTGGACGGGGTCATCTTCAAGGGACTCACGACCATGGCGGAACTTCCTATTCCAGCATTAATGATTGCATAGGAAGGGGCAGTGTCGGTGTATACTACAACCATGCGTTCATGGATCTGTTTTGCATTCTTGCCTTCCTTGGTAAAAAATTTGATTACTGCCCGGTGTTCAACCTTCTCGTTTGTTGAAAAATTTATGACTGACGATCTGCGATCAGCTACTGCTTCTTAAATAGACGAGGCAGTAACGTGCGGCTGCAGGTCCTGACTTGTTGTAACTTGTCCTAAAACCCCCACAAACAGCCATCCCCCTTCTTCTATTTTGCCCTACCGATTCGCAAAACTTATTGACCGCCCATCGTATATATATATATATGTATATATATATATATATATATATATATATATATATATATATATATATATATATATATATATATATATATATATATATTTATTTATTTATTTATATATATATATTTTTATATATATATATAGTAACCCTCGATATAACGAACTATATTGGGCGGGAGGTAGTTCGTTAAAGCCGAAAATGTATTAAACCCAATGGTCGTTAAAAGTGATGGAAATAACGAACCAAGTTCGTTATATCCAATGGTTTGTTCGTTCTATGGAGTATTAAGTAACACTTGTGAAGAGAGGAAGGAGGAGGAGGAAGAGAACGCCAGAACAACCTCTCCCGCCCGATGTTCACAGCTGACTGAGCTGTGAGCCAGTGAGTCGCAGCATGGATTTAGGCGAGGAAATTTGGTTCGTTATATACGAAAATCATTATTTTGTGGTTCTTTATATCGTGAGTTTACTACAAGACCAAGAAAACAAGTAGTTGAATCATGAATAACAGCTGTCTCCCTTCAACGAGCGAACTCCAGGAGACTAACGTCGTGTACGAATATTTGTGCAAAGTTGGTGACTGCGAACTTTGCAATTCAAAGTACATCGGCGTGACCTCCACACCTCTGTTAAGGCAAATGACAGCTCACCTTCAAGATGGCGCGATTAAAAAACGCGCCTAATTTCATGGCACTACCCTAACCCGTGAAAAATTGAATCAGGTTACCTCTATCATCCTGAGACTCCCAAATCGCAGAAGATTGCGAATGGCCGAAGCCGTCATCATTAAAATGAAGAAACCATCAATTAACGTGCAACTTTCAGCCAGAAACCATACTCCTGTCATTTCGGTGTCCCCGAGTTGACCGCTGCTAAAAGAAGCACGTTTTCAAACTGGATTTTCCTCTGCCTCCTTTGCCAGAGAACTAGATCGGAGCGACAAATAGTCAGACAATCTGAGCCTTCCAATTTTATGTTTCTTGTAGCGCTTCGTTTCCCCTTAAAAATTTCCTGCGCCATGATTGGCCAATTTTTGCAATACTTAGGTTTGCGTAGAAATACTAGATGTAATGTAGCAATTTTTTCATAATTCCATTTCTGTTCATTCCATGAAGATGACCTAACATAGTCGAAAGACTTCGAGAAATAAAGAATGTCATTCGCAGATGTTTGTTCTCGCCTCGAAGACCCCGTAAAAAACTTAAAAACTTGCAAGAAATATTAAGAAAATACAAGTTAAAATTAATATTCTTGCCACAGCTGTGAATTTCAATAGAGCATGCATACAACATGGTCTTTTACCTAATTACATATATAAAGGGTGGCCCAAAAGTTACTTCACATTTCTAAAAAGTAATAACACAAAAACTAATTAAGTTATAAAAGTGGGTTGTATATAAAATGAAAGAGGATATCTTGGATTTTTATTATTTAAATATAATATCCTTCAAATGTTCTGCATTATTGTTAAAACAAAGACGGATTCTTTGCACCATGTTTTCCATAACATTTTCCCAAACATTAGGTGATTTTGTCGATTTCTTCAATGATGTTTTGTTTCAATTCTTGTAGATTATTAGGTTTATTTGCGTATACCTTTTCTTTAAGGTATGCCCAGAGGAAAAAATCTGGAGGGGTAAAATCTGGTGATCGTAGTGGGCAAGAAACGTCACCTAAACATGAAATTAACCGACAGGAAAGGCTGCTCTTAGTGTTGCCATGGTTTCTCTCGTTGTGTGTGGTGTCGCCCCATCTTGTTGAAACCACATATCGTGCATATCCAAATCTTCCAGTTCTGGCAATAAATAATCTTGTATCATTCTCTGTAAGTGTTTCCTGTTACTGTTATGATTTTCCGTTAGCATCCTCGAAGAAGTAGGGACCAATGATTTCGAACTGGTTATGCCGCACCAGATCGTAACTTTCTGTGCATGAAGAGGCTGCTCGTGAATTATCATGGGGTTTTCAGCACACCAGACTCTGCAATTTTGTTTATTAACGTATCCAGTAATGTGAAAATGGGCTTCATCGGAGATGATTAGGTGCGAGGTAAAAGTCGGATCATTTGTTAGTCTCAAAAATGGTCTGCAATATTTATTTGTTGATTTATTTGATTTTTTTATGGATGAAGTTTCAATTCTTTTGTTAGGATGCGTTAAAATGATGTTCGAGATATTCCTAGTTGACTGGAACGTATTCTAGTTGACGTTTGTGGCTGTTGTGGAACACTGGTTAACCATGGCAAAACTAAGAGCAGCATTCCCTGGTCAGTTCATTTCACGTTTAGGTGAAGTTCCTTGGCCACCACGATCACCTGATTTTACCCCTCCAGATTTTTTCCTCTGGGAATACCTTAAAGAAAAGGTATACATGAAAAAACCTAATAATCTTCAAGAATTGAAACAAAACATCATTGGAGAAATCAACAAAATCACTCTTGATGTTTTGGAAAATATAGTGCAAAGAATCCGTCTTTGTGTTAACAATAATGGAGAACATTTGAAGGATATTATATTTGAATAATAAAAATCCAAGATCTCCTCTTTCATTTTAGATATCACCCACTTCTATAACTTAATTAGTTTTCGTGTTATTAATTTAAAAAATGTGAAGTAACTTTTGGGCCACAAGTTATATATATATATATATATATATATATATATATATATATATATATATATATATATATATATATATATATATATATATATATATATATATTATTTCCGAAGACAAATTATTCCGTTTTCTCTTTCCTGCGGTGAGGTTGATTTATTTCATCATTCTCTCGCGCTCATGAGAGATATATGCATTTGTGTTTTTTGCCGCGTGCTCAACTCAATTTCTCTTTTGTCCTTTGAATCTCCAATTAGTTATTTGTTTCTCGTTCGACCATGCGAAGCGTGCTTTAAAAAGCTTGTCTATTTGGAAGATTTTAGTATTACGCGTAGACGAGTGGTCTAAGGGTGATTTAATGAAGATAAAAGTGGTTGCTCGCCGCCTCATTGTGCGCGGTTCAAATCCCACCCCAGCTCGGATTGTTTCGAAGTAACAAATAACTATTTCCAATGAAAAATTATATTCTGTTTTTTCTTTCCTGCGTCGAAGTTGGATATATATATATATATATATATATATATATATATATATATATATATATATATATATATATATATATATATATATATATATATATATATACCACCTCTGTTAAGTATTTTGTTATTCATTGAGAATGAACTGAACAATTCGAAAGTACTTGAAATCTGACCTTCATTTTCCTGTGTGATTTTTTACATTTCTTACTCTATCCATGCGCCACTTTGTGAGTTCCTCATAATATATATATATATATATATATATATATATATATATATATATATATATATATATATATATATATATATATATATATATATATATATATATTTATAATTTCAAGAAGGGTTGGTAAGCCTGACTTAAATCGAGGGATTGATACACCCGCTCTCCCAAGTGTCTTAAAATTAAGCCATGAGGTTTGATTCGCTTTTCTGTCCCGCATCGGTGAAACAGGTCTGTAAATATTTGAATTGTAATTGTTTAGCTAAATATTTCCAAAAAAGAATCCCGAATTAATGCGTGATTCTTTTGTTTCATTTACAGACACATTCAACTCCGTTATAATCTATTTAACAATTATCGAATCTATTTACCAATTACTATTTGCCAATTACTATTTACAAATTACTTGTAATCCAACTATTTACCAATTATTATTTACAAATTATTATTTATCCAATTACTTATATTATATTTATCAAACTATTAACAATTATCCAATCAATTTACTAATTTACTTATAATCACTTTACTCAATCCAATTATCAATCAATCTTTGTATACTCTAATTACCAAACAATATTTACCCATTGTAAATCCATTCCCGTTAACTCACTCAAATTTAATTCACGCATAATTCTCAATACAATCATAAACTGTTACTATATAAATTCACCCTGGATTAATCTAACTGTTTATTCAATAATATATATTTTCTTAACTCTTTGTTTTTAATTTACATATTTCTCCAACGTCGCACAGATTAGGTCTAAGGAATTCGTCTGCAAAATTTAGATTCGTGATCATTTAACAATTCATCCCCTCGAATAACGAAATATAGGTTTTTATGTTTATTGTGATCTGAGAGCTATCTAGGATATTGCCGCAATATTCATTTAAAACTTATAGCAGAACCAGGTTTCAACGGAAACATAAGTTGCTTAACGTACAAACACACAAATTAGTGGGGCTAAGGTGGCTAATGCGGGAGTGTAGCGTCATTTTTGATAAGCGGAAGTATGAATTTCTTGCTTATTAAGTTATTAGTATTAAATTGGTCGTCGAAAGTATTGAAGTTGGGAATTTCTTTTATAAGTGCCGATTCAATTAGGCGTTGATGTATATAATTGTGAGACTTATAAACTATTTTAGCATTATCAATATCAATTTGATGATTTTCATTGGACATATGTAGAAATAAACTCGAGGAGAGGGCACCACGTCGCATATCGCATTAATGTTCATTCATTCTCTTGGAAAATCTGCTGCTTTCACCGATATATACTTCATTACATGAATTGCAGGGAACAAAATAAACTCCCTGTTCTGTATCGATCGATCTATTTTTGGATAAACTATTTCTGATCGTATTCTCCAATTGAAAGGCAATATGATGTTGTTGGACTGTGCCAACTTTTTGAAAATGATTAACTGGGGGGAGTATGGGAAGGTAACATAATATTCGTCACATCTGTTTTCCTTATGATTAGCTGGGGAGTAATAGATGGTTCTGGCTTTATGGTGACACTTTTCTATGAACCAAAGGGGATATTGCAGCTCAATGAATGTTTGGATGATTGTATTAATTTCGTCTTGCATGAAACAAGGATCCCAAATGCGATATGCTCTCAGGAACATGGAAGTAACTACAAACGGATACATCGTGACACGAGAAATAATGAATGTAGGCATTAGAATTAATTGGTTTCCGGTAGACGGAACAATATGCTTTGCGTTTATTTTAGATATTTTTACATCCAGAAACGGCAATGAGTTGTTTAGTTCCCATTCTACTTTCAAAGAAAGAATCAAATCTGTTATCATTGCTAGGCCATGTGGCACATATATCGTCTACATAGCGGAACTACGTTTGGGATTGGGCAAAGTGGGGGGGGAAGGAGGTGCTCTTCAAAATTCTCCATAAACAGATTGCATAATATCGGGAAAGGGGATTACCCATACTTATGCCATATTTCTACCTGTAAAAACAGTCTTCAGCTATGAAAACATTGTCCGTCACACACAAACGAACTAACTTTACAATTTTATTACACGGTAGGGGTAATGTTAGGTTAGACAAAGGCAAGGGTTCCATAATTACATCCAGAGCTTCATCAACGGGAACTTTTGTGAAAAGGCTATTGACATTAAGACTTAACAAGTGCTTATTCGATTAGTCAACCTCTTTAATTGTATTCACAAAATCACCAGAATGGATAATGTGAGCATCAGAAATGCTACCAATTAATTGAGAGAGTTTGTACGCATGGGATCCTACGCTGGAAATAATCGGCTTAAGCTGATCCTCTGTCAAACAAAACAAAAAATATTCTCAAAGGTCATTCTGATCTTGTTAAACAATTCAAAGTGTACACTCCCTCGCTACCGTACATATATGGTTTACCGAGAACACAAAAAGATGGTACTCCGCTTATCAGCCCTAATATAAATGAAAATACATCCTTAGGTTTTATGGAATTATTTTTAAAAATTGCAATTTCTTTAGATTTCCTTTAAAAATTTGAATTCCTTAAAGGCCTTCCAAAAGAACCATAATTTCCTTAACTAAAGAAATTTCCTTAAAAGTGAGAGCCCTGCTCCTCCCACGCTATTCTCATCTCTCATTATTTTCTTTTTCTTGTTGTTTCCCTATTCTTTCTGGGTTTCTCTCTTCTTTTCCCGCTGTTTCTCAGTAGCAGCTTGAGGTTTTTGTTAGATTTAGGTAGTTATTACTCTTTGGAGTGAAATTATATTTTATAGTTGCGGGGAGGAGGCGAGTTGGGGATGTTTTTTTGTGTGCATATATTTATGTTTATTGTCTTTGTCAATATCTATGTAGTTAGCGGTCGCGGTTGGGTTAGAAGCTTGCTTCTTTCTTAACCGTGTTCATTTGTTGACCCCATGGGTCGATCAAACTAGAATCTAGGCTTTACCAGCAGATCAGAGAGATAGAGAGAGAGAAAAAGATGAGCGATGCCGTGCCCACAATGGAGAGAGAGATAACAGAAACCTGGTCGACCGTTTTAATCTGCGCTAATGGAAGTGCGAAATCATGAAATGCCGTGGTGGCCTGAAAGCCCGCCATCGTAGAAGGCCACGACAAGTTTGAGAAGCCAAAAGGTCCCATCTGGAGTAGGACAAAGTTTTGCCTCACCGACTTAGGAACCTTCTCACGATCGTGCTAAAAGATGAGACTCCTCTCGCCTGCTGATGCGTCGGACCCTGGAACCCTCCCCTTCAGACGGAGGGGGATAAAACCCATTTGACCCCATTATAAATCCTCCAGCGCCAGAGTTGGAATGTAGTACTAGCCGCCTACCTGCCCCGTCAGTACGCTCTGCCCGCCCCCGGTCAGTACCCGTTATTCGCGTCCCGTTGGACTCTGTACAATTCTCGCAAACCACTTAAGCTCCAGGTACTCTCGATTAATTCGCGTGAGTCTACCCCGTAGTCGTTCTACCCGCTACTCGAATGCAACGCGTCCAGTCTCGATGCATGTTCTAACTCGAAGGCAAGATCTAAGTTCATCCTGTAATAGTCTCGTCAAGAGACTATTATTTGAACTTTGTGCCAAGGTAAGGATTACTCCCTCGCACCAAATCTCCGAGGTAACAGCAACGCGCAACTCACCTGTGCAAGTACTTTCTATACTACCCCCACCACCAGTGTAAGCCTCCATCGTCGGCTCCGTATACAATCAAGGTCATTCGAGCGCCACTCGGTCAATATTATTACTTTGTGTGTACGGAAACCGTCTCCGCCCATTTTAGCCGCTGAGTCTCGTGTAAGTCTAATGTGTATATAGCTTGTTTTAAAACCCCTTTTTAATCTTGTAAAAGAATGTTAATTTGCATATTAGTAGTTATTTTTGTACCCGTTTTTTGATTGCCCCGGAACCTTCAAGATAGTCGACTATTTGGCCAACACACATTCAGTTAATTTACACTCTGCTTGTATTATAAATCTCCCAAGCACATAGCCGTCATCGACCTCGGCTGAGAAACGCAGAAAGGGTTAACTTGACCCTATTCTACGACATGTTAGTTTGGGGGAAGTTATTACACTTTTGGAGCAAAATTATATTTTACAGTTACTGGGAAGGAGGCGAGTTGGGGATGTTTTTTAGGGGCATATTTTTATGTTTATTGTCTTTGTCAATGACTCTGTATTTAGCGGTCTCGGTTGGGTTCGAAGCTTGCTCCTTTCGTAACCATGTTTATTTGTTGACCCCATGGGCATAGGTAAGCGTTATCGCGATAACGATAACGGGTTATCCGATATTTTTTCAGCGTTATCGATTAATCGGTATCGCTAATACTTTTGGTTCCAAACTAGCGATAATTGATAATTTCAGTTCAGTTTTTGATTCCAGTTTAGCACAGGGGCGAGCCGCGCATGCTTTGGAGGCAGAAATATGTAGGTCCGAGCTGTGAGGAGGATCCTCAAAACCTATGATTATCGCGCCCACCTATGTCCATGGGTCGATCAAACTAGAGTCTAGGTTTGACCAGCAAACTGTCAGCATACTGGAAAATGAAGCGGCTACTGATAGAATCATTAAACCAGGGGCATTGCCAAATTTCAACAGAAGTACAAGAGCTTTATCAGCAAGACCTCGGTGTACACCGGCTTGAAATTCAGCTGAAGATGTTGCCAGATGGATTGAAGAAGGGGGACAAAATGACAAAAAAATAAACAGTAACTCTGAAATCTGTGACATACCTAATGCTGAGCCCGTCATTCTAATCTGCTTAAACTGTATCTTTCAGTATCTTACATCAGAGAGCTGTAATTTTGTAATCAAAAGAATACAGAACTATCTCGGGTGCACAATGACAAGAAAGGACCAATAATGTGCTTATATGTCATGCATTGAAAGATGAACAAATAATCTGTACCTAGGTCAAATTGCCAAATTGTTTATTAATGTGAATGGAGAGCGTGTATGGTATTTAGTTATTAGTGGGATTGATTTTAGTTAATAAATCAGCCTAGATACAGTGGTGGGCGCGATAACGAAGAAATGTATCACGATAACTGATAAGGCAATAACGATAACCTTATCGGCAATAGCCGATAATCGATAACTGGCGATAAATTTAGCGCCCAAAGAGGTGTGTCGTAGAATAGGCTCTCGACGATATACAATATATAACTATTCGTTGAGGGAATTATTCTAATATTTCGAGTGCGTGGTAATCTGATTGACCGAGGTTAGTCCAAAAGGGGGGTGGAGCCTGGAGAGGCTTATTTATCTTCAATATGCTTAAGAAGTGGAACGGAGAGCAAGGATAAATAATATGGCTACCATTAATAAAATAGAGTTTTATTAATTAAACTATCAACAACACACAAAAAATCTGTTTACACAAACGGTGAATGAAAAAGGGTCGTGGGAATATCTGACTAATCTGAGGATTATGATTTGGAGAGATTTAAAAAGGTAAACAAACAAAAAATAAAGGGGGGAATGGTCCGCTAAACCATTTAAAGCACAGGGTTGCGTTGGAATCTTCGGTCCAACTGGTGATTTCCAGCAGAAGGGTTCTTCGGGGGGTTGTCCTTAACGAGGGGGAAGGACTGTCTTCGAGGAGTGAGAGCGAAGTGGGGCTCGGAAGTACGAGCGATCTTTGTGACAGCAAATCGGAGATGTTCTAGATGAACAATGGAGGTTATTGTTGAAACAAGCGTTCTCTTGAAGAACGTTAAAAAGGGGGGAATTAAATTATCCGGACGTGATGTCTTGGGAACGAGAACCGTTTCTTGACGAACGGGCTTGAAGAACAATGGTTGTTTTAACGTTTTTCTCTTTCTGAACAACAGGAGGCGGGGGGTGAGAACCGTTTCTTGTCAAACGGGCTCAAAGAACAATGGCTGTTCTAACGTTGTTCTCTTTCTTAACAACAAGGGGGCTTGTTGACTTGGCGTATCGAAGGGCACGAACTTGGCACTCAAAAGATATTGTCCTCTTCCGGACAATAAGGGGTTTCTCGGCAGAGTTCCTAGGTGCACAAGGAAGACCGGATTGGCTTGATGCCTCACGAAGGTAATCTGGATCTGCCTCAATTGGGAAAAGCTACGGTATAAATAGCCGGAGCC
This sequence comes from Ceratothoa steindachneri, assembly GCA_963969495.1. NCBI lineage: Eukaryota > Metazoa > Arthropoda > Malacostraca > Isopoda > Cymothoidae > Ceratothoa > Ceratothoa steindachneri. The sequence goes on from OZ018317.1 coordinate 217,794,458, forward strand.
ATCTCTATGGCTTAGGGGATAATTGAGTGGGGGACTTCGGGGGAATGTCCCGGTGGCGCCTGGGAAAATACCTCCTCTGCACATAAGCCTAATTCAATCTGGCGAGATCGACGTATGGAGGCGAAACGGGGTAGTGAACCTCCTTGATTAAACATTGGCTATGATGGGATATAACGCGTTTCTGCTTCCTCTCGCAGGCAGGATGCACGTGGGTAAGCATGTGGGTTAGCATGGTTAAAAAGTGATAGAGGCTGAATTAAAGCGGCCTCAGCCCTGTCTATCACAAGGTGATAACCGATAAATCGATAAATCCAAAATTATAATACAATATTGCTTATTGACTATATATAGCGCTATTTTATAATACAATATTAAGAATATTTGATTACTGTTTCTTAGTTTCTTACCTAGTGAGGCTCTCCTTCATCTCCTCATAGGTTTTGAGGATCTTCCTCCACAGCGTTCTCCTGGAGGATACCTTTTTCTTAGGGTTGAGGGTGTGGACCATGTCCCTCAAGCTCTGACTGTCCACAATCTGCAGCGGCAGCATGTTGTCCACCACAAACCTGACAATTGTCTTGGCGACGGTGGAGTGAAGGACGGCGCTGCCCTGGACAATGATGCCAAAGGACTTGGCGATGGACATCTGCCGCTGCCTCTTGCTGTTTGACCCGCCATCGTCTGACTGACCGGACTGGTTCCTGCTGCGGCCGCCAGTCCCAACGTTGGCCTTGTAAGCTTCATCAAATTGTTTTGCCTTGTCAGGATGAATCCTGTTGAAGTGGCTCTTCAGGTTGACCTTGGTGCCCTTGTTCACCTTCACCTTAGTGATCTTGGGGAGGCAAGGCAAGCACTGGAAGATGTAGCTGTCGCCAACCATCTTCCTATACTTCATCCACTTGCCAAGGAATGTCAGGGTGACTGAGGCTCAGCTTCAGTGAGCTCAAAGTCAATGGACTCCGATGACTCTCTTTGGCTTGATGCGGGCACAATCTCTTGCGACACCATCACTAATTCAATACTATAAAATAGCAAAGCACTGCATTACTAAATTACAATAAAAATAGGATCAGTTTAGAATAGGGGCGTAACTTCGTAATGTTCAAAACGTTAATAAACGGATATTAAAGAATAGCATCGAATAGTACATGTATTCATATACACGTGCACAAAAAATTAGAGCAGAAGAAGCAAGGGCACATAAGGAAAAAAATCAGTGAAGAATGCGTAAAACCGGTAGCGCGCAGGAGCAACACCTCGTGACCTCTCGTCCGACAGCTGGTGAGAGACTTAAGCTGAGCAAACCTTTTGAGAAGACGTCAAGACCGGTCGCCCCGTACTCCGTTCAGTATAGGTTCAGTTCCAGCTCAGAACTACCTATTTCTGCCTCTAATGCACGCGCGGCTCGCTCCTGTGTTAAACTGGAATCAAAAACTGAAATTATCGATTATCGCTAGTTTGAAACCAAAAGTATGGGCGATACCAATGAATCGATAACGCGGAAAAAATATCGGTTTACCTATAACCCGATATCGTTATCGCGATAATGCCACCTTATGCCTAGATAGCTATTTGAAAACCATTACCACAAATTTGTCGAATTGCATGGGAATAATCGTCTGCTGATACTCGTATTTCGGCCTAACGACTGACGTGAACTGAACTTAGAAAACTTCGGGCATTAGATTTATAAGAAAACGGGCGATAAACAAAATAAATATATTTACAAAACCAACGAATGCCCATTAGAGAATTGAATTAGGAAATAACTAGTGAACGGTTATTACAATTATACTAATGAATAATATAATTAAATTGAGAATTGTTAAGGAATACAACGTAATGCAATGTATGAAAGTAATGAAAAGTAGAGTGAAATGTAAGGTAAAGTGAGGTAAGTTATGGTAAAAGTAACTAAGGAAAGGTATAGTAAAGTAACTAAGGTAACTATGATGGACTGTGAATTGGGATCTTTATCTTTTTATACCTGGAGCAATCCTAAACTTATACCTAACTGTTGACCCGCCACACTTTCAACTTGCTTCCTACGCCAATGTTTTAGCGTATAACTGATAAAGCAATGAGAGACATCCGTATTGTATTTATTGTAAACAACGTTTCGGATTACCTAAAATCAGACCTAGACTCCAGAATTATGTATCAGATAGGCACTTGCGAAGCGTCAGGAAAGTATTTACAAGCTGAAGAAATCCACAATGTTGCTTCTAGGAAGCAATGATTTTAATTGGACTATAAAGGATAAGACCATGATAGAGCTCTTAAATTATGGTGTAAAGGATAAGACCACGATAGACTTCCTTATATATTGCAAACAACGTTTCGGATTACCTAATACATCTCCAGACATCAGAAATTCTGGATCAAATGAGTAATTGCGAAACTTCTCGGGAGGGGAGAGTTCAAGCTGACGAAATCTGAAAAGACCAATAGATCCATATGTAGCTATAATAATATACTCGACATTATTGCTTCTCAGAAGGCGTAATTTTCATTGGAGTATAAAGGATAGGACCAAGCAAGACTTCTCCCTATTTCTTCCAAGCAACGTTTCGGATTACCTAATCCAGATTCAGGCTATAGCTAACTGTCACAATGCAACTGTATTGAAGTGGATTGAGATGGCTCAACGGAAGGAAACAACGTACAGTTATAAATGATCACCAATTAAGATGGCGAGACGTAAAAAGCAGAGTTCCCCAGGGGTCCGTGCTGGGTCCATTGCCTTTTCTAATATATGTAAACGACTTAGGTGAAGGCATAGCGAGCCTATTCTCAAAATTTGCTGACGATTTAAAGCTGGCTAGTAAATCAATAACACTTGCCGATCAACATAAAACCCAGAGAGACTTAAACAGCATTGTGGAGTGGTCATAAAATTGGCAGATGAAACTCAACATTGATAAATGTAAGGTAATATACATTGAAGCAAGAAACGAAAAATTTAGCTATACAATAAAAAGCCTACCACTGAAAAGGGTATCAAAAGAGAAAGGTTTTGGTGTTATAGTCTGCAACGATTTGAAAGTTGGAAGATAGTGCACGGAGGCATGCAAGAAAGCAAAATGAGTGCTCAGTTTCATATATAGAAATTTGCCTACAAATCGGAAAATATAGTAATTTCCCTGTACAAATCTTTGGTTCGACCTCATTTGGAGTACGCAGTTCAGTTTTGGAATCCATACTTGCGGAAAGATATAGAAATGTTGGAGAAAGTGCAACATCATGCTACACAAATGATACCTAGACTACGTCAAAAGTCCTACAAACAACAGACTTAAAACACTCAACTTGAAATCACTTGGGACGAGAAGGTTAAGAGGAGAACTCATACAAGTCTTTAAGATCCTAAACAATTTTGATAAAGTAAAAATTGGAACTCGTTTTCTGTTAAAGTAAGTGCTATCTCTTAAAAAGGCTTCTTGAAATTTCTTTTTTTAGAGAAATGGATGGTCGCCCAGTTGTATTAGCAGCGCATCGGGTATTATATTCTATTTCATTTCATTTCCATCTCATTTTAAAATATCATTTTAGGAATTTTATATTTACATTCTTACTTATTATTTTCTATATATCTCACCTGTATAATTCAAGTAAACAAATTATCCATCTTTCACGTGACCTCGCATATACTAAAATTCAAATTATTTTATTTACCAATTTATATTATATTGTATTTCCTTAACAAATTAAAGTTTCGTTCATTCAACAAGTATTTAAATTATATTCATTTTTATACATACAGGGTGCGTGAGGTATTTGAGGAAATATGTTATTTTTACTATAGCAGCATATTATTTTACTTTATATTTTCTATATTTCAGAATTATCAATGGCAGACCCTATGCTTACACAAGAAATGAAGAGGCATGCAGTTATCGTGGTTATAAAGGCAGAACATAGCAATGTAGAAATAGCACGATATTTGCAAGGAGTTAGAGGTCAAAGATGGTTAAGCTATGGATCAACAATGTACGCAACGGAAGACCTTATATGTTGCAACAAGACTCGGCACCATCACACAAGGCTCAATCAATGCTGGAATGGATGGCAGAAAATTTTCATGATCACATAACTCCTAATATTTGGCGTATAGCTCCCCAGATCTCAATTTATTGGACTACTATGTATCTAGCGTAGTTGAGAAAGAGGTTAATGAGTACTCTCATAACACTAAAGAATCCCTAAAAGCCTACATAGTTAGAGTAATGTCCAATATGAACAAGAACCACTTGATCCTAGCATGTAGGCGATTTGGAAATAGAATCGAGAATTATATTTGTAATAATGTAATTGTAATTATGTGGTTAAAAAGGCAATGTTACAATTGCGTTATTGCAAATATAATTCTCGATTTATAAGGCCGGGTTAGAATAGGTAAATTGATTTTCTATTCTCTTCGAAAGCAGGGACACAAATTTAAAAAGGCCGATTGATAGCAATCTTTTTAGTTTGCTTAGAAAAGCTGGATTATTAGTTCTCCTCTGGTGATTGTGAGAGGAGCCCGTTTTGAAGGCTTGATATGAAGAGCTGAGTTAGCCATAACATTGCCCTTTTTTACGGCATAATTACAATTGCGTTATCACACATATAATTATATATATATATATATATATATATATATATATATATATATATATATATATATATATATATATATATATATATATATATCCAACAAACCGCAAGAAACAGAAAACGGGAACATTTTTCTTCGGAAAGATTAGAAATTCCGTACAGGGGTGAGATTCGCACCTTGCACACTGAGGCAGAGAGCATCCGCTTTGATGTCAATTATATCATCTCTTAGGCCACTTGGCTGGCTACACGGGATACCAAAAAATCCTCCGAATAAACAAGCTTTTAAGCTACGATTAGGAAGGTCGAATGGGACTATGAAAGAGAAAGAAAATTAATAGAGAATTCAAACGATAAAGGAGAATTCAGGTAAACACTCGGCGAATATACAATGTATAAATCTTTCATGAGCGGAAGAGAATGATGAAAATGAATCCAACAAACCACAAGAAACAAAAAACGGTAAAATTTTCCTCGGAAATATTATTTCCTAATTCGCAAAATTCCGTACAGGGGTGGGATTCAAACCATGCACACTGAGGCAGTGAGCATCCGCTTTGATCTCAATTGAATCATCTCTTAGGCCACTTTGTTTGGCTACGCTAAAGACCCCAAAATCTCCCGAATAAACAAGCAAAAGTGAAACCCCATGGTAGAAATTTTATATTTAAAATCACAGAAACTATAAAAGTCGGTTTTCTATGAATGGAGGTCAAGATATTCAAGTTTTCTTTGGAAATTAAAATGTCTAAAAAGGGGATAGTGTTATTATTTTCTGTTTCAATAGTAAAATAAATATTCGGGTGTAAAGAATTAATAAAATCCAGATACCTTTGAGCTTGTAAAGGTTCATTAAAAACTGCGAAGCAGTCATCGACAAAACGACGATAAAAATGTAAAAAAGTGGTTTATAATCGTCGGCACACTGATGAATATATATATATATATAAGAGGAATAAGAATTGGACGCGAATGAGCAAATGAGTCAAGAAACCGGAGTTTTTTAAAGGCAAGAGAGAGGGACATTAAAAGAATCCAGAATCAAAGGAGCAGAGAGCGGCACAGTGAAGGCGATCCCTTTGATGGGGTAACGCTTTGGGCGAAATATAGTTACTGTGCCTGGTAGCTTAGCGGTAAAGCATCTGACCGGCAATCAGCAGACCCGGGTTCGAGTCCTGGCCAGGAATTCAAAACTTTTTTTCTCTTGGCATTATTTCTGTCTTCTCGGTAAAGGATCGCCTTCACTGTGCCGCCCTCTGCTCCCTTCGATTCTGGATTCTTCTAATCTCCCTCTCTCTTGCCTTTAAAAAACTCCGGTTTCTTGTCTCATTTGCTCATTCGTGTCCAATTCTTATTCCTCTTGTACTATATGTATTTATAGTCAGCTACACCAGGTTTCTGCATCTTTCTTTCTGTCTTCAAATTTTATTTGAAAGACAGAAAATAATAATGGCATAGCCCTGTGGTGGTTTTCTAATCACCCGCAGATCCTGTAGTTGCTTTCTTTGTATATATATATATATATATATATATATATATATATATATATATATATATATATATATATATATATATATATATATGATCAAAATTAATGTAAATATTGGATTTCACATATTACCTCGTAAAAATTTACTTGACAGAAGAGAAACAAAAGCAAGCTGCTCCATTGTTGCTAGAGGATAGATTCCTAGCAATATGAACTCCACGACTGTCTTGTCAACTTCCTTCTGCCCTATTTGCGAAAGCTGCGATGACTGGCTAATAGATGACACTGTCATGTCAATAAGTGGTTGCTTGCTTCCGCTACCTCTTGGTTCTTCAATTGTCTTTCGTTTCTTGTTCACTCGAACTAAGTTTACATGTTGTAGAACACTTTTCACCATCCCGGAATGACGTCACTGTTGAAAACAGATGAAATTAGATATAACTCAAATTCATGATTTGGCAAAAGGAATGCAGAAATTTCCATTAAACATTAATGTATAATAGTAATAGTATACAGTGTTAAATTATATTATTTTCATTATGTTTCACATTATAATTCACATTATACTTTAGGTGTGATTTGATTTGACAAAAGATCCCTTGTGCGTGATTAAATTTTGATTTGACCCGAATTTATATGCGTGTGAGTGCATTTTTATAGTTCCAATTTTATTCGCTAAAGCGATATGCAAGCGAACGGATTAGATTAGTTAGCATCTAATATATTATATGACTAATATGTGTATTAGCTTTTTGCCCAGCGTGATATTGTAATTCAATAATATCAATGCTAATTTATTAATTATTATCAGCATTGCTATTATACATTTGTGATATGTTTTGTTAATTCTTGTATTTACTAAATTTCAATAAAAATGCGATATGTTATGATGGCGCTATACTGCACTTGGTGGTTACCTAACTATATGAGACGAAATATTTACTAAATTTTAATAAAAATAAGATGTCAAAAATGTTGGTTACTGTCATAAAATGAGGGATAGAGAGAGAGAGAGCATGTGTGATCGAGTCACGAGAAAGGGATTCCGAGAAAAGAAGCTCTGCTTCCAGACCTTCGGCAGACTTCCGGAGCGATAACGCGCCAGAACCCCGTCTCGTTTATAGTGTTACGACCTTCACTGCCGATTCCCACCATAGAAGTTGTGGGACCGAACCGATAACGCTCCTGTCGGCAAACATTGGAGCTTCCGGCGTAGTAGTATATATTCTCCATCCCGAGAATAATCTTCGAAGTATTCTTAGAGGTTTCAGGTCGCGAGCTGTCCCCACGTTGCTTCCAAGTAAGCAAGCCCACGCAATACAGAAGGTATTCACGCGGCATCATAAAAGGTCTTTGGAATCATTCATCGACGGGGCGCAATCCTCGAGCGACAACCCTCGTTGCTATTTGGTCTCACAGTAGGAATCAATATTCGGAACGACGAAGACTACGTCTAGAAGATCGCGCTCTATCCCACTTTCTCGAAGAAATATCTTCCTCCGAGTACCCATCCTCGTGGTCTTCTCCAGAAAATCGTAATACTTACACTTTTTTTTCATCGTCGAAGAGGCGTGATGCTCTCTGACGGAACGACTCACCTCGTGATCTCCTCCCGGTCCCTCTCGGGTAATTATTGTGAACATTATTGAGCCTCGTACGGCTAAAACTCACCTCGCAGTCGCCTCCCGCCTTCACTCAGGTAATTAGTGTACTTATTGAGCCTAGTATGGCTAAGATGAGTCCTACTTGTCATTTTAATTTCATTCATTTAGTAAACGGTGTTAACTAAATTTCCTGTATATTATTCTGTAAATGCCTCTTGTTGTTTGTATAAGATTAAAAGTTGTTTTTTTTTCCTGTTCAAATCCTCCAACCACCAAAGCCTAATTAAATAGTAGCAATACCGGCCAATGATTAATTCACTCTCGCCATTTAAAATCCCATCGCACTCGAAGAGGAAATCTTTTCCTAATTTGGGGCGTCGTCTCCCCTTTCCTACATCTTTGGAGGGAAGCCAAAAGGTTCAGGTTCAGTCTACCTGAATTCATTCTGCAACACTTACCTTTATTTGTGTCTAAAAATATGTTGTGATGTTAATGACAGCGGAGAGCTTCTGAACACAAAGAGTACATTCACATTTTAGTTTAGACCTGATTGTTCATTAATTTTAAAATATTATCCATCGAAAAGAAGATGTCCAGGCAGTGCCTGATTTATTGTGCTAGTCACCCGTAGGCTATATAAATTTATTGCTCCCTCTTCATGCCCATATGATTTGTTATAACTTATAGTCTAGAAGAAAGCAAAAGCATTATTTGACAGATACGCAATGATTTATTTATACAGTACATTAACGAATTTGTGATTGCAATGTCATTGGCCCATAGTTCAGTTATTCAGTACAATGAGCATATCCATAATTAAACATTGTTATAAAGTTTAGAGAGTTTTTAAACGTGACTTTTGCGCATCAAACAGTTTAATAATATTATCATAATCTAGGGATTTGGCGAGATCACACTCAATTGCAAGTATGGCAAGACCGTTTGAAGTTTCTCGACATAATGTTGACCTCAGGTAGTTATTTTTCCTACTTAAACAAGAAACGACCGTTCTGCCCTACAGTTGCTTGCCAATGTACAGAGGAAAATTCTTAGAGCAATGGTAACTTTTGGATAAACAGCTCTCAGCTTATTTGTGAAAATAAATTCTCTAAGAGTAAAATTCTTAGAGCAATGGTAATATTTAGATAAACAGCTCCCAGCTTATTTGTGAAGATAGATTCTGCCAAGCCACTTATTGTCTTGGGTGTTTCAATTTGCTGCAGGTGTCCACGTAGGTGCATGAATACATCGACTATGCTTTGTTAAATGTCAGTGTTACAGTCATAATGCTGCATGATATTCAGTGATTGACTCTTCAGGTCCTCTTTTGAAAGCTGTAGTAATTTTTCAACGAAAGAGAAGTAATGAAAAAATGACCTATATAAGCTACTGCTCTATTTTTTATTTCAAACTATCGATAGGACACAAAGGAATTAATGCGAAATTCATCCCTTGTACTGAGTATGGGTTGGTCTGCAAGGTTTTCCACCAAATGGGAGTTTCTTTTTGTCTAGAAGTAGGCTGATCACATTCATCCCGTCCAGAGAAGGCTTTGCCTTCTTCTTCATATTTATCAAAATACTCTCTGCATTTGTCTACAAATGTAATGAAACTGTTGTAGAGAGAAACCACACTACCCATATCCACTCTAACACTCTGCAAGATTGCGCTAACTGCTTTAAATCTATCCAGTATGGGTTCCACAATGCGACCATAATAGCAGTTTCAAGCTTGTCTATATAGTTTCCCAGCTCTGCTGTGGCTAGCAGAGCTTAAATGATTTCTTTCCATGAATTTCTTAAACATGTAACAGCCTCTTCACAAGCAGAGCACTTTGTAGTTGATAAAGTTTTCACAACTGGTCTCATCTTCAGGTATGATGGCAGAACTTCCTATCTATGGGTGTAGGCAGAGAAGAAATTATACAATGTTTAGATGGTACCAAAGAAGGAGACAGCTACTGTACAGCTTTCAGCTGCACATGTTTCTACAAGATTCAGTGAATGAGAAGGGCATGGAATGTAAACTGCTAACTTATTAACATCTTTACTTCGAGCCTGCAGCCATGAATAATGGCCTAACATATTCGAAGCATTATCATAGGACTGTGCCCTACAACTCTTGATATCAATATCATGTTTCTCAAGCATTTCAGTCAGAGTATTAAACAACCGCTCTGCTTTATGTTCAGGATTCTTGATGAAGCCAAGACATATCTCAGTTAGATGACCATCATGGTTTACATATCTAATGATGAATAACAGCTGGTCCACGTGTGAAATGTCTGGTGTAGAATCCACACTAGTTGAGTAATACTTTTCAGTCCTCACTTCGTTGGTAATAACCGTGATAACTTCTTTTGTCATGATATCTATGAACTCATTGCTAGTTTCTTTGGATAAATAACTAACTATCCTTGAACCAGCATCGCCATATCGTTAGATGTGTTCAGCAAGGAAGCGATCAAATTCGGCAATGAGCTCTAACAGCATTAAACAATTCCCATTAGAAGGTGAATTAGGTGATCCAAAGTGTTCACTTGTGCCTCTGAATGATAATTCCATGGATGAGAGAGCTTTCACAACATTAATTACCCTCTTCAAAACTTCTCTCCAATATTGCTTCTCTTTTTCTTATTGATCGATCAGTTGTTTATCAATTTTGTTCCCTAAAGAAGATCTTTTCTAAGCAACAAAACATTATCCTTATGAACTTGTGAAACTATTTCTGTGTGTTTTTCTAGTCACAGAATCCTAAACATGAAAAAAAACTGACATGTACCATCAAACAGGCGACAAGGTGTGCAAAACACTGCACGTTTTCTTTGAATCTGTCAGCCAGAGCTTGTGAGTGACTTAACCATTCTTCAGTTTACGATAAAAAAAAATGATTTGGACATATATCTTGTTTGATCACTATACTTTCGTGCTGATGGTGCAAAATCTGCTTCAAGATTCTGAGAGATTCTTTTGAAAGCAATATGATCTATTAATTCATTGTTTACTTCCCATTCAGCTGGATCATCAGATGTTAGACATTTTTTGAGAGATACCTCTTTCTAATTGTTTTGCCCGGCACAACATTCCTCAGATTTAAATTAATCTTTTCTTTCTACTATAGCTATTGAGAAGATTAGTCTAATGACAAAAATTGCCTAGATAGCAGCCATACCTTGCTATATGAATTTAAAGATTAAAAATGACTTGAAAGAGAAAACGTGATGAAGGATAACTATTTAAACCGGGAAGGTTTCAAAATCACTGACTCATAAATTTAACAAGATTTATTGAACAACAAATAATGGAATATGACTAATTTGATAATACGGTTAATGAATATAATGTGTATTTTTAGATATAATGTGTATATATATATATATATATATATATATATATATATATATTGAATATAGGGAAATGGCAGATGATTATATTGTTATATAAGGTGATATTATAGTGAATAACATAAAATACGAGGGAATTATATAAAATATGGTATAGTACTGGGTATAGTACGGCCACGACGTTTTGGAAGTATTATTTAGGGAGCTAATTCTTACTGACCTTGATGGAGCGCTGCTGAGATAAAAGTGATCGTTACAATGCGCTGTGGACTGGGGAAACGGAAATTCTATTCTGATTGGTTAATTTTAAATTGGGTTCTGTAAAGGTTTTAATTGATTGCTGGTTTGGAGGAGTCGTACTTTGATTTTGAGGTAACCGTATTGGTATCAAAGGTCGTACAAAAATGTATTTTGGGCGAGATGCATAATTTTATCAGACGGAAAATTGCCAACTACTTCTTTACGAACTTTGTAGGAACTTGCAAAGATGTCAGCTGCTACAATACTCCCCACCCATCTCCAAGAGAGTTACGCAACTCGTTACAAAAAATATTTTACGCTAATCCAGTTATCTCCGAGGCCTTCTGATAATGCGACCAGACCGTGTGATGACGCCGGTGGGCTGGCTGCGATTGGTGGGAATGGCACAAAATGCAGGCGAGGCACTGTGACTTGCAAGAGTGGACGGATTGATGGTGATCCGTTTCGGTGACCTCTCCGAGCTAACGTCTGTAACATGACGCTCTGTGCCTGGCTTGCTGGTTGCGGCGTGACCAGAGGTGGAGGGATGGTCTCCTGACTGGACAGCTTTGACGACGAGGTTTACTGCAAAAAAAAGAGGAGGCTGCAGCAATCGGGAAGGAAATGGAGATATGGGCGAGGTAGAGGAGGTTGGGTTTGAGGTTAGATGATGATGAGGTAGGGGAATCACTGGACCATTATTTGAGATAGTAGAAGAGTAAAATGAGGACTGTTCCGAATGAACAGCATCAATACAGGGTAGGTTTCAAGTGATCCAGAGAAACAGTATCCTGCTTGGTGCCAAACTGCAGTATATAGAATTTCGGCTTCCTAAAGATGATGAGAAAGGGTCCGTCATAAACGGGTTTCAATGGGGAGTGAGTAGAATCGCGACGGACAAAGACATGGGAACAAGTTGACATCTCTTTCGGCACGAAAGGTCTCTGATTAGCAGGCACTCTAAGGGCGGTAGGCCTAACCTCAACCATTACCCGTAAAAAATCGTCTACATAAGAAGCAGGATTGAGGTGAGGAGGTAGAGGTCGGTCAGAAGAAAAAAAGAATTGACCAGGGAGACGAAGTTGAGTATTGTAAACTAATTCCGCTCAGAGCAGGCCAAATCATCTTTCAAGGACGAATGAATGCCCAACAGAATCAAAGGTAGCTTGTCCACCCAAGTGATATTAGGATCGGTGGAGCGTAAGCTTGCCTTGAGCGTCCGATGCAAACGTTTGACGGCCGAGTTGCTTTGGAGGGGTAGCTTGTGGTACGAAGGCGAAAGGAACCAAACACTGCCATGAGTGCATCCCATTAGTGGGATTCAAATTGGCTGCCATGATTAGTCATGCTCGTTGAGAGAACGCCAAAACGAGCAACCTATGTTGAGACGAAGGCTCCAGTGACTGATAAAGCTCCGATGTCCGAGATAGGAACTACCTCTGGTCAACGTTTAAAACGATCGATTATGATGAGAAGATAATTGCAATCACGAGATTAAGGAAGAGGACTTACTAGATCGACGTGAAAGGCGTCAAAACACGACGAAGGAAGAGGAAAAGAGACTAGAGGAGCTTTTGTGTGGCGATGGACTTTAGCGCGCTGGCATGGCAGGCATGAACGAGTCCATTTTGACACGTTGACATTCATATTCATACCTAGCCAAACGAAGCGTTAGGCAACGAGCTTGCGTGTGACATTGACACCAGGATAATAGAGACCGTAAATTTGGTCGAAAATTTACCGACGGTAAGCGAGAGGAATGAGAGGACGAGGACAGTCAGGTAATGAGTAGTCAACCAGGATGCTCCTGGAAAGACTGTCCGGCAAATCGATCTCACGACGACGAGTTGAGAAGAGTGAATCAGCGTTTTCGTGTCTGCATCTTGTTCCTGGGCAAGCGCTATTGCCGTATGATCGATGGGGGCAATGCAGGAGAGTTGCGTGCCCGAAATCGCTGAAATGCGAGAGCGCGCGTCTGTTACGACGTTTGAAGAACCAGAAACATAGCGAATATTGTTCTTCAACTGCAGAATGAAGTTAAGATGACAAGTATCAACTGCAGTGTGTACTGACGAAGTATTACGAGAAGAACAAGCACCGACCAAAGACTTATGGCCCGTAAAGATGGTAAAGTCCCGTCCTTCCAATTATTGTCGGAAGTGACGGATTGCGAGGTCTATTCTGAGGAGCTCTCGAGAGACCGTACTATACCTCTTTTGAGAGTCTGAAAGAGAGCGAGAGACGAAAGCAAGAAGTTGCTATTGGTTACCAACTTTCTGCTGCAATGTTGTACTTACGTTGGTTGAGCATACTTCGGAGGCAACGCTGATGGGGGCTCCTGGAGAAGGATGGGTCAATCCCCTAGCTCGGGGAATAGCTTCTTTAGTGCGATAGAACGAATCGCACGCTTCAGTAGACCATTGAAGAGAAGAGTTCTTTGCGGTCTTGCTGAGCAGAGAGTTGATAGGTTGTATGACCTTGGCACAATTAGGTATGAATCTGTGGTAGAAATGAACCATGCCACTGAAACACTTACGTTGATGCATGATGTGGGCCGATAAAAGTTTGACATTACTGTAACTTCATTTTCGAGTGGGCTAATCCCTGCACTCGAGACATGGTGACCCAAGAAGGAGAGTTGGGGGACACCAAAAAGACACTTGGAAGTGTTGAGTACGATACCGTACTCTTCAAGTCGAGCGAAAACCTGACGAAGGTGAGACAGATGCTCCTCTAAAGACGAAGATGCTATGAGGAGGTCGTCTATGTAGCAGAAGACGAAAGGCAGACCTCTCAGAACCTGATCCATAAACGTTGGAAGGTCTGACTACTGTTACGAAGACCATAAGGCATTCGGTGCATGAGGAAGGAACCAAATGGCGTGGTGATAGCTGTCTTTGGGATGTCATCTGGGTGAATAGGGATCTGGTTGAAAGCACAAACCAGATCGAGTCGAGAAATGATTGAACAAACAAGGAGAGTAGAGTTGAAGTCAGACAAGTAGGGAAGAGGATATCTATTGAGGATAGTACAAGCATTGAGCCATCTGTAATCACCTACAGCTCTGTACTCACCGGGGATAGATTTGGGTACAATATGAAGAGGAGAGGCTCAAGGAGCAGTAGAGGGGCTAGCTATGCCAGCTTCCACCATGAAGGTGAACTCCTGCTTCATTAAGGCGAGTTTATCTGGGCTTATCGATGGGGGCGGAAAAATACAGGCCCTCCAGTCTTCTCTATCCGGTGAAGCACATTGTGTTTAATAGGCCTGCCTTCAGAGGACGGTATGCTAATTACAGGAAATTGCTGTAGCAGGCGCTGAAACTGTGGATTGGCTGACGGAAACTGGATAGAGAGAAGAGAACTCTGTGACGGGAAAAATGAATCCGAAACTGTGAGCATTGTAGTGCGATCGATAAGCTTGCGGTTACGAGAGTCGAGCAAAAGGTCGTGGGGAGAAAGAAAATCTACGGAGGCCGAGAACCAACTGAAGGATACGCCTTTCATAAGTCCTTATATCCGAGGAATTAGCGCCTTTAAGGACAAGATCAGCGGAGGAACAAGCTTTATCGTCCAGTGACGCTGAAATAACACTACATTGAGCACCAGTGTCAATTAAATATGAGAAACCAGAGAGTGGATCGACCAGAGATGAAGGAACGGCAGAGGTGATAGACCCATTGATCACTTGAGCTCTCAGTTTAAGTAGAATTGGAATTATTAGGATGAGAAGATTAAGGTTGGAATGGAGCATCATATTAAGAAGAGTGAATTGGTTGTTGAGGAGATGAAAGTGGTGGATGAGCGTTAGAAGAAAGAGGTACTAGTAGTACATATGTGCAGGACTGTAAGCACTTTACGGCTTGTGCACCATATTTGTTGTGGTATCAGCACCAATTAGTTGGTTGGATGAAATTAACACTACGACAGTGAGAAGGACTAAATTGTGAAGAACGAGCATATGATTGAGAATAAGATGAGTGGTAATATTGGCAAGGCTGTATACAGTGTACAACCTTACCACCAAACTTTTCATGGTACCAGCTGCGACCCTTTGGTTGAGAGTGAAGAAGACTAGGTGGAGAGGGATAGGGAGAAGGAATATGAGTAAATCAATGCCGCGCCACACCTCTTGTGCTGGAATGTCCTCGTTGGTATCGTATTCGAGAGGACGAACGGCGCCTGTTGCTCCGTTCACCCATTTAACTGTTCAGTCGCTCGGTCTCACATTGGAGTTTTAGTTTTTGTAGCTCTAGCTCTATCCTCTCCAAAGCGGCAGCCAAGTCCGGTGATGAATGTGAACGTGAGGTGTTACACGTGTCCGGCCTATTGCCAGAAGGCGTCGTTGGTAACCGAACCTGCGAAATAGGTGGATTAGAGGGAGGAACGGGACATTGTGGGACAGTTCCCCAGTTTACATAAGGATTGAGATATATTATCTCTGCTGCTTTGGCAATTTCATTAACGCTCTTGTGCTCACCAATCGTGATGAGGGGCTTAATGTGGTCAGGGATCACACGTATGAAAATCTCCGTTAGGAGCAAGTCAAAAAGCTCTGACGAAGCGCCCTTCGCCCTGATTAATTCTTTGAAATGCCTAAGGAACGCGTGGGGCGCCTATCACCCATTTGTTGATTATTGAGTAGATCCCTTAAGTCTTCAACCTGGGATCTCCCAAATTCAAGCTTGAAAGCTTGCCTCAACTCCCCCATGCACCATTCCTCCCACTTTGAAACAAAATTCCCCCAAAAAGCAAATATACTCATTGGGAGTTTTTGCGTGATGTTTATTATGCGGTCTTGATCGATTATGGCTTGATGTGCCTTCAGAACCTCGTAATCGGATCGGTCGCATCAAAAGCGGGAAGATTGATTGATATGTGGTTGGTGCCTCGGGCGCTGACATCCTGGTTTATAGCTGCATGATGACTAACTGCCACGGGTGACGCACATGTGGTCGTGAAAGTTGAGGAGGCCTTGCTCGCTATCGTGGTCGAGGTAGTTGAGGTAAACGTCGTGGCTTGACTATTCATGGCTAAGGGATGTGTGTCTTTGAAACTTCCGGTTAAGAAAAAATTGAGGAGGTTGAAGTAGGATGAAAACAAACTTACAGCGAAAACGAAAGAAGGGCGTTAGGCTTAAGCCACGCTGGAGTCACTGAGAGAGAGAGAGAGAGAGAGAGAGAGAGAGAGAGAGAGAGAGAGAGAGAGAGAGAGAGAGAGAGAGAGAGAGAGAGAGAGAGAGAGAGAGAGAGAGAGAAACAAGGAGTAACAAGGAAAAGAGGTATACTAGTAGACCTTACGATGCATTCAAAGAGGGTACTTTTAAGTGAACACTTGAGCACGCGCAGTCCTCTAAAGGGTCAGATTGACGCTCAGGAAGAGCAATCACGCCACGCTGCAAATCTCCAAACGGCTATTTTTCAAGAGTTGCTGTTGACAACTTCCACTGGAAGTGCGGTCGAATGGTCGCAGATGCTATATGTGAATGATTTCCCACACAGATCACACTAGTAACGCTTCAGTTCAAGTTTTTAGCCGTAATTTCTTGTTCTACTCTGGCTAAGCTTAAAAATATCCCTGTAGTCTACAATGTCAAAGCTTAGAAGTATTTTGAACACTTCGATAAGCTGATCATGCAGTCTACGGGTCTCCAGCGAGAACAAGTTTAGTTCCGGTAATCTATCTTCATAACTTTTGTGTCTGATAGAGGGAATCAGTTTGGTCGCTCTGGCTTGCACACGTTCTAATCTTGCGATATCCTTTCGAAGCGAAGGAATCCAAAATTGTATGATATACTCCAGGTACGTTTGACAAGGAAATTATACAAACAGAGTACTATCTCCTTCTTCCGATATCCAAACTGTCGCTTTATACAACCTAGCATCCTTTGGGCTTTCTTCTCCGCCTTAATACACTTCTTCTAGAACTTGAGATCACTAGTTATAGTTACACCCAAGTCCTTCTCAGTGTCGGTGATGTTGTTGTTGCTTTAATTTTTTTTCTGTCATAGAATTTATATATTCAATGACTTTAAAGCGCCAGTCTGATCCTATTACTTATGAAGGACAACAATACTTCTAGATTGGCTGAGTGGACTTTTTAATTACCTTATTGTTGAGAGAGTGTCACAGCGTTTAATCCGTTTTAAGGAGAGAGCCCGTTAAACACGTAAAGGATCCATTGAAACACCAGAATTATCCCGAAATAAATTTATATTTTTAATTTATCAATTAACTACAAAAAAAATAAAATATTTACAATCACCTAATAAGTTTACCGGGGCTAACCATACCTAAAACCGGGCCTATTTCAGAAGCTATTCATGTCCAAATTGAAAGAGGCGCCAAGTAAACAAACCAATTGCCGATTAGTTATTTTATAGTGACCCTTATAAATTAGCATTAAACTCCAATTTAAGTTTCACTCTTCTAACTGTAAATAGGACGGGGTTCACTAACAGTGGTCTCTACTTCAGTAAATTTGAGTACCGTAATAAAATCATACTAAAGCAATACAAATAAAAGTGGTCATTCTGACTTACATGAAAGAAAGGATCAAGGGTTGCCGGATGTCACTAGATGGCTTTTATCGCGCTTCGTTGTGTTCGAGCCGCCGATTGTAGATTTTCCACGAGATGGGAGGGGGGCAGGGGAATCCAATATCTAACTCTTCGGTTCTACGTAAAAACGCAGAGGGAGGAGTTGTACTCTCTGGCTGAAGGAGTGCTCTTTTGGATGCTCTTGAAGCCTCTTTGTATCCTAGTCTCCCTCGAGGGGTTGCCCACTTGATTTTTGGGTATACGAGGAGATTTTCAATGTTCTTGAAAAATTGGATCTTCCTCGGGTATTTATTCTTCTTCTCTCTTCGGTATTAAGATCGCAATTTGAGAGTCACTTGAGGGTGACTGGTTCTTCTATTATCTTACTTGCGAAATTCCTGTTTGGCACTAGGAATGGTGGTCCAGCCAGGCTTCTTACTAAGCCTGTGCAGAATACTTCGGTCTGGCACAGATACAAAACATAACGCTGTAGGGAAGCGAATGTGAGTGTGTATGAAGGGCCATTCTCCGACCCCTTTTCTCAATACCTTCTCCCTCCCTCTGTAAGAATGTGTGGGAATGGTTGTTTTTTTTTTATTATATTTTTTTTTGTACATATGTATTTGATTTCATGTTGTATTAAAATTGTTTTTTTTTCTCAGATATTACTTTGTTTTAAGTAAATTTAACGAAATATTACTTTGTCTTAAGTAAATTTAACGAAAAATAAGATAGTTCTTTGTTCAAATTAAGCTTTAACAAAGCGCCATATGTGCATGAGAAGCTAACTATTTATTGTTAATTAAATCAGGCAAATAGTATTTGGCAAAGGTTCAAGGCCGTGTTCTATCTTACTTGTTGAGGTTAAAATAGTATAGCTTAATGAAGGAAGGCTTATAATAGCCACGCAAGCGTGAAAACCAAGTCGAGGGCATTATTGCCTCTCGTTGGCTCTCTCACCCATTCAGTCAGGAACTCGCTGTTCGCGAAATCCAGGAGTAATGCGTTCTGGCCACAAGGTTCTCTCGTTTCCCATTCAATTTGGGTATCGAAATCGCCCATGGTGATACACACACTGTCTTGAACAAGTTCACCCAGTAGCCGGTACGAATATCAGTCGTTTTCAAGGATTTGGGCAGGGGGTCTGTAAAGTAGAAGGGTCCTGTATCTGGCAGGACCTATATCTAGTTCAACTCCTAGTAGCTCGTGGTCCGATACAATGTTGCAGTTCGTCGATTTGAGTGTATCCTTGACATACAACATCACACCGCCACACTCTCTCTCTTGCCTATCTTTTTGGAACAGTTGGTAACCGGGAATCGTGAATTCACCTTCAAAATCTCGGTTTGAGGTTTTTAACTACGACTCTCTTTTGGCTACCAGCTTAGGTTCTTCCGTCGCTACGAGGCCACGATGTTCAAGAAACTTGTTCCTGATCGACCTCGCATTAAACAGAAGAACTTTCATGTAGTCCCCTAATGTAGGACTCCCTACGCTCCTTCGTTTCCTGGCTTATTTGTTGGCGAGGAGGCATCCCTCTTTGCGACCTCTAAGAAGGTCATTCCAGGAGTGACAAAGGCGTACTAGCGTACGCCCGCCCTCACTCTGGGCCGGACACTTCTTTGGGTCCGCTCCACGACATCCTGTATCATGTTACAGAGTACAGTCTTTCCTTTCAAGGAAAGATGCACTTCATCCCTTTGGTAGAGATCGTTTCTACTATAAAAGGTGTGGTAAGGATCCACAAAAAAGACCCCTCCACCGTACACAAATCTGCCAGGCATCGGTTCAAGGAGATGTTCCTCGAGTGAGCTATCCGGGTTGGACCTCTTCTTGGGAGCATTCTGACCACAACACGTCTGCGGGTTTTCACCCCAGAGTCGCCCACGGCTCCTATGCCCGTGTGTATAATCTTTCTTTCGGGACCTACCTTACCTCCTTTGAAGTTGAGGTCGTTGCCACTTACCATCAGGGCAACGACTGAGTTCTCAGAAATCTGAGATTTCTCCGCCTCTACCCTTATTCGATGGTTTCCTCGTCCTGGGAGGCAGCTTACCTTTACACTGGTGCGAAGGCGGGCCGCTAACAGTGGTTGCAGACCCAGAGCTTAAGAGTCGCCAAAAAGGTTGACTCTCGCAAATTCGGCTGCAAAGGAAAGAGTTTTCTCTTTCGGAACCGACTTGTCCATTTTCTCTGTAATCTCCATATTTTTCTTCTTTTTCTTCTTCTTTCTTTTTTTCATATCTTCCTAGGGTTTCACTTCTGTTTCTGCTTTCTCTTCTACTATTTTCTACTTTCTCTTCCGTTATATTTCCTTTCTTCTTTTTGGCCCGGTGAGCCAGTCCCGCAGCAGCTGACTCTTGCTCTGGGACGTTGGAAGGTTGGCGTGACACTGCCGATGCACTGCTCGCTTCTTGGGCGAGGGTCTCGTCGGCGTATCGACCCACGTCGGTGGGACATCCATCGTGAGCCGACTGGACATCTAGTCTTAAAGACAACTCGACGATCCTGTCCTGTCCTGACGCGCGTGTTCGACTCTAGGTTCTGCAGTTTCCTCTACAGTTCTTTAGGTATTTGCTCAGATGATCTATATAGATCCTTGAGCTGTTGCATTTCTCCTTTAAGGACACAGTCAGTGCAGATACTTGCCGGGTGGCATTTCGAGGAGTAACATCCCTCCGAGAAGTCCACGCACCACTTGTCCTTTTTGTACACCGAATATGTGTATTTAAGAGCAGCCGGTCCTTTCTTTCTAGTCATGCTGAACACTTTATATCTCTGAATACTTTGCGACCACTCAATAGAAAAGAAGGAGGTTGGTAAGTTCGCCCAGCGTGAGTCGCTCCCGCCTATCTATCAGAGACATTTCGGATCTTTCAGAAGGCGAGCTCCTTTTACTGCTGTTCGTCCGACCGAGTCGTTCAAGCCCGGTGTGCCGTAGCTCCCAACCAAGCAGCACTGACAGCCTACGAAGGGAGTTATCTATTTCGCACCAGGTGAACAGCGGAACATGCCCCGTACTAAACACCTACTAGTTTCTTTCAGGGCTGCCAGGATGTCGGCATAGCGTTCAATGGATATCCCGCCACACCAAGAGACTCGATCCAAGGCTTTGTGTTGGCCTGGCAACCAAACTGGAAACAAGGCCTGTGACCTCGGAAAGTTTCTACCAGAGGCACCCCTTAACGCTCAATGTGAATGGTCAGTAATTACGCGCCAGGGAAGGGGTTAACAGGGCACTTACCCTCATCACATTCATCTTGCCCCAGCGCCTAGGACCCCTCTAGTCTTAGTCTGTCGCAACCAGTGAGTGCCGATTGGCTTTATTTTTAGAGGTTCCAAAGCCTCTCTTCTGACGCATGAGGTAGCTGCCAGGTCATTATAGGTAGATAGAGGAAGAAAGGGAAAGAGTGACACGATAGGAGTAGGCTTTTTTTAGAGGTTCCAAAGCCTCTTTTCTGACGCAGGAGGTATCTGTCAGACCTTAAATGTAGATAGATGAAGGATTAAGCTGAAAGGATAGCAGTACTTTTTTTTTTAATCAGTCAAAGGGATAAAGAAAACAGTATAGAAGAGTAGAGGACGGACGCACCTTGAGGGAACCTGATTCCCGACCAATTTGACAAGGGTAACTCTAACAGAGCTACCATAAAGGTACCTCCCGACGACATAGCTCGAAAAATCTATGGTACACGCAAGCGCTCTTCCCACGATAAGGTGGCGTATCGAAAAAGAGAAAGCAAGAGAGAGAGAGGGAATAAGAGAGAGAGAGGGAATAAGAGAGAGAGAGAGAGAGTGTGTTTGTGTGTGTGTGTGTGTGTGTGTGTGTGTGTAACAAGGAGCAATAAGGAAAAGAGGTACTCTAGTAGACCTTACGGTCCATTCAAAGAGGATACCTTTAAGTGAACACTAGAGCACGCGCAGTCCTCTAAAGGGTCAGATTGACGCTCTAGAAGAGCACTCATAAGAACATAAGAACATAAGAAAAGAAGGAGACTGCAAAAGACCATTCATGGCCTACACTTGGCAGCTCCTGTTCCATTCAACACACAAAAGATTTCTTACCAGAGAAAAGTCATCAACATTGTCACCCTTTACAGGAGTTCGTCAGATCTAATCTACAATATACATAAAATGCATCCAGAGGATTATGTCCATTCATGCAACCGCAAAATATAATCTCAGCACTCCTTAGAAAAATATATACATATGTACATAAAAAAGTCAGTCCCATCTAGCAGCTTCATCCATATATTTATCTAATCTATTCTTAAAACTACCCAGAGAGGAGGCTTCTATCACATGCCTAGTGAGCCTATTCCATTCATCTACCACACGATTTGTAAACCAATTCCTCCCAATCTCCTTCCTAAACCTATACTTATCAAGCTTAAACCCATTGCTACGTGTTCTGTCATGTTCACTAAGTATAAGAACCTTACCCAGCTCCCCTTTATTATATCCTTTTACCCATTTGAAGACTTCAATCAATTCCCCTCTGACTCTTCTCCTTTCCAATGTATGTAGATTTAGTTTTCTGAGCCTTTCACCATAAGGTAAGTTCCTTAGCCCACCAATCATCTTTGTCATCCTTCTCGGCACAGACTCAAGCAAATCAATATCCTTCCTATAATATGGTGACCAAAATTGTACTGCATAGTCTAGATGAGGCCTAACTAGCGCCAGATACAGTTTTAGAATGACTTCAGCACTCTTATTGCTTACACTCCTTCTTATGAATCCCAATATCCTATTAGCTTTATTCTTAGCATTTAGACATTGCTTTCTAGGACGCTTCAGGTCTCCAAACGGCTATTTTTCAAGACTTCGTCCAATCTCACTTGAACATTTCAACAGAGTTGCTGTTGACAACTCCCACTGGATGTGCGTTTCATTAGCCGCAGATGTTATATACGAAAGATTTTCCACACAGATCATGCTGGTAACGCTTCAGTTCAAGTTTGTAGTAGTGATTTCTTATTCTGGTCTGGCTAAGAGGGAATATATTCCTGTAGTTCACAATGTCAAAGCCTCTAAGTATTTTGAACACTTCGATAAGCTGACCACGCAGTCTCCGGGTCTCCAGCGAGAACAAGTCTAATTCCCGTAATCTATCTTCATAACTCTTGTGTCTGATAGAGGGAATCGGATTGATTGCTCTGGCTTGCACATGTTCTGATCGTGCGATATCCTTTCGAAGCGAAGGACTCTAAAATTGTAAGGCATAATTTAAGTGCGGTGGGACAAGGGAGTTATACAAACACAGTACTATCTCCTTGTTCCGATATCTAAACTGTCGCTTGATATAACCTAGCATCCTTTGGGCTTTTTCTCCGCCTTAATACACTGCCTCAAGAACTTGAGATCACTATTTATAGTTACACCCAAGTCCTTCTCAGTGTCGGTGGATTCAAGAGCAGTGCCCTTAAAGATATACTGAGATAGGGGGTTTCGGTGGCCGATATGCATCACTTTGCATTTGTTCACGTTGAAAAGCATTTGCCACGTGTCCAACCAGTCACCAATCTTACGAAGATCCTCTGAAAGGCGGGCAGTATTTCCTTCCTTTGCAACGTTCATTCCAAGCTTGGTGTCATCGGCAAATTTAGAAATCTTCGCAACCATTTCACCGTCCATGTCGTTGACGTATATGATGAACAGTAGTGGTCCCAGGACAGAACCTTGAGGAACACCGATAGTAACGGGTACCAACTCAGAAGCAAGTCCATTCAACACCATGCGTTGACGTCTGCCACTTAGCCAGTTCTATATCCAACTTGCCACATTTCCCTCTATGCCCACCACACGCACTTTCCGGAGGAGGCGGCGGTGTGGTACTTTATCGAAGGCTTTTTCAAAGTCTAAGTAGATAAAATCCACCACCTTATCCCGATCGTGCTCACTCAAGTTGAAGTGGAAGAATTCCACAAGGTTCGTCAGGCATGACCGTTGCCTTCGGAACCCGTGCTAAGAAGTCCTCAATCGCAAGTTGAACTCTAAATATGACGTTATTTTGTCCACCATGATGATTTCCATGAGTTCACCGACTATTGAGGTTCAACTAATAGGTCGGTAGTGCAACGGCTGGCTAGGGTCTCCTTTTTTGAAGGTAGGAGTCACCTCCGCTTCATGCCAGTTTCTAGGAACGCATCCGGTCCGGATTGACATGTTGAAGATTGTGCTCAGATGTCGTGACACTTCATCGCGCATTTCTTTCAACACTTTAGGTAGAAACCTGTCCGGGCCAGGGGACTTATTTGTCTTTAGATCAGTGAGCTTTTCATCTATTTCTTCTTGGGTGAAGTCCATTTCAACAACCTTTCCCTCTGGTAAGAATCTGTGGGCTGGGGTATGGGACCACTCTCTTCAGTAAAAATGAAAAGAAGTATTCGTCGAGGAGTTAGATTTTCTGCATTTGACTGCTTTAATACCCCTTCCTCATTCACTCGAGGGCCTATCGTGCGATGGATTGGTTTACGGTTATTTACATAACCAAAGAACTCCTTGGGATTATCGTTGCAAAGTATCGCCATGCAGAGCTCCTCGGCACGCTTTGCTGCCCTTATGCTGGATTTCACTCTTATCGCTAGCCTACGGTACTCGTCAAAGTCTCCAGAAATTTTTGACTGTCGCTACACCATTCTTTTCTCTCTCAGCAGTTGACCAATTTCTCGATTAAACCACTTTGGTTGAACAGAAGACCGACAAATGCTTTTCAAAGGGATGAATCGTAATTGAAGACTCATGAAGGTAGTTTGAAATCTATTCCACGAATCCTTAACATCCTCGCACACTTCTAGCCTCGCACCAGTCAATCCAGCACGAAGACCTGCAAAGTCTGCTCTTCTCAAATCAAGTTTCCTCAATTTACTAGTCGCAGACTCTATCTTAGGGACCTTGACTATAAATCTGACTAGTCGGTGATCACTGCTATTGAGCTCTTCGCCTACCGAGAGATCCTCAACGATGTCATCCTTATAGGTGACAACCAAGTCGAGGGTAATATTTCCTCTCGACGGCTCTCTCACCCATTGAGTCAGGAATTCGTTGTTCGCGAACTCCATGACTAATGCGTTCTCGTCACAATGTTCTCTCGTTTCCCAGTCAACTTGGGTATTGAAATCACCCATAGGGATGCACACAATGTCTTGAACAAGTTCACCAGGTAGCTGGTACAAATCCCTGTACCTTTTCAACGAGTTGGGCAAGGGGTCTGTATAGCAGCTGGGTCCTTTATCTGGCAAGACTTATATCTAGGTCAACTCCTAGTAGCTCGTGGTCCGATACAATGTTGCAGTTCGTCAATTTGAGTGTATCATTGACATACATCACACCGCCACCCTCTCTGTCTGGCCTATCTTTTTGGAAGACTTGGTAACCGGGAATCGTGAATTCACCTTTAAAATCTCGGGTTGAGGTTTTTACCCTACGACTCTGTTATAGCTACCATTTTAGGTTCTTCCGTCGCTACTAGGCCACGATGTTCAAGAATCTTGTTCCTGATCGATCTCGCATTAAACAGAAGAACTTTCAGGGAGTTCCCTAATGTAGAACTCCTTACGCTCTTCAGTTTTCCGGCTTATTTGTTGGCAAAGGGGCACTTCTCTTTACGACCTCTGAGAAGGTCGTTCCAGGAGTGACAACGGCGTACCTGCGTACGTCCGCCCTTACTCTGGGCCGGACACTCCTTTGTGTCCGCTCTACGACATCCTATATCATGTTACAGAGTACAGACTTTCCTTTAAAGGAAAGATGCACTCCACATCTTTGGAGCTAATTCTTACTGACCTTGATAGAAAACTGCTTAGATGAAAGTGATCGTTACCATGCACTGTGGACTGGGGAAACGGGAAAGTCTATTCTGATATGTTAATTTCGAATTGGGTTGTATAAAGGTTTTGATTGTTTGCTGGTTTGGAGGAGTCGTACTTTGATTTTGAGGTAACCGTATTGGTATCAAAGGTCGTATAAAAATGTATTTTGGGCGAGATGCATAATTTTCTCATGCGGGTAATTGCCTACTGGCTCTTAACTAACTTTGTAAGAGCTTGCAAAGATGTCAGCTGCTACACTACTATATCGTCTGAATCTACATCTTTGATGGACTTACACTGATTAGCAGTAGACTGACAAGCAGCGAAGAAAATATCTAACTTTTGTGTACTGGGCAATTGTTCTTCCAGACGCTTTGCTATTTTCTTGGCAAGTTCCTTGTAGGCATGTCCACTGAGGTTTTTTTTCCGACATCTTTAATCTGCCAAGAAAAATAAAAACAATCGGTCAGCATGCTGCAGCAGCAGGGTAAGTGAGGCCTATTGAAAAGAATATCGCAGCCCTTACTAGAACCCTATTTATCGCAGTAAGAAGAAAGCTAGCTCCATCTACCAGAGTCGCCCTTCGAGCTGATATCAAAGGGGGAGACATCTGCTGCTCCAAACGACCGACGGAGTCTAACAGGAAATCCGTGGTATACAGGGTACAGTACAGCGACTATCCCTAGGCCGACTTTGGCGAGACACACAGGGGTATGAACACTAGAGTAAGGGAGCGCGAGCAGGATATTCGGGCAGGGTGGTTCAGCAACGCTCTCACCGAATACCTGCGAGATGTTGACCGCCGCATCAGCTGGGGGGAAGCGAGAGCAGTAGCGTATGCATCCAATAAAAGGAGGAGGAAGGCATTGTAAGCGGTATTCATAGCACGTCAAAATGCTTGCACACCAACTCTGGCTTTTTCAACACAAGTCGGAAAGTGGCCGTAAAATAGATGCATCCTTTACCGTAAAATAGATGCATAGGAACAACTTTGTGGCGCTGAACTGGCCCAGCTTCATCAGGAAACTCATCAATCAGCGACGATGGTCAGAGTAATGTTTACTCACATTCGTATATAAGTCGACGGTCCCATTCAATTTCTATTTAAGGAATTACCAACATCTTTAACACTTTCCTGAACACGGGTTACTTCCCCGAGGGTCTAAAGGTGGCCAAAATCATATTTATACCCAAGGCTAGTAAGACCTCAGATCAACTGGTAAATTACAGGCCAATCTCTCTCCTCGAGTTCGTTGATAAAATCTACGAAAAATTCCTAGAAAATCGGCTTCAAGACCAACTAGCCGAACTGGGAGCTCACATCAACCAGCAGCATGGGTTTCGAAAGGGGCCAGGAACGGAAACTACCCTCGCCCTCCTAACGGAGAAAATAGCCCAATGCAAAGCCGAGGGAAAGTACGTAGACGTGGTGCTGCGTGATGTACAGAAGGCCTTCGATAACGTTTGGCTAAGGGGTCTCCAATTCAAGATCTTGAACCTCCAGCTGAACCCACTCCTGGAAAAGGTCCTCTGTGACTATATCATCGAGTGAAAGGCTCAAATCTCCATCGAGGGCTTTTCAGGACCCGAATTCGAACTCGAGGCGGGAGTTCCACAAGGCAACTGTCTGAGTCCGTTGATGTACCTCGTGCGGGTTGACACGATGTATCTGCAATTTGCAGATGACATCACACAAATCGTCCCTAGTTCTTATAGGAACGCCCAAGATCAAGCAAGGGATACAGGTGCCGAAATAAACAACTTTAACAGATATGAAAGGATGTAGAAAATTAAAACCAACCGACAAAAAATCCAAATAATCTCAATGAACCGCTGGAAAATAGATGAAGTCATCGTGAATGATGACCTATACTCGTACTTTGAAGAGGGTAACGTACTGGGCTTACGGTTCACCAAGTCTGGGTACAAACCCCACATCAACACCAGAGTCTCCCTAGCCAAAAGGCAACTTCGGAAACTATACAGGTTCCGAAACCTTAACGTTCCAAACGCTCCGTCCTGGTGTACCCGGCAGTGATAACGCAGATAGCAAGTTGTACCTCTCTCAGGACGATGTAGAGAGTACAAAATAAACCCACCCTACTAATAGCTAAAGCTAGAAGAAACGACCGTATTAGGCAAGCAGACCTGCGCGCAAGAGCAGGGCTTAAGCTAATTAATACTGGAGTTCAAAGGCTAAGGAGAAAGATTTGGGAAAGGATACAGCAAACAATTATTCCACACTCGACAACTTCAACATTGCAATCCCGCAGCTGAAGCGACACGAAGTTCCAATGTCAGCATCATTCCCAAGCGGAAGAAACTGCGCGGGAGAGGCAATGAACCCGATTTTTAAATAAGAAAGATAGAGAAATACAAATATAAGACCGGAGAGAACCAAAAAAGAACAACCAATATGGACTAAAACCAAAAAAACGAAAACCGAACAAAGAAGAGATATGCCGAATAAGACAACATAAAATAAATAGATGAGAGGACAAACAATAAAAAGAATTGAAATGGCCATAAAAGGTGTAAAGAAACGAGAATTAAACAAAATAAATTGTCGAAGAGCCCATCAAAAGAAAATTAAATAAAAAGTATAAACTAATTTAAGAATAAAATAAAAATTAATAAAAGCGGCGAAATACCTACAAAAAGAAAGAGAAATAAAAATAAAATAATAATAGACGAAAATAAAAACAAATTTGAGTTTAAAATGAACATATTTTGACCTTATATATTGTAGAAAAACAACAGGAAAAAACGGCAAAATTAACACCCCCTTAATCAGAAAGAGTACCCGATGTCACGTCTATCTACCTAGAGTTGCAGTGTGTACTGTCACAGACAAGAAATTAAAGTTGGTAAAAAAGACATAGACCTTTCGTAGTGTTTTCTTCATGGAGAAGGCGCGCTTTAGACATGAGTTCCTCTTTGAATTTCTTTTTTCTTCTAAATTCTTTATTTAAATATGAGTTAAGTTCTTTGACGGTTAACCGTTGGCTGTCTGCCTGGCAGGAATTAGTATACTTTGTAAGGGTCATGTTTTATAAAGGAATGGTTATATTCAACAGCAGAAGAGGTATCGTTTAGCTTCTTGAGAACTTTTTTAATTTCCATCGGTTACTATTTCTTGAGTGAGAAGAAAAATAGATCGTAAATGATTATTTTAACTCATTATTTATTATTTGCCCGAGGCACCTTTCGACCAAATTGGTCATCTTCTGGGGCTACACCGCTAAAAATATGAAGAAATTCAGCTATGTAAATACAACATATATGTAGACACTATACAAGCTTACAGAGGAGCAACACTGAATATATCTTTTTAATATAAAAATACAAGGCAATGGCTTCGCCACTAAGATTAAAATTTGAAATAAAAAAAAAAGCAACATGGTTAAATTTTTAAAATTTTTCCGAACTTCGCATATTATAATAATTTAAAAAATGAACTCTAAACTAAATTTCCCCCCTTCCAAAATATCACGTTGTTAAAATAAGGTTATAGAAGAAGATATATAAAAATAAATTTTCTGAACTTCACCATTTGTATTTCTTTGGGTTTTAAAAAATTCACAAAATTGCGATACTTATATTTATTTCTGAACTTCACCATTTTGTTTTTTGATATTATAAAAGAATTATTAGAAATAACTTTGATAAAAAAACATAAGGTATAGCCAAACTAAGATGAAATTATTATTTAAATACTTAAAAAACCCCTCCTTCTTAAATTATAGAGTTAATGATGATAAAAAATGACTTTGAGTTAAAAAAGAAGAAGTTTAAAATGAACATATTTTGACCTTATATATTGTAGAAAAACAACAGGAAAAAACGGCAAAATTAACATCCCTCTATCAGAAGGACTACTCGATGTTACGTTTATCTACCTAAAGTTGCAGTGTGTACTGTCAGAAACAGGAAATTAGACGTGAGTTCATCTTTGAATTTCTTTTTTCTTCTAAATTCTTCATGTTTACTTAAGTAGAAATTCAAAAAGAACGAAGGAACAAGCATAACGATAAAGATATTTACCCCACTATATACAAACCCAACCAATGAAATAACCAGTCAAGACACCATATTGATACCCTAATAAGACAACCGAATTTAAACAACCTAAATAGGAAGAAACAACCGACTAAGAAGACAACACAGATCAAAAGTGTAAACAGAAATAATGCAAACAAAATTAACTAAAAGTGTAATAAGTCAACTATATTAAAAAGTTCAACAAAAATGATAGTGAAGTGGAAGTTAAGAGTAAAACAGAAATAATGCGAACAAAATTAACTAAAAGTGTAATAAGTGAACTATGTTAAAAAGTTTAACAAAAATGATAGTGAAGTGGCAGTTAATAGTAAAACAAGTGAACAAAGTAAAATTAAAGTGAAGAAGTGATAACAACAAGAGAAAGTGAAACAAAGTAAGGAAAGTAAAAATAAGTAACATAACAATAAATAAGCAAAGCTCAGAGCTAAGATAACTCAAAACGGCATGAATGTTACAATAAACACATGAATGAAAGATGAAAAGAATAAGGAAACAGAGATTAGACGGTCCTCCCGCTTCTGTATGAGGAACATAAGTGCTAAAGTGAGAAAAGAAGTAAGCATGATGAATGATGAGTAAATGCATGACGGTGTTTCGTAATCAACGTTAATCAGCAGGTCCCTCTTGTCCCTCGGACAAGGGTATTCCACCCTTTCCACCTTTGACTACCGAAGTTGCTCACTCTGCCTCCTCACCAATCTGTCCTCTTTTAACTAAAAACTTTCCGTCTCCCAAAATAAACCCTCTTCTAAAGCTTGTTCCGGACTTCCCATTAAGCACTTCACTATCGGTTCACTTGAACTGATGTCAAAAGAAGTGTGGGGAGTTTCTCCAGGAGCAAGTCGGCCGCGGGCCTCCTCCTCTTCTGTGCACCCCAGATCGTGGGAAGGGTACAGAGGGGAGGAGTAAACACGAAACGTATCTTTTCTCCCCCGTAAAAAAAATTCTTTCACTTTCTGCCAAATCCTCACTCCACTCATTACATCGGCAAAGGAGGCAAGAACATTTCCAAACGCTCCGAAGATGATCGAATAAGATCGAAAGTTTAGCAATTTAGTCTAGTTTTTACCAAACACATTCATTTAAAAAAAAGAGATGAATACTGGACAAGTGATCCACCATCTACAAGATGGAATAAAAAAGATAGTTAGAAGAAGAGAAAAAGTTGCCAAAGGAAATTAATTAAAGTAAAATACACAATGGTCTTCAACAAAATTTGCATATATATATATATATATATATATATATATATATATATATATATATATATATATATATATATCTCATATATGGGAGGTCCCAAAAAATTCATGCTAATAAATAATACTATCTCACACAGGGGCGCCATGCAAGCCAAAATCTGCGGGGGCACAATTAAAATATATAAAAAAATCTAAGAGGCCTAAATTCACAGATTAAATGTTAATTCATTCAGCGAATAAAATTAATAATACCACATAATAAGGTCACAAATGATTTGATATAATCATTGAAAGGAAGAAGAGGGGTTTCTTCCCTCAGGCCATCCGTCTGATAAACTGCGAACCATACTGTAAGACAGCACAACTCTAAAAACTAAATGTCTTTATCTCGCAAATTAATTGCGTTTCATTTTTACACGTCTGTAAAAGGACATTTGCTCTATTAACTACTTCGACAGCAACCGCTTTCTCTCTCTCTCTCTCTCTCTCTCTTTCTTTCTCTCTCTGGGCCGTAAGGCCCGTGTGATCTGTGTATCTATGTAACTCTATCTATGTAACTCTCTCTCTCTCTCTTCGAGATTGCCATCGGACACCTTCGAGGATTGCGCCAAAATTACCCCGCTTGTATGGACCGTAAGGTCTTATAGGATACTTATTTTCTTTGTAGCTCGTTGTATCTCTCTCTCTTTCTATCTCTCTCTCTCTCTCTCTCTCTCTCTTCTCTCTCTTCTTTCTATATCTCTCTCTTATCTCCCTCTCTCTCTCTCTCTTTCCTCTCTCTCTCTCTCTTTTTTTGATAACGAAAATAGAGGGAGAGGTGACGCCCCCTTGTCGCGGGAAGAGAGCTTGTGTGGACCTTGGACTTTTCGAGCTATGTCGGCGGGGGTACCTCTTCTGGGTACCCCTGGTAGGGCTTCCCTTGTCGATTTGGTCGGAAACGAGGTTCCAGACTAAGTGCGTCATTCCTTTCTTTTTCTACTCTATCCCTCTCTTTTTTTTACTTTTATCCTATCTCCTACTCATACAAAAAGAAAAAAAATGCCTACTCCTATCGTGTCACTCTTTCCCTTTCTTCCTCTATCTACCTATAATGACCTGGCAGCTACCTCATGCGTCAGAAGAGAGTCTTTGGAACCTCTATAAGCAACGCCAATCGACGCTCACTGGTTGCGAGAGACTAGGACTAGAGGTGTCCTAGGCGTTGGGGAACGATGAATGGGATGAGGGTAGTGCCTCGTTAACCCCTTCCCTGGCGCGTAATTATTGACCGCTCCCAGTGCCCGTTGACGGGTGCTTATGGTAGCATTGGTCCGAGGTGATGCCCCTTTGTTCCCATGTTGGTTGCCAGGCCAATAAAAAGCCTTGGGTCGAGTCTCTTGGTGTGGCGGGATATCCATTGAACGCTACTCCGAGATCCTGGCCGTTGTGAAGGGAACTAGTAGGAGTTTAGTACGGGGCGTGCCTCGTTGTTGTTCACCTGGTGAGAAATCAATGGCCCCTTCGGGGACCGTCGGTGCTGCTTGGTTGGGAGCCACGGCACGCCGAGGTTTGACGACTCGGTCAGACGAACAGCAACACATGGAGCGTGCCTTCTGAAAGATCCGAAACCTCTCCGATCGATAGGTGGGAGCGACTCACGCTGGGAGAACTCACCAACTCCCCTTTTTATCATTGATTGGTAACGAGTTTTCAGAGAGAGAGAAAGCGATCAAAATGACAGGCAAAAAAGGATCCGTTCGTCTCAAACACAACTGTGCAATATGCCAGTTAGAAAAGTGGTGCGTTGACTTTCCGGAGGGCTGCTACTCAAAATGCAGCCCTGAAAGTATCTGCACTACTTGCATATTGACGCGAGAGGTGAAAAAATTAAAAGACCTCTATAGAGCCTCAGAGGAGAGAGCTAAGGTCCTTGAGGGAAAGTTGGAGAAGCTTGAAGCCCTTAACGTAGCTCAGGTTCGATGCCTAGAAGAGGCGCCGCCCACTGACGTGTCGGAATCCCCTGGTAATGAAGCGAACATTCCGGCATCATCTGAGGCTAAGCCAGCTGAGGCGAGAGAAAAGGAGAAAAAGAAGAAAGGAGAAACGAAGAAAAAAAAGAAAAAGAAGATAGTTGAAACAAAAGTAGAACCCAAAATAGAAGAAAAACAGATAAACAAGAAGAAAAAGAAAGATAAGAATGTGGAGAGTAAAGAGGAAAAGGGGAGGCCTCTTCCACAAGGGAAGACCCCGTCTTCAGAGACCAAGTGTCCGAAGGCCACCCTAATTGGTGACTCACAAACACGGGATCTGCAGCCGCTGCTAGCGGCCCGCCTTCGCACTAGCGTGAAGGTAAGCTGCCTGTCAGGACGGGGTAACCACACCATCAGAGTAGAGGCAGAGAAAGCTCAGATTTCTGAGAATTCAGTTGTTGCTCTGATGGCGAGCGGTAACGACCTCTACCTCAGAGGATGTAAGGTTGGCCTCAGTGGCAAGACCATCCAAACAGTGATAGGAGCCGTGGACGACATAGGGCTCAAAACCCGCAAACGTGTGGTGGTTGGGATGCTTCCGAGAAGAGGTCCATCCCAAACCGCTCACGAAAGAAACGTCGCAGTGAACAGAAGGTTGGCGGATCTCTGCACGGCAGAAGGAGTCTTCTTCGTGGACCCCTATCGTACCTTTATCGGTAGAGACGACCTCTACCAAAGGGAGGGGTACATCTCTCCTTTAAAGGGAAGGCCTTTCTTACCAATCTAATTAAAGATGTCGTGGAACGCACCCAAAGGAGCGTTCGAAACAGAGCGAAAGCAGACGTGCGCCAGCATGCCCGTGTCACTCCTGCAACGACCTTCTCGGAGATCGTCAAAAAAGTGTGATCACGAAAACAGAGAAGCCGGGAAACGGAAGAGCGTAGGGAGTCCTACACTAGGGGACTCCCTCAAAGTTCTTCTGTTCAATGCGAGGTCAATCAGGAATAAGTTTCTTGAGCTCAGTGGCCTCGTAGCAACAGAGGAACCTGAGATGGTGTCTATAACGGAGTCGTGGATAAAAACCTCAAGCCGAGATTTTGAAGGTGAATTTATGATTCCCGGTTACCAGCTCTTCCTGAAAGATAGGCCAGACAGAGAGGGTGGCGGTGTGATGTTGTATGTCGAGAATACTCTAAACTCGACGGATTGCAACATCGTATCCGACCATGAACTACTTGGTGTTGACCTAGAGATAGGTCCTGCCAAATACAGGACCCTGGTGCTTTATAGACCTCCTGCCCAACACATTGAAAAGGACAGATATCTGTATCAGCTACTAGGAGAACTTGTCGAAGACAGAGTGTGTATCGTCATGGGTGATTTCAACACACAAGTTGACTGGGAAACCAGAAAACCATGTGGCGAGAACGCACTACTCCTGGAGTTCGCGAACAACGAGTTCCTCACTCAATGGGTGAGAGAGCCAACGAGTGGAAACAATATCCTCACTTGGTTTTCACCTCTGAAGATGACAATGTTGAGGACCTCTCTGTTGGCGAAGAGGTCGGTGGCAGTGACCACCGACTAATTAGATTTGTAGTCAAAGTCCCGAAGGCAGTGCCTGCAACTAGTAAATCGAGGAAACTCGATTTGAAAAGGGCAGACTTTGCAGGTCTTCGTGCTGGACTGACTGACACGAGGCTAGAAGTGTGCCATGCTGTTGAAAACTCGTGGAACAGTTTCCAAACTACATTCATGAGTCTTCAATCCCGTTTCATCCCTCTGAATTGTCCCTGTCGGTCCGCTGTTCAACCAAAGTAGTTTAATCGAGAAATCGGCCAACTGCTTAGGAAGAACAGAACTGTGTACCGGCAATCGAAGATTTCGGGTGACTTTGACGAGTACCGGAGGCTAGCCAGGAGATTGAAGTCCAGTATAAAGGCGGCTAAGCGGTCTGAGGAACTCCGAGTGGTGAGACTCTGTAAAGAGAATCCCAAGGAGTTTTTTGGATATGTGAACAGCCGTAAACCAATCCGTCGAACGATTGGCCCTTTGAGAAATAAGGAGGGGGCATTAAAGCACTTAGATGTAGCAAATGCTGACCTCCTCAACGACTACTTCTCTTCAGTGTTTACTAAAGAGTGTGGTCCCATCCCCCAGCCAATGGATTCCTACTCGGGGGAAAAGCTGGAGGATATGGACTTCACCGAAGGAGAAATAAAAAAGAAAATCACTGACCTAATGACGAATAAGTCACCTGGCCCGAATGGGTTTCTACCTAAGGTGTTAAAAGAAGTGCGCGATCAAGTGTCAAGACACCTGACCGCAATCTTCAACATGTCAATCCGAACCAAATGTGTTCCTAGAGACTGGCGTGAAGCGGAGGTGACTCAAATCTTCAAGAAAGGAGACCGAAGCCAACCGTCAAACTACCGACCTATCAGTCTGACTTCGATAGTCGGTAAACTCATGGAGAGCATCATGGTGGACAAAATGACGTCGTATTTAGAGTCAAACCTGCTACTGAGGAGTTTCCAGCACGGCTTCCGAAGGCAACAGTCATGCCTAACGAACCTTGTGGAATTCTTCCACTCCGTGTTCAGTGAGCACGATCGGGACAAGGCGGTGGACGTGGTGTACTTAGACTTTCAGAAAGCCTGTGATAAGGTACCACACCGCCGCCTTCTTCGGAAAGTGCGAGCGCTGGACATAGACGGAAAAGTAGCCGGCTGGATCGAGAACTGGCTAAGTGGCAGACGGCAACGGGTGGTGGTGAACGGACAAGCTTCTGAGTGGGTGCCCGTTACTAGCGGGGTGCCTCAAGGTTGTGTCCTGGGACCACTACTAATCATCTACGTCAACGACATGGACGGTGACATGGTTGCCAAGATTTCAAAATTTGCCGACGATACCAAGCTTGGTATGAACGTTGCAAAGGATGGAAATACTGCCCGCCGGCAGGAAGATCTTGGGAAGATTGGAGGGTGGTTGGACACGTGGCAAATGCCTTTTAACGTGAACAAATGCAAAGTGATGCATATCGGCCACATAAATCCTTAATCTCAGTATATCCTTAAGGGCACTGCTATCGAATCCACTGACACTGAGAAGGACTTGGGTGTAACAATCACTAGTGAGCTCAAGTTCTCGAAACAGTGTATCGAGGCAGAAAAGAAAGTTCAAACGATGCTAGGTTACATAAAGCGCCAGTTTGGATACCGTAACAAGGAGATAGTACTTTGTCTGTACAACTTTCTCGTTCGGCCGCACCTGGAGTATGCCGTACAATTTTGGAGTCCTTCGTTCCGAAAGGATATCGAAAGGTTGGAACGCGTACAAGCCAGGGCAACCAAGCTGATTCCCTCTATCCGACATAAAAGTTATGAGGATAGACTAAGGGAATTAAATCTGTTCTCGCTGGAAACCCGTAGACTGCCTGGTCAGCTCATCGAAGTTTTCAAAATACTTCGAGGGTTCGACAATGTTGACTACCGGGATATTTTCACACTGAGTGAGAATAGAACGCGTAATCACGGCTTCAAACTTGAACTGAAGCGTTACAACCGCAATCTGTGTGGAAATCTTTTCACTTACAGTATCTGCGGTAAGTGGAAGGCACTTCCAGTGGAAGTTGTCAACAGTAAATCTGTTGACCAGTTCAAGTCAAGACTAGCTAAAGTCTTGAAAAGTGGCCGTTTAGGGACGCAAAACAATTGAGCAGCCATGTGCCTGCTCGATTTTTTAGTCCAAAGGTACCCTCTTTAAATGGACCGTAAGGTCTCCTAGGGTACTCCCTTTCCTTGTTACTCCTTGTTACACACTCTCTCTCTCTCTCTCTCTCTCTCTCTCTCTCTCTCTCTCTCTCTGAGTTGCTTGTAAGCCTCGCTTGAGTGCATTTGTGCGCAGTGTTATTCCCGCTCTTTATACATAGTGTTTACAATCATTTTTCTTTATAATCGATTTTTTTCACGTTTCTCAATTTAGCATATTCAAATACTTTTTTTTGTAAATGCAAATTCTTTATCGAGTGCTTTCCTTATATTTTTTAAACTGTTAATGTGAATACGTGACCTTGTGTGGTCAGGAATTCGAGACTTTTTGCGGTCTGTTTGCCCCATTTTTCCTGAAAGAATATTTCCCTCCACAGAAAAACAGTGAGTATGACTTTTATATTTTCTTTTTGGTACTTTCTCCCGTTTTCTTATTACCCCAATAGATATTCATTTTATTTTTCTTCTCAAGAATTCTCGTTAATCGCGGGAATTTTCTTTTATTTATTGAAATTCATTATTGCTTTTTTTTCTTATATCATCTTGCCTCCCTTTTTCATTGAGTGACTTAAATATATTTATTCTGCTAAGATTTTCTGAGTTTGCAGGATATTGCGACAATATTATTTAGGGTTTCGTTTTGGTTTCGTTAGTTTGCTCCTTGACTCCTGAGTCTGAGGGTCTTAACCAATCAGGGAGCGAGAAATAAGCGACAGGCGCCGGTTTGTCTGCATTCCAATCATCATATTCTCACCCTAACAGGTTAACATAACATAACATAATTACACGGATGAAAAAAGCCACAAGGGCTTATCAAAGGTCATCCGCCTCCGTCAAAACCCACCCACAAAAAGCACCATCACCAGGGGAAGACAAAAGCAAAGTCCCCCACAATATAATATAACAGATGACAAAAGCCACAAGGGCTCATCATAGGTCATCCGAGTCAAACAGCCTCTTTTTTAAGGCACCCAAACTCCCAGGAAAACTACATCCAGAGGATTGCATCCAGAAACAAGGGTATCACCAGTCAAGGCTTGTCAACAACTAAATCATGCAGCTATAGATATATACAAACAATATTAATATATACAAAACTTAGGAACAATCACAACCTTCCCTTCCCATAAACTCATCCAACCTACTCTTAAATACATTTAGATTTGGACTACCTACTACCCTCTGCGGCAATTTGTTCCAGAAGTCTACCACTCTATTGGTGAAAAAATATTTTCATAAATCCAACCTATTTGACACGTGGGTTTTTTGTTGTTTTTGTTTTGTTTGTTTTTTCCATAATTTTCTTAAATTGTCGCTTATATTTTCTTTTATAAGAAATCCTCTCAAAAGAGTATTTATATTTTGCGATAATCTTTAAAAGTGCATAAATTGTATTGTGTATTAATTTATCAAATATAAAGTGAAGTGTGATATTCAAATTATTCAAGTAGTATATTTCATTGGTGCAATATATAACGTTGGAAGTCGAGTGTTAAATAAGGTGTGAATAAGTGTGCTCAAACATATGTGTAAATTGTGAACTTGAAGATAAGTGAATATATTTACGAATTAACGAAGATGCCTGGAGCTTAAAGACTAAAGCACTGTTGCATTAAATGCAAAAGTACGAAATGGATAATAGATTTCCCTGAGCAAACTTTTGAAAATATTACGTCAAGAAGTGTGTTCGAGATTTGTAAGATGCAGGAAAAACATGAAAACGAAAAAGCAAAGTGGATGTCTGTAATAAACAACATGGAAAACCGAATCAATGCACTCGAATTAAAAAAGTGCAATTGTCGAGCAGCAGAAGAAACCAGAATTGCTCGAGTAGATCTAAAAGTCGTGAAATTAGAACAAGAGGTAGCACTACTCACTGACAAAGTTGATAATACAAAAATAGAAAAGGAAACTTTTATTCAAGTCAGAAATAAGCGTCCATTTAAACCAATAATACGTGAAGAATCAATAGTTTCAACCCAAAATAGATTTGAGGTACTGTCAACAGAAGAAGAAGAAGAAACGTAATTAGTTGGTGATTCGATAATTCATAATCAAATAGATCACTTTGGAAGTTGGAACATCCAGAAACGCAAATGCCGCTGCTATCCAGGAGTAAAGATCAACCAAGTAACGGAACATATAAGCAACTTCGATATAAAGAGCAAAAAGAGTGGAATCATAGTCAATGTTGGAAGCAATGATGTGTTCAACAGAATAAACTATAAAGGTTCAGAAAGCATAATGAAAGACTACACGAAAATGATAAAAACAATTAAATCGAAAATGGATAATGCAATTGTTGTTGGCGTACGACCCAGAATACATGAGAAATATGAAAATCTAAGTCGAGCTATTGGGATTAATCAACGTCTGGAAGATCTTTGCAGAAAGGAAAATGTGAAATTAATTGACTTCTGGCTATTATTCTTCATGCATAACAGTAACATGTTTTCTCAAGACGGGATCCATCTCTCCAATAATGGAAAGAAAAAATATGGGGAATTGCTGCAAACAAACCTACGAAACTTTCTGAATAATAAAGCATCACAGTATCGAGTATCGTAGGGAAACGACCAAAACCTCCCAAAAGAAGAAATCAGATAAATACACTAAAAACTATATTATTCAATGCGAGATCAATTAGAAACAAATTTACAGAGTTTAGAGCACTGGTAGCGATTAAGAAATACGACATTATCGGAATAACGGAATCGTGGATTCACTGCCACTCAAGAGATATTATTTCAGAATTTCAACTACATAATTACAAGTTATATCATAAATATAGAATACAGAGAGAGGGTGGAGGTGTTCTTTTGTATGCCCGTGAAGATTGCATCCTATAGAATGTAGCGTTGACTCTAATTTTTAAATAATAGCAGTTAAACTAAACCAAAAAAAGAATATGTAT
This sequence comes from Ceratothoa steindachneri, assembly GCA_963969495.1. Taxonomy (NCBI): domain Eukaryota; kingdom Metazoa; phylum Arthropoda; class Malacostraca; order Isopoda; family Cymothoidae; genus Ceratothoa; species Ceratothoa steindachneri. The sequence continues at coordinate 217,833,978 of OZ018317.1, forward strand.
GTCAATTTGGTTTACAGGAAGTCAGACCAACTTCAGGAGATAGATGATCAATTTTATGAATTCTTGACCAACATCTGTAAAGACAAGCTATCATTAATCATTGGAGATTTTAATTGTGCTAAAATGAACTGGCCCAAAAAAAACTGCTGACTCAGAAGGCCAAAGATTGCTTAGTTTTATTGATGAAAATTACCTAACTCAGTGGGTAAAAGAAGCAACAAGAGTTACAAGGAGTTACAAGGAGTTAAAAGGAAAGAGAGTACCCTAGGAGACCTTACGATCCATTCAAAGAGGGTACCTTTGGACTAAAAAATCGAGCAGGCACATGGCTGCTCAATTGTTTTGCGTCCTTAAACGGCCACTTTTCAAGACTTTGTCTAGTCTTGACTTGAACTGGTCAACAGATTCACTGTTGACAACTTCCACTGGAAGTGCGTACACTTACCGCAGATACTGTAAGTGAAAAAATTTCCACACATATTGTGGTTGTAACGCTTCAGTTCAAGTTTGAAGCTGTGATTGCGCGTTCTGTTCTCACTCAGTGTGAAAATATCCCGGTAGTCAACATTATCGAACCCTCGAAGTATTTTGAAAACTTCGATGGGCTGACCACGCAGTCTACGGGTTTCCAGCGAGAACAGATTTAATTCCCTTAGTCTATCCTCATAACTTTTATGTCGGATAGAAGGAATCAGTTTGGTTGCCCTAGCTTGTACGCGTTCCAACTTTGCGATGTCCTTTCGAAACGAAGGGCTCCAAAATTGTACGGCATACTCCAGGTTCGGCCGAACGAGGGCGTTGTATAGACAAAGTACTATCTTTTTGTTACGATATCCAAACTGGCGCTTTATGTAGCCTAACATTCTTTGGGCTTTCTTCTCTGCCTCGATGCACTCTTTCGAGAACTTGAGGTCACTAGTGATTGTTACACCCAAGTTCTTCTCAGTTTCAGTGGATTCAATAGCAGTGCCCTTAAGGATATAATGAGATTGGGGGTTTCTGTGGCCGATATGCATCACTTTGCATTTCCCCACGTTAAAAGGCATTTGCCACGTGTCCGACCACTCCCCAATCTTCCCAAGATCTTCCTGCAGGCGGGCAGTATTTCCATCCTTTGCAACGTTCATACGAAGCTTGGTATCGTCGGCAAATTTGGAAATCTTGGCAACCATGTCACCGTCCATGTCGTTGACGTAGATGATGAATAGTAGTGGTCCCAGGACAGAACTTTGAGGCACCCCGCTAGTAACGGGCACCCACTCAGAAGCCTGTCCATTCACCACCACTCGTTGCCGTCTGCCACTTAGCCAGTTCTCGATCCAGCCGGCTACTTTTCCGTCTATGCCAAGTGCTCGCACTTTCCGGAGAAGGTGGCGGTGTGGTACCTTGTCAAAGGCTTTCTGAAAGTCTAAGTAAACCACATCCACCGCCTTGTCCCGATCGTGCTCACTGAAAACGAAGTGGAAGAATTCCACAAGGTTCGTCAGGCATGACCGTTGCCTTCGGAAGCCGTGCTGGGAACTCCTGAGTAGCAGGTTTGACTCTAAATACGACGTCATTCTGTCCACCATGAGGCTCTCCATGAGTTTACCGACTTTCGAAGTCAGACTGATAGGTCAGTAGTTTGACGGATGTCTGGGGTCTCCTTTCTTGAAGATCAGAGTCACTTCCGCCTCACGCCAGTCTCTAGGAACGCATCCGGTCCGGATTGACATGTTAAAGATAGCGCACAGATGTCGTGATACTTCATCGCACACTTCCTTCAACACCTTGGGTAGAAACCCGTCCGGTCCAGGGGACTTATTCGTCTTTAGGTCAGCGATCTTTTTCTTTATTTCTCCTTCGGTGAAGTCCATTGCCTCCAGCTTTTCCCCCGAGTAGGAATCCGTTGGCTGGGGGGATGGGACCACACTCTTTAGTAAACACTGAGGAGAAGTACTCATTGAGAAGGTTAGCATTTTCTGCATCTGAGTGAGTTAATGCAGCCTCCTCGTCCACTAAGGGCCCAATCCTACGATGGATTGGTTTACGGCTATTTACATAGCCGAAGAATTCCTTGGGATTCTCCTTGCAGAGTTGAAAATATATTGGATTTAGTTTTAACATCAGACGATGAATTAATTTCAAATTTAAATGTAGGAGACAAAATAGGTAACAGTGATCATAACGCAATCGAATTTGAAATTAATACCCCACACGTTCGAAGAAATGTCAGCATCACTAAACTAAATTTCCAAAAAGCCAATTTTGCCGGTTTAAGAAAGAGCTTGAGCTATACGATTAATAATGAAGAAAGCAACGAATCATGGCGTGAATATAAAACCAATCTTCTAAACAAACAGTCTCAATTTATACCAATGACTGTTTATAACGCTAAAAATGTCAACAAACCTAAATGGTTATCTGCAGAAATTATGAAACTTATTAGAGACAGAGATAAAGCCTACAAAATGCTCAAATTTAAACGTAGCATAGAAAACATATATCATTATTTAGAACTGAGAAGAAAAGTTAAAACTAAAACCAAAAGAGCCAAACGAAATGAAGAAATGAGAGCTGCTCTAAGTGGAAAAAAAATCCAAAAGAGTTCTTTGCTTTAGTAAATAGCAGAAAACCAATTAAAAACACCATCGGCCCAATAAAAGATAAATATGATATTTTGCAATTTGACGATATTGATGTAGCAAATACTTTGAATGAATATTTTGCATCAGTTTTTACAAACGAGAGCATAACTAATGACCAAATAGAAACTAATAAAAAGGCTATCACCAATCCACTCGAATCGGTTAGATGCTCGGTCGATAGTACAAGAAAACCTATAGAGAAGATGAATAAATTAAAATCTCCGGGACCGGACAAAATATCTCCAAGAGTTTTAAAAGAAACCAAAGATCAAGTAGCGGAACAGCTAACGCAGATTTTTAATGTATCGTTAGAGAGTGGAATCGTGCCTCAAGGCTGGAAGATGGCAAATGTAACACCAATATTTAAGAATGGATGTAAAGAGACTGCTAGCAATTATCGCCCTATAAGTTTAACTTCCGTGGTTGGGAAACTCCTCGAAACACGCATTGCCGATAAAATAGTTGAGCACTTAGAAAAAAATAAATTATTAAATGAAACTCAGCATGGCTTCAGGAGAAAGAAGTCGTGCCTCACAAATTTATTAGACTTCTTTCATTATATAAATACTGTGTACGACAATAACAGATCTGTTGATATTCTGTTTCTAGACTTTCAAAAGGCATTTGATAAAGTTCCGCATATGAAGTTAATGTGTAAAGTAAGAGCCTTGCGAATAAAAGGAGAAATTGCAAAATGGATTGAGAATTGGCTCACTGATCGTAAACAGCGAGTAGTCATTAACGGACTAGCGTCAGAATGGGTTCCTGTTAGTAGTGGTGTTCCACAAGGTTCTGTCCTTGGGCCTTTGCTTTTTATTATGTATGTTAATAATATAGACGATGACCTGCTATCAAACATTTCTAAGTTCGCTGATGATTGGAAATTAGGAAAAGGAATAATAACTGAACAGGATGTCTTTGAATTTCAAAAAGATATTGATAAGATAGAAAGATGGTCGGCAGAATGGAAACTACCCTTAAATCTTAATAAGTGTAAAGTAATGCATATCGGTTATAAAAAGCCAAGAGCAGAATATAAACTTTTCGATAAAAAGATTACAGTAACTGAAAATGAAAAGGATCTTGGAGTCTATATCTCAAATGATCTTAAGTTTACTCGGCAGTGCATTGAAGTTGAAAAGAAAGCACAAAGGTTTTTCGGATATATAAAACGCCAATTCACATACAAAAATAAAACTATAATCTTGAATATGTACAATGCTTTGGTAAGACCCCAATTAAGAAAAGATATTGATAGATTAGAGAAGGTACAAGCAAGAGCCACAAAATTAATTCCAGAACTACTGTACAAAATCATAATTATGCAACAAGATTAGAAAGGTTAAACTTATTCAGCCTCGAAACAAGACGATTGAGGGGCCAATTAATAGAAGTGATCAAAATCTTGAAAGGAATAGATAACGTAGACTACAAAAATTGGTTCGAATTCAGCACATCTAATACAAGAAATAACGGAATGAAAATAATGCCGAAGCATTTTCAAACAAGTTTATGCGGAAACTCCTTTGCATACAAAATTGTAAATACCTGGAATCAGTTACCTGAAGATGTGGTTTCCAGTAATACAGTTGAAACATTTAAGGTAAGACTGGACAAAATTCTAAGAAATGTTAGATAATAAGTGACATGACATTGTATGTTGAAAAGATAAAGCGAATGCTCATATAAAAGATTAGTAAAATCGCTACCAAGGGATTCAGGGGGGGGGGGGGACTTTTAGTGGTATAATCAATTACAAATTCGAAGAACACATTTTACTCATACTATAAAATGATCATAACTATATTGTATAGTATTAAGAATAATAGTAATAAAAGAAAAATATATACATATATTAAAAAGCCTACATAGATACAAAAAATCTGAAGGGGCACGTGCCCCCTCATTTTTTATTGGCATGACGCTTATGATTTCACACAGGAGTGAGCACCAACTCTCTCAGATCCGATTTTTTCCCCCACACATCAGAAAATGTGGTTTATTGTAGTTTTGGGTCGTCAGTTAAGGTAAAATACTGAATTTAATAATTATATCTGAAAAATATCTGCATTTTAGACATGTTCATATAAGTGGCACTCGATTGTAACGGTTTAAAAAACGGGTTTTTTTATATATTTTATATTATTACTTCTTAACTCTTTCTGAATAGTAGAATATAAGTAGGGCTTAAAAAAAATATATAAACATAAACGGGTGTGAGATGTGTGTGCGTTAGGGAGGGGGGCTTCAGCCCCCTAGCCTCCCCTGGATCCGCGCCTGGCACTACTCGCTGTGACTCTGATCCATATCCTGTGTGTCCATATTTCAAAAATTAACTAACCCAATCGTGGGTCAGTATACGATCCCCGAAATTTCAAAGTTGCATGTTTCGAACAACGGTACCAAATGATAAATGTCATTTACGGATACGATTGCCTTTAAATCGAATCTAATCGTGTTGTCGTCGCTATCCGGCGGCTCCCCAACTTTTATGTTTTGTACTAAATTTTCATCCATGTTTAGAACTAGATCGAGGATATTTTTGTCTCTCTTTGGATCCTCGACCGTTTGAAAAAGGAATCTATCTTGTATTAATTTGTTTTGTTTTTCTCTCTTTTAATCAGTGTGGATATTATATAGTCGATGTTTGGAAAAATAAAATTACTCCATATGACTGTCATGTTTCTTATAATAAAGCTGGGTTACAAAAATAGATCTTTGGAAGTCGTCTAATTTTTTTAATCTGATTTAAAAGAGTTTTGCATCGCTGAATCCAAAAATGGCATCCATTTCCTCTGATCAGGTCAGGTTGTTGAACTAAGACTTAAAAAAAAAATCAGATCTTATAACTAAATCAATTACAATTTTATGACATTTCGGATTGATTTTTGTTAATATTTCTCATCCAAAATTTGTTTTTAAGATAAAAAACATAGTTTACTAAGATAATTTTTAATTAAATATTACAAATATTGATTAGTGCACCTTGAATGGTAGACATTCAGACCATGAAATCCGTTTTTTCGAGCTCATAGAATGCTCAGTGATAAGGATGTCTCTCTTCAGAGTCTCACACTAATCACCCATGATAACTGCATCTCAGCATCAATGATACCTGGTCTCCTTAACTGGGCACGACTTTATTTTTTTTTATATGCGACTTTGACTTTGCGACTCTTATTTTGGCCACCCCGATGGGACTTGGGACTTTTCTTTTCAGGTGCGACTTTGCTCAATTGAAAAGTAAACTTTGTAATTAAAACAGCCGCGGCAATTTCTTTCAAAAAAAGTCATCTTTGTTATTGTTCAAAGTCGCGGAAAATTGGCGGTGTGACTTTGTTTAGTCCGACTTTTTAAAACGTTTGCGACTTTCAACTTTGCGACTTAGAAATTCATAATACGGCAAAGTCGCAAAGTCGCAACTCGGTGCCGCAACGCCCAGCTCTGTTGGTCTCCATGTCTTTCATCTCCTGATGAAATCCCTCCCCTGCTCGTAGCTCATTTATCCCAGATTCTCAGTATATCTATCCATATGCGATAATAGGTAATACATTTTGATGCTAATGTTACATCCGAGGTTTGTGAAAGCAGTCAGCATATCTGTGACAAGTTCTGTAGAGTTCCTGGCCATCTTATTGCTAAGTATAGCAATGCCCTCTGGGGCATTCCTATATATAATAATGATCTTGGAGAAATTATGTTCATATATATATATATATATATATATATATATATATATATATATATATATATATATATATATATATATATATATATATATATATATATATATATATATATATGTATATATATATATATATATATATATATATATATATATATATATATATATATATATATATATATATATATATATCCCAAAAAGTACAGTACAGTGGTGCCCTGTCTTCGAGTTTATTTCTACATATGTCCAATGAAAATCATCAAATTGATATTGATAATGGTAAAATGTTTATAAGTCTCAGAATTATATACATCGACGCTTAATTGAATCGGCACTTATAAAAAAATTCCCAACTTTAATACTTCCGACGGCGAATTCAATACTAATACCTTAATAAGCAAGAAATTCATAGTTCCGTTTCTCAAAAATGCTGACACATTCTCGCGTAATCCACCTTAGCGCCACTGATTTATGTGTTTGTACGTTAAGCAACCTTTGTATCTCACTTGTTCACGAGCGATTGACAATGACGGAGGTCTCCATCGAAACATGGTTTCGCATATAAAATTAGTCCTATTATTGTGGTTTTATATATATATATATATAGTTTTCTTCCAATGTCGATTTCTCTTATATATAAAAAAATCCCTCTTGCTTCTGGTCTCAATGCTCATTCGCGTCAATTTCTCTTTCTCTCATATATATCTGAGGGTCAATTTTCTTTTGATCCTGTAATACGAAAGCAAATAAACAAAATAGTAAAATGTCAGCCCTTCAATATGTTTAGGCCTACCCCCCAGCCCTGATTAGCCACAAGTAGGGAATTAGGGGAAAAAAGAGGGTGTGATAGAACGATTTAATTTCAACTCCTACCCCGTATTATTTAAAACCACGATGCTGCCCACGTGCATCTTCGATTCGAGGCTTGGAGTCTTATCTCAGCTACCGGATGCCAATGTTTAAACAAGGAGGTTATCGTCCCCCCGTTCGCCCCCCATACGCCGACCTCGCCAGATCGAGTTAGGCTTATGAACAGATAAGGCATTGTTCCCCGGCCCGGCTGTGCGTTCCCTCCAAGCTTCCACTCCATTTTCCCCCACGCCAAGGAGATGTCCTGGCTATTTATATGGAAACTTTACCACTAAGATCAGATTGGAGATCCAGATTTTCGTCGCGAAACATCACCACGACCCTCTCTCCCTTTGTGCGCCAAGGGACCTCGACCTCGAGATTCACCATCACTTGTCCAGAAGGAGGACAATATTCCTTGAGTGCCAAAGGTTCGAGCCTTTCCGACGCCAAGTCCCAAGGCTTCCCCCCCCCCTGTTGTTCAAGGGAGAACAACATTAGAACAGCCATTGTTCGTTTTGAGCCCTTCGCCAAGAAACGGTTCTCTTCCCCCCCCCTGTTGTTCAAGGGAGAACAACATTAGAACAGCCATTGTTCGTTTTGAGCCCTTCGCCAAGAAACGGTTCTCATCCCCCCCCCTGTTGTTCAAGGAGAACAGCATTAGAACAGCCATTGTTCGTTTTGAGCCCTTAGCCAAGAAACGGTTCTCACCCCCCCCCCCTGTTGTTCAGAGGAGAACAACATTAGAACAGCCATTGTTCTTGAGCCCGTAGACAAGAGACGGTTCTCATCCCCCCCTTTTGTTCAGAAGAGAACAACCTATAACAGCCATTGTTCGTTTGGAGCCCTTCGCCAAGAAACGGTTCTCACCCCCCCCTGTTGTTCAAGGAGAACAACATTAGAACAGCCATTGTTCTTGAGCCCGTAGACAAGAGACGGTTCTCATTCCCCCCTTTGTTCAGAAGAGAACAAAGTAGAACAGCCATTGTTCTTCAAGCCGTTCGTCGAGTAACGGTTCTCCTTTCCAAGACGCCTCGTCAGGATCCTTTTATCCCCCCCTTCGGCTGGAACTCGCCAGCGGACCGAATATTCCTTCAAGTACCTTCCACTGCACCCTAATGAAAAGTTACGTAAGCCAAACGTCACCTTTTGAGTATTGATCCCTTTTGTCAATTCTATCCTGTGCTTTAAATTGTTTATCGAACCATCCCATCTCTTTAACTCCATATTTGTTTTACCTTTTTTTAATCCCTTAATTCCTTGGATTAGCCCGAGTCTCCACGACCCTTTCCAGTCTGTTTATGTCAATATTTTCCGTTTTTGTGTATTGTTTATAGTTATTATTAATAAAACTCTATTTTATTAATGATAGCAATATTATTATCCTTGAGCTCAGTTCCACTTCTTAAGCATATCGAAGATACATAATATCGGCCGCCAGACAGTAAACGCACTCTAAAGATAATTAAGGAAGTTCCCTCAACGAATAGTGTTATATATATATGGTATCGTCGGGAGTCATTCTACGACATATATATATATATATATATATATATATATATATATATATATATATATATATATATACTATTTAAATTTGGTATCAGGTGTGTAAGGTTTAACGCTATATCTTTGCAAACACTGGTCTCAGTCGAGTAAAGCATAGTGTTATTCGTTATAATAATAGAATATAGTAGTTCCCTTTTGTTTTAACGATTGATATCCCCTTTTTTTTTAAACTTAAGAAGCTGGAGTAGCTCAAGGAACGGTTATAATAATTTGTTTGTGTTTTTTTTGTGATTTTAGTCAGTGGTTATTTAGATTGAGAAACCAAGTACGAATAGGTCAGTGCCCATATTTAGGTAGGCTAATTCTATAGAGGCATAATTCTTGTTGCAAGGAATTTTAGTTGGTTGACTATTGCGCCCCCAAGTGCAAAGATGACTGAGTTCGATATCTTTAAAGCGCAAGGAGAATCCTTGGGACTTTCCGGAAAAGAACTAATTAAGTACATAAGAGAGGAATGGATAAGACAAGTGTACCTTCACCATCAGATTAAACTAGCTCGGATTGAAGAAAAATATCAAAGAAAAGAACGAGAAAGAGAAATACAACAAGAGGAACGAGAAAGAGAAATACAACGAGAGGAACGAGAAAGAAAAATACAACGAGAAGAACGAGAAAGAGAAAAACAACGAGAGGAACGAGAAAGAGAAATACAACGAGAAGAACGAGAAAGAAAAATACAACGAGAAGAACGAGAAAGAGAAAAACAACGAGAGGAACGAGAAAGAGAAATACAACGAGAAGAACGAGAAAGAAAAATACAACGAGAAGAACGAGAAAAAGAAATCCAACGAGAAGAAAGAAGGAAGGATTCGCGCCCCTTCCCAGGAAAGCTGACAAAGTTTCCGAGCCCCGTAAAACCCCCAAACTTCTTTCCCCAAAACCAACAACGGGACTCCAAACCTCCCGTTAAGACTTCTCCTCCATCTCTCTTCCCGAAGCGACCAACCATATGCTTCACCTGTGTTGTAGAAAACCACATGAGCTGGAATTGCCCCCAAAATTCTAGGCTTAAAAGCAGACCAGCCCACCAAGTTCACCAGATTAATGCAACCCCGGCTCCCCCGGTGGTGCAGACCCAAGCAGAAACTTCTCCCCCTCCGTCAGGCCACCAGGTAAATTTTGTTTTTGGTAAAAGTTCATCGGGAACTTTGAAATATGAGGAGGGCAGCGTAGACAGCTGCCGAGTATTGACTCTCGTCAGGGACACAGGATGTACGTGCTTCATCGTGTCCGACGAACTCCTCCCAGTGGCCTCTAACCACGAAAAATTTGCGGTGGTACATGACCAACTTGGGCGGGCGAACCGATTCCCCGTCGCTAGATGTTACCTGCAGTGTCAATATTATAATGGCTGGGCTGAAGTCATTGTAGCACCCATACAATTCTGTTCCGTACTTATAGGACAGAGCCCCCAAGTAAGTTTCGACCCTGTGTTTCAGGCCGCCCTTCCTCAATGCCGAGATAAGAAAGAAGCCCAGGAGCTCGTCCCCATCAGAACACCGATACCGTCCGATTTCTCGGAGACCCCTAACCAGGACTTTAGGACGGCAAAAGAGGAGTGTGAATCACTAACACCCTTAGGTAATAAGGCCCCAGACAAGGACACGGAGACTGTCCCTGGACCCCAAGAAAAAAAGAACCCCCAACGCGCCCATGGAGATACCTTCGTAGAACTGGACGAAGCATCGGCGCTTGAAGAGGATTGCCCCGCGGAGTCCCTTAATGTAATCCAGACAGTGTGCATCCAACCTGATGCCGATTACCCTCCTCCTTCCCTACCAGGCGAGTCTTTAGAACCCTCTGACCTGGATAGTGACGCGCAGCTGACACCACGTCCGAAGAGTCAGCTACAAGAACTAATTAAATGGAATCACCATTTACCCGCCCTATTAGATCTTTTTGAGCGACTGCGTAAAAATGGCCTCAGCATTGGCCCCAGCAAATGCCATTTTGCTCACGAAACCACCAAATATTTGGGTTTCAAAATAGGACAAAGCAAGTTAGGTCCCCACGAGAACAAGATTAAGGCAATCGCCCACATGCCCCTCCCGATTACAAAGAAGCCATTAAGATCGTTCCTAGGATCAGCTTCTCCCTATCAGCGATTTGTTCCGAATTTCGCTGCAATTTTGGCCCCCCTATGCCCCCTTCAGGAAAAGAATTTCCCCGATCGTTTACGTTGGAATGATGTCGCTGTTTCCCATTTTAATCAGCTCAAAAGTAAGTTCATTTCTGCCCCCATTTTAAAGTTGCCCAACCCGGAAAAATCCTTTGGGATTAAGACCGACGTGATCAACGAGGGCATTGGAGGTGTACTCCTTCAATACGTGGATGACAGAACGAGTCATCCAGTTGCATATGCTAGTCGTCAATTATTACCACGTGGAAAGAGATATGCCACTAGAGAAAAGATAGCTCTATCAATTATCTGGGTCATAGACAAATTCAAGCTGTACTTGATATGTAAAGAATTTCAAATAGGAACCGACCACCGTCCGTTAGCCTATATTAGGAATTTGAGACACTCAAACGGCCGCATCATGCGCTGGAGTTTACTCTTGCAAGAGTATCAGTTTAAAATAAATTAGATAAAAGGTTCCGATAACCAGGTCGCTGACGCCCTCAGTAGAAATGCGTTACCGAATAGCGTAGAATAATTGTATTCATAGGATTAGTATCTCCATGTAGGTATATACCGTCTTGTACGACTTAATTTAAGATTCTTTTGTAATATAATTAATTAATGTATATGTCTGAATTTTGTAACGCTCAATGTATAAATTTTTGTATGTCTATATATTTGTTCTTATTAATTTACGTATAAATTATTTTGTCCCGTATGTACTAAGTTTATATCATTTCATTGTTCCATGCCCTTTTTTTTTCTTTGATTAAGTTGTATTAAAGGTTATTTTCCCCTGTAATCTAAAGATCAAAATAATCATATGTATTGAGGTAATACTAGTTAGGTGCAGGAAGGTACGGTTGGTACAAGAAAACGAGTTCCCCACAACGGAGCTCTATCGTTGTCCCTTCTCTCTTTTTTTTTCGAAGTGACAACTTCCCCTAGAATGGAGGGGTGTGATAGAACGATTTAATTTCAACTCCTACCCCGTATTATTTAAAACCACGATGCTGCCCACGTGCATCTTCGATTCGAGGCTTGGAGTCTTATCTCAGCTACCGGATGCCAATGTTTAAACAAGGAGGTTATCGTCCCCCCGTTCGCCCCCATACGCCGACCTCGCCAGATCGAGTTAGGCTTATGAACAGATAAGGCATTGTTCCCCGGCCCGGCTGTGCGTTCCCTCCAAGCTTCCACTCCATTTTCCCCCACGCCAAGGAGATGTCCTGGCTATTTATATGGAAACTTTACCACTAAGATCAGATTGGAGATCCAGATTTTCGTCGCGAAACATCACCACGACCCTCTCTCCCTTTGTGCGCCAAGGGACCTCGACCTCGAGATTCACCATCACTTGTCCAGAAGGAGGACAATATTCCTTGAGTGCCAAAGGTTCGAGCCTTTCCGACGCCAAGTCCCAAGGCTTCCCCCCCCCCTGTTGTTCAAGGGAGAACAACATTAGAACAGCCATTGTTCGTTTTGAGCCCTTCGCCAAGAAACGGTTCTCACCCCCCCCCCCCTGTTGTTCAAGGAGAACAGCATTAGAACAGCCATTGTTCGTTTTGAACCCTTCGCCAAGAAACGGTTCTCATCCCCCTCCCTGTTGTTCAAGGAGAACAGCATTAGAACAGCCATTGTTCGTTTTGAGCCCTTCGCCAAGAAACGGTTCTCACCCCCCCCCCCCCTGTTGTTCAGAGGAGAACAACATTAGAACAGCCATTGTTCTTGAGCCCGTAGACAAGAGACGGTTCTCATCCCCCCCTTTTGTTCAGAAGAGAACAACCTATAACAGCCATTGTTCGTTTGGAGCCCTTCGCCAAGAAACGGTTCTCACCCCCCCTGTTGTTCAAGGAGAACAACATTAGAACAGCCATTGTTCCTGAGCCCGTAGACAAGAGACGGTTCTCATTCCCCCCTTTGTTCAGAAGAGAACAAAGTAGAACAGCCATTGTTCTTCAAGCCGTTCGTCGAGTAACGGTTCTCCTTTCCAAGACGACTCGTCAGGATCCTTTTATCCCCCCCCCTTCGGCTGGAACTCGCCAGCGGACCGAATATTCCTTCAAGTACCTTCCACTGCACCCTAATGAAAAGTTACGTAAGCCAAACGTCACCTTTTGAGTATTGATCCCTTTTGTCAATTCTATCCTGTGCTTTAAATTGTTTATCGAACCATCCCATCTCTTTAACTCCATATTTGTTTTACCTTTTTTTAATCCCTTAATTCCTTGGATTAGCCCGAGTCTCCACGACCCTTTCCAGTCTGTTTATGTCAATATTTTCCGTTTTTGTGTATTGTTTATAGTTATTATTAATAAAACTCTATTTTATTGATGATAGCAATATTATTATCCTTGAGCTCAGTTCCACTTCTTAAACATATCGAAGATACATAATATCGGCCGCTAGACAGTAAACGCACTCTAAAGATAATTAAGGAAGTTCCCTCAACGAATAGTGTTATATATATATGGTATCGTCGGGAGTCATTCTACGACAGAGGGGATCTTTCATGACCTGACCCTGTGTTATGTTTGAAAGCACTTTTCTTATATTTTCTATACAGTGTCAGTTGAAAAAGGGTGTGAGATACACCGAAACTGTTCTGAATTAAATTGTCTTCCGAGAATGTGGTTTAATTCCTCATATATATATATATATATATATATATATATATATATATATATATATATATATATATATATATCATGAAAATTAATGCAATATCGCAAGAAAAGATGAGGAATTAAACCACATTCTCTGAAGACAATTTAATTCAGAACAGTTTCGGTGTATCTCACACCCTTTTTCAACTGACACTGGATAGAAAATATAAGAAAAGTGCTTACAAACATAACACAGAGTCAGGTTGTGAAAGATCCCCTCTTTTTTCACCCAATCCCCTACTTGTAGCTAATCAGGGGGGGGGGAGGGATTAGGCCTAAACATATTGAAGGGCTGACATTTTACTATTTTGTTTATTTGCTTTCGTATTACAGGATTAAAAGAAAATTGACCCTCAGATAGATTTAAATTAGGAACTGACGATATCAAGCTCGATTCTACGATTCTTCTCGTAACATAGTTAGCCGATTTAAATACCATTTTACTTCCATTGAAATCGATCGAATGATTCGAGTCTCTAACATGGCAAAATATTCCACTGCTTTCGCTGCCCATCCTAGTATCTCTTTTGTGTTCATACAATCTCTTGTCTAGATTTCTCCCCGTTTTCCCTATATAAACTTTATGGCAATCGTTGCATGGTACTGCATATACTCCTATGTTATGATGTTCTTTGGATTTCCTGGCCATCATCAATTGGTTTAAGGAATTATTATATTTAAAGGCTAGATTAATACCCGCTTTTCCAAATATGTCCTTTAAACTATTTAATTTATTATTAAATGTCAATGTTATACATTTGTTGAAGTCTTTAGTGCGGGAAGGCTTATTGCCATAGAATGTTTTTCTAGCTGCAAAATGGGCAGACGATATGAACCAATCGGGGTAATACAAATTAGAAAAAATGGTCCTGATAATGACAATTTCTTCATCTAAATTGGAAGGATGACATATTTTGTATGCTCTAAGGAAAAGGTTAGAAATTACCGATTTTTTAGCAGAATTATCGTGAAACGAAAAATAATGTATATAGGCATTCGAGTGGGTTGGTTTCCTATAAACGTCAAGTTTTAATTCATGGTGATCTTTATTAATGAGGAAATCTAAAAAGGGTAATCTATTATCATATTCCCATTCATATTTAAATTTGATGGAGACATTTTTTTCTAATTTGTATTACCCCAATTGGTTCATATCGTCTGCCAATTTTGCAGCTAGGAAAACATTGACATTTAATAATAAATTAAATAGTTTAAAGGACATATTTGGAAAAGCGGGTATTAATCTAGCCTTTAAATATAATAATTCTTTAAACCAATTAATGATTGCCAGGAAACCCAAAGAACATCATAACATAGGAGTATATGCAATACCATGCAACGATTGCCATAAAGTTTATATAGGGAAAACGGGGAGAAATCTAGACAAGAGATTGTATGAACACAAAAGAGATATTAGGGTGGGCAGCGAAAGCAGTGGAATATTTTGACATGTTAGAGACTCGAATCATTCGATCGATTTCAATGGAAGTAAAATGGTATTTAAATCGGCTAACTATGTTACGAGAAGAATCGTAGAATCGAGCTTGATATCGTCAGTTCCTAATTTAAATCTATCTGAGGGTCAATTTTCTTTTAATCCTGCAATACGAAAGCAAATAAACAAAATAGTAAAATGTCAGCCCTTCAATATGTTTAGGCCTTACCCCCCCCCCCCTCCACTGATTAGCCACAAGTAGGGAATTGGGGGAAAAAAAGGGATTTTTCACGACCTGACCCTGTGTTATGTTTGTAAGCACTTTTCTTATATTTTCTATCCAGTGTCAGTTGAAAAAGGGTGTCAGATACACCGAAACTTTTCTGAATTAAATTGTCTTCGGAGAATGTGGTTTAATTCCTCATATATATATATATATATATATATATATATATATATATATATATATATAGTATGTGTGAGTGTGTGTGTGTGTATGTATGTGTGTGTGTGTGTGTGTGTGTGTGTAAAACTAGCATCAAATATATTCAATTACTCTTTGACGAGAATAAATTATAGATTCAAATCAACTCGCCTGGCTATTATTTTTTTCTTTGCCCATTTTCCTACTCTCTACTATCTACACTAAAAAAGTACTTCCCGAACAAAACAAAAGCTTTCCATGTCTCCAGTTCCATTTCGTTCCTTGAGTTTTCAAACTTCTGATGTCTGATCAGCTGGCGGAGTTGAAGAGTGTCAAAAATCTGAGCTTTCAACTAGTCATGGTCAATCCTTGAAAAGTGGGGCACAAGTAAGTGAAGCAGCCACCATCCTTGTCCAGAGCTTTGATGAACCGTTCGATCAAACCGAGCTTGATGTGCAACGGTGGGAAGACTAGCCTGCCTCTATGCACTAGAGAGCTATTTATGATGTTCCTTGCTCTGCAAAGCACCAATTCCTCCCCTATGTGCCAGTCCTTTTTCGTGTAATCCTGAGTTCGATCCCTACTCTTCCACATGCAAAGAAGGCCCTAATACATGGTGAATCCGGACTATTGTCCCAACAAAAAGTTCACCTTCTTCAGGCCAACACAAATCAACCACTCATCTGATTATAACGAATTTTCTCCAGCATGTACTTTACCGCTTCATACTTTGCTTTCAGTGTAATCAAGTGAGCAGGGGTACAGAGGAAAACTGTTTGCTGTTATTCAGCAGAACATATTTCAGTGATCGCTTGCTACTGTCAATGAACATTATCTAATCTTCGGGTTAGTACTGTGGTACTCCAAGCTTATGCAGAATCTGCGCAACATCTCTACAGTACACCAATTCCTTCTCTTCAGAAAAAAAACTGAGGTATTCTTGATGTCTTTTGCGGTAGAAGGTGATGATGCGAACACTGTCAGAGAAGAGTTTTTCTTTTCAATCTGGATGACAACATTTCGGCAGAGGGCTTTAAAAAGCTGAGATCGCGAATTAGATCATTTAGCTTTTTTGAGTAAAAGGATGTGGACCATCATCATCAAAAGAAAGTTCTATATTTTCCTCAACACTGGAGAAATCTTTGTCACTAATGTCAGGAAGTTTTCCAAAGACAGGTACTGAAATTTCATCCCAATGAGCAACAGGAGGACTTGCTGATTGAAGATCATAGTAGTTGAGGCTGTTCCGGTTATTTTTGTTGATCTCAGTCAAATTAATAGCGCAAAAGTAGCATTAAGTGCGATGGTTAGTTTGTTCCCTGAAAACAATGGGAATTCCAAACTATAGACAACTCTTCTTGGCCTTGCCCTTGGTTCAACGACACTTTTGTGGCGCACAAGCTTTATCCTTGGACCAAATTTCCTATCAAAGTTAGCATGTTAAGCACGCTTTATAAAACTTGTAACTGGGTTCCTATTAGAAACAACGGTGCATTCGTCGCAGATGTAGTAGAATACATTAGGTTTATTTTTGCAAGATCTTCTGACCGAATCCATTTCATTCACCTACAAAAGAAAAATACAACTCAGTCAAAAATTGCCACATATAAACTATTCAGCATTCATTTATTTTTAGAATTAAGAAAGAATTTCTTATCATATAAATAGAAAATACCTGTGGTGTAAAAGTAGAAAAAAAATTATGTGGCAAAAGACAGACAAAATTGGTGCCGTTTTAGTTCGAGATTAAAAAAAAGGAACCATTTTCTTATCATGTTTGAAGTGCAATCTGTAGATAAAATAATATAATTTCAAGAGTGATAAAAGCCGCGAGGGCCTATTAAAGGTTATTGGCATCCGTCAAACCCTCCCACAAACTGAATCCATAGGATTGTGTTAGACTATGCATCTACAATATACAATTTAAACCATCCAGATGAATGCGTCGAAAACAAAAAACATCGCCATCAAGGATCGTCAGAATACAAATCATCCATAATATGTATTATCATGTAATTAATTAGGGTTTTATTTAGCCTAGATAACGAGCAAGAATTATCACATAATAATATTTTGAGATGAAAATTGAACAATGAATTCAGTCCTTACGACGGAGGATCGACTGTTAACGCGTTGGGAATTTGATAGGAAAGGAAGAATGAACGATAACGCAAATGAAATGTATATAAATGATATATTAATTTGTATGTACAATAATAGTATGTCAGCGAATCACAATAATAATATTAAATTGGGGTCTGAAATGAATTAAATATATCTATTAATACGTACTCACGCTTGAAATGAATTTATTAACGCGATTGAGGAACTCTTTTCCACAAATCTTGCGAGTCGGAAGAAGCGAGCACATTGAGGCAGATTTAAGGCGATTGGGATTTATTTTAAACACTGCGGTTCTCAGGGAATTTGTTATATATATATATATATATATATATATATATATATATATATATATATATATATATATATATATATATATATATATATATATTGGATTTACTGATACAGATACCAGTTACATTGAAGTACTCGGAATTAAATATTTGGAGTAATACAGAATCATTGTATACACGTACATTATTTTGTTTATTTATTAATAATCAGGCAGTGCTACATATGCAATAATAAAAAAACTGAATCTACAAGAATTCCTCCAGCATAATATTTTTTAACCCTTTATCCACATATAAACATTCAATCTGCGCTTAAAAATATTTAAGTTTGGACTGTCTACTGTCTCAGGTGGCAAACTATTCCAGTAATCTACTACCCTGTGGCTAAAAAAAACTTTCTAACATCTAACCTGCACCTCTGTTTTTTTGTGTTTTTTTTTTCTAATTTTCAAATAGTGACCTCCATGTAGTCTTATTACTTCCAACTCAAATAACTTGCCAAAATTCAACTTATCCATCCCAGATAAAATTTTAAAAAGCTCAATCATATCTTCCCTCACACACCTTCTTTCAAATAAGAACATATTTAAAACCTTCAGTCTATTCCTATATTCAAGTGCTCAAGGGAAGGTATTATTTTTGTTGCCTTCCTCTGTACCAACTCTAGTAGGTTGATATCATGTCTAAAATGCGGGGACCATGCTTGTATACAGTACTCTAAATGTGGCATCATATATGAGTTGTAGAGTTTAAGGATAACCTCTGTACTTTTGTAGCTAATATTCCTCTCAATGTATCATAGTACACTATTTGCTCTATTTTTTGCCTTAATACCATGCTCCCCAAACTTCAGTGACCTATTTACTACTACTACACCTAAATTCTACGGGGGTTACGTTTGTTGTAAGCGACTGGCTGACGTATATTATTATTGGCCGTCACCTGGAAATAGAGGGAAGGGAATTAATGTCACGGATATTTTGGAGAGGTCCCTCAAGTCCCGTGAGCGATGTGATGGGTGGCGTTAATCTCGTATATTACTACAAAGATACTCAAATAATATTCTGACTTGGCTGGGCTTACAGAAGGCTTTATGGTCCAGAAAGGACTGAGAGGAATTACTTAAACAAAAATAAATGTTTAATTCCAACAAACAAAACAAGCGAAGCAAAAGGGAGGCTCGCGTTTACACGATACGGTCAGGGAATATTTCACCACCGGTCAGGAAAACAAGTGTTACGGGAACAAGAATTAGGCAAGTACAACGGGGGCTTCAAGACGTTAAACGAAAAGTAATTAGTTCTTTACTATCGATCTTACAGTGTATCTCCGTCTGCCTGACTTAACTGTCTACCCAAGTATCGAGTCGTCCATTTTTCTTCTAGAAATAGCGCAGTAGGCGTGGCCTCTTTTCGCATCTGGGATCGCAATGAATTTAGTTCCGCCCACTAGGCGGGATTTCCCATTCCATGATTTCCGAAGCTAATCAATTTATGGCGCCTACAATTTTTCACTTTTTCGATATAATTTTGTCATTTCTGAGAAGCAGAGAGCTCTATTGGCCTAATTCCATTCCCATCAAACGGAATGTTCGTATTTATTACACTGTCGCCAAATTTTACTGCTATCTGAATTCTCACCTTCCCGCTTGATTCCTTGACCGGTTTACACACACACACACACACACACATATATATATATATATATATATATATATATATATATATATATATATATATATATATATATATATATATATAGTGAAACTACTGTATAAGAACCAAAAGTTTAATTTACGAGGCTAGTTTCAGTATGTAGTTTATCATGCACTCTTCCTATGCAGTGGTTTCGCTATAATATACCATAACTCGCCATTGAGTTCTTTTACTTATATATATATTTATATATATATATATATATATATATATATATATATATATATATATATATATATATATATATATATTTAGACGCATGGACATTTGTTACACTCTTTCTTATTCCTGTGAGGCACTTTGCTGGTGTAATTCTAGTGCCAAGGCCATGTTCTCCACAGAACTCCCCTGCCAATAACCGAGTTCGTGGATGGTCTGTATGATGTAGTGCAGAGCCGATTAAAACCATCGAGAGCTGACAACTTTTCGAATAGTTTGGATTCGAACTTGGCGCCTCTGTCGGTTAGAACATAGAGCGGAAAACCAAATCTGGACATCCACCCGTCTAACAAAGCCAAAACAACCGTTGTGGCACTTATGTCCGGGATCAGTATTGCTTCTATCCATCTTGAGGCTCAGTTGATACACGAAAGTAAATATCGATGGTGCGAGGGGAAGGATTCACCTGGAAGTGTGCATGGTGGGAGCGGTCCGACTATACCAATATGCACAGTTTCGAACCTTGAAGATGGAATGTCAATGGGCAGGATTAGGGATTTCGTGTTACGCTTAATCTTCGAAGATTGACATGCAAGGCAATCCCTTGTTCAGGTGAGCGAATATCCCCGTCCATATTGAGCCAGAAGTATCATGCTTTGATCATACGAAACAAAGCCTTGATTCCCGAGTGTGATAAACTGTGCAGTTTGTTGTAAATCGCGCTCCTACACGCCATAGGCACGAAAGATCGTGGGTATCTTGATGTAATCTCATACAATAGCTGAGCTTCCCCGGGAAAAGGGGAAAAAATAACTGCGAGGACAGGTCCTTGGTTTCTTCGTCATTTCTCCCCGCTGCTGCCAAGGGATGGGGACCAAAAGAGTAAACCTGGACTTAGTTGTGGTCCCTTGAAAGGCAATTAGCGACTACGTTTTCCTGATCACGCACGTAGGCAATATCGCTGATATATTCCAATATGGCTGTCCAATGACATTGCTGTTTATCAGTTTTGGCGCTCAATAAAGATGAAAATGCAGACATTAATGGCATGTGATCCGTGCACAAGGTTACTTGGCGCCCTTCAATCATGTGCTTGAAGTAGACGACAGCAAGATATGGCGCTATGAGCTCTCTGTCGTAGGTGGAGTATAATTGCTGCGTCCGGCTTAGCTTGCTCGAGAAGAAACCAACTGGTCGTGAAGATTCGTGAACCATTTGGTGCAAGGCAGCACCTGCCGCGAACTGGGAGCAATCTCTCACCAGCCAGTATGGGGAATCGTTGGGCAGCAGGTGGTGTGGAGTTTAACGGATCCAATTAAAGCTGACTTGGTCTCCTCATATGCTCTCTGTTCTTCTTCACACCATTCGAGCTCAAGAGCCTTGGGTTGCAGGCATATAAGTTCGATCAACGGGGATGCAATTGCTGCAAAATTGTGGATCATTCTGCGATAATATCCCAACATGCCCAAATATCAGCGCAGACCCTTTGACTATTTTGGCAATGGCATGTCTGCTATTTCTTTTACCTTTGTGGCCGGTGGACAGATTCCTTCCCCTGAAATGTGATGCCCGAGGAAAAATTAATTTCTTTCTTCGCCTATTCGCATTTCTCCAATGAAATCCTTAGCCCATTTTCTACCATTTTTTTATATTTCCTCCAAATGCTTCAAGTGGTCGTCCATGTTATCCGAGAAGATCAGAATGTCTTCTATATATACATAAACGAACCTCGATCATCGAAAAAGGTTGTCCATGTGCCGCTGAAATGTGCTACTTGCCTTCTGTAGGCCGCAAGGAAGCATGGCAAATTCCCACCGACCAAGAGGGGTTGTGATCGCGATCTTCTCTATATCCACCGGATTCATGGGGATCTGATGGTAGGCACGGATCAGATCCAGTATTGAAAAGATTTTTTCCACATGTAAGTGGTCCGTCAAACTTTGAATCCGCGGCAAGGGATATCTATCGGGCTTCGTAATTGCGTTAAACGCTCGGAAATCTCCAGGCGCTTTCTTAGGCACTAAATGGATTGGTGAGGCCCATGATGAGCTCGACGGGCCCACGAACCCCTCCTTCAATAGTTCTTCGAGAGTTGCTTTGGCAACCTGTAATCTCTCCACCGAAAGAGGCCTTGGCCGTGCAGAGGACGGTGGGCACTGCCAGTATCGATATTGTGGACTACTGAGTATGGCGCTGGCGGTGATGGCTAAGCGGGAGCGGGTACGTACAGAGCCCCATATTCCTTAAGGATGGCCATGCACGTGGTTGGTGGTGTATTCTGAAGGTTATTTATAATCAGGGCTACCGCAGGTGACTCAGATAATTTAACACTTGATGCAATCTCACTCAGTTCGTCTACCAATACGCCGCACGCGCAATCAACAAGCAGGTTGAAATTCCTTAAAAAACAATCCTTAAGAGTAGAGAAGTGGTAACTGAGACTATAAACGACCACCTAAAGGACTGACGAAGACTAGGGCTCGCTATGTCCGTGTGAACCTCGCCGTCCACCTTGATTTTTCCTCCATTTGTTGTTAATATGTTCAGGTTCGATCCTTGCAATTCACTCGACCTTGCCAGTTCCGTCTGGATTATCGAGACACTTAGCCGGGTGTCAATTAAAAATTTGCACTTTTTATCATATGGTTTTGCAGCGACGGTAAAATTTAATGGCATAGCAGCGGCCGCGCCTGCTAAGGCATTCCTAGCTAGTTTTCCTGTGAGACTAGCGAAGATGACCTGGAGGAAGGCTGCATTTGCAAGCGTTCTCCTCTTTTTGGTCATCTGCACCAGGGCTTATAAAACTTGGCCTCTTCGCCAAAGTACAGGTGCGAGCGGCAAACCACAGGTTTCTGTTTCCCTGGAATGGTCGCAATCCCATCGGTATATTACACGCACTGTAGTTATCATTAGGCACCGAACGTGCAAAACCCGCCGAATTAGTGATGCAGTTAACATTCGCTTTGTTAGACAACGCACTTGACCCGGATACGGCACTGCATCTTTCGGAATTCACACTACGGCACTGCTCTTTGTCGAACCCAGTAAGCTCATCAGCCAGTTTTCCCATTTGGGCGACGGTTAGTTCTTTTTGTGTAGCAATTATAACCGCTATGTTCGGTGGCAAGGATTGTATAAATTTATGGCGCATGAACTCCTCACTTACTCCTACCAGAAGGGCAGTTCTTCACAGTTCTTCTAGATTGATTGAGGGCAGGTCTGTGATTACGGAGGATGCTATTAGCTTTTCGAATAGCTCAGGCTTGGTCTTCTCGAAAAGGTCGATCACTTCGTTTTTTAAATTCTGGTAGTTTTACTCAGCCAAAATAGTGACTCCGTGTAAGCTCGATATTCGCGCCCGCAAGAGTTTAGAGGTCAC
The DNA here is from genome assembly GCA_963969495.1 of Ceratothoa steindachneri. Taxonomy (NCBI): domain Eukaryota; kingdom Metazoa; phylum Arthropoda; class Malacostraca; order Isopoda; family Cymothoidae; genus Ceratothoa; species Ceratothoa steindachneri. The sequence continues at coordinate 217,857,022 of OZ018317.1, forward strand.
GGGCCGACGGGCCCTGTCATCCTTGACCCCTTAAGAGGTTGACACTATCGAGGTCAATCATGGGCCGCCTCTCTGGGCAATCCTCTTAGAAAACAAAGGGGGGGAGGGCTGCCGCTGCAAAAAGCAAGTCGCCCAAGGGTGACTTCAAGAAGGGGGTGAAGGGGACTCCCCTGCATCCGTATGCAAAAGAGAATAGTAAACCCCTCTCCGGTAGAAAAGTGTTGGAGCAGCCTCTGGGAGAGCACATGGAGGGGGGGGGGGAACCTCCATTTTATTGGTGGATGTTACAGGGGAAGGTAGAGGGAGAGTATTTTTTTTACTCATCAATGGGCATGGTGACCATATTTATGTCACTGGATGCATGCCCTAATCACTCCACACAGTAGCCCGCTCTGCGGGTGGTGGTATGAGGCCAGCAGGACCAGCTGCCACCATATGAGGCCACTCGTCCCGTCTAGTGACCTGGCAGCCCATCGGTATCGCGTAAAATCCATAGGCATTGAAATGAGAAAGAATGTGGATGTCAGGAAGGTGGGGGTGGGGATGAACCAGGTTGTTAAAAACCCACGACCCTTGACCGGAGCTCAAGAGTGAGCGGACGTTGTCGTCTCCACCCTCAGCCCCGATCCGGGATAGTTGTGCGAGAGGAAGCTGGTTGGCGTCTACGCTCTGAAATTAGAGGCCGACCAGAGAAAGTTGTGGGGGAGGTTGTAGATAAAGTGAGGAAGTAAGGTAAAAACACAGGTTGTCAGAAAGAAGGAGAAAAGGCTAAGTTGGGCCCGGACGGGGCGCTGAGTCCCGTCAGCACAGCGGCCAAGAAGGCAAATCGCCGCTTATGCCAGGTATGAACGAGTCCATTTGGCCACGTCGACATTCATAACTGGCAATTCAAAACGTTGTGCGACGATCTTGCGTGTTACATTGATACCAGGATAAGATAGACCGTGAATGTGTTCGAAAAGAGGTCGACAGTAAGCGAGAGGAATGAAAGGATGACTGTCTGGTAATTCGACTTCGCGAACAATGATTTGAGAAGAGTGACGCAGTATTTGTGTGTCTTCATCATGTCCCTGGGTTGGCGCTATTATCGCATGATCGATGGGCGAAGTGCGAGAGAGTTGCGTGCCCAAAGTCGCGGAAATGCAAAAAAGCACGTCCTGTACGACGTTTGAAGAGCCAGGAACATAGCGAACATTGCTCGTCATCTGCAGGATAAAGTCATGGTGACGAGTATCAACTGCAGTGTGCACATGAAGACGTGGAACCAGGAGATCAAGTCACGCCCTTCCAGATATGGAAGGAAGTGACGGATTGCGAGGTATATACCAAATAGCTCACGTGAGAACGTACTATACCTCTTTTGAGAGTCCGAAAGAGAGCGAGAGAAGAAAGCAAGAGGTTGCCACAGGTCACCAATCTTCTGTTGCAACCTTCTGGGTTGAGGATGCGTCTGAAGTGATGCTAATGGGGGCTCCTGGAAGAGGATGAGCCAATTCCACAGGGCGGGCAATAGCCTCTTTGGTGTGATAAGATGAATCGCACGCCTCAGTAGACCACTCAAGAGGAGAGTTCTTTTCGGTCTTAGACAGCTTGGAGTTGAGACGTTGCATAACCTAGCCACAATTTGGAATGAATCTGTGGTAGAAGTTGACCATGGCATATAAACTTCTAAGTCGCTTGCGTGGTGCGAGTTGAGCAAAATTGCGCATCACAGTAACTTTCTCTTCGAGTGGGCTAATCCGACACTCGAAACATGGTGTCCCAAGAAGGAGAGTTGCGTGGCACCCAAAAGACACTTGGAAGATGATATTTTCAGGTCATCAATGTAGCACATGACAGAGGAAAGACCTTTCAGAACTTGGTCCATGAAACACTGGAAGGTTTAGTCAGAATTTCGCAAACTATATGGCATTCTGACCACTTCAAAAGAGCTAAACGGAGTGGTGATACTAATCTTTGAAATATCGTCTGGGTGAATAGGAATCCTGTTGAAAGCACGATACTGGTCCAGCGAAAAATGATTGTACAGCCGGAGAGAGATGATGTCAAGTCGGCTATGTACGGAAATGAATAGCGGTGAGGGGTTGTTGTCGCGTTTAAGGCTCTGTAATCCCCGACGGTTCTGAATTGCCCCGGTGTGGATTTAGGAACGATATTGAGTGGGGAAGCTCGAGGTGAAGAGGAAGGTCTACAGATACCAGCATCCATCATGAATTGGAATTCATCACACATTGCAGAAAGTCTATCTGGGGTTAGATGACGAGGTCGGCAGAATACAGGCTCATCTGTAGTTTCGATCCGATGCACCACATTATGTTTGATGGGCCTTTCCTTCAAAGGTGGAATGATAAGGTCGGAAAACTCCTGCAGAAGGCGCTGGAATGAGGGTTCAGTGGGTGGGAGACGAATAGAAAGGAGGGAACTCTGAGAAGGTGAGTACGAATCTGAAACAATGAGTAAAGTTTTGCGATCGACAAACTTGCAGTGACGAGAATCGACCAGTAGTTCGTGAGCTGAAACAAAATCAAGGCTCAATATTGGACAATCTACCTTGGTCATGACGAAGGTCCATAGACACACTTGACGGAGACCAAGTGAGACTCGAAGGTTACGTCTTCCCTAGGTCCTAATAGTGTTCGAATTAGCTGCCTTTGGAATTCAATCTGATGGAGCACAAGCTTTGTCGCCTTTAGAAGTTGGTATAACACTACATTCTGTACCAGTGTCCACCAGGAATGAGAAACCAGAAAGTGGGTAAAAATACGAAGGGGGAGGACCTACCTGAGTAAGGGATGTGGGGGCAGGGGATATAGTCCCTTTTGTCCCATGCCTGTTTAGTTTATAGAAGGAGAATTTGAGGGGAAAATTGAAGATTGAAAATTTGAAGAGTTTGCTTGAGATGAGTGATGTGAGGAAATTGGAGAGTTGAGATTATATATAATTAGAAAATCATTGGAGAGTGGCATTGTGCCAGTGGCATGGAAGAAAGCCAATGTGATACCTATATTTAAGAAAGGGGATAAAACAAATATGTCTAATTACAGACCAGTAAGTTTGACATCAGTGGTAGGGAAAATGATGGAATCTATTATAGCAAGGAATATTAGGGATCACTTGGATAAGCATAAGTTGATAAAAGAATCACAGCATGGCTTTAGTAAGGGTAAATCCTGCCTGACTAATTTGCTGTCTTTTTATAGTAAGGTGTATGAAGCAGCAGATAAGGATGAAAACTATGATATTTTATACTTGGACTTCAGTAAGGCTTTTGATCGAGTGCCACACTTACGGCTTCTGAGCAAAGTTAAAGCACACGGGATCGATGGCAGTATATTTAGGTGGATTCAGTCATGGCTTGGTGACAGACAGCAAAGAGTTAGTATAGATGGAGTTAAATCTGAGTGGGGGGGTGTTAGCAGTGGAGTTCCGCAAGGATCTGTTTTGGGTCCCTTGCTATTCTTAATTTATATTAATGATCTTGATATAGGTATAAGTAGTGACCTGAGTAAATTTGCTGATGATACTAAGCTAGGTAGGGCCATTAGGGCTGATTCTGATGCTGTTGTAATGCAGGAGGAATTGCCCGTTCTGTCCAATTGGGCTGAGAAATGGCAAATGAAGTTTAACATAGACAAATGTAGTGTACTTAGTATAGGTAGAAATAATCCACTGAATAGTTATAAATTAAATGGGAGAAATTTAGGAAGGACCGATTGTTAGAGGGACTTGGGTATTTTGGTAAGTTCAGACCTTCGTCCTAGAAAGCAATGCCTAAATGCTAAGAATAAAGCTAATATGATATTGGGATTCATTAGGAGGAGTGTAAGCAATAAGAGTGCTGAAGTCATTCTAAAAATGTATCTGGCGCTAGTTAGGCCTCATCTAGACTATGCAGTACAATTTCGGTCACCATATTATAGGAAGGATATTGATTTGCTGGAGTCTGTGCAGAGAAGGATGACAAAGATGATTGGTGGGCTAAGGAACTTACCTTATGGTGAAAGGCTCAGAAAACTAAATCTACATACATTGGAAAGGAGAAGAGTCAGAGGGGAATTGATTGAAGTCTTCAAATGGGTAAAAGGATACAATAAAGGGGATCTGGGTAAGGTTCTTATACTTAGTCAACATGACAGGACACGTAGCAATGGGTTTAAGCTTGATAAGTATAGGTTTAGGAAGGAGATTGGGAGGAATTGGTTTACAAATCGTGTGGTAGATGAATGGAATAGACTCACTAGACATGTGATAGAAGCCTCCTCTCTGGGTAGTTTTAAGAATAGATTAGATAAATATATGAATGAAGCTGCTAGATGGGACTGACTTTTTTATGTACATATGTATATATTTTTCTAAGGAGTGGGGAGATTATTTTGCGGTTGCATGAATGGACATAATCCTCTGGATGCATTTTATGTATATTGTAGATTAGATCTGACGAACTCCTGTAAAGGGTGACAATGTTGATGACTTTTCTCTGGTAAGAAATCTTTTGTGTGTTGACTGGAACAGGAGCTGCCAAGTGTAGGCCATGAATGGTCTTTTGCAGTCTCCTTCTTTTCTTATGTTCTTATAATTGTTTTTATTTTGGGAGTACTGCAGATTATATGAATCTGATAGTGCTACATGTGTGTGTCGGGTATTTTAGGTTGGCCTACTTATGTCTGGGTCTACTTTTGGCCTACGCTTCCTCTTCTCAAGCTGATCGTTGACCTTGTCACTGATGACGGAACTCTTGACTAATTACTGATGTGGGGGTTTACTCTGGATGTTATTTAAAATGTCGAAAATTCTAGGCGTGGCGCACTGTTGGCTTATCATGCTGTCTGGTCGGTGTTTATTTGAATTGAAAGTTTATTCGTGTGTACAAGGGGATATAGAGAAAATCAGCAGGGAGTTTTAATTCAGGCTCTGCTTGATAATTATATCTTGGGGACATATATAATTTTAGTAAATAAGATTTCGTGTTCTGCGGCTCTGTGACAATAAACAAAGGCCCAGCGTCTTCCTTGTTTCTCAGATTAGTGTATTTGATAAATATATTTGCACAGTGGTTTCGGCGTCTGCCTGATATTTGGCGCAGCCCGACTGCCCAGCAAAGATAACGCGAGAAGTGTCTTTGTTCGCGTGCGTGTGTATGCGTGTGACCGTGTGAAAGCGTCTCGAATTAATTTTTTGTCTACATAGCCTTTACAATAATGCCTTATTTGCATATATTATTTACATGGTTTCATGACAAAATCTTATACAATTTAAGTTAATTAATTGCATGTGCATAATTATTCGAGTGTCCATTGCAAGACTTCATAGGACCCACAGGACACTCATTTGTAAGGCTTCTTTGTTGATTCTAATCCACCATGCAATGGGGCATTTCGACCTAGCATACGAGTTATAGAGTTAAGGATAACCCCCTTACTTTTAAAAATAACATATCTGTTAATGGAGCTAATACTCTATTTACTTTATTTTTGTCTCAATATATTTCTTAGGAAACCTCAGTGATCTATCTACTACTACTCATAAGGCCTTTTTATCCTCTATTGAGTTCAGTCAATGCTCTTCCATTAAATAGCTGAATTCTGTATTATATCTTCTCATCCTCCATAACCCATAAAAAATAAGTAAAGAATACTACACTAGAGATTTTTTTTTTTTTATACGTGACCAAACAAGCATCAAACGTAGTTTAAGAAAGAAGGAACATCCAAAACATGGTTAATTTAGGTGGTTGTTCCTTTTGTGTGGTTTAACACTTATTTTGCCAACTCAAAAGAAATCGAAAACCAATTCCAAGCACGAACAGCAAATCTGTAAAGTGACACTTTGCTTAGAAGAAGGATGTATCCTAGGAAATGACATCCTAGAAGTAGTCAATGAATTTAGATACTTGGGTGTGACAGTATGTAACCAGGATATATTTGAGAAACATAAGAGACAAAATGAACTAAATATGCTTAGAATGACTCGCATGTTGAGGAACATGGCAACTAAGCAAGCAAACAAGTATAAAATGATAAGGGAACTTTGGAAAGGGATAGCAGTCCCAAGAAGTCTTTATTGGTATGAAGTCTGCAAAGTGACAAAGACAGAATTGGAGAGAATGGAACAGATCCAAAACAAGGTGGCAAGAATTGCACTAGGAGCCAGCCCCTATGTAGCAGTAGAGGCACTGAGAGGAGAAATGGGCTGGAGTAGGTATTAGGAGAGGGTGGCAAGGATGAAGGAAAACTATAAGTTGAGACTGCAAGAGATGGGAATAGAGATGTGGGCAGGCTATGTGTATGCTGCCTATGATAGGACTGAGTGGCGCAAAGAGGCAATGAGAGTGGATACGAAATATGAATTAGAAGCAATCTATATAGAAGACAGAGCAAAAGGAAAGCTGAAACAAAAAATAGTAGATTCTGGAGAAAGGCTCTGGAGAAGAGGAATAAATGGAAAGAGAAGTCTGAACATATACAGAGGCAAAAAGGAGCCTTGAATCGAGAATATGTATGATGGGAGTTTTGCAAGCCAGCTACTATTCAAGGCACAGACTGGATCCTTGGAGGTGAAGGGGAGAACATACAGATGGAATAGAGAAGACAGATGCGAATGGTGCCTATTGGGGCAGAGAGAATCTATAGAATATTTGATAGTGGAATGTGTGGGACGCAGTCTCGAAAGAGAGAAATTGAAAGAAGAACTGTTGATAGAGTTGGGAAGAGAAAAGTGGGAGGAGGTGGAGAGAAGGGAGGACTATGGACGAGTGTGTTGCTAGGATTTGAGTGTGGAATAAAGGATATAGATGATAAGAAATCAAGAATAGTAAGAGCAACAAAGAAATTTGGTAATTGTGAAGACTATGGGCAGATCGTAGGCCTAGTTTGTTTGGGCTATTTTGGGCTACTTTCCAGTGTTACTTTTTTAGAGATGAAAGCGAAGAATTTTATGGCTATTTTCATTTTTATACTGGGGGCTGTGCCCCCCAGACCCCCCCAAGGATTGAAACTCAGGGTTATCGCAGTGTTATCCCCGCGGCGAGCCGTACCCAACAACGAGCCGACGCTCAAAATAATCGTTAATACTTACGCCAGATGGGTGGGTAGAGTTTACCGGCAGCAAGCCAGAATTTGGTAAGATGTTCGTATCCTTCAGATGACAAATTTGAATAGGCTGCCCATCCGTCAGATACGACTGTCGTGCCCGGCATAATCCACTTTTTTATCGCTGCGAGGAGGGTTTCTCGATTTTGATTTGCCACCGAAACAATGAAAATTATATTTTTTTCACATTCAAACCCTCCAAAAACCCACTACACGGCCCATGGGCTTCGAAAAACGCAACATATTTCTCGTTGTCGGTTAAAATAGCACCGAAACGTTGAATAGCACCGAAACGTTGATCGAGTGCCACACTTACGACTTCTGAGCAAAGTTAAAGCACACGGGATCGATGGCAGTATATTTAGGTGGATTCAGTCATGGCTTGGTGACAGACAGCAAAGAGTTAGTATAGATGGAGTTAAATCTGAGTGGGGGTGTGTTAGCAGTGGAGTTCCTCAAGGATCTGTTTTGGGTCCCTTGCTATTCTTAATTTATATTAATGATCTTGACATAGGTATAAGTAGTGACCTGAGTAAATTTGCTGATGATACTAAGCTAGGTAGGGCCATTAGGGCTGATTCTGATGCTGTTGTAATGCAGGAGGAATTGACCATTCTGTCCAATTGGGCCGAGAAATGGCAAATGAAGTTTAACATAGACAAATGTAGTGTACTTAGTATAGGTAGAAATAATCCACTGAATAGTTATAAATTAAATGGCAGAATTTTAGGGAGGACTGATTGTGAGAGAGACTTGGGTATTTTGGTAAGTTCAGACCTTCGTCCTAGAAAGCAATGTCTAAATGCTAAGAATAAAGCTAATAGGATATTGGGATTCATTAGGAGGAGTGTAAGCAATAAGAGTGCTGAAGTCATTCTAAAACTGTATCTGGCGCTAGTTAGGCCTCATCTAGACTATGCAGTACAATTTTGGTCACCATATTATAGGAAGGATATTGATTTGCTTGAGTCTGTGCAGAGAAGGATGACAAAGATGATTGGTGGGCTAAGGAACTTACCTTATGGTGAAAGGCTCAGAAAACTAAATCTACATACATTGGAAAGGAGAAGAGTCAGAGGGGAATTGATTGAAGTCTTCAAATGGGTAAAAGGATATAATAAAGGGGATCTGGGTAAGGTTCTTATACTTAGTCAACATGACAGGACACGTAGCAATGGGTTTAAGCTTGATAAGTATAGGTTTAGGAAGGAGATTGGGAGGAATTGGTTTACAAATCGTGTGGTAGATGAATGGAATAGGCTCACTAGGCATGTGATAGAAGCCTCCTCTCTGGGTAGTTTTAAGAATAGATTAGATAAATATATGGATGAAGCTGCTAGATGGGACTGACTTTTTTTTATGTACATATGTATATATTTTTCTAAGGAGTGGGAAGATTATATTTTGCGGTTGCATGAATGGACATAATCCTCTGGATGCATTTTATGTATATTGTAGATTAGATCTGACGAACTCCTGTTAAGGGTGACAATGTTGATGACTTTTCTCTGGTAAGAAATCTTTTGTGTGTTGAATGGATCAGGAGCTGCCAAGTGTAGGCCATGAATGGTCTTTTGCAGTCTCCTTCTTTTCTTATGTTCTTATGTTCTTATAAACTTCACACAAAATGAAATTTTGACAAATGAGTGGGAAACGGCGTGGGTGGTCATTTAAATATGAGGCGCGCGGACGGAAAAGTACTTCATTGTTCACAGAAAATTTGTGACTTTTTTTTTACTGAAATTGACCATTTGTGTTTCTTGAACTACACATATATAGTAATAAAAACACTAATACTAAACGCATCCATTTGGAACAATAATCAAAATGAAGGTCGTAAAAAAACCTGTTAAAAAAAATCAAAGAAGAGAAATAAATACGGAACAGAAAAAATGAAAAAGTACTGTTTTCGTCAGAATTAAGACGTGAGACTTCATTAACAACACCGAAATATGGTTTAATCGAGCATTAAACAATGGGAAATCAAGTGACAAGTAAATAAAAAGACTAAATAATGTCAGGCATAGGGTAGGTAGGATATATAGAAAAGAAATAAGGGGGAAAAATATCTAAAATATAAGAAAAACCAAGTTTTGATCAATATAAAAAGCACAAAAAGCCTTGAAATAAATACAGCTTTCTGATTGGTCATTTATGAAACTGAATCCAGATCTGTGATTGGCCAGTGTGATAGCAAAAAAACAATGAAAAGTAGCCCAAAAAATAAACTAGAGTCGCATCTGCCCATAGTCTTCACAATTACCAATTATGGTATTAATTATTAGGTGTTATTTTTTTTTAGTTTTGTTGCTGCCATTGTTTGTTTACATATTTTGGTTCGCCCGCTTTTGTTGTTCGAGTTATTAGATTCTTATATTCTGTGTTAGCTTTGTTTTCATTATGTTTGTGTTCATTTTTAGATTAATTATGGTTGGTCGCGTCGCCAATGGCACCTGTGGGTCTTGTCCTGGTTGTGGGAAGGGTAACCTTGATGGTGCTCTTGTTGCCTCATACCCTTGTGCCACCTGTGGTGAGTCTGTAGTGACAGTATTCAGTGTGGCCTGTGTGTGCGATGCATGGTGTCATGGTACTGAAGTCTGCTTGGGCACCATGACTGTGAAGCATGGGCCTCTAGACCACACCAAATATACCAAGTAAGTAAGTAAGTATTTTTCAATATCATCATCAGCATTAAAGGCAGGGGTATCAAATTTGCATGCCCTCCATGTGATGCATCTAGTAGTAACTGTCCTCTTACAGACTCCTCTTGCTCCTGCGTCCCCATTGAGTCACTGTAAATAGATATTAAGGTCAGTAATGCTGATGATGATATTGAAAATTTGCATGCCCTCCATGTGATGCATCTAGTAGTAACTGCCCTCTTACAGACTCCTCTTGCTCCTGCGTCCCCATTGAGTCACTGTAAATAGATATTAAGGTCAGTAATAATATTATAATATACTTGGGAGCCTTTACAGACTACCCAGACAGGCAGACTGTATTGATGCGCTAATGATCAGGAAAATAAGGAAAGGATGTGACTTTAATTTAAATTCTGGGAACTGGGAAAATATGATAGGAAGGGATAGAGCAAGTTGTAAGTTTATAGAATGCTTTGAGGATAATTTTTTGACTCAATTTGTTAATAAGCCAACAAGGGGTACCAATATCTTAGATCTGGTTCTTTCAAATGATGATCACTTGGTTCAGGAATTGACTGTCGGGAAAGAATTGGGAATAGTGAAAGGTAGAACAGGAGATTACAATAAATTATGAAACTTGCTAAATCAGATTAGGTGGTATCAAGAATTCAGGGGGAAGAATACTTGTGAGGTATGGGACACTTTTAAGATTATACTAAATATAGTCCAGGAGCAATGTATTCCAATGAAGGCTATTAGAAAGAAATGTAGGAAGCCATTGTGGTGGAATCACAAGATAGCTAAGAAAATTTCTGAGAAGAAAAGGGCATACCAGAGATTACAGAGAGAAAGTACTTTTCATAATTTGAATCATTATAGGTCAACCAGAAATGAGCTAAATAAGATTATTAATAAGAGCAAAAGGGCAGCACAAATTAATTTAGCTCAAAATAATAATAAAGATCCAAGAAAATTCTTTAGCTATTATAGAATTAATAACAAATCTAACAGTGATAAAATTGGGCCTATTAGATATGAAGGGGTTTTGAAAGAATCTGATGAGGAAATAATAAGATAAGAACATAAGAAAAGAAGGAGACTGCAAAAGACCATTCATGGCCTACACTTGGCAGCTCCTGTTCCATTCAACACACAAAAGATTTCTTACCAGAGAAAAGTCATCAACATTGTCACCCTTAACAGGAGTTTGTCAGATCTAATCTACAATATACATAAAATGCATTCAGAGGATTATGTCCATTCATGCAACCGCAAAATATAATCTTCCCACTCCTTAGAAAATATATACATATGTACATAAAAAAAGTCAGTCCCATCTAGCAGCTTCATCCATATATTTATCTAATCTATTCTTAAAACTACCCAGAGAGGAGGCTTCTATCACATGCCTAGTGAGCCTATTCCATTCATCTACCACACGATTTGTAAACCAATTCCTCCCAATCTCCTTCCTAAACCTATACTTATCAAGCTTAAACCCATTGCTACGTGTCCTGTCATGTTCACTAAGTATAAGAACCTTACCCAGATCCCCTTTATTATATCCTTTTACCCATTTGAAGACTTCAATCAATTCCCCTCTGACTCTTCTCCTTTCCAATGTATGTAGATTTAGTTTTCTGAGCCTTTCACCATAGGGTAAGTTCCTTAGCCAACCAATCATCTTTGTCATCCTTCTCTGCACAGACTCAAGCAAATCAATATCCTTTCTATAATATGGTGACCAAAATTGTACTGCATAGTCTAGATGAGGCCTAACTAGCGCCAGATACAGTTTTAGAATGACTTCAGCACTCTTATTGCTTACACTCCTCCTAACGAATCCCAATATCCTATTAGCTTTATTCTTAGCATTTAGACATTGCTTTCTAGGACGAAGGTCTGAACTTACCAAAATACCCAAGTCTCTCTCACAATCAGTCCTCCCTAAAATTCTGCCATTTAATTTATAACTATTCAATGGATTATTTCTACCTATACTAAGTACACTACATTTGTCTATGTTAAACTTCATTTGCCATTTCTCGGCCCAATTGGACAGAATGGTCAATTCCTCCTGCATTACAACAGCATCAGAATCAGCCCTAATGGCCCTACCTAGCTTAGTATCATCAGCAAATTTACTCAGGTCACTACTTATACCTATGTCAAGATCATTAATATAAATTAAGAATAGCAAGGGACCCAAAACAGATCCTTGAGGAACTCCACTGCTAACACACCCCCACTCAGATTTAACTCCATCTATACTAACTCTTTGCTGTCTGTCACCAAGCCATGACTGAATCCACCTAAATATACTGCCATCGATCCTGTGTGCTTTAACTTTGCTCAGAAGTCGTAAGTGTGGCACTCGATCATTTTTCTTCAGTATTTACACAAGAGAATCAAGATAGATTAATTGATGATAATTCTAGGTCAAGGGAAGTAGTGTTGAATGCTGTTAATGTGAACAGGGAAATAATTAAAGGGCTTATATTGGAGTTAAATACTAGTAAGTCATCTGACTCAGACAATTCATTCTAGGTTACTCAACCAAGGTGTAGATAGTATTGCAGTAGCTCTTGAGAAGATATATACTAGATTACTAGAGTTTGGAGAAATACCTAATGATTGGAAATTAGCGAATGTAGTGCCAATTTTTAAAAAGGGAAGTAAAGAAGACCCAAATAACTTCAGGCCAGTAAGCTTAACATAACATAACATAACATAATTACACGGATGACAAAAGCCACAAGGGCCTATCAAAGGTCATCCGCCTCCGTCAAAACCCACCCACAAAAAGCACCATCACCAGGGGAAGACAAAATCAAAGTCCCCCACAATATAATATAACGGATGACAAAAGCCACAAGGGCTCATCATAGGTCATCCGAGTCAAGCGGCCTCTTTTTCAAGGCACCCAAACTCCCAGGAAAACTACATCCAGAGGATTGCATCCAGAAACAAGGGTATCACCAATCAAGGCTTGTCAAGAACTAAATCATGCAGCTATAGATATATACAAACAATATTAATATATACAAAACTTAGGAACCATCACAACCTTCCCTTCCCATAAACTCATCCAACCTACTCTTAAATACATTTAGATTTGGACTACCTACTACCCTCTGCGGCAATTTGTTCCAGAAGTCTACCACTCTATTGGTGAAAAAATATTTTCTTAAATCCAACCTACACCCTTGCTTTTTAATTTTCAAGTGGTGACCTCTAGTCCGATTTCCATCATCTAACTCAAAAAACTTGCTAACATCCAATTTATCTATCCCAGAAAAAATTTTAAAGAGCTCAATCATATCCCCTCTCACACACCTCCTTTCGAACGAGAACATATTTAATACCCTCAGTCTATCTTCATATTCAAGTTGCCTCAGGGAAGGAATAATCTTTGTTGCCCTCCGTTGCACTGACTCAAGAAGGTTAATATCGTGTCTAAAATGTGGGGACCATGCCTGTATACAGTACTCTAGATGTGGCCTAACATAAGAGTTATAGAGTTTAAGAATAACCTCCTTACTTTTGTAACTGACATTTCTCTTAATAAAACCCAGCACTCTATTTGCCCTATTTCTTGCTTCAATACACTGCTTAGAAAACCTTAATGACTTATCTATTACTACTCCTAGATCTTTCTCATCCTCTACTGAGCTCAGCCAATGCCCATCCATTTCATAGTTAAATTCTCTATTATCTTTTCCCATGTTAATAACTTTGCACTTATCAAGGTTGAAAGTCATTTGCCACTTATGTGCCCAGGATAACAATTTATTTAAGTCCCCCTGCACTTTAAAATTATCATCAATATCTTTAACTACAGCTGCTAATTTGGTATCATCCGCAAAAATTGACACTTTATTATTAACTGCCTCCCCAAGATCGTTTATATAGATGACAAATAATAATGGACCGAGAACTGATCCCTGAGGAACCCCACTGATAACATCCCTCCACTCTGACTTTACACCATTTAGCACTACCCTTTGCTTCCTGTCTTTCAGCCACTCAGCTATCCAATTTGAAACACCCCCACATATCCCAATCATTTTTAATTTATGAACTAGTGTCCTGTGTGGTACCTTATCAAATGCTTTACTAAAATCTAAGTAAATTATATCTACATTCTCTCCCTTATCTACTTGATCTGTTACAAACTCCAGAAAGTCTAGTAAGTTAGTCAAACATGATCTACCTGATCTAAACCCATGCTGAGCATCGCTGATTAACCCCTCCCTCTCTAGATGTTGGCAAATCCCTTTTTTAACTATTTTCTCAAGAATTTTACAGACTACAGGAGTTAGGCTAACCGGTCTAAAGTTATTTGGATCCTCTTTACTACCCTTCTTGAAAATGGGGACTACATTCGCTCTCTTCCAATCATCGGGTATTTCTCCATATTCCAATGACCTAGTATATAACTTGTCCAGAGCTATTGAGATACTTTCTACCCCTTCTTTAAGTATCCTAGAATGAATATTATCAGGGCCGGAGGCCTTGGTAGTATCTAAATCACCTATTAGTCCTTTTATCATCCTCCGATCCACACAAATGTTAGTAAACACCTCTTTTCCTGACCTATGAGTACTATACATAGGACTATTTAGTTTCTCTTTTGTAAATACTGATGCAAAATGACCATTTAGTACCTCAACTATTTCCTCATCAGTTTCTCTCACAAACCCTTCATATTTGATAGGTCCTATTTTAACTCTGCCACACTTGTTATTAATTTTATAGTAACTAAAGAACTTTCTAGGATCTTTGTTGCTATCCTGAGCTAATTTAATTTCTGACACCCTTTTGTTCTTCTTTATAATCTTATTTAACTCATTCCTAGCCATTCTATAATCACTTAAATTTTGAATATTATTTTGTACCTGTAATTTTTTATATGCCCTTTTCTTCTCTGAAATTTTTCTAGCTATCTCCTGATTCCACCATAATGGTTTCCTACTTTTGTTCCTAATGGCCTTCATTGGGATACATTGTTCTTGGACTACATTTATTATATGCTTGAAAGTATCCCACATCCCATAAGCATTTTTACCTCTGAATTCTATATCCCAGTCTACCAAATTTAGCAAGCTTCGAAGTTTTACATAATCTCCCTTATGAAAATTTGGAACTTTTTCAGCATTCTCAGTTATTTTACCCTTCTCAATTCCCAAGTTAAAACGAACTATCTGATGGTCACTATTTCCCAATGCTTCCCCAACAGTCAATTCTTGAACTAAATGATCACTGTTAGAAAGTACTAAATCTAATATATTGTCCCCCCTCGTTGAATCGTTAACAAATTGATTCAAAAAATTATCCTCAAAGCATTCTATGAACCTGCCACTTGTTCTATCCCTACCTATCATATTTTCCCAGTCCACAGAGTTTAAGTTGAAGTCCCCAATAATAACTGCATCTGTTTCACATCCCTTACTTATTTCCCTTATCATTAGTTCATCTATATCATCAGTCTGCCCAGGTGGCCTGTAAAAAGCTCCCAAATGCACCATTCTATTTTTACTGAACCTAATATCTATCCAAAGTGACTCAACTCCATCCTGCTTTATTGAAGTATTTAAACTTGAAACAATGTTGTTTTTTATGTAGATAATTATTCCTCCACCAATCCTACCTGTCCTTTGACTAATGTACATATTATAGCCCTGAAAATCAAATTCACTTATAGTGTCACTAAATTCTATTTCATTAACCCATGATTCAGTAACGCATAATATATCTATATCCTCATTGCTAATATAACTAAATAGCTCATCCTTCTTGTTTCTAAGACTACGAGCATTTGTATAGAAACAATTTAACCCCCCTATCTCTGAAGCACCTCTTGAAACTTGAATGACCTCACCTCTATCGCCTTGGAACCTATTTCTGTTATCTGCCAAGTCCATTCTACTTTCAGTACTATAATGTCCTCTCATAATTCCCTGACCACTATTAGTATCTAGTTTCCCGCCCGCAAAGACCTAATAACACGATCATACTCCTCCCACAACACATCTACCCCCCTCCTACTCAAATGCAGTCCATCCATCGCATACATTTCTTTCATTCCAACAAACCTATCCCACACATCCACAAACATGACACCTTCCATCTCACACATCCTCCTCACATAATCATTCAGCCCAATTGCACGAGACATCCATTCTACCCCAACATCCATTCTTGGAAGCACACCTGTCACAACACCTTTCATTCTACTTTCTTTCACCTTTTCAATCAACCTCTTGTACCTCTCACGTAACTCACATGCACCCACTTTCTTCACATCATTCACTCCTACATGTGTAATCACAACCGCATCCCTTGCACAGCCAGACACCAGTTCCTCATACCTATCAGACAGATCTCTCACTCCAGCACCCGGCAAACACACCCTCAAACCATTCAATCTACTTGCATTCAACTTCCTATCTAAATATCTAACTCGCGAATCACCCATCACAAGCACTTCAGTCAGACTCCTATTCCTAACCCCCACAGACCTAACTCCATCCCCACTCCTATTCTCATTCAAACTACCAGTCACTCGAACTCCACCCCCACCCCCATCAGTCATATCACTTCCAGTTACTTCCTCTCTTAGGGCACTGAATCTATTAGTCAAGCTAATAGGATCTGTGTCCCTCTGACTCACACACCTATTCTCCCCCTGGCTAACCACCTCAACAGAGGCAACCCTATTCTCACAAAGAACAGGAGAAGCCTCCCTAGCTTCATGTTTCCTAACCACTCTCCACTGTCCCCCATCCTCACTAGGCCTATTTCTAACTAATCTAAGGGGGCTAACTTCACTATCACTAGAACTATCACATCCTACCTCCTCCACTGGCCCTCTACCTTCACCTGAAACATCTAACTGGCCTACCTCACCACCTAACCTATTCCCAGCTCTAGGCCTAACACTAAGTTCCCTCCTGAGCTCAGCAACTAACCCCTCCAGCCTACATATCCTGTCTAAATCCTGCCTTCTCATCCCCTCTAAATCTACAATGCATTCACGCAGCCCACATACAACGCATGTATACCCCTCACCTAATACACCACAACCAATGCATACATTCCGACACTCATGCTCACTTTCATCCCCAAACTCCATCACTTATTCAAACAAAGAAAGAATTTAAGTAGCAATAAGAAATAAAAAAAGAAGAGCAACTTAGCTTTCGCTGATTGTGGTGAGAAAAAAAACAAAAAAACAAACAAACTATAGAAAAATCTGAAAAATAGATCAACAGACTGAGAGCTCTATAAAACACGTGCTACCTGTTCGAAGGTCAGTCGAAGCTTAACTTCTATCATTTGTAAAATCCTTGAGAAGATAGTTAAGAAGGGGATTTCTGACCATCTAGAGTGTGATAGGTTAATAAATAATGCTTAGCATGGGTTTAGAAGATTTAGATCGTGTTTTAACAAATTTACTGGATTTTATGGATTATGTTACTAAACAATTAGATAAGGGAGAGAATGTTGATATAATTTACTTAGATTTTAGCTAAGCTTTTGAATAGGTTCTATATAGGAGATTAGTTCACAAATTAAAAATTCATGGGATATGTGGTATTGTTTTGAATTGGATAACTGAATGGCTGAAACACAGGAAATAGAGTGTTGTGCTGAATGAGGTGAGGTCACAGTGGAGGGACGTTATCAGTGACGTACCTCAGGGATCCATTCTAGGCCCTTTATTATTCATAGTTTATATGGTAAACATGTAGATTGGTGGCTCAGCTGAAAAAGTGGAATTTTGTTTGTTTATATTTCATTCACCCTTGCCCGAATATTCATAACATAAACATAACATAATTTCACAGATGACGAAAGCCACAAGGGCCTATCAAAGGTCATCCGCATCCGTCAAAACCCACCCACATAGGACTATATCAGATCATTCAACTACTTTATAAACAATCCATAGGATTGTGTCAGATTATGCATCCACAATATATAATTTAAACAATCCATAGGATTGTGTCAGATCACGCGCCCACAATATACAATTTATGCGTGTTTGAGTCCTATTTGAAATATACCCGGCACCATTTTTTCTATAAAAATGCTCCAAACTAACCAAACGGAAAATACTGTTTACTTACTTTATTGCGGTGGGTATATTTCTGAAATAGCCATGAGAAAAGCGTGGAATCTTTCTTTAATTCACGTTAGGCAAACAGGAATCGCCACCAATTTTCTGCCTATTTTGTTCACAATAGTGAATAGTGAACCCTCTGCAGGAACTAAACCAATCAATCAAAGTTTTTGCTGTAACCTTGACTTCATGGGACAGAACTTCTAATTTCAATTGATTGACTAGAAACCTTACAATCGATTTTAATCTTAAGTAAAAAAATTATCTTGATTCCCAAAATAAAGTACAAAGTTGGACAATAGACGAAGGAGAATATTCACAAACGAATTCCATATTCAAACTGCGTTGCCTGCGTAAAAGGCGTCTTTACTCCACCCAAAGGGCTCACCAAAAAGTAGTTCCATTAAATGATCTAGCTAAGGTATATTTAAATGTATAAAAAAAGGTAATAAAAATAGTAAAATGGGGACAAATATATTGACAAATAAAAATGACTCCAAATGAGGATAATAAAAAGATCTTAAGTGAAAAACAAAATAAAAATTCAATTCAGTCATTTCTGACATCAGACCCCACCCCCACCCCCACCTCCATTATAATTCGCAAAATGATTAAAGGCGCAGAAATGATTTGGTTAAATCACTCACTTCTGTAAATGTTAGAACATTATTCTATAAACAATTAGGATTATATGCTGGGGGTCTGTGCCCTCCAGACCCCCCCAAATGATTGAAACTCAGGATCATCGTAGGGTGGTCCCCCCATTCTGTTTATCCCCACACGAGCCATCCCCTTAAATTTACTCAAAAAATGTGAAACATATTACAACACAGACAAAATAGTTTATGTCCCATCATTTGAGTCACCAATCTACATATTTACTGTTTATATAAATGATCTTGGGGAGCCTGTAAATATCAAAGTGTCAATTTTTGCTGATGACACTAAATTGGCAGCTGTAGTCAAAGAAGTTGAGGGTAGCTTTAAAGTGCAGAGTGATTTAAATATTAAATAAGCTATTAGCTTGGGCTCAGAAGTGGCAGATGACTTTTAACCTTAAAAAATGCAAAGTTCTTAACATGAGAAGGGATAATAGGGAATTTAGCTATGAAATGGATGGGCAAATAGGGTGCTAGGATACATTAACAGGAATGTTAGCTACAAGAGTAAAGAGGTTATCCTTAAACTCTATAACTCTTATGTTAGGCCACATTTAGAGTACTGTATACAAGCATGTTCACCACATTTTAGACATGACATCAACCTGCTATAGTCAATACAAAGGAGGGCTACAAAAATAATACCTTTCCTGAAGCACCTTGAATATGAAGATAGACTGAGAGTACTAAATATGTTCTCATTTGAGAAAAGATGTGTGAGAAGAGATATGATTGAGCTTTTTAAAATCTGTTCTGGGATGGATATGTTGGATTTTAGCAAGTTATTTGAGTTGGAAGGTAGTAATAGGACTAGGGGTCACCACTTAAAAATTAGAAACAGAGGTGCAGGTTGGATGTTAGAAAATATTTTTTCACTAAAAGAGTGGTAGATTACTGGAATAGTTTGCCATCTGAGATGGTAGACAGTCCAAACTTGAATGTATTCAAATGCAGATTAGATGATTATATGCGAAGGGAGGGTTAACTTTGGTGGGTATTCTGGACTCATTCTTGTGGATACAGTTTTTTTATTATTGTATATTACGATTGATTTTGATGAGTCTTGATGATATTGCGTTTTGTTTTTGATACATTCTTGTGTATGGTTCAAATTATATATTTTAGATGGATGATCTGACACAATCCTATGGATTGTTTAAATTGTATATTGTAGATGCATGATCTGACAAAATCCTATGGATGCATTTTGTGGGTGGATTTTGATAGATGCGGATGACCTTTGATAGGTCCCTGTGGCTTTTGTCATCCATGAAATTATGTTATGTTAACCTGAACCTGACAAAATTTAAAGTGAACTTGTTGTTGATTGGTTTTGGTGACCCCGTTTCATTCAAACAGCATTCAATACACATCCTCCCTTTAAAACTCAGTCAAACATTCATCCAATTCCACCATCCTTTCCACTTCATTATACATCCATTCGCACGTCTTTTCATTCGCAACATTTACCCTGACATCTGTGCTATCATCCATACCTATCTCACTGACAGCAGAGAGGTGACCCAGTACATCTCCAACTTGGATCCCCCTCACCTGCCCTTTCACTCTGGGATCCGCCTGCACACATAAAAAAGGATCATTCATTCTCATCAAGCCATCAAACACACAAGCAACATGCCTTACCTTATAACATGCATCCTTTCCATCAAATATCACAGTGTTCGCACCCACATTCAAACTCACATCCTTACTCCAACTCACTCTAACAGACACCCTTCACAAGCCTTACACTCTCCATAGCAGTCACCTCAATACCGATAAACACACTCCTCAAAACACTACCATCTTTCCCTACATACAACTTATACACCCCATTTTTACCAATCTTTCTCTCAATCTGATTGCTCGCAGGATGCACAACCATACAGTTCACTTTCATAAAATCGCACCATACTCACTAATCACCTTATCAATCACAGAGAATTCACACTCATTCATCAACATACCATGCATTCGAACAGCTGACCTTATCATTCCAATCACAGGTACTCTCATGCTACCAATCCCTACCAAACTACCTTTACACCCAGACAGGAGGGCTTTATCACTCAGCTTGTCATACACATCTTTATATACCAAGCTCATCTTGCATCCAGAATCTATCAAAGCCAAACACTCAATCCTGTTCAATTCAACCTTCACACTCAGACACTCATACTTCCTACCAGACAGCACTTTCTCACTAGACAGACTTACCAACACATTACTCGCACTCATGCATCCAGAGGATATTTCACCAGTTACCTTCTTATAATTCAGTTTTCCACTTCAGACTTTCCATTCACACCTTGCGCTCTCTGTCTAATCCAACACTTTTCACTTGAATGTCCTTCCATCGCACAATAACTACATATGTACATTCCTCTGGTCATGACACATCCTTGCATAATGACCAGCCTTTCCGCAATTACCACAAGCATACTTTCCCCACCAGTCGCTCCACCATTCAACTTCAGACAGTCTCTCTTCAAATGGCCTCTTTCTTTACATTTGAAACACTCTTTCACACTTTCCTGGCAATCCTTTATCATAAGTCCCTTGTTACCACACCCAAAACACGCACCAGACGTCCACCTACATTCCACCAACATATGCCCCTTCCTTCCACACCTATAACATTCCATAATCTTTCTCACACCATTTGGTCTCTCATTTGCTGGGACATACCTCAACTGCTCCCTCATAGACCCATTCATGCGCTTACCAGTCATCTGTCCCCTTTCATTTGTCCATCCTCTATTTGCCCATCCAGCCTGCTGGCCCAGGAAGCTCGACATCACCCCAGCTGGCACATCCCTCAGGGCATCCCGATAGCTGATAAACTGCTGTGGTGGAGGAAAGCTCCTGGGCTTCTTACCCCCAACATTCACACCCTACCATCCATCCTTGTCTAAATCACTTTACTCATCAAATTGCCCATCTTCCAACAGTTCCAACACATCCTCCTTTCTTTTCTTGGGGCTGCTTGGCAAAGAAGATGGGGAAACCGTCGAAGGGAACTTAAAGTTGCGTGCCATTGCTCCGCAACTGTTCCCATGGACCTACCCCCCAATGCTGTGAAGGCTTCAATTTGCTTTCTATCATCTCAGAATTGGACACACTCACAGGATGCACCACCATTTGATGGAACACTCGCCAGCGCCCTACTGTGAAGACTGTTGTCCCCTAGACTGTTCGGCACATTCTTGTTGAATGTCTCAGTCTGGGTGATTTCCGCGCATGTTATCTGTCCCAATACCAGGATGGGTGGGGTCGCTACCGCCTGTCCCTTATACTTGGGACGAGTTTGTGCACATTGACTGGTGGACTTATGGACTTTTTTTTGGAGGCCGGCCTTCCCTTTATTTAACTAGGATTTTTTGTTGTTTTCTTTGTAGGTTGCACGTTTCTGTGCCGGGGAGGAGGCAGACCTCCACTGAGACTTGCTTCTTCCTTGTTGCCATTTTCCATTTTTTATTGTTGTTTTTTGCATATTCTTATTTTAAAGTAGCCTAGTGCTAGGCTGTCGTGAGTGCGGCGACTTGTGCCCAGGTGGGTAGTCACCAGATGGGCTCCTAAAATAAAAAAATCTGCAAGTTCCACTCTATATTGATGCTCTGCTCCAACTGGAAAATGCTATCTGAGAGGCCTTCTTTTGTATACAGCGCTAGGCCAGTATTTATTTTTATCTGAAGAAAGCCTATGATACTGCACGTTGATACCGTATCATGGAGACTCTCCACATGATGGGAGTGAGGGGACACCTCTCATTGTTCAGTTGTTAGTTTCTGCAAGATTGTTGATTCTGTATATGGGGGAGTAGGAAAGAGGGTGTTTCGTAGGAAAGTGTCATCAGTGTCAAACTCTTTGCCCTGAGCATCAATGGTATCACCTCGGTGCTTCCAGAAGATATTCTTGCTACATTCTACTTGGATGACCTTTTGATCTCTTTTGATCTGCCCAGATACCAACTGAAGCTCACAGGTTTGTTTTCCTTGGCCAAGTCTAAGGTGGTGCATTTCTGCTGCCATCTAATTCTCAATCCTGACCTGGACCTTTCATAAACAGGGTTTGCTTGGAAGTAGTGGATTCACACCATTTTCTTGTTCTTATTTTCAACATCTCTCACCTGGGAGGCTCATATTCGCAGCCTTAGGGTCTCATGTTCCCATGCCATGCCATAGACATTTTCATTCTGTGACTTTCTGTACTTGGGGTGCATTTATGACTACTGCCTTAATTTTATATCGATTCTTTGTTGGAAGCTTTACTATATAAGTGAGTTTTATGCATCCACAACTGAGTGTGTATTGCAGAAGTTGGACTCGATCAACTCTGACTGGCAACCGGTGCCTTGCTCACATCCCATGTCCATAGCCTACTTATCATGCTGGGAAATGCCACTCGCTCTACCCTCACTTGCTCTGGCTCTCACTGTATCCTCAGCCAATTTCAACGTGTCTATGCTGATGAGGGATGCCAGTCTTACACTAAACCCTTTGAGTTTCCTTTAGTAGATTCCTTCAAGATCTTGGTGTAGTAATCTGGTCCTAAAGCTTCCACAGTGCCCCAAATATTGCATTTATCCTTTTTGGAGCATGCTTGGTATCATGCTGGATCTGTGCCAGTGTACACAGATGGCTCCAAATCCCAGGAGGGGATTGCCTTCCACACTGTATCCCCTCTGTCTCAAGTCAGAAGTGATCTACCAGGTGCTTCATTTGTTTTCATGGCTGAGCTGGTTGCAATACAGATTGTAATATTTAGTTACTCTCAAAGGTCACTGATTGCTTTCAGGGAATTCCAATCTCCACAACCCCTGGTTTGTGATATTTGTGACAGCATGCTTGCTGCCAACCTGGTGGATGTCAAGATTATCTTCTTTTGGTTTCCTGTACATGTGGGAATTACAGGGATTGGTGTGCTGATTAGGGTTCTAAAGACTCTGAGGGCTTGGTGACAGACTAGCATTTGCTCTTTCTCACACCCACTACATTGCAGGAATCAATGCAGCATTCCAAGCTGCTTGGTAACAAAGATTGGAGACAGCCAATTCACCTTGACTGTTCCCATGGGGGGAAGCCAAAGCATGCTTGTTTTTTGTTTGGGAATTTTTAGAGTAGCCTAGAACTAGGATTCAATTTTAGTTATGGCAACATGCCCTTGAAAGCATTTACCAGATGAGCATGTAATAAAAAACATTTTTCTGGGTTGAGACAAGAAATCCCACTAGTCATCTACTGCTATAGGACTTTATCCTCTCCTCCTCCTGTCACATACACTTTCTACAATGGCTCAGTTAATGGCATATCTAGCCTGTCCTATCATACCTCTACCTCAGAAATATTAGTATGAGAGTTGCTTATTCTCTGATTTCCTAACACAGTATGAGAGATAGTGTCAGTACTTATCCTAGAAATACATCTCAGTAGGGAATATCCTCTTAGGGATGTTTAAAAGGTACCCTTTTGGCACTTTTTAGAGAGATGTAAAAAGATATTTCTGACTACCTATCATCAGGTCAGAGCTAGTGAAATGACTAAAGGTTAAAGAAAGGCACAAGAGACAATCTGATTATCAAAGATTCCTCTCTGTCAGATCTGGGAAAAGAAAGGTGTTTGGATTTTTTGTATGGTTCTTTATTTTTATTTTTTTTTACAGAGTGAGAATGGCCATGTATGCAGTGAGAGCACTTTTAGCCCCGCCATGTACTTCTTTCCATGATGGCCAACACTTGGGGAGTGCTGATATGGCTACTCACTTGCCTTTCTACTAAACCTTTGTTCGTTCAAAGCTTGACTACAGATGCAAGGTGGACTTGATCCAACACACCAGTCTATCCAGTGACTGGTGTCTTCATGTCCCTCTATGAGAGCCTACTTGTTAATGCCAGAGAGTGTGAAACTCTGTGCCACACATAGTGTATTATGCACTTGCGTACATGGATGTGGCACCTCGCTTAGTCAGGGTGGTCATATCAAAAAACCCGGGCTTTATTCCTGTTTTTCTTTTTAGGCTTTTTCAAATGAAATTTGAAAAAACCTGGGTTTTTGAGTTTTTTTCAAGAAATGAATGCTACTTATCATTATTTTATTCAAATTTCATATTTGTTTATAATTTCAACAAATATGTATCAAATTAAGGTTATTTCTCTGATATTGACTCATAATAATTTATCTCTCCTTCTACAGGTTATGGCTATTATGGGTAGCCACAATTCTCGATCACTCATCTGTTCTTACTATAATATAATTATTAAACTAAGTAATTATTAATATTATATAAAAATAGAGATAGCTATTCTTTTTCTATGTTATTCTAGTTTTTGTAGCATTTGTTTTTTGAAAAAGCCCAGAATAAAACCTGAGTTTTTTAAAAAACCCAAATTTGATTGGGGTTTTATGCCACCCCTGCCCTCAGTCACAACTGGCTCTCACTGCATCCATGTTTCTTCCCGACAGTGCCTATGACACAGAGAGATGCATAACTATCCTAATCCCTTTGTGTTTAGGGCTATGAAACTCCTTCAAGAGCTCAGTGCATCTCTTGAGCTGCTGCTGGCCCCTCTAGTTCTGCCCAGGATGCCACCCTGGAGCACACTGTGTCATGCTGGATCTGTGAAAGCTGGTATCAACACACTGGTTGGTATGGGAAATAACACATCATGCTAAGAGACTCTCACAGTGCCCTAAGTGCTCTTAGGGCATTAGAATCTTCCCACCCCATGGTTTGTGGTATCTGTGATACCGCTGTTGTGAGGGATTTCAGAGAATGAAGGTACCAAAGATTTCTGTGAAGACTGGGCGACCAAACCAGTATTTTGCTTCACTTCACACTGACTATATGATAGGAATCAGCTTAGCTCTCCAGGCTGCCTGCCAAAGAAGATGGAAACTTGTATGCCATCCCACTCTGATTGTTCCTGTAGAACTACTCCCCAATGCCACAGTGGCCTTTATGTTGCTTTGATATCTTTGAAACAGGTGGGGTCGCTATTGCTTGTCATCCTTTGTTCTTGGGACGGGTTCCTGCAGACAGACTAGTGGACTCATGGACTTTCTGGAGGAGGCTGCCCTCTCCATTTTATTTGACTCTGGTATTGTTCTCATGGTCTGGTGTTGGTGGGATGGATGGCTTACCTCTCCTAACACTTGAGTGTGCCTCCTCCTTCTTGTTTTTGTTCTGCATTTTTTTGTCTAAGAAAATAGACTAAAATTAATAATGGCTCTTTATGCCCTGATGGCACTCATCATATGGGTACTACAAAAAATATCCTGGTTGTTTCATGATGCTATCAAGTGACCTTGTGACTTATATGTTTTAGAGTTTGTTCTGTAAATGGCCATAATATTTTTGCCACTGGGAAATTATAGTGCTAAGGGAGGTGGCATTCTCCTAGCATTTTGTAGGGTAAATTAGAGAAATATCATATAGTTTTTATTGAGCATCCCACTTTGTATTAAGAATATCATTCTACTAAAAGGTTATTCATCCTAAGTGATAACATTGAGAATAATTCCTAAATAATTTTGTATGCTGCATAGCAGATAACCAATATATATATATTTTTTTAGCATTGTTTGGTGCAGCATTTGTCAAAGTTCATTTCATATTAAATACATTTAAGTTAAATTTTGAAAAAGAAATCTTATATTGTTCTTGAACTCTTTTTAAATATTGTCAATCAGGCAAGCTATACTCTGCTTCTTGACCAAGACTTCATTTTATTGTCATAATTCCATTTATGGTAAGTAAACCTCCATTTGCATTCAGTTAATTTTTATGAATCTCAAACTAGAAAAGGTTAATATACAGGGTGCATCAGTATTTTGAGGACATCCTTTTGATTAACTCTAACTTATAAGTAAATTTTTTTTTAATTACTTTTTCAAATTAATAAAACAGGCCTGCATTTGAAAATTTCTTTTATGTTCCTCAGGATTTCTTTATGGTTTCTTAATGAATCAAACCTCCTAAGCTAAAAAATGAATGTATTTTTGTTCAATTGGGTCATATTTTCTCAGTACAGCATACACCATTTTCATTGAGATTACCTCATTTTTCCTGAATTTTTTTTTTTTCAAAAACCTTTCTCTATCTAATAATGCATTATTATTGTTATATCATAGAAACAAGAATAAATGTATGTAAACTATAATCCTTTTAATAAAACAAAAAATTAAAGAATGCAACATAATAAAGAAAATAATTCTAATTTCCAAGAAAAGATGCCCTTGATGATTTTCATTTGTGCCTCTCATCTGGTGCATCACACTTTAAACACTAACAGTAGTCAGCAAGCATGTTTACGTCCCATTTACCATGGTACCTGGATTCCATTGTTTTTATGTCCTGGTAGAATTTTTCCCCCTATTCTTCACTGTAATCCCCATAGTTATTGGGAAAATAGACATTAAAGCTCCCAAATGTTTGAGACTTGTTAGGAGCTGATTGACCAGGGCAACATATTCTGGGCTTCTTTTATTGTCTAGAAAATTGTTAACTAGAGCTTTGAAAGCTTTCCAGGCATCTTTTTCTATATCTGTCACTTTGCCGCAAACATAGCAAAATCTGTCGGAGCTATTCTTACATTTTCTGTTCATTTTTAACTCAACCACTATTATTATTATTATTATTGTCATCATTATAATGCTAAGCAATTTCTAACCTCTAACCTGCAAAATTATAAACTTATTAACATAATTACTTAAATTGTAGACAAAATTTACTGTGAATACAGTAGTGCAAAAACTATTGAAATTTTGATGTAATATAGGACATGTATAAACTATAAAATTATCACCCCCTGTATCACAAAAACTGGACCTGATAGAGAAAAACGGATGCCAGATTCGGATTTAGGAGGTCAATTTTATTAAGAAACACTACAGAAAACCTAAGGTACATTTCTAACGCAGACCAGTGTAATGAATGACAGAGCGATGAAGCAAATGAAAAGGTACGCATAATGATACAGAGATTGCTTGCTTTATGAAAGTTGCATGATCCTTAATTGGCAAAGTTAAAAAAGTCCTGGAAACTCCTGCTGGGGATCCAAGATTAGCAGCAAAAATGCAAAACATATGCAGAAGGTTCTAATACCATCAGAATCAAAGAATTTGTGCAGAAAGTATAGGAAAGAATTCAAGAAAACCCTGGAAAGTCGATCAGAGCCCTTGCAAATTATTTCAAGGTTTCAGAATGCACCATTAAAAGAGTTGTGCATGAAGATATCCATTAAAACTCATATGTAATGCAGAGAGGTTGGTTCATATTAAATAAGACAAAATGCAATTGTTTGATCCTTGCAAAGTGCTAGCTCTCCATGTTGAAACATTAAGAAGCTGAAATGCTTTGGTTTTACTCTGATGAGAAAAACTTCAACCAGGACCAAAAGGTAAACCAAATGAATGACAGATGGTTATGCAGTGTCAAGCGAGGTTCCAACTGTAATTCATACTAAATTTTTTGTGATTGTTCTGGGAATTGTTAGCATTGAGGGAGATGTCATGTCCCCCTCACTTTTTTCCACATGGCTTGAGTAAATGCTGCTGCCTACACAGAGATTTTGGAAAAACTTGACTACACCATCTCATAAGGCTAGAACGACACAAGCTTGGATGCGTGCCAATTTCGACAACCATATTCTCCCAGACACATGCCCTCCTAACTCACCTCACCTCAATCCACTGGACTATTACATATGGAGTATCATCCAGAGAGAGGTCAATCAATACCCCCATAACACCATTAATCTTTCAAGTCCGCTATAATAAGGACTATGGTGGAAATTGATAAAGATTATCTGATTCAGGCATGTCAATGCTTCAGACTCAGAATTGAAACGGTCATAAAGCATGTGACTAACACTAAAGAGAGTCATATAAAATGGCTAGGCTATCCTCCTCCAGAAACACCACCCTGTAAGGGGCACAGTGATGTTTTCCTGGTTGTTGTGCTGATGGGACTCAGTGCCTCATCCAGCCCCAATTAGCCTTTCTTTCCACTACCATATACTTTCTGTACTAACTCTTCACTTCTCCCTCACACTGCTGGTGGGATATCCTGTAGTTCTGCCTCTGAGAAGCGTACTGCCATTCCTGTAATGCTCCTCATATCAAAGCCCCCCCCCCCACCCTGCATATCTTCAAGCTAGTCCTGTAGAGTATATTTCTTCAATCAGATTGTACTGGACTCTGGGCCAACTGAGCTGTGGAGGCTCTTATCATCCCATGCCCTGTTAGCTGTCTGTCATACTGGAGATCATGCTAGGTGCATGCCCCGTGTCCACCCTCCCAACCCCACCATTACAGGATGGGGTCAGGCAGGAGGATGTGTGATTTACACCTCGATGATGTGTCTGTTCTATTTGCTATAAATACCAGTACCTCCTTTGAGTTACTGGCAGTGCAACTACACCTGGATAAGAGGTATACTGCTATTTCTGCCTTCATTCCACCATCATGTGATGCAGAGAACTTGGGCCATGGTATAAATGGATTGACACCCATCAAGTCTCACATCCAGTCATCCACTTTCACCAACGACCATTCTTAAAAAGAAGACCTTGATTACGCATTTACATGGATGAACCACTGCACCACCACATGACGTTCTTGCTACACCCCGCATAGATGACCTTTCAATCTCTCATGGTGCAGCCCAGATACCAAATCTGGAGCATCGACTATAACAGACATTGAACCGCATCTCTTTCTTGGCCAAGGCTAAAGTGGTGAAATTCCCTCTCCATCCACGGCTCCACCCTGACCCAGGCTTGTTCCTAAATGGTGCTTTCCTCGAAGTGTTGGATTCACATTGTTTCCTTGTTCTTGTTTCTTACCAATGCCTCACCCTCAAGACCCCTATTCATAGCCTTAGGGTTGATTGTACCTGTGCCGTGGTCAGTCTGCATTTCATGGCATTCAGCATTTGGGCTGCTGATAGGCCTATTTCCCTGCTTTTCTACCCATCATTCACTCATTTAAATCTTGATTATGCATGCAAGTTTTATGCATCTGCTGCTGAGCATCTATTTTGAAAGTTAGACTTGATCCACCAGACTGCTCTCTGACCGCTGCCTTCTGCATATTCCCTATTGAGACTGTCCTTCTTGATGCCTCTGGAGATTCCACTTGCTTTGTGGTACCATATGCTTCTATACATGATCCTGCTATCTTTCTCATTTGTCATTAACTCTCATTGCATCCATGGCTACTCTTGATGTTTTCAATCCCCATAAGAGAGAAGCCAGTCATACCCTAAGAACCCTGTTCCCAAAGCTTCTATAGCATTAGAGCATTGCTTTCAACCTTTTTGGAGCACAATTCATCCCACACTTGATCCGGGTCAATGTCCATGCATAGCTCCAAGTCTGAAGAGGGGGGCTGGCTTCTACACTGGATCCCTTCTACGAGGTGCTATGTGTCTTCATGGCTCTTCTGGTTGCAATACACTGCTCACCATGGGAGATAATGCACTGTGCCCTCTTCAGAAACTAGATTGTGATCTTTAGTGACTTACAAAGTGTCATGAGTCCTCTCTTGACATTGGAATCTCCACAGCCCTTGGTTGCATTATCCATGATGTAGCATGAGCCAAAAGCTGGATGGATAGTGAGTATCTATTTTTGGTTCCTGGATATCTAAGGATTGCAAGGAATGAGGGCACCAAAGATTCCACAAGCACTAGGCAACCAGACCAACATTTTGCTCTTCCTCACACTACATGGCAGAAATCCAGTCATCAGCTCTGGCCTACCTGATGAAGAAGAAGATGCAAGATGATTGATGAGAACTTAAAGTTGCATGCCATTATGCTGCATGTATCCCTCAATTCCTCAGTGGATCCACCGACATTTGATGGAACATTCTGCTGCACTTTATTGCCATGATTGTGTTGTCC
This sequence comes from Ceratothoa steindachneri, assembly GCA_963969495.1. NCBI lineage: Eukaryota > Metazoa > Arthropoda > Malacostraca > Isopoda > Cymothoidae > Ceratothoa > Ceratothoa steindachneri. The sequence goes on from OZ018317.1 coordinate 217,887,440, forward strand.
TCCAGACTGTTAGGTACACTCTGGGATGAATGGGATTTCTACTGTCTGTCCCATTTACTTGAGATAGGGGTGTATACACAGACTTGTGGGCTGAGGGCTGGGTTGGAAAAGAAAGAAGATTTTTAAAAATTAAAATCAGATTTTTTTATTAAAATATTTAAAAAAAAATTTCTTACCAAATTTCAGAATTTTCTTTTATTTTGCACAATAATTCTGATAAATTTTCAATGATACAGGATAGTCATATTTCAATGTAAGCATTTTTTTGGTTTATAGTGAATATTTTAAAAGCCAGTATTATTAGAGGTAAATTGACTTAGATGGCAAGAATAAGTGTTAAATATCTGTATTGATACTATGGAAGGTTTATAATCATATACACTTGTAGACTGAACTATTTATTATTGAACTGAACAAATTACATGTAGCTACAGTTTATTCATATGGAACAAAATTGAAATTTCTTATATATTTATAGCAAGATTTACCTTAAGATACACAATTTTTTTTATAGAAATGGGATAAAATAATACTAGATATTACACAACATTTAAGAATTGCCTAAGGGTACATGTCACTTAAAAAACATATACAATAAGATAAACTGACCTAAGAAAAATCAAAGTTTCTTATGCATTCACTGAATTTTTAAAATAAAATTTGGAAATAAATATTAACACAACTTTGTGACATAATAACTAACCAATATATTTTTTAAGCACAGTAGTAATTACATTAAGACACATCGCCCAGACCTAATAAAAATAAAAGTTTCTTATTGACTTTGAGAAAAAAAAATCTTAATCATGAAGACAAAATACACATCTTTGTGACACGCTTAATATTAAATGTAAAGCATACAGGTTAGGTACAGAGTAGAGTAATAATTGTAATGAGTAATACTGATGTAATCTAAGTAAAAGAAGTTCCTTATACATTCCTTCATTTAGGGAAAAGTTTCTTCATTAATACAACTTTGTGCAATACTTAACCTTCCTATACCATTTACTTATTCAGGTATGAATTACCTTAGCTTAATATATACAAATAATGACTTAGGATTGAATATTTTTTGGAAACAAATTATTATTCAATTCAGGGGATAAGTCCCATACCTAATACAGCGAATGCTCTACTTTCTGTTAGTGTTTAAACACTGTAACAAGTTTAGCTGCCTTTTGGTTACCCAAATGGTTCCTAATATTTGATTGAACAAGGCCAAAGGTTGAGAAGACTCATTTAATCCCTGCTGAGGAAGCGACAGCAGTGTGTAACTGTCTTTGATATCACCTGAAAATTGTACCACCAGGCAAGTGGTTATAGAGCATTTATAACGCTTTGAAATACATTTCTTTAAATGGAATGGTCTTTCCTCAATTTTCATTAATGTTGGTAGGAGCTGTAAGAAATTTTTTTCTACATATTCTACTACTGTTTATCTCTTGACCCATGAGACTTACCCTTATATCTTGGATCAATCAAATTTGCCATTAAATGACTAGATGTTTGGGCTATTTGCTTTCTCTTGAAAATGTCCCGTAAGGGGAGTGGTGATTTTCCTTCCTGACAGGACTCAGCGCCCTGCCCAGCCCCAGCTTAGCCGCATCTTCTTTCAGACAGCCTGTGTTTTTCCCCTACAACCTCTCCCACAACTTTCTCTGGTTGGCCTCTATTTTCACAGGGTAGATGCTGACCTTCTCAGCCAACTATCCCGGATCAGGGCTGAGGGAGGAGGGGATAATGTTCCCTAACCCTTGAGCTCCAGTTTTGGATGGTGGGTTTTTAAAAACCTGCTTCATCTCCACCCATACCTTCATCACATCCCCTTTCCTTCTCACCGCACACTCTTATCCTTTTTATGCTGTGCCAAAGGGCTGCTAGGTCACCAGGTGGGAGGAGTGCCCTAAAATTGCGGCACCTGGCTCTACCAGCCCTGTACGCACCCCTTGCAGAATGGGCTACTGCCCGATGAGGGAAAAAAAACCCCTCTTCCCCTTTCCCCCTCACCATCGGCAGAGCCACCTTCGGGCAGCTCCACTGAAAAAATGGAGGTCCCCGCCCCGCTCTGTGCTTTCACAGGGGAACTTCCAAAATTCTTTGACAGGAGAGGAGGCTTACTCCTCTACTTTGCCTACTGATGCAGGGGACCTCCCCTTCACCCCCTTGTCTGGAGGTGCCCTCGGGTGCCTCACTCTTTCCAGTGGCAGTCCCCCCTTTACTTTCCAAGGGGACAGCTGCACCCTGCTTCTTCAAAGCAATGTGGTGCGTATCATCTTGTGCTGCCCGGGATGTCCTATGCCTCAATGTTGAAAAAGATACCCTCTGCTCCTGGCCCCTCCAGCTCTATGAGTACTGTTGTTTCTGTGCCCATTCGGAACCCTTCTGTGTGTTCTACCCATCCCAGCGTGACCACTTCCCGTAAGGCTAAACAGCCACACGCCTCCACCGAATCATTGAACTCACAGGAGGCAACACCCCTGAAGTTGGTTGCCAGGCCATCTTCCGGGGTTTGTAAAGCTGTGCCCTGAAAGGAGGACAGCAAGAAAGGTATCTTCGGCTTGTTCGCCCATGCCTAGTGGTGGGCTGAGTGGCTTGGAGACTGTGGATCCTCAAAAAGAGGCCTCCCCCCTCCCCGCCTCCGATGCCACAATGCCCGCCTAAGGTTTCGAGGTGGAGGGAGGAAAAGACTCGCACAGCGATCCCAACCTCCCCAATAAGTCCTCAAAGGTGACAGCGCCTTCACTTCAGTGCATTGTCTGGCCAACAGTGCCCCAAGTTCTGCCTCCGGGAAGCGTATGGACACTTCTGTGAATGTCTTCTTTTCAAAGTAGGCCCCCACATCTCCGAGCTAGGCCTGGAGTGCATATTCCTTCAATGGAATTGCTGTGGACTCTGGGCCAACTGGGAGGAGTTTCAGAGGCTCGTCTCCTCCCGCTCCCCGTTAGCTATCATTTTGCAGGAGACCATATTAAATGCATGCCCCCTGCCCATCCTCCCGGCGTATAAGGGTTTTGCGACCCCCACCACCATGGGATGGGGGCTGAGCCGGAGAATGTGTGATTTACACCCAGCATGATGTCTCTGTTCTTCTCTCCACTTTAGATAGCTCCTTTCAGGCAGTAGCTATGCAGCTACACCTGGATAAGAGGTATATTGTTATTTCCACACACATTCCACCATCAGCCGACTTCGATGCTGGGCACTTCCGCCGAGCTGTGGCACGGTTGCCGAGGCCCTTTCTCTTGCTTGGATATCTAAATGGTAGACACCCCCTCTGGGGAGACTACTCTATTAATCCCCGGGGTCAAGTCCTTGCCAATCTGATTGACAACTTGAGATGGGTGTCCTAAATGTGGATGAGTTTACTCATCACTGACTGAGAACTGCTTCATTTTCCTGCCTCAATCTATATTTGGGCTCTCCGGATGCACAGCCTGATTTTGATTGGGAGGTGGTCGATGACCTCCATGATAGTGATAATTTTCCCATTCAAATATTTTCTGGGCCGCCTCTGCCTGAGAGCCTGCCCCGGGGGTGCTTGGTGCGGGTGCAGAGGTCTGCATTTCAGGAAATGACTGAATTCTCTATCTCAGTCAAGTCGTTTAAGTTGGTAGATGAGGCCTTGAGTTCTTGTGGTGGTCAGCCAAGTGTGAGACAGCCCTCAAGCAGAAGCGTTATGCCTACATGCGCTATAGCGCCACTTAAACAATCTAACTGTAAACTTCATTGGTCTAGGGCTAGGTTCTGGTATATTTCGAAGCACGCCCACCGCTCTTTTTGGCAGGCCTACGTGTCTTCACTTAACGGGAAGACCTCTCTACCAGAGGTGTGGATGCGAGTAAAAAGGATTCTGAGCAAATTCTTGCAGGACCCTCCTCCCGTTCTCCAGGAGAAGATTAATGCATAAGTCCAAGTGGGTGAGCTTGTAGCAATTTTCAAAAAGAGAGGATTCATTAAAATTTCAATTGTTCTTTATATAAATCTAAAATATATATATATATATATATATATATATATATATATATATATATATATATATATATATATATATATAAAGGAAGAGGAAGTAAAAGTGTAGAAAAATTTATGCCTCTAGAATGCTGTAAAATCAAATTAAAATCCTAAGACACGACACATCTATCTGAACCTAGGAAGATGGCCTTTGATACCCGTCATATAGTTGCTTCAGGATACCATACCTCCAGGTGGTATCATATGCTTTTTCTATATCAAAAAAGACATCAATGGAGTGTTGTCTCTTTGAGAAAGCTTGTCGAATGCAATCCTCCATCCTGACCAGCAGGTCTGTGGTGCATTGTCTCTTTCTAAAACCTGACTGTGAGGGAGAAATAAGGTTGTGTTTCTCCAGGAACCATACCAACCTGCCATTCACCATCCTTTCAAAAAGCTTGCATGAGGAACAAGTAAGGGCAATTCGATGATAGTGGGTTGGAAGGGTCCCTTCCTTTCCTGGTTTACAAAGGGAAAGTATGATTGCTTCCCTCCAATTGGAAGGGAAATGGCCCTTAATCCATATGCATATTCCATCAGGACCAGGTGCGGTGTATCCACATCTTTTAAGAGCACTTCGAAGTTCATGAATGGAAAAGAGCTTATTCTACAAGGGGCGGTCAATAAGTTTTGTGAATCGGTAAGGCAAAACAGAGGAAGGCGAATGGCTGTTTGTGGGGGTGTTAGGACAAGTTATGACAACTTAGGACCTGCAGCCGCACATTCCTGCCTCATATATTTAACAAGCAGTAGCTGATCGCAGATCATCAGTCACAAATGCATAAGAGATCCATGAATGCATGGTTGCAGTGTACACTGACACCGCCCCTTCTTATGTAACCATTGCTCGCTGGAATAGGGAGTTCCGCCATGGTTGTGAGTCCCTTGAAGATGACCCCCCGTCCAGGGGTGAAGGTCGAAGAAATTGAGCGAGAACTTGGAATATCATATGGAAGTGTTATCAACATCATCCATGACAATTTGGCTATGACCAAGGTCTCTGCCCGTTGGGTCCCTAGAAACCTCACGCTCCATGATTGACTTCAACGTTGTCAAAGTCCACAAGGCCAGAGTTGCACAAGCTGCTCTGCACAAGTGCAGATTCGAGGAGCTCAACCATTTCCCCTACAGTCTAGATCTGGTCCCTAGCGACTACTTTTTATTCCACCAGCTCAAGGCTGCACTGCGTGGATGCCGGTTTGGGGACGATGAAGATGTCCAGCTCGCCATCCAGGAGTAGATTGAATATCAGTCGGGAGATTTCTGGTTGTCGGCAATTCAAAGCCTCAGGGACAAGTGGCGCAAGTGCATTGAAGTTGAGGGTAGTTACATATATCCCTTGATTAGCGCGGTTTTGAAAAATGCGAATTAGCGCCCCTCCCCCCTAAATTTGAGACCCTTCATCAATATACGTGGTGCCAATTTTGATTAGCACGCTTTTTTTTTTCACGCACCATTTTATTCCTACTGTGAGCATTGGTAGCCCATGGCAGAGCCTTCTGCGAGGGAGAGTTGAAGTGGGCAGTCAGGCAGACGCCAGTCACTCGCTAACCTTCATCTAGCAAAGACCTCTGCCATACGTATTGCTCGTTTCCATCAGACTACGTACATAATTTGATTTTATTTTATATATTTTCGTTTAATAAATTACCTTTAGAATTATGAACAAAAAAGAAACTCTTAAATGTAAACACATCACTTTGGAGACTAAACTTGATATAATCAAACGATTTGATAATTGTGAAACCAAAGCACAGATAGGTAGTAAGCTAGGTTTTAGCGAGTCAACAATACGCACGATTTTAAATAAAGCGAGTGAGTATCAAGATAAAGGTAAAATTGCATCTACATCCTCAAGCATGCAATGCACTAGAAATAGGTGTCCTTTGATGATTGAAATGGATGATTTGCTTTTCATTTGGTTGGAAGACTGCAATCAGAAGTGCATTCCTATTGATGGGAACAACATCAAGATTAAAGCTTTGAGCCTTTTCTCTTTATTGAAAAAAGAAAAATATCAAGAGGATGCTTCAACATTTTCTGCTAGTAAAGGCTGGCTCAAAAATTTCAAAGCTCGATCAGGCATAAAAAATATTAAATTATCAGGAGAAGCAGCCAGCGCAGATAAAGATGCAGCAGCCAAATATCCTGATGAACTGAAGAAAATAATTGAAGAAAATGGATATCAACTTCGTCAAATCTTCAATGTTGATGAAACAGGTCTCTTTTAGAAAAAGATGCCTACACAAACATTTTTAGCAAAGAAAGAAGCAGCTGCACCAGGGCACAAGGCATCTAAAGATAGAATAACAGTTCTGCTTGGTGGTAATGCCGAAGGAGATTGCAAGCTAAAACTGATGGTAGTTTATCGTATGATGAACCCTAGGGCATTCAAAGGGTTTAACAAGTAATCTCTTCCAGTAATTTGGAAATCGAACAAAAGGGCTCGGATAACAAGGCAGTTGTTTGAAGAATGGTTCACTATTTTTGTCCCATAGTTAAAAAATATTGTAAGGAAAATAACTTAGATTTCAAAACTCTTTTGAGTTTAGATAATGCACCTGGGCATCCGACTTCACTAAATGATTCAAATAGCAATGTGAAAGTTATTTATCTACCACCGAATACCACTTATTTGCTTCAGCCAATGGACCAAGGAACTATTTCAACATTCAAAGCATATTATTTGAGACAAACTTTTAATAAAGCCATTGAAGCTACAACTGGAAATAACCCGATTACTCTTGAGGAATTTTGGAAAAGATACGATATTAAACAAGCAGTTGAGAACATTCATAAATCATGAGAAGAAGTTACAGAGAACTGCATGAGGGCTGTCTGGCAGAATATTTTGCCAGTGTGCAACGATTTTTGTGGTTTCAACGATCGTGTCAATGAAGTTATTGATGAAATTGCTACAGTTGGAATAGAACTTGGCTTTGAAGCAGATTTGGAAAACGTTAGGGAATTGTTGGAATCTCACACAAAAGACTTGACTGACGAGGATCTTCTCGCAATTGACCATGAATAGGCTTACGAGGAAGAAGATGAAAAGGGAACAGAAGAAAAGGAAACGGCTCCTAAAGAAATTTCAGATAAAAAGCTTGAAGAACTATTCAATGCAATTGAAAAAGCAAAAAAATCGTAAGAGAAATTGATCCAAATGAAGAGAGAAGTATGAACGTTCGTTGTGGAATCGATAAGCAAGTTGATTGCTACTGCTAGATTATGGAGGAAAGGAAGAAATCTAATACTGTTCAATTGAAGTTCGATATGTTTTTTGGTAAAAAATAAACCTTAAATCATACTTTATTTCTTTTATTTATATCCCTCTATTATTTGAAAAATATAAAATGAGTTTTTAGTGAAAAAAACTATATGTAATTTAAATACTTTTTAGGATTCATTATAATTATTCCCATTGGTTCTTAAGTTTGATTAGCGCAGTTTTGCTTTGCACAGTAAAACTCGGGGATTTATTAACTGCACTAATCAAGGGATTGCTGTTCAAAACCAAGAAAACAGTGTGATTCAACCACTTCCAGGTGTACCCCATTGAGAAACAGTTCTGGGTCAGGGTGGAGCCGTGGATGGCAGCAGAATTGCACATCCTTAGTCTTGGCCAAGGAAAACCAAAATCTGTGCACTTCAGCATAGTGAGAGACACGGTTCAATGCCTGTTGGAGTCGACGCTCCAGAGTTTGATTCTGGCCTTCATCAAAAGATCGAAAGGTCTGCTTGGTAAAGAAGATGGGAGACAGTTGAGGGGAACCTAAAGTTGTATGCTATTGCGCAGCTACTGTTCCCATGGACCTACCCCCCAATGCCGGAATGGTTTCAGGTTGCTTTCTGTTGTCTCTGAATTGAACACACTCACAGGACACACTGCAATTTGATGGAGTGCTTGCTGGCACCATACTGTGAAGACTGTGTTGTCCCCCAGTCTGTTCAACACATTCATATTGAATATCCCAGTCTGGGTGATCTCTGCGCATGTTACCAGTCCTGTTACCGGGATGAGCGGGGTCGCTACTGCTTGTCCCTATTTATTAATCTAACATAATTTATAGCACAAGTCTTGTCCTTTCTACTAACTTCTCAATACCATGTTTGTGAAAATTATTTGGTTTTGGTTAATAAAGATTCTTTAAGGTTGTTTAACCTCCTGTGTTGTTGACATCTTCATTCTTTTAAGGTGATTCACTAAACTCTTAAAAAGAAAAGAAGTCTGATGGGGCTAAGTATGGCATCTGTTTCATTAGTTTCCAATTTAAATTGCAATATGAAGTGTTGCATTATCTTACTGAAAGAGCACTATTCTATTGCCTTTTTTTCTTCAAGTGCTGCTTGTAAACAGTCCAAGTGCAGGCAGCATTTTGACATGGTTTTTCATTTTGGAGTAGGCCTATGAATTTGTGTGTCACTATGTCATCATGATCACAAAGACCCTCCATTTTATGTTGGCAAGGGGATTCCTGCTTATTTTACTGTCTCAGTTCTTACATGATCATTGATTCTGCAGTACAAGAATAGGTGTCCTGCGGGAAAGTGTCTTCAGGCTTAGTCTCTTTTCCCCTGACCATCAATGGTATTACATCAGTACTGCTAGCAGTATGAGAGATTACACCATCTGCCTGGTTCAAGCACTTTTGTGATCCATAGTGACTCACAGAGTGCACTAAGTACCTTTGAAGCAATGGAATGTCCACATCACATGGGTTGAGGTAACCTTAATTCTAGGGTGTGCTAATGATGGCACAAGGCTGTCTGCTTAAACTGATCAACTGGATTGTCGTTTTGCTCTTGCTTAACAGTATATGATAGGGATCAGGTCAGCTCTTAGAGATGTAGGGAAAAGAAAATGGGTGGTTGGATGGGAATTCAAAGTTTCATGCCATTGTGCCTTGACTCTTCCTGTTGGCCTCTCTCTCACTGCCTTTATGGTATATAATGTCTGTTCTTTTCTCAATCAGACATACTTGCTAATACGCAACATCTGATGGAGCGCGTCCTCAAACCTTTCTGTCAAGATTGCTTGGCTCCCCATACTCTGTGCCATCTGTACCTGCCTTGATACCTTGATGGACTGGGTTCCTACTGCTTAGAGTGAGCTTGTGCACATTGGAGTGCTTGGAGGAGGAAGAGGGCCTCCTCCATAGTATTTTAAAAATATTGGTGACTTGCTTAGGTCCCTAAGGGAGGCAGGCCTCTAATGGGGGGGCACCCATGCATGTCCTTTTTTTACTTTCATTATTTTTATATTTCATTGGATAATGTTAGTTCTTATTGTTATTTTCCATTATTTTTATTTTAAAGTAGTCTAAAGATAAGCTTATCTTTTCACTTTTGGTGATTGTGCCCTTGTTGGGAGCCACAGGAAGGTGTGCTTTTCATTCCTAGAGGCATCCACTACACCCTCTCAGCCTTTGTATTTAGGGGTGCGGAACCTTGCCTATATCAATCCCCTTTTCTCTTCCTATTATTTTGACTTTTTTTTTATTATTTCCCAATTAATTATCTATCCCCATGTCTAGGTAAACTCAATTGTGTGCGTGTTAAACTCCTTTGTTTTTTTTAGAATTTATTTCTGTTTGCATGACTCCTGATTGCACCTTTTTATTTGCAGTTGTGATGGAATGGTATTGATGGCAAGTGGAAAAGTGAGCCATGCATTCTGCCAGCAACAGAAGAGATGACTCCACTTCTGGGGTCCTTCTTCCTTCTGGAGGAGAGAACCCAGCATTATCCAGCTCATCCTCACCTCCAGTTTTTCCACCAGAGCAAAGACTAGTAGGCCAAGGCCATGCTCGGAGTATGTCCCATGTGGGCATTCTGCGGACTCCAAGCTCCTCAGTTGATAGTCATCATCTACCTGGTATGTTTGTATTCATTAAGATTGGTGATAGAGTTTAATGGAATTTTGATTGCATGTTTTCTGTGTATGAATCTGTTCCAGGGACTGTTGTGTACTTAAAATGCTCCCACACAGCTCTTCCATTATAGGGTGATAAGTATATTGCAATAATTACAATGGAGAACAGAATTTCTATTGTATTTAAACTTGCACTGGACTGGTTCTTACCTAATTTGAATATGCTGAATTCATATCTGAAGTTAGATTTTATCTATAAGCTACAGATTTTTTTGCAATTAAGCATTTTCATATTTTTATAAAATTTTGACCTTTTGCATGTTATGTTTATCTAAGCAAATTTTTGCCATACTACATTCAAAATTAGACTTGAAATAAAATTTTAAGCAAGGAATCTGTATTTTTATCAACAGTGTGTATATTCACCGCAATGTGTACAATTATGGCTAGAATTTGTGCTTTTATCTCTTGTATTTGAAGGCTTTGTCAGGACTATCTTGTTGAATACTCCAGCAGTAGTCTGCCATCATGTCTCTCCCATCACCCTTGATAGCGCTCTTCATCTTCATGAAGTCTTGTGGAACCACTCTCCCTCTTCATCACTTACAGCTCCAAGGTTCCTGGAGAAATGGGGAAAGTGACTATTCAGGAAATGAAGCTTGACACTCGTTCCATCCAAGATCAGAAAAAGCTAACAGCAAATCCTCATAGTTGTCTTTTTTTGCTACCAAGAAAGTTTTTACTGCCACAATGATGTCTTCTTGTCATTCATCCTTCTAGCAAATTCCACATCAGATACAAGGGCACAAATTTCATGTCCATCAAAGACACTTGCTATGATTTTCGCAAGATGCAAAGCAGGAAAGGTAGATACTGGGCTGAAAGTATTCCTTCAAAAACGGCTTCATCAAGCCAAGCTTGAGTTGAGTTGGGTCATTCACAATGTTTGACATGCCTGCTTCCAGTTTATTGATGGGCCATTCCTTCTGGGTCTAAGGTTTCTGTCACAGCAGGTATATCATAAGAATTTAGTATAACCTTTCTGTTGGTAATTTTTTGGTCCACACCAATGGGCCACTTGTGAGCTGCCAAGTGTAGGCCATGAATGGTCTTTTGCAGTCTCCTTCTTTTCTTATGTTCTTATATTTGAGTACGTTAATCACCATTTTTATGTTGTCATGGGTTTTGCAAGTGAACTGGGACTGCACCAAAAGCATTGCCATTAGAAGTATCCCCAAACATTCTCCATTCTCTAGGGTAGTAGGAGGCAACCGCTAACTGCTAGAAGATCTTTGATATTGTGGCCGTGAACAAATTGCTTGTCTTCTGAAAAATGTTCACAAAAATCTGGTCGTGTTCTGAAATATGAGACTTTTGTAGAGTTGTCAAAAAGGATTTTTTTCATTTAGCCTGGCTGCTAATAGTTCCACTATTTATACAAAAATCCCAAATCATGTGCTTAGTCATTCAGTTCTGCTTCAGTAAAATGCTGAGAGTCCGATAACTGTTTCGCATTAGATGAAGTCTTCAGAATCTGAGACAGTGTCTTGAAATCCAATGATCAGATTTACAACTGTCATCTTCAGAGGAGGCATAACTGTTAAGAACTGTAACTTCCTCAGAATGCAGAGAAAATTCTAGGATAGGAGATAAGTTGGTTTTTATAAGCAACACTTTTAGTGTTGACCAAGAAAAAAATAGCAGTGTTATGTGGTCCTTTAGCTCTCACTAAACCATGGGGACTCGAAAAGGTAGACCATTTTGTTTTTTATTTGTCCAAGTCACACAGACTTCACAATTATGACACATAATTGGTTTCCAAGGGGATTATCAAAATAGGCCATGTAAGACAAGGCACACAAACCTTGTCATATTTGGCCTTTGACAAACAAGTATGTAGCAGCCACAGCTGTAACATAATGCATTAGGATTATTTATGTCTTTTGAAGAGACTACCATTAGATCAGAATCGCTCCTGTAGATGTGCAATGTGTAAGTTGCTCCAAGGCTGGACACAATAAGTCCCTATTGTGTATGGCCAAGTGTGGCAATTGTAGAGAGCCACACCCAGCTTCTTTGATACAATCCGGTGTGTATCTCGGGTGAAGAAAATTCTGGCTGTTCAGTCTGCTGATTGACTCTCATTTTGCTAAGGACCTGGTCCTGGCATGCCCAGCACTGCCTGGGACATCCTATGCCTCAATTTTTAGAAAGGCACTCCCTGCTCTTGGACATTCAAAGCCTACGAGCATGGTCATTTCAGCACCCTTCTGTAGCCCCCCCCCCCACCCCATGCACACACCTTCCCATCAGTGTTCCCTTGGTAGAGTTGGCAGCACAAAGTGTTCACACCCATTCTTGGCTAAAATCAAGGCTCCCCCCCCCTCCCCAGCACAACTGTTTACTGTTAGGCCTTAACCGAGTCATTAGCATTAGACTCACAGAGGGCAACACCCCTGACGGTGATCATGAGGGCTGCCCCCTGAAAGGAGGACTACACCAACAGACTTTTGGATCCTACCCATCCACCCAAGACTGGATTGGGTGGCTCAGACACAGTGGATCATCCAAAGGAGGGACCTCTCCTACGAAGCCACATGCCCCTCAAAGGTTTTATGGTGGAGGGAGGAAAAGACTTGCATAGCAAGCCCAACCTCTCCCAATATGTCCTCAGAGGAGACAGCACCCAGAGATCTTCCTCCGGGAAGTATAAGGCCATTCCTTTGAGCGTCTTCTCAAAGAGTGCTCATTCATCTCCGAGCTAGGCTTGTAGGGCATATTCCTTCAATAGAATTGCAGCAGAAAATGGGCCAACTAGGAGCAGCTGTGGAGGCTTGTCTCATCCCATTTCCCGTTAGCATTTTTTTTTTTTGCAGGAGACCATGCTGGGCCCCTTCCCCACTGTTCCAGTTTATAAAGCTATGCGGGGCTAGGTTCCTGCATATTTCAAAGCATCATGCCACTTATGGCATACATACATTTTTTACTTAATGTGAAGTCCTTTCTTGCAGTTGCATGGAAATGAGTCAAAAGGATTCAAGGCAAGTTCTTGTAAGACTGCTCTCCCATTCTCAAGGAGAATGGGACTGCAATCTCAGACCCTGCCTCAGTGAATTCCTCTCTCGCTCCATATGTAAACACTGCCCTTGGTCTGGGTGATCTTCCTTATGCTATGATGACACCTAGGTGAGTGAGGCATGTCCTTTCTGTTAGATTTGTTCCAGAAGATCTGGACAGAAGATATCCTCTCAGACTCCTAGTAAATAGCTACTGTGGTCCGTTTTCGCAAACCAGGGAGTGATCAGTGTTTTTTTACACAATCTTTCTGACCTGTTTGTGCAAGTTGATGGAGGAATTGGTAAATGTTAGATTAGCCTTTTTCCTGGACAGCAGAGGCCACCTGTTTTATGCACATCATGGCTTCCACAATTTCCACTCTTCAGTGGATGCTCTGCTTCAATTAATTTTTTTTTTTTATCCACGGAAAAGCAAACTTTTGAGAACAGAGCTGTTATCAAATTTTTAACAACTTGATTTGAAATCCCCTGCTATTGTCGATTCTTTAACCAATAAGGGACGCGCGATTTGCTTTCCTGGCTGCTGTGCTGACCAGTCTCAGCGCCCTGTCCAGCCCCAGCTTAGCCTCTTCTTTCTGGCCCTTGTCTTCTTACCGTACTTCTTTACTTTCCATACAACCTCTCCCACAACTTTCTCTGGTTGGCCTCTAATTTCACAGGGTAGACGCTGACCAGCTTCTGGATCAGGGCTGAGGTGGGGAGGGGACAATACCTCCTCACCCCTGAGCTCTAGTTTGGGGTGGTATGTTTTTAATAACCTGCTTCACCCCCACCCTCACCTTCCTCACATCCGCTTTCTCTCTCCTTTTCACGGTCTATCAACTTTACGCTATGTCTAAGGTGGAGCTGCCATGCTGATGGGCTGCCAGGTCACTAGGCAGGGGAAGTGGCCTCAAATGGTGGCAGCTTGTTTTGCCTGCCCCTTGTTCACCCCTCGTGGAATGATAAGGATGTGCATCCTGTGAATTACATAGGGTCACACCATGCCCAATGATTTCATAAAAACAAAAAATTCTCTCCCTTTACTCTCCCCTCCACCATCACTGGAGCCGTTTTCGGGCAGCTCCACTGATAAATGTAGGTCCTTCCCCCCTGTGCTCTCTCAGGGGACCCTCCAAATTTCTTCGACCGTAGAGGAAGCTTACTCCTCTCCTTTAAAGGCCTACAGGTACTCTCCCTCACCCCTTTCTCTGGCACACTTTCCAGTGGCAGCCCCCTCCCCTTTTTCCTGTCCAAGGGGACTGTCAAGAAAGCAGGCAGCCAGCCCATAATTGACCTTGCCTAATGGGGGTGGCTTGATAGGGCCAACCCCATTAGGGGAGGAAGTGATGGGGTAGGGCCCGTTGGCCTGTGCCCCTCAATATCTTGCAGGTGTCAGTGTACCTGCCCCCGTCTCTTCCTCGATGGATGCTGGTTTGCCATATGGAGGTCCCTCTCTGAGATGGACTTTGGTCCCTGAGGTGACCCAGCTCCAGATGGTAGTACACACAGAGACCTTCTCCATTTAAGAGAAGGATCTTGGTGAGGCCAATCCATCTGGCATAGGGGCTCCTGCTGGTGGAGGGGAGAAGTGGGTTCATTTCCTGCCCTCCTCTCCCCAAAAGAAAAGAAAAATAAAAAGACTCAGGGCTCCTCTCCCTATGCGGAAGAGATGGGGATGGTTTTGATAAGTGACCAAGCCAAGATCGGCACGTCTGGCTTCGGTCCTTCCCAAGAGGGGGAATCCCAGACTAAGATGAAAGTAAGCAGAGCAGTCTCAATTACGTTGGAGCCCCTTATTCAGAGGTTACCTGTCATTTTTGAGCTCGCTGGCTTTAAATGCTTCCTCATTATTTGCTCCACTGATGTCAGCATGTTGGCTAAGGGCACCATGATCCATCAGAGGAGAGCTTTAGCTTGCGTGATTGGTAGAAATCCAAAGGTGACCCATTCTCGGACAGTAACAAGGAGTAACAAGGAAAGGAAGTACCCTAGGAGACCTTACGGTCCATTCAAAGAGGGTACCTTTGGACTAGCAATCGAGCAGGCACATGGCTGCTCAATTGTTTTGCGTCCCTAAACGGCCACTTTTCAAGACTTTGTCTAGTCTTGACTTGAACTGGCCAACAGATTCACTGTTAACAACTTCCACTGGAAGTGCGTTCCACTCACCGCAGATACTGTAAGTGAAAAAATTTCCACACAGATTGGGTTGTAACGCTTCAGTTCAAGTTTGAAGCCGTGATTGCGCATTCTGTTCTCACTCAGTGTGAAAATATCCTGGTAGTCAACATTGTTGAACCCTCAAAGTATTTTGAAAACTTCGATGAGCTGACCACGCAGTCTATGGGTTTCCAGTGAGAACATATTTAATTCCCTTAGTCTATCCTCATAACTTTTATGTCGGATAGAGGGGATCAGTTTGGTTGCCCTGGCTTGTACGCGTTCCAACCTTGCGATATCCTTTCGAAACGAAGGACTCCAAAATTGTACGGCATACTCCAGGTGCGGCCGAACGAGGGAGTTGTACAGGCACAGTACAATCTCCTTGTTACGGTATCCAAACTGGCGCTTTATGTAGCCTAACATCCTTTGGGCTTTCTTCTCTGCCTTGATGCAGTGTTTCTAGAATTTGAGGTTGCTAGTGATAGTTACACCCAAGTCCTTCTCAGTGTCACTCGATTCAAGAGCAGTGCCCTTAAGGATATACTGAGATTGGGGGTTTCTGTGGCCGATATGCATCACTTTGCATGAGTGGTTTTTTGTTTTTAAGGGGTTTTCTCACCATACTCTCAATCCTATGTGCATATATGTTCACACTTTCACTCTTCCCCATTTGAGCCTTCTCGCATTCATTCACCCTTTTATTCTTTACACTCTCTTTCATTCATTCCATCTGTCCAATCAGTCTCTCCTTCACCACTTCATACTTCGGTTTCCCCACTCTCGTGATCACGCGGAAAAACTCTAATACTTTTCCATCCAAACACCTACCTAAAACATTCATCCAGTATCCCTTATTCTCCGGGTACTTGAGCATGCAATACCACTCAAATTCCCTGAAGAATTCTTCCACACTCTTCCCACCATGCAACCTAAACTTATCCACCTTTGGCACTTCCCTTCTCAAAGTACCCTTTCCCACATTCACTTCACTCTCACTTGAACTGCCCTCACTCTCACTCATACCAATCATACCATCACTCTCGTTCATCCGAGTACAATGAGTCCACACTCTTCCCTCTCACCTTCCAATCCTTCCCCTTTCACCCAGTCTTCCTTATTCTCTTGCGTTCCACTCTCTTCCATTCTCCATCCTTCCTATCACTCACAATCATCCTATCCTCTCTAGACTCGCACACACTCCCACTCATCCCATTCGTCTAATCCCCTTCATTTGGACAAGGGTGAGGGTCGATGGTTCTGGGGCCGGTCCTGATCCCTTCATGTCATGGAGGTTCTTCATTCGTTGGTCGACCTGCTTCTGTCTTATCCATTTATTTCCTCATCCTGTCTGTCTTCTCATCCATACTCTTCATATCACTCTTTAATCCCTCAATCACACTCCTCAACATCATACATTCCTCCTCTTTCTGCCTCAACTCCAGCCTCAGTCTCAATCTCATCATGAAGGCCCTGTTCCACAGAAGCCATCCTCCCAGGTTAGTAAAAATGATAGAAAAAGGGGAAAAACAACCAAACTACTTGTCACTCTAATTGGGTGTGGACTGCAATTCAATCCTGCCACGCTCCAAGTTTTGAGATCTCACGTCCCTGTTCCAGCACCAAATGTGCGCCGAAAGTCTATCCTCTAATCCCACCGATCCAACCCACTTTCTACACTAATTCGGACGTGAGAAATCTAGGGAGAAATGAAATGGATTAAATATACAGTCCTTTATTTTTCAAATAAAATGGGGTAAATATTTACAAGAGATATGGGGGTAAGTATATTTGAGATCTCGTTACTTAGAAAAGACAATCTTACTTATGAATGCTAGCAAAAAGATCTAAAAAATTTTAGCCTATTACCAAACAAAATCCTTTATCTAAACAACTAAACGAACAGTACAAAAAAAGGCCTATTAAGCACACTGGTTCCGAAACCATTCAAAATTCTGCTGGCTGCCATTCAAGTGTTCACAAAAAAGGCTAGGTCTTACCAAAAAAGGTTTGCCGCCTCCGAGCTCGGTCTAGTAATGCGATCTGGTCACACTTTTGAGGCTACAAAAAAAACCTTCTGCCCTAACAGGATGTACAATAACTTATGGCATACCTCAAACCCTACAGTCTCCACCACTCTTTACAAATTGTATGATTATCTTATAATTTACTTGAGTGACCTTTCGAAAAAACAATATCAAATTGTAAATAGCTGGGGAAGAAAAAAAACCATTTTAGACAAACATGAAATCCCTAATTCCCTAATATATTATATATACCCCCCTCCCTCAAACCATCTCTCCATTCACACACACATTGTTACAGAGGGACGGAGAGGGTATTGAGAAAGGGGTGGGAGAATGGCCCTTCACACACACACACCTACATTCGCTCCACCACAGAGTGAGTTGCGTTCCGCTCTCACTTCATGCGTGGACACTGCCCCTGATCCAGACGATGTCCCGTATGCCATGCTTCGATACTTGTGTGAGTGAGGCATGGCCTTTCTCTTAGATTTGTTCAACAGGATCTGGGTAGAGGGTATCCTCCTAGATTCCTGGTAAATCGCTCCTGTGCTCGCTTTTCACAAACCGGGGAGAGTTCACTCTACCCCCTAATCTATCTAACCTCCTGTGTGTGCAAGTTGATGGAGAAATTGGTAAATGTCAGATTAGCTCCTTTTTCTGAACAGCAGAGGCCATCTGTCTTTTGCACAGTGCGGCTTCCACAAGTTCCACTCCAAGTTGGATGCTCTTTTCCAACTGGAAAATGCTGTGTGCGAGGCATTCTTTCGTAGACACCACTACACCTTGGTGTTTTTTGATCTGAAGAAGGCCTACGATACTGCATGGTGATATGGTATGATTATGGTGAGGGGACACCCCCAATCTTTATACCTGAAATTTTGCGATATCGTCATTTCTGCGTATGGCTGGGGGGAACCCTCACCGGCCCATAGAGCAGGAAGAGAGTTTTCTGCAGGGAAATACAGACTCCTTGCCCTGAGCATCAATGTCATCACTTCAGTGCTGCCGCAAGATGTTTTCGCTACGCTCTACATGGACGACCTTTCGATCTCTTTTGGCATGGCCCAGATGCCAACTCTGGAGCGTCTACTCCAACACTCATTGAACCGCTTCTCTCGCTATGCCAAATCGCACAGACTCTCCATTTTCCTTGGCTAAGACTAAGGTGGTGCACTTCGGCTGATATCCAAGGCTCCACCCAGACCCAGACCCAGACCCAGACTTGTTTCTCAATGGGGTGTGCCTGGAAATGCTACACCTGCACTGTTTCCTTGGTCTTGTATTTGCCTGACACCGCACCGGGGAGGCTCATATTCGCAGCCTTAGGGCCTCTTGTACCCGCTCCATGGGTATTCTTCATTCCGTGATGTTGGCACTGATAGGGCTACTGCCTTACTTTTTTATCCATCCTTTGTTTGTTTGAAGCTTGACTACGGATGCAAGTTTTATGCATCCGCAGCCAAGCGTGTATTGTGGAAGGTGGACTCGATCCACCACACCGGCCTTTGTCTTGAGACCCGTGCTTTCCCACCTTCCCCATTGAGAGCCTATTAGTCGATGCTGGGGAGATGTGACTCACTCTGCACCATGCACACTGCATAATTCGCCTGTATGCATAAGCCTGCCACCTCCCTAAGTTACCAACAGGTCTCACTGCATCGTAGCTGATCTCAACGCTGCCTATGCTGCCATTAGATGCCAGTCTTACCCTAAGGTCTTTTGGTTTAGGGCTAGGAAACTCCATCGTGAGCTAGGTATAGCTCTGGGGCCGGTGGCGACCCTGGTTCTGCCGAGGATCCCACCCTGGAGTGTACCACCTGTGATATTAGTCGCTACGCCTCTGCTCCCAAAGCTTCTACAGCGTTGGGAGTATTGCATGTTGCCTTTTTGGAGCACACTTTGTGTCATGCTGGAACTATGCTATGTATACGGATGGCTCCGAGTCCCAAGGGCGGTTGGTTTCCACCCTGTATCCCCTCTGTTTGAAGTCAGCAGGGCTCGGCCAGGCGCTGCGTCTGTCTTCACAACTAAGCAGGTTGGATAACCAGTCACAAAGCGCCATGAGTGCTCTCAGGGCATTTGAATCGCTGCTTCCCTCGGTTCACGATATGTCATGCCAAGGTTTAGGCGAGCCAGGCAGATGTTAGGATTATCTTGTGCTGGGTTCCTGGACATGTAGGAATTGCAGGGAAAGAAGCTGCCAAGACTTTGCGAGAACTGAGTGAGCAGACCAGCATTTCGCCGATTACATGGCAGGACTATGGGCTGCTTGGCAAAGAAAATGGGAGGCAGCCGAGGGGAACTTGAAAGTTGCCTACCATTGCGCCGCGACTTCCCATGGAACTACCCCATAATGCCGCGGCGGCTTCTGGTTGCTTTCTGTTGTCTCCGAGTTGAACACACTCACGGAGGCACTGGCATTTGATGGAGCGCCCACCTGCGCCCTATTGTGAAGACACATTCCTGTTGAATGTCCCAGTCTAAGTCGTCTCTGCTCACGTTACCCCGGTACCGGGATGAGCTGGGTAGCTACTGCTCGTCCCTTGTACTCAAGACGGGTTTGTGTACACTGACCGGCCTGTAGACTAACGACTGTTTGGAGGGGCTGGCCTCTTCCACTTTATTTGACTTTTTTTGTGTTTTTTTTTATAGGTCACATGTTCCTGCATCAGGGGGCTGTCCCCGGAACCGGGGCACACTTCCTTCTTGCCCTTTTGCATTTTCTCATTATTTTTTTTAGTATTTGTCCTTTTTATTTTTGTTATTTGTTTTTTTAATATAGCCTAGTGCTATGTACAGAGACTTATGCCCAAGTAGGTAGTCGCCAGATGGGCTACCACAATGGGAAAAAAAAAATCGCATGTTGGAATTGGGCATACTTGCAGTACACACCAACATTTGATGGAACACTTCCGAACACTTGCCTGCAACTTACTGCCATACCTGCATTGGTTATGACTTTGTACATTCCCGTTGATTATTCCAGTCTTGATCTTTTCACACACTACCTGTTCTGGTACAGGGACGAACTAGGTTGCTACTGCTTGTCCCTTGTATTCAGGTTTGGTTCATGCCCACATACTTTAGGACTATTTGACTTATTGGAGGAACCTGTCTCCATTCTATTTGACTCCTTGGTGTTGATTGCATGTTCCCCTACCAGGGGTATCCATGCCTCTCTCTGATGCCAGAGGGTGCTTCCTTCCTCTTGCTTTTCTGCTTCTTGTATTATTTTTCTTATTCTTTGGATTATTTTTGCCTCATTTTTTTCTTTTAACCCCTTCCCTACGATGATGAAACAGCCTTTGTCATGCCTACTGTTTCGCGTGTCTCCGATGACGAAGGGTTATTGTCATGAAATAAATGATTGTTTTTCTGTTCTGTAATTTTACCGTAGTACACTATGGACATTCCTGAGCATTGCTCGAAGTGTCTGTCTCATAATGACATCATTCTCAACTGACCAATAAAAACACTTTGTGGGCGGGGTTTGTTTATACCTGCAAGGCGAAAGCATGTTCTATGCTAGTATGAAATTATTTGTGATTGATTGCATAATATATAGCATGAACTTTTAATTTTGTTGTAATTTTAACGGTCTTCAAACGATAGTGATAATTATGAAGATAGTGACTTCAAACCCATGCAGTGACAATGAATCAAATGATATTAGTGATAGTGACACTTATATTTCAATCATTGGTGAAGAATGTGAAGCAATGGATTTATTGGGCGGGTGGAAACATTGCATTTAAGTGAGTAAGCAATATGTCATTTTAAATTTTTTTTAATTAATTATTTGAAAGATATTCTCAACATGAACAAACATCATAAAAAGAGGCAAAATTTAAACATAACATGAATAATGCAATGAATGCAAAATTTAAATTTAAATAAAATGTCATAGGCGGGCGCCGCTGACTCATGCGGAAGGGGTTAACTAATTTGGCTCTTTTAAGCATTCACCATATGCATAGATGCTAAAAAAAAAAATTGCTATGCTGAAGCTTACAAGTTGCATTTTCCTTAACCTAAAGTAAGTTGGTGCATTTCTGTCACTATACCAATACTTTACCCTGATGGGGCCCCTTCTTAAATTGGGATCCCCTGGAAGTGTTGGACCTGCAGCATTTCCTTGGTCCAGTCTTAGGATTTCTTGTACCTGTGCCATATGGACATTTTTCCTTCTCTGATGTTCAACACTTGCACTGCTGATATGGTTTCCACTCTTCTGTTTTATTTTTCCATTGTTGCTCAAACTTTGACTACAGATGTGAGTCTTACTCATCCAGTGTAAATTACATAATTTGGCTGTGATCCACTATACTGGTCTTCGTCTGGCAACTGGTGCCTTCCGTATACCCACTATTGATGCTGGAGATATTCCACTTTCTATGAAACATGCACAGTGCACTATGTGCTTGTACACACAGGCTTAGCCCCTCTTTCCCAGTTACAACACTTCTCACATCTGGGCTGATCTTGATGGTGCTATATGCTGCAAAGAGACGCCATTCACACCCTAATCACTTTGATTTTAGGAATAGGAAACTCCATCAAGACCTCTGTCTAGCTCTGAGCCAGTGACACATCTAGTTTTGCCCATGACAAAACCTTGTAGGATACCACCTTTGAGTATTTGTCACCAACCATGTCTCTGGTCCCAAAACTTTGACAGTGCTGGAAGTATTGCATTCAGCCATTTTGGACCACACTTTTTTCATGCTGGATCCTAGCCAGTACATAGATGGCTCCAAGTCTGAATAAGGGGTTGGCTTCCCACTCTGTTTTCCCTGTTTCAACTCTGCAAGGCTCTATCAGAATCTGCCTGTGTTTTCATGGCTGAAATGTTTTAATACACTGCAAGTACAAGGGATAATCCATTGTGCCTGGTTAAGAGAGTGGATGATGATCTGTAGAGACTGACAAAGTGCTGTGATTGTTCTTGGGGAATTTGATTCTTTGCAACCCCTCAATTGAGTTTTCTATGATGCCACAATTGTTGTGAGCTGTTGGATGTTGAGTTTATCTTTTGTTATGTTCATGGTGATGAGAGGCTTGCAGGCAATGAGGGTGCCAAAGTGTGGAAGGACCTGACGACTAGACCAGCATTTGGGTGTTCCTCCCACTGAATACATGATAGGAATCAGGTCAGCTTTCTGGGCTGCCTACCCAGATGATGGGAATTTAAAGTTGTGTGCATTGCCTTAGATTGTTCCTGTGGACATAACTCCCCAATGCCTAAGTAGCTTCAGGCTGCTTTATGTCATATTTGAATTGAGGACACTCGTGGAACATACAGCCATTTCATGGATGACTCCCCTGCGCCTTACTGTGATGACTGCATTTACCCTGGACTGTTTGCTACATTCATGTTGAATGTCCCAGTCTGAGAGATTTCCACATGTGTTACTTGTCCCAGTACTGGGAAGAGCAGGGCAGCTACTGTTTGTCCCTTCTGCTCTGAACAGTTTCATGCACACACAAGTGTGCACTCTTTGACTTCTTGGAGGAGGCTAGGCTTCTCTATTTAATTGACCTTTGGTTCAGTGTTGATCGCATGCTCTGGTGCTGGTGGAGATGAGCCACCCCCATCTGCTGCCAGTACATGCCCCTGCTTCTTCATCCTTTTGTATTGTTTTAATTTTGCTTCTGTCTTTTTTTGCTTCTCTTTTTAGCTTTTGGGGTTATTTTTTTTAATGTACTCTAGTAATTGCCTGATTTTTTAAATACATGACTTGCCCTTGGTGTGGTTCTTAATGTAGTCTAGTAATAAGATGATTTTTTAATTACCGTGATGCCTATTGCCAGATGGGTGCCTTTAAAGAAAAAAAAATCCTCAGCAATTACAGCTTTGGGAAAGTTGGTCATAGTTGTTGTTGTCCCTTTGTCTTAAAAGTTGCCCTTCGGGTTTTTCCAATATAAAATAAATGACTTGTGGCTTGTGTTTGCAGGGCGAGTAGCCACCTCGGGGAATACCACCAGACCAACCAGTTCTTGTGTCAAAGGTCACCAGAGAGCCCTCTCCCATGGCCAAGTGAATGAAAGTAAAGCTCACAAGAGAGTGGTAAGTTTGCTTCCCAGTATGTTCACTGTGGTCTTAAAGAAAATACTTGTTAAGTCTTTTATAATTTGACCTAAACTTCATATTTAGTTTGTGTTAATATATGTATATATGTTTGCATGTATACCCATGTGTAAACTTGCATATCTACTTTGATTTTATTATTCAGTAAAATGAAGGAAAAAACAATGACAGCATTTTGTTTACTTGGGTACTTTGTAGCTCCTGCTTTCTCTCGATTCAAGCCCAGCAGCTTTTAGGAGTTATACCACTGCATATGGTCCTTCCCAGAGATCTCATAGAGCTTATATTTTAAGATGTCTGAGATGATCAAAAGAAGGAGAGAAGAAGATGAGATAGATTGTGTTTTGGGGTTTCAGCAATGGCAAATTTCCTCAGAGATGTATGTTGGTAATGATACTAGCTCTAGTTGGGGTGAAAGTATGTTCACTGCTTATTTGTTGTTTCAAAAGTTGTTGTTTGTGTCCACACTAACCCCTCTGTGGGAATGAGGGGAGACTTCCCAATTTTCATATCTAACCAGTTCCTAATAGATGCCGATTCTTTGTATGAGTGTGGCATCACTCTCCAGATCATCTGGGCAGAAAGAGGGCACCCCACAGGGAAGGGTCCTCTGTATCACTGCTGTGAGCATCAATGTTATCAGCTCAGTGCTGTCAGAAGATGATCTTACAAAACTTTGCTTAGATGATTTTTCTATCTCTTTTGATATTACCCTAATGCCTACCTTGGATCAGCAACTGCAACAGGCTGTGAACTGCATCTATTGTTTTCCGAAGTGCACAGGTTTTAGTTTTCAGCAAAGAATTGGGTGGTGCATATTTGCACACATCTCTCCCCGCAAGGGGAGAGAAAATTTGGGGAGGCCTGTCACTGGGCTGACATAAACTCTCTGATGGGGCCGAAGAAGCTGGTGGTGCGCTTCCCCATTGCTCCCTCTAAGCACTATTTTTTGTATTATTTTTATTTTATTAGCTATTATTTATATTATATTTTTATTATTATTATTATTTAGTATTATTATTTAGCATTGTTATGATTATTTATTAATATCTTTTATTTATTACTATTACAACTATCCCTTCAACCTTTTGTCTAGCTACATTTCATACCAGGATGACTGTTGTTACCTCAACAGAGTTCGGGCTGCTAGCCCTGGTGCTTAGGTGGACTGCATGCCATCCTGTGATCACTTACCTCTCCTGTAAGTGGTGCAGCAATTTGCTTTCCTGGCCCCAGCTTTTAGTCTCTTCTCCTTTCTGACATCCTGTATTCTTACCTTGCTTCCTCACTTACCCTACAACCTCTCCCACAACTTTCTATAGTCAGCTTCTAATTTCACAGGGTAGACATCAATGAGCTTCATGTCACCCAACCATCTCTGATCGGGGCAAGGGAAGGAGGGAACAATGACTCCTCACCCCTGACTTCCAGTTTGGGGTGGTGTTTTTTTTACAACCTGCCTCACTCCCACCCTCACCTTCCTCATAACCTTTCTCTCCCTCCTTTCACAGTCTATCAATTTTATGCCATGCCTAAGGTAGAGCCACCATGCTGATGGGCTGCCTGGTCACCACCAGGCATGGGGAAGGGTTGAATATGGAGCTGGCAAAGCCAGCCCCATATTCACCCCTCACAGAGTGGGCTACTCTATGGGGTGATTAGCATTTGCATCCTGGGAAAATTGCCCAATGATGAAAATTTAAAAAATACCCTCACTATTTCTCTTCTAATATTGTCGGAGCTGCCCTCAGGCAGCTCCACACCAGTAAAGGAGGTTCCCTCCTTGTGCTTTCTCAGAGGCCCCTACAAACTTCTTTTTACTAGAGAATAGGCTTACTCCTCTCCTGGACCTATGGATGCAGGGGTATCTCCCTCACCCCATTCTATGGAGGTGCCCTTGGGCAACTCCATCTCTTCTACAGCCGCAGTCACTCCTTTGCTTTCACAGGGGACTACTAAGAGAGCAGGCAGGCAGTCCATAATTGACAGCACCTGGTGAAAGTGGCTTGATAGGGCCAACCCCCTTAGGAGAGCAAGGGATAATGAGGCCCGCCACTCCATGACCACTAATGTTGTGTTTGCATGCATGATGAGTTTACAGGGGTTCAGTGTATCTGCCCTCTCTCTTTCCCGATGCATGCCAGTTCGCTGGCATTACACCAAGTCTTATACATTTACAGCCATCCAGTCTCTGGGTGGAAGTTACCACCTAAATGCTATCCTTCCAGATATAAGAGGGCAGAAGATACACCCCTCTTACTTTATCAATGTGTCATCCTGGTAAAGCCCTGATGTGGTCACTATCCAAAGCATAAAACGCCTCATTTGCTACCAAAAATCACACGCTAAAATTACAGTATGTAGGTATAGTGGAAATGTCATGCAAAATTAAAACTCCTATATTTTTCAGAAAGCAAATTCTAATACTTATTTTACAGTCCATTAGCAATGCCTGGTAAATGTCATTTTTAAATTAATTGGTTTAATTTTAATGAATTTAAAAATTGGCTTGAAGGAGTTTCTGATTAAAATGAGGCAAAATGTCAGGTAGAATTTTCAAAAGGGAAAAAAGGAATAGGAGATGTAAGACGCATGCAAGAGGAAAAAAGCATATTAGTTTAGAAAAACTTTAAAAGAAAACCAACGGTTAAATTTTTCAAAAACATCCAATCATCAGACAACTTCTAACATTCCAGAACAATTAGCTAGTAAGTGCTTTATTTTTTTTTATAAAAGAATGCCTTATGAAAAACCTTAGAACCTTGCAACGGATGTAGAATTCAGTGGTAAGAAATACTCTCTCCACAACTTTCTGGTCAGCATCTAATTTCACTTGGTAGAGGCCGACTAGCTTTCTCTCACCCAACCATCCCCTATCGGTGCTGAGGGGGAAGGGGACAACGCCCACTCATCCTTGAGTTCCGGTTTGGGATGGTGGGTATTTAAAAATCTGCTTTACCCCCACCCTCACCTTCCTCACATCCCCTTTCTTTCTCCTTTCACATCTATCAATTTTATGCTGAGCCTAAGGTGGAGCCACCATGCTTATGGGCTACCAGGCCACTAGGCGGGAGGAGTGGCTCAAATGATGGCAGCTGGCTTTGCCAACCCCGTACTCACCCCGCGCAGAGCGGGCTACTGCATGTGGTGATTAGCATATTCGTCCTTTGCTACTAAAAGTGTCACCATACCCAATTATGAAAAATTAAAAAGTTCTCTCCCTCTATCTTTCCCTCTACAACCATTAGGCAGCTCCACTGCAGAAAAGGAGGTCCCCCCCCCCCCTGTACTTTCTCAAGAGACCCTCCAAACTTCTTTTAACAAAAATGAGGCTTACTCTTCTCCCATACCTACGGGTGCAGGGGACTACCCCTCCCTCCCTTCTTTGGAGTCGCCCATGGGCAACCACCTCTTACTAGCGGCAGTCGACCCCCCTTTACTTTTTAAGAGCACTGCCAAGAAAGCACGCAGGTGGCCCAAAATTGACTGCTCCCAGTGGGAGCACCTTGATAGGGCCAACTCCCTTAAGGGGGCAAAGGATGGCAGGCCCTGTTGATCAGTCCCCCCTAACATCCTGCACTTGTGCATGCAGTCTAAAAGGGGTCACTGTATATGCCTCCTTTGCCTCTGCGACTGGTCGCGGGTCGCTGACCAAAGACAATAAGAATGGTTCCTCAAATGGGATGCGTGATATCTTTGGGAGGGATGGCCATATGGAGGTCTGCCAAGAGCTGGACTTGTTCTCTGAGGTGACCTAGCCCCAGGCAGTAGAATCTTCCATGGGGTCAAACCCGGGCTCAGTGCCAAGCACAGAACTCGAGTCCGCCCCTATGCAAGCTCCTTAGATGGCTTGGGCCTCTAAGGATCCATATGTAGAGGAAGGAACTCCTCCCACGGCTGATGCCCCTGTGACAGACAAGACATTCTCCATTTTAGAGAAGGATCTGGCTGAGGCCAGTCCATCTGGCATAGGGGCAACTACTAGCGGAGGAGAGAAGTGGGTTCATTTGCTACCCTCTTCTCATAAAAAGCAAAGGAACAAGAAGACAAAGAAGACTCTGGGCTCCACTCCTTCCACGGGGACTGACCGGTCTGCTGCTGTTTCGGTAAGCTTCCAAGCCAAGATCGGCATGTCCGGCCCTGTTGCTTTCCTGGGTAGTGAGTCCCAGACTAAAGCCAAAAGTGTGCAGAGCGGAGGCTCAATTACGTTGGGCCCCTCATTCAGAGGTTACCTGGTGTTTTCGAGCCTGCTGGCTTTGAACACTTCCTCATTATTCGCTACACTGATGGCAACATGTTGGCTAAGGGCAACATGATCCATCAGAGGAGAGCTTTAGCTAGTGTGATTGGTAGAGAGCCAAAGGTGACCCGTTTCTCAGATGATAGCCTTCTGGAGAATGCGTTGAATCCCTCTGAGGCGGCCAATATATATATATATACATATATATTGAAAAGAAAATGGAAAATTGGTAACACAACCCGGAAAAATGCTAAGGAGAATATTATATGTACTAATGAAAGCTTAAGGAAAATGGGAGAAGTAGAGAACTGAAAGATAGGGCAAACTATTTTAACCATTATTTGAAAATAAATAAAGAAGTTGGATTTGAACCTGTGTCATCAAGTGCTCATCACTCAGGCTTCTTGAATCAACCTTTGGGGGGGTTGAGGATGGTATCTCTGGCAATGAGCTTCTTGGTCATATAAGCGATGAGCGTTTGATGACACAGGTTCGGATCCAACTCTTTATTTATTTTCATATAACAGTTAAAATAGTTTGCCCTATCTTTATGTTCTCTACTTCTCCCATTTTCCTTAAGTTTTCATTGGTAAATATAATATTCTCCTTATCGTTTTTCCGGGTTGTGTTACCAATTTTCCATTTTCCTTGGGCCTATAAAAATACATGTATGTATCACGCGTCATGTGATTTTCAATTATGAATATATATATATATATATATATATATATATATATATATATATATATATATATATATATATATATATATATATATATATATATATATATATATATATATATATATATATATATATATTTATTTATATTTATATATATATATTGCTGAACTTTCATTTAAAAGAGATGAATACAGGACAAGTGATCCACCATCTACAAGATAGAAGAAGAGAAAGTTGCCAAAGGAAATTAATTAGGGTGAAATTCACAATGGTCTTCAACAAAATTTGCATTCAGGAAAGACTGCTACCCAACTACACTAATATATACAGTGGCGGCAACAAAAAAAGTGAAGTGACAATTCGGGGAAAATGAAACAGAAAAATGTAACTTACATATTTTATTATGAATATTTCATGAAAGTTAATAATTGGTCATGTTGCCCTTGCACTTGATGACCATTCTGACTTGATTGGGCATTGATTCAGCAAGGTTTGCGAAGTAGGTGGGGTCGATCGTAATCCAGATCTTCTTCAGTGATTCTATCAGGTCCTTGATGATGCCTGGTGCTCTCTCTTGAACTTTGGTTTTCATGAGATTCCAAGCATTCTCAATAGGATTTAGGTCCTGGGAATTACTAGGCCACTCCAAAACACTAATATTATCATTGAAGGACTTTTTTTACTAACTGAGACCTGTGAGCAGGGGCACCATCATGCATGAAAAATTCACACTGATGAACTTCCCAAAATGGCAGCATGTGCTGCCTCAAAACTCTCAGATAGTTAGTCCCCCTCATGGGTACATTCTTGAGAAGGAAGTACAGACCTCCTCTACCTTTGTTTCCACTAAAGGCACCCCACACCATCACACTATCAGGTTGCTTCACATTTTTCACGGTATATTTTTTGGTCATACCGAGACACATTGCTGGGATGACACACGATCTTTGACTCTCCTCTGACCAGCCTAAAGGTGCTCTCATCGCTGAACATGACCTTCTTCCAATGGGGAGCTGTCCAATGTTTATAGGTCTTGCAAAAATTGAGCCTTTTCATCTTCATAGCCTTGGTAAGAAGTGGCTTCTTGGCAGCGCGGCGAGCCGGTAGGCCTAAGTCCTTCTGTAAGTGATGATGGATGGTCCTGAGGGCGACGTTCTGGAGGAGGTCTGGGTGTTTTTTCTTGATTGAAACAGGTTACAGAAGGGTCTGACATCACTTCACGCCTTAGGATATTATCAGTCCTTGGAAATGTCTCCTTAGCTGCACCAGTGCCCTCCTTCCTCTTTGGTATAGTACCTGGTGGCAATAACTCAGCTGCCCGTTTTAGGCGATAAATCATATTTCTTGAGGTTCCTAAATCTGCTGCTACATCAATAAAAGACTTTCCCTGCTCTAATAGGGTCAAGGCACGGCTTTTCTCTGTCATAGAAAGCTTTTTCCACCCCATTGTATCCAATTGCACAGAAGTTATAGCACGTCAAATGTAGGCACGAATGCAGGAAATCAGCACGCTGGATCGCTGTACACTAAAACCTCACTGTACGAGCTCAAACGAGACAGTGAGTTCCAATAAAGCGCAGTTCTGTTGTCTTAGCTCAGGAGAGTGATCCACTCATGGCATAAGCCCTGCCCCTTTTCATTGGCTTGTTGGCAAGTAAAATCGTGAAAGCGATTTTGTGTATTGATTTCTGTTGCCAATATTCAATGTCACTTTTTTTGTTGCCGCCACTGTGTGTGTGTATATATATATATATATATATATATATATATATATATATATATATATATATATATATATATATATATATATATATATATATATATATATATATATATATATATATATATATATATATATACATACATACATACATACATACATACATACATACATACATACATACATACATACATACATACATATATATATATATATATATATATATATATATATATATATATATATATATATAAGAGAATGATGAAGATGAATGCAATAAACCGCATTGAAAGAGAGTTGGCTGTGTTAAGATTCTGTCTCAAGTTGTTATGACCATTTCTGTATGGAGTGTGATTTGTAGTGAGAACAGATCACCAGCCACTAGTGTATTTGCAGCGTATGATGTAAGTTGATAGTAGGCTTTCAAGGACGATGGAAGATTTGAGTGATTTTGATTTTGTGGTTGAGTATTTGCCAGGTGAAAGGAATGTGATTGCTGACTTGATGTCATGTTTGCCATGTAGTTTGAATGAGGGCAAGACTGTAAGCATAAATCCTGAGTATTTTCCAGGGGGTGTAGTTAAAGGTGGAGGTGATTCTATGTTCCAAAGTGTGTTATATGGCTTGATGAAAGATGGATTGCTTGAGAAGGTGCCAGAAAGTGTGAATAAATTATGAAAGTTGGTTATGGAAGAAGTGTGTAAAAGACCAGAGCAATTTGGAAAAATGGAAAATTTGAGTAGGTTAAGAAAAGAGTTGAGAAGTATGTGTATGCCAGGAGTGATGACGTTTCAAGAAGTGTTTGTGATAGTGAGTAAGCTGTTTGATGTGAGAGTATATGTGCATTATGGAGCGGAGAAGCCTGTGATGTATCTTGGTAAAGGTGTAGATCGAGAGAATGGGTGTGAAGTTGCATCCGCAATGTTTGAGTGGTGGATTGAGAAAAGAATTATGTAAGAAGAGAGATTGATGTAGTTTGCAATGAAATTGTTCCTGTTAGTGAAGATTAAGGTTTTGATGCTGCAGAAGTGTTTGTTGAAAGGAGGGAAGTGTTAAATGTAATGTGTAAGCATGGAATTGAAGAGAGAGTGCAAGTTACCTTGACTATGATGGGAAGAGGTATTGTGGAATAATTGATACAGGTGCGCAAATTTCCTTGGTGAATGCAAAAGTTGTACGTGATGCTGATAGTGTGAGTTGGAATGTTCCTAGAAGAGGTGTGACAGTTTCGATAAGGGGACTTGGTAGTGGATGTATTATGGCATGGCAGGAAGTGAGTTTGTCTGTAAGCATGGGGAAGTTGAATGACGTATTGCATGAATTTCTTGTATTAAGTGAGAATTAGTTACCATATTGTTTTTTGTTTAGGATTGATTTTCCTCATAAGAATAAGATTTCAGGGGATGTAGGTAATAAATGTTTAGTGAAAGATGGTGTAGCAGTTTGGTGTTCTGGGGTGTCTGAAGGCTTAGTAACTCTTGTTTCAGAACAGTTGCATCCCAAGGGGTGGTTCTGGACAATTGTTCACCTCAGCCACCCTAAATCTCTCACTTGTGGCTCCCAGTGAGAATAGGACTATATAAAGTGACATAGATTTCTAAGTTGGCTTGGGGTAGTCCCTGAGTGGAACTTTACTTGTGAAAAAAAACCCAACCAATTTTTTATAATATTTCAAAACGTTTCATTTGATAAGTCTGTGCCAGCTGCAAATGTTAATGTAGCATAGAATTTAAACAAAATAAATGTTACTTTAGGTAACTAGTTAATATTGTTCATGAAAATAGGCAAGAAGAGGTCACTCTTGGAACGACTGTGCTTCTGGAAAAAGAAAGAACATGTGCATAAGTAAATATTGATTGAAATTTCTGGTTTAAATTATGTCTAACCTTTTCACTGAGGGTCCTCTAAACCAACTAAATATATATTTGAAAGTAAATGTTCTTATCTTTGTATTTGCAGGGCTCTCGCACAGACTTCATCCTTCCAGTAGGTCATGAACATAGAGAACGTGAGAGAGAATCGCGACCAGTGAAGACATCCATCAAGGTGAGTTAATTCCCTCTGTCAGAGTTTTAAAATGATCTGTTTCTTGTTTAACCTGTGCCCCTGCATAGCCAAAACTGGCAGAAGTAATGTGTGTATCTTTCTCTCCTTTTGATGGTTCACCCCATATTTTGCGCATTTCTCAGAAACAGCTGGGGCATTCTCGAGAGGCATCTCGCACTGAGTCTGTCTACACTATCAGGGACAAGAAGAGGTCACTGTTGGAACGACTGTGCTTCTGGAAAAAGGTGTGTCTCTTTTCATGTTGGTAAACAGTGGACACGTATGCCCTAGTCTGCAGAATAGAAAATAATAGGTATAAGAATTTATTAGAATGAATTGGAGATAGAATAGTCTGCTTTGTTTTAACCATTTATGCCTCTGAACCTCACATATGATGGTTGACTTTTGACAAGATTTGTCTACTTTATTTGTCATTTTTTTTCTGCATACAAATAACCCCCCATCCTCCACTTTTACCTCTTGTTTGCAGCATGAGAATGAAACAACCCGTCTGGTGGTACCAAACACAGTAGTAGCACTGCACATGGCACAGTCAGCTAATCCTAACAACCGGTACCCTACCAACAAGATCCGCACTGCCAAATACACCCTCTTCTCTTTCCTTCCCAAAAATCTCCTGGAGCAGTTTCACAGGTGCAGTTAAATAGCTCAGGCATTGAGGTAGATGTACTCAGTTGTGGTTTGAGAGAGAAGTCATGATATGAAGCTCGTCTCCTGGCAAGGAGCCTACAATGATGTGTCCCATATAGAGTGTTATACCTGATACAGAAAGAAGCTACACATCCTACCAACCCCTATGCCTGACCCTAGTAGTTTCAGACTGGATTGAGACTACCCTGGCTTTATTTCTTCTTGACATATTTCCTTTACTTTTCCTTCACCAATTTTCTTACAAACCACTTCTCACCTATCGTTCTTGGCGAGTCACTGATAACCTTTCCTACATTCATTTGTTCTGAATGACTCTAGGGGGCTGGGGAAACTCTGTGTCAACTTAGAATGGGTATCTGGAAGAACAGCTCATCCTCATGTCCTGAGTGAGAATAAGGAAAGCCTAGTTCACTAGGTTGAATTGAACATTTTGGCAATGGCTGGTGAAGCTGGTGTTTCTCCCTTTTCCTCAGTACCCTTTGTTTTTCCTCTCAATTCTTTCTCTACCAACATGAAAGTGGATAGTGTACCCATTCCCATTGTGATTTAGGGAGGTACCCTGTCTAGACTGCTGCACCCTGGATGAGAAGCATGTCCTTGCAGCCCAAATGCCTCCAAGGAAGAGCTTGAGCAAAGAGGCAAACTCCACTCTTGTCCAGGTCTGAGGAAGCTGGACCATTCAGCTACTCCCTTAATGCAAACTTTCCACTATGACTGTCCCTTTATTTACCTTTTTCATTAGCCCCATCTCCTTCTGCCACTTTAACCTACCTACCATGCCAACAGTGGGATTTTGTCTGGAGTCACCAAGGCGTGGTGGTGAAGGTGTATACTGCCTGTATGCTCCAGTCAAGCGGCAGCAAATATTTTAGTTAAGATATTAATGACTCTGTCCCTCATAACAAAACCTTGTCCAAATTTGGCAATTGGATGACTGAGGAACTTGACCTCACACTGACTAATGGGGGGGCCTCCTTTCATCCCTCCTCATTGTTAAAGAATGGGTTTTCCCTCCACCATTTGAAGCTGCCCCCAGACAGCTCAACCTCTTTTGAGGAAGTGGGACCCACCATGAGTCTCCTAGTGTAGAGGGGGGGTTCTCCCTCTTCTTTTCCAAGGATTGGAGGTTTCATTCTTTAGTTCCTTTTGGAGAGTTGCACCCTAGGTTAGGTGGTATGTGCCAGATGGCCACTGATAAAGAAAATCCCTCTGGGTGACTCTTCATTAGTAGCCAGCCCACCTTTGGCTTTCTCAGGTGACCTTCAACAACATGCCAGACAGAGGATGTGTAGCCTCAGTACCTGGGGCCTGGGAAAGTTGTGGGTGTGATTTTCCCCTCACCATCAATCCGCTCTACTTTACCTTTTTATTATTATTGTATTACTATTATTAGCATTAATATTGTTATAATAATTTTGATTATTTATTATTAGTACCGTAAACTGGGGTGACATTGACTCTTGGGGTAACATTGTCCAATTTGCAAAGTTTTCAGAAAATGTGCAAAAATGGCTTTATTTGAAATATTGCAAAGTAGCATGCTAAGTACATTTTTGAAGGAGACAAACTGACTTATAAAATGAGATATAAAAAGTTATCACACAGGCTCTGTGGGAAAAGTGAGGGTCATTTGAAAATTAAGAAAAAAAAAACCCTCATTTTTTAACATTTTAAAATGGTATTCTGCATTTCTATAAAAAAAATGAAATGCAAGGGTGTGTTGGACACCACAACACAGATAAAATCTTCCACTTTCACATGATTTTTGTCAAAATCTCACAAGCTAACCGTCTCTTCTCCATTGATGGTCAAAGTGAAAGGGGTGACATTGACCACCTCAAAATGGCCTTTTGAGAGTAACATTGACTACTGAATTTTACTGCATAGAATTAAAATCTTTGCCTCATAATCTGCTTTCTTGGTATACTTTCCTTAAACTCTTCATGAGAGTTCCTTTTTTCAATTTGGAAGGTTCATCGAGGCATCTTGCTGGTACCGTCATTGGCAATTTTACTGCCTAAAATAAAATTTTTACATTATTTACCAAATTTATTATTATTTTTTATGCATTTTTGTATTTAAGGAAGATTAATATTGGTACCGGTACAGTTATACTAATATTTTCAGATTTCCCACTAATTAGGTACCGGTAGATGTGCAAAG
Organism: Ceratothoa steindachneri; assembly: GCA_963969495.1. NCBI lineage: Eukaryota > Metazoa > Arthropoda > Malacostraca > Isopoda > Cymothoidae > Ceratothoa > Ceratothoa steindachneri. The sequence goes on from OZ018317.1 coordinate 217,922,180, forward strand.
TCAGAGTTTCCCGAAGTCTGTGTAAGTAGCTCCAAGGCTGTAGTGATAATTCCAAATCGTATGTGGCCGAGTGTGTCAATTGCCTAGAGCTGCACCCTGCTTCTTTGAAGCAATGTGGTGGGTATCTCCTTGAGAAGGAAATTGCCATTCAGGCCCAGGATTGTCTCATTTCGTGAGGCTAAAAAAAATTATCCTTTTGCACGCTGCGCTGCCTGGGCTGTCCTATGCTTCAATGTTAAAAAAAAGACACCCTCTGCTCCTGGCCCATCCAGGTCAATGGGCACAGTCATTCCCGCGCGCATTCGGAACCCTTCTCCTCAGTTCTGACCACCCTAGGCACTCCCTTGGTACAGCTGGCGGCATAAAGGTCTCACACCAGGCCCCAGCTAAAACCAGGGCTCACCCTCCTTCCCACAACATGACGGTTCCAGTAAAGAGAAACTGCCGCGCGCTTCCACCGAGTTGTTAATTTTTTTTATCATTATTATTATTAGAGCTCATCTGGTGACTGCCTACATGGGCATTAGTCGCCGTATTAAAACTGGCCTAGTTCTAGGCTACTTTAACACCCATGAAGTTGGCTGTGAGACCATCTTCTGGGGTTCCTAGAGCTTCCTCCCGAAAGGAAGACAGCAGTAAAGGAGCTTCGGCTTCTACACCCACAACTAGTGCTAGGCTGGGTGACTGGAAGGTGGTGGATCATCCAAAGGAGGGGCCGCTGCCGCCTGCCTAAGGTTTTGAGGCAGAGGGAGGAAATGATGTATGGCGAGCTCAACCTCATCCGATAAGTCCCAACAGTGCCCGGAATTCTGCCTCTGGGAAGTGTACAGCCATTCCCGTGAAGATCTTCTCTTTGAAGAGGGCCCCCCCGTATCTCCGAGCTAGGCCTGGAGGGCATATTCCTTTAATGGAATTGCCGCAGACTCTGGGCCAACTGGGACAAGCCCTGGAGGCTCTTCTCCCATTTTCCCCTAGCTATCTTTTTGCAGGACACCATGCTGGTTGTGTGCCTCCTGTCAAATTATTGTGATGGAAAGCCATTTTTATGCCTTTCTTGCTTATATTTGAAATAGTATAATTAGTTTAAGGTGAATTAAGTTGATAAATATAAAGATTTATAATTTTTTGTACAATCAATGTGATGGGAAGCCATTTGTATACTTTTCTTGCTTCATTTTGAAACACAATAATTAGTTTAAGGAGAATTACTCTCATAAATAAAAGGATTTATAAATTTTGGTAAAATTGAAAATCTACTGAGATATTTTGGTTTTATTACCTTCTAAGCATGTAATAATTAAAATAAAACAGTATATATTAATAATCATCATTAATATGACTTTTAAATCATCATATAAAAAAATATTGCAAACCATCGATGGGTCACACTGCAGCAAGATGAACATTGTTGTGACCCACATATGGGTCACAGTAGTTGACGTGTTAGGAATGAAACAGAAATAGGTTAGAGGGTGTTTGTGAGAATTATTGGTATACCATCTTTGAAACTCCTTTGTGTGCTTGTGCAGGTGGGCGAATCTCTACTTCCTGTCAATTGTGTTGCTCAACTTTGTGCCAGCAGTTAATGCATTTGTGAAGGAACTTGCTGTCTTCCCACTTATCTTTGTGCTTGGAGTCACAGCCCTGAAGGATGCCTTTGAGGATCGGCGGCGCCATCACAGCGATGCCAGGGTTAATGGCCGCATCTGTAAGGTCTTCTCTAAGTAAGGATGTATAATTGTCATCAACTGCTTTCCTGTAGAGTAGGGTTAGCGCGCATTAATAATTACTACAAGTAAAAAATGGTGATCTTTCAGAATATCTCTAGGTGTGAAATTTAAATGTTTTCTACTTAAAGTAAGAGTCAAAACTAGCAATTTTTAATTGTTGTTGATGTTATCTAATTAGCATAAATCAAATTGGATGATAGAAAGTAGTTAAATAGATGTCTAGGTTCCTATGTGGTAAGTGGTAAGATACTGAGGAGTTTTGAAGGTTAGGTGGTTGGGTATATATATTATTTTATTTGAATGGTTTGTGCTAACCTAATGCATAGTTTCAAGCACCATGAAAATAAATAAAAACCAAACATCATATTGATGTGTAGTGAGTCTATATCAGCATGCTTTATTTTATTTACACCCTGCCCAATGTGGAGCCACCATGCCAAGGGGCTTCCAGGTCCCCAGGCAGGAGGGGTGGCCTAAAATGGTGGAACCTGGCTCTGCCAGCCCCATACGCACCCCTCGCAGAGTGGGCCACTGCGAGGGGTGATTAGCGTTTGCTTCTCGCAGAAAGAATAGGGTCCCTATGCTCGATTATGAAAATCTAATAAAAAAAACATCTTACCCTTTCCCCATCACAATCGACAGAGCTGCCTTCGGGCAGCTCCACTGAAGAAATGGAGGTCCTCCCCCCCCTCCCCTGTGCTCTCATAGTGGACCCTCCAAATCTCTTTAACTGGAGAGGGGGCTTACTCCTCTCCTTTGCCTACAGGTGTAGGGGACACTCCCCCTCATCTCCTTGTCTGGAGATGCCTTCAGGCGCCTTCCTCTTTCCAGGGGCAGTCCCCTCTTAATTTCCAAGGGGACTGCCAAGAAAGCCAGCAGGCAGCCCATAGCTGGCCGCTCCCCATTGAAGTGGATCGGTAGGGCAAACTCCCTTAAGGGGGAGAGGGAAGACAGGCCCCATTGGTCGCTTCCCTCAAAAGACCCAGCCTCAGACAGTAGGGCCTTCCATTGGGATGAATCTGGGCTCGGCGTCGAGCACCGGACTCGAGTTCGCCCGTATGCAAGGTCCAGTACAAGGAGGGGAGGGATCTCCTCCTCCAGCTGGTTCCCCTGTGACTGCCAGGACCTTCTCCATCTGGGAGAAGGACCTTGCTGAGACTAATCCATCTGGCCTGGGGGCTCCTCTGATGGAGGGGAGAAGAGGGTTCATTCCATGCCCTCCTCTCATAAAAAGAAAAAAAAAACAAGAAAAAGACTCAGGTGGGGTGGGGGTTCTGCTGCCACTTTGGTAAGCGACCAAGCCAAGATTGGCACATCCGGCCCCTCCGCCCTCCCCCGGGTGCGAGCCCCTGACTAAGAATAAAGGTGCTAGTGCGCAGAGCAGAGCATCGGAGACCCTCATTCAGAGACTACCTGGCATTTTCGGGCCCACTGCCTTCAAATGCTTCCTAGTTATTCATCCCACTGATGGCAGCATGTGGGTTAAGGGCAACATGATGCATCAGAGGAGAGCTTTAGCTAATGTGATTGGTAGAGAGCCGAAGGTGACCCCTTTTGGCGATTGCGTCGAATCCCTCAGAGGCGGCCATAATTAGTGCCCTTTGACACTTGATGGCACGACTGTGAGTGTAATGCTGCAACTCGTGGACTACTCCATAGAGGACATCATCGTAGAGTTGGCCGACCATGGGGGTCATCAAGGTTGAGCGTGTGATGAGTAAACAGGGAGGGGCCTCGAGACCCACCCTTACACTCTTCGTCATGCTCGACTGTGACAAGCTCCCTGAATCAGTGTGTGCTGGTTGGTATCACTACCATGTGAAGGCATTCATGCCACTGCCGCCGAAGTGCTTTTACTGTCACCGCTTTGGCCATACTAATGGCTCATGTTGACGTGCAAAGTCAGGGTTACCCGAAACCTGTGTAAGGTGCTCCAAGGCCGCACACAATAAGTCCAAATTGTATGTGGCTTAGTGAGTCAATTGCGGAGAGCCACGCCCCGCTGCTTCGAAGCAATATGGTGCGTATCTCCTTGAGAAGGGAATCCTGGCCATTCAAGTTCAGGATTGTCTCTCATTTTGCAAGGCTAAGGACTTGGTCCTGGCGCACCCGGTGCTACCCGGCACATCTTAGGCCTCAAGATTGAAGAAGACACTCTGCTCCTGGCCCCTCCATTCCTACAAGTGCGGTCGTTTCCGTGCCCATCCAGAACCCTTCTGCGGGTTCTACCCTTCCCATCCGCTCCCCTGGTAAAGCTGGTGGCATAAAGGGTCCACACCCTGCCCCAGCTAAAACCAGGGCTCCTCCCACTTCCCCAGCGTGACTTTCCCGTAAGGCGAAACGGCCAAGTGCCTCCACCGAGTCGTTGACTCACAGGAGGCAACACCCCTGAAATTGGTGGCCAGGCCATCTTCTGGGGTTCATAAAGCTGCCCCCCGAAAGGAGGACAGCAACAAAGGAGCTTCGGCTCCTTCGCCCATCCCCATAGGTGGGCTGGGTGGCCTGGAAACTGCGAATCCTTGAAAAGAGGGTCCCCCGCTTCTGAAGCAGCCCCGCCCCACCCCTGCCCCGCCTAAGGTTTTTGAGGCGGAGAGATGAGCTAGGCATGGAGGGCATATTCCTTCAATGGAATTGCCGCGGACTCTAGGCCAACTGGGAGGAGCTGCGGAGGCTCGTCTCCTTCCATTCCCCGTTAGCTATCTTTTGGGGGGCCGGGCGGGAGGATGTGCGATTTACACCTGGCATGATATGTCCGTTCTTCTCTTCGCTTTAGATACCTCCTTTCAGGCAGTAGCTGTGCAGCTGCACCTTGTTAGGAGGTATACTGTTATTTCCGCGTACATTTCACCGTCAGCCGACTTCGACGCGGGGGACTTCCGCCGCGTCGTGGCACGGTTGCCGAGGCCCTTTCTCTTGCTCGGAGATCTAAACGGTAGACACCCCTTCTGGGAAGACTACTCTATTAATCCCCGGAGTCAAGTCCTTGCCGACCTGATCGACAAGCTTGAGATAGGTCTCCTAAATGTGGATGAGTTTATGCATCACTGCCCGAGAACCGCTTCATTTTCGTGCCTCTATCTATCTTTGTGCTTCCCTGATGCACCACCTGATTTTGATTCGGGGGTGGTCGATGACCTCCATGGTAGTGATCACTTTCCCATTCAAATATCATTTTCTGGGCCACTGCCACCCGAGAGCTCGCCCCGGTGCTGCTTGGTGCGGGCGCGTTGGTCTGCATTTCAGGAATGACTGAATTCTCTCTTTCAGTCAAGGAGTTTAGGTCAGTAGATGAGGCCGTTGAGTTCTTCTCCGGCAACCTCAAACCTCATCGCCGCGGGCCGAACTAGTATTCCTAGAAGGTCTGGCCGTTTTGCAAGCCTACTACTGCCGTGGTGGTCAGCCGAGTGTGAGACAGTCCTCAAGCAGAACCGTTATGCCTACATGCGCTATAAGCGGCGCCCGAACAATTCCACTGTCGGTGAATTTCGTCGGGTTAGGGCTAGGTTCCGGTATATTTCGAAGCACGCCCGCCGCTCTTCTTGGCAGGCATACGTGTCTTCATTAACGGGAAGACCCCTTTAGCAGAGGTGTGGAAGAGAGTCAAAAGGATTTGGGGCAAGTTCTCGCAGGACCCCCCTCCCGTTTTCCACGAGAATGGGACCGCAATCTCGGACCTCGCGTTTGTGGAGGAATCCTTCGTGACCGCTTTCTCCGTATTCTCTAGAAAGGATGCTGCTCCGCTAGCATTCGATGCGCGTTATGATGTCACGGAAGGCCGCCGACTGGACGACAGGTTTACTGTGAGTGAGTTGCGTTCCGCTCTTGCTTCGTGCGCGGACACCGCCATACTTCGACACCTGGGTGAGCGAAGCATGGCATTTCTCTTAGATTTGTTCAACAGGATCTGGGTGGAGGGTCTCCTCCTGGATTCCTGGCGAATCGCTACTGTGCTCGCCTTTTGCAAACCAGGGAGAGATCACTTTAGTCCGGCCGGTTTCCGCCCAATCTCTCTAACCTCTTGCGTGTGCAAGTTGATGGAGAAATTGGTAAATGTTAGTTTAGCCTTTTTTCTAGACAGTGGAGGCAATCTGTCTTCTGCACAGTGTGGCTTCCGCAAGTTCTGCTGCAACTGAAAAATGCCCTCTGCGAGGCCTTCCTTCGTAGACAGCACTACGCCACGGTGTTTTTTGATCTGGAGAAGGCCTATGATACCGCATGGCGATACGGTATCATCGAGACTCTCCGCACGATGGGGGCGAGGGGACGCCTCCCAATGTTTATATCTGAATTTTTGCGTGATCGTCGATTCCGCGTACGGGTGGGGGGGAGCCCTCTCCGGCCCAATGGAGCAGGAAGAGTGTGTCTCGCAGGAGAGTTTCTTCAGGGTCACACTCTTTGCCCTGAGCATCAACGGTATCACCTCGGTTCTGCCGGAAGATGTTCTCGCTACGCTCTACTTGGACGACCTTTCGATCTCTTTTGGTGCAGCCCAGATGCCAACTCTGGAGCGTCGACTCCAACAGGCATTGAACCGCGTCTCTCGCTATGACGAAGCGCACAGGTTTCGGTTTTCCTTTGCTAAGACTCAGGTGGTGCACTTCTGCCGCCATCCACGGCTCCACCCTGACCCAGACTTGTTTCTTATTGGGGTATGCCTGGAAGTGGTTGCATCACACCGTTTCCTTGGTCTTGTATTTGTCCTACGCCTCACCTGGGAGACTTATATTCGCAGCCTTAGGGTCTCTTGTACCCGCGTACCCGTGCCTTGGATATTATTCGTTCCATGACGTTGGCGCTGATAGGATACTGCCTTACTTTTTTTTTATCGATCCTTTGTTCGTTCGAAGCTCGAATACCGATGTGAGCTTTATGCATCCGCAGCGATTTCTTTATTGCGAAAGGTGGACTCGATCCACCACACCGGCCTTCTCCTGGCGACTGGTGCCTTCCGCACCCACGCTATGCTCCTAAAGTTTCTATAACCCCGGTAGTATGGCGTTCGACCTTTTTGGACCCACACTTCGTGTAACGCTGGAACCGAACCGTGCAGTGTATACGGATGGCTCAAAGTCCTAAGAGGGAATCGGTTTCCGTGGCGCATCTCCTCTGTCTGAAGTCATCCGGGCTCTGTCTGGCGCTGCGTCTATCTTCACGGCCAAACTGGTTGCAATACACCGCTTGGTCCGGGAAATAACGCGACGTGTCCGATTCGGAAACCGAATTGTGATCTATAGCTACTCAAAAAGCGCCATGAGTGCTCTCGTGCCATTGGAATCTCCGTATCCCTTGTTTGGCGATATCCGTGACGCACGGTTTTGGCGAGCCGAGCGGTTGTCGTGATTATCTTTTGTTGGGTTCCTGGACATATAGGAATTGCGGGGAATGAGGGCGGACAAAGAATCCGCGAGGACTGGGCGACCAGACCAGCGTTCCGCTCTTCCTCACACCGATTACATGGCAGGAATACGGGCAGCGCTCTGGGTTGCTTGGCAAAGAAGATGGAGATGGTCGAAGGGAATTTAATGTTGCTCCCAATACCGCGACGGCTTCAGGTTGCTTTCTGTCGTCTACGAATTGAACACACTCGCGGGACGCATCGCTATTTGATGGAGCGCTCGCCTGCGTCGTATTCTGAAGACTGCGTTGTCCCCCATGTTTCTTAGCCGGCAGGAGGCCGCCGCCGCCACGTGTTTCCTTCTTGTAGCCTCTTGGCTTTGTTTGATTATTTTTATTTGTTATTTATATAGTTATTTATTTTTAATATTGTCTAGTAATAGACTTTGGTGAGTATGGTGACTTATGTCCCAAGTAGGCAGTCGCCAGATGCCCCCCCTCCCGCCGCCAGAGCACGCTTTCTTCTTGACTTTTCGCTTTTCTGATTGTTGTTATTTTTTTTATCTTTGTCCTTTTTTATCATTGTTATATGTCATTTACATATTATTTGTTTCCTCCCCAAAGATTTTGGGGGAGGATAAGGCAACACAAGACACAACTTTGACTGGTAGAGAGGCTCACATCTTGCCATTCTCATGCAGCAAAGGGTCTTTCCCTTTCCTATCTTTGGAGCTGCCAGTGTGCTTCTCCACCTCAAAAACAGCTTGTGCTGTTCCCTTTGTCTTCTCAGGGGCCCTTCTAACTTTCTTCTTGCGGAGAGGTTTATTTTCTAAGTCTATGGGTCAGGTGGCTTTCCCCTCCAATCTTTGCACCAAGAGGGGTCCACCCTTTGCTACCAAGAGAATTGTGCAGCTCGATAAGATCATCCCTCTTAGACGACCAAGGAATAGTGTGACCTGTGACACCTACTATCCTGCAAGCATACATTCTGAGCTTGAAACGGGCAGGTGTGCGGACCATCCTCTCTTCCCTGATGTGGTTGGTTTGCTGGATCTGTGTGGTTGGATCTGTGACACGTTAGTGGGCCGATGGTCGCTTGGTTCGGTAGGTGAACTCTCCCCAGATGAAAGATCTTCCATGAGGGTAACCTGACCCCCCTCCGGGTAAACTTCTCAGGTGGCTCGGGGCCCCAGTGACTCACAAGGAGAGGAGGGACCTCCTTCCCTGTCTGATGCCCCTTGTCAGCCAAGCCCTTCTCCATCTTGGAAAAGGATCTTGCTGGAGAGAAGAGGGTTTACTCCCTGCTCTCCTCTCCTAAAAAAAAAAAAAAAGCCAAGGAGGACTAGGGATCAGGTCAAGATTGGCATTTCCGGCCCTGATGCGCACTCAGGTGGCGATACCCAGACAAACAGCAAAGTTGCAACTGCTGAGAGGATCCTTGATTATGTGTGGTCCCTTCCTTGAGAGACTACCAGGTATTTTTAGCCCGCCGGCTTCAAAGCCTTTCTGGTTATTCGCTCCACAGATTTTAGCATGTTGTTCAAAGGCAGCATGATCTATCGGAGGAGAGCATTAACTACTTTGATTGATAGAGAGCAGAAGGAGACCCATTTTTCAGATGGGAGGGTCTCTTGTACCCGCGCCATGGACATTCTCCGTTCCGTGACGTTCAGCGCTTGGGGCGCTGATAGGGCTACTGCCTTACTTTTTTATCGATCCTTTGTTCGCTCGAAGCTCGACTACGGATGCGAGTTTTATGCATCCGCAGCCGAGCGTTTATTGCGGAAGGTGGATTCGATCCACCACACCGGCCTTCGCCTTGCGACCGGTGCCTTCCGCACTTCCCCCATTGAGAGCCTGTTGGTCGATGCTGGGGAGATGCCACTCGCTCTGCGCCGCGTGCAGTGTATCACTCGCCTGTACGCGCGAGCCCGGCGCCTCCCTCAGTCGCCAACAGCTCTCACTGCATCCGCTGCTGATCTCGATGGTGCCTATACCGTCGAGAGACGCCAGTCATACCCTAAGCCTTTTGGGTTTAGGGCCAGGAAACTCCTTCGAGAGGTAGATATCGCTCTCGGGCCGGTGGCGCCCCTGGTTTTGTCCAGGACGCCACCCTGGAGGGTACCACATTTGGCTATTTGTCGCCACGCCTCTGCTCCCAAAGCTTGTACTGCGCCGGGAGTATTGCGTTCGACCTTTTTGGAGCACACATCGTGTCACGCTGGAACTGTGCCAGTGTATACGGATGGCTCCAAGTCCCAAGAGGGGGTCGGCTTCCACGCCGTATCCCCTCTGTTTGAAGTCAGCGGGGCTCTACCAGGCGCTGCGTCTGTCTTCACGGCCGAGCTGATGGCAATACACCACTCGGTACGGGAGATTACGCGACGTGCCCGGTTCGGAGACCGGATTGTGATCTATAGCGACTCACAAAGCGCCCTGAGTGCTCTCGGGGCATTGGAATCTCCGCATCCCCTGGTTCGCGATATCCGTGACGCCACGGTTTTGGCGAGCCGGGCAGATGTCGAATTATCTTCTGCTGGGTTCCTGGACATGTAGGAATTGCGGGGAATGAGCGCGCCGATGAGGGCGCCAAAGAGTCCGCGAGGACTCTGCGACCGGACCAGCGTTTCGCTCTTCCTCACACCGACTACATGGCAGGAATACGGGCAGCTCTTCGGACTGCTTGGCAAAGAAGATGGGAGACGGTCGAAGGGAACTTAAAGTTGCGTGCCATTGCGCCGCGACTGTTCCCATGGACCTATCCCTCAATGCCGCGGCGGCTTCAGGTTGCCTTCTGTCGTCTTCGAATCGGACACACTCGTGTGACGCATCGCTACTTGATGGAGCGCTCGCATGCGCCCTATTGCAACGACTGCGTCGTCCCCCAGACTGTTCGGCATATTCTTGTCGAATGTGTCAGTCTGGGTGATCTTCGCGCACGATACCTGTCTCGGTACCGGGATGGGCGGGGTCGCTACCGCCTGTCCTTTGTACTCGGGACGAGTGCGTGCACCATGACTGGTGGACTTATTGACTTTTTGGGGGAGGCCGGTCTTCTCCCCTTTATTTAAGGTTCTTTTTTTTGTTATTGTTTTGTTTGTAGGTTGCACTCTCCTGCACCGGGGTGAGGGGGACCTCCCCCCGCTGCCGGAGATTGCTTCGATTGTTAAGTTTTTCCAATTTATATCATTGTTAAGTTTTCATATTTTTACTTTAAAGTAGCCTAGTTCTAGGCTGTCGTGTTTTTCGGCGACTTATGCCCAAGTGGGTAGTTGCCAGATGGGCTCCATAAAATTAAAAAAAAAATAAATATTTCAGATGGGAGCCTTCTTTCTTCCATGAACTTTGTGAAAGGAGTGGTTTATGAGAGAGAACTCGTGGACTACTCCTAAGAAGACATCGCCTTAGAGCTGGGCCACCACAGGGCGGTTAAGGTCAAAGTGTGATGAGAAAACAAAGAGGAGCCTTGAGACTCACCCTTACAATTTGTCATGTTCGACCGTGACAGGCTAGTGACAGGTTATCACTAGTGCGTGAAAGCATTCGTGCCACTGCCGCAGAGGTACTACTACTACCACAGCATCAGCCAAACAAATTGCTTGTGTAGACGTGCAAAGTCAGGTATACCCAAAGTCTAAGTAAGTTGCTACAAGTCTGCTCACGATATGTCCCTATCGTGTAAAGCTAAGTTTGTCGATTGCGGAGAGCTGCACCCTTCCTCTTCAAAGCCATGTCTTGCATATCTCTTGGAGAAAGAAATCCTGGCCATTCAGGCTATGGATCGTCTCTTATTTCACAAAGGTAATGACTTGGTCCAGGTGGTCCCAGCGATGCCTGGTACGTTGCATGCCTCTTAAAAATAACTGACTCTGCTCCTAGCCCCTCCAGGCGTACGAACACGATCTTTTCGACGTCCATTCGGAACCCTTCTGCAGGTTGTACCCACACTGGGTGCTCCACTAGTATTGCTGGTAACACAATGGCTTCCCACTTAGCCTCGGCTAAAACCAGGGCTCTTTCCCTCCTCACAGTAGCGTGACTGTTTCCTTTAAAACTAAATGGCCACGTGCTTCCACCCAGTCATTAGACTCACATGAGGGAACACCCCTGAAGATGGCCATGAGGCTTAAAGCTGCCCTCCGAAAGGAGGACAGTTCCAAAGGAACTTCGGCTCCTACGTCCTCACCCAAGGCTGGACTGGTGGTTCGGAGACTCTAAATCCTACAAAGGAGGTAGCCGCTCCTCCAAAGCCTCCACCAAAGGTGTCGAGGAAGAGAGACGGAAAGACTCGCATAGTGAACCGAACAGCCCCTAATAATTTGTTGAAAGCGATTGATTGCTCCTTCAGCGTCTTGTTTCTTGTTTGGCCACCAGCAGCTTGAGTTCTGTCTTGGGGAATGTACCACTATTTACATGATGTTCTTTTCATTAAAGAGCTCTTCCCACACACACACATCTCCTAGCTAGAGCTGGAGGGCATATACCGTCAATTTGCTGCCGACTCCGGACCAACTGGGACCAGCTGCCGATGCATGTCCTTTCCCATTCCCGCTTGTTTTTTGTTTTTTTTACAGGAAAGCATGCTAGGCACATGCCCCCTGACCACCATCTCAGGATATAAGTGTTTTGCTACCCCATCTACTTGGGATTGTGGCTGGGAAGGAGGATGAACAATTTACACCCGGAGATATGTTTCCGTTCTTCTATCAGCTATAAATAACTCCTTATAGGTCGTGACAGTGCTGCTGCAGCTGCATAGAAGCTATACTATTTTTTCTGTATACATTTGTCAGCCGACTTGGACGAGGGTAACATAATCCGTGGCGTGGCACTGTTGTTGAGACCCTTTCTACTGCTCTGGATTTGAATGGTAGACAACTCTTCTGGGGAGATTACTCGATCAATCCAAGAGGTCAGGTCAGGTCCTTGCCATGGTAGTGATCACTTTCCCATCTAAGTATCACTTTTGGGTCGCTGACGCCGGAAAACCCTCCCTGGTACTGCTTAGAACATGCCTGAGGGTCGTTATTTTAGGAAATGACTTTTTTTTTGTCTCAGTTGAGGAGTCTATGTTGGTGGGTGAGACGGTTGAGTTGTTCTCCGGCAACCTCATCGCAGTAGGCCTAACTACTATTCTTATGACTTCTGGCTGTTTTGCACAGCGACCTCTTCCGTGGTGGTCAGCCGAGTGTGAGGTGGCCCTCAAGCAGAAGTGTTATGCTTATATGCACTATAAGCGCCGCCCGAACGATTTCACTGTTGGTGAATTTCGGCGAGCTAGGGCTAGGTTACAGTATGTTTTGAAGCACTCCCGCCGCTCTTCCTGGTATATGTGTCTTCACTTAACAGGAAGACCTCTCTAGCAGAGGTGTGGAAGCGAGTTGAAAGGATTTGGGGTAAGTTCTTGCAGGACCCCTTCCCCTTATTCTCCAAGATAATGGGACCGCAATCTCGGCCCCCGGGCCTCCCCCCCACACAGTCTCTCACCAGCGCTATCTCCGCATTCTCTAGCCAGGATGCTGCGGAAGGCTGCTGACTGGACCTTACTTCCAGTTGCAGTGAACCCTTTATTGAAAGGTTTATCTTGAGTGAGTTGCTTTCCACTCTCACTTTGTGAGCGGACACTAGCCCTGGTCCGGACAATGTCCTATATTCCATACTTCGGCACCTAGCTGAGATAAGCATGGCCTTTCTGTTAAATTTGTTCAACAGTATTTGAACAGAGTGTATCCTCCTAGTGAATGGATTCTTTGCTCACTTTTCACAAACTGGAAAGAGATCACTCTACCCTGGCCAGTTTCTAATATCTTTAACTTCCTTCTTATGCAAGTTGATGGAGAAATCTTATGTTAGATTAACTTTTTTCCTTATCAGTGGAGACCATTTGTCTTCTGCACAGTGGGGCTTCCGTAAATTTAACTCCATGTTGGATGCTCTGCTCCAGCTGGTAAATGTCTGCAAGGACTTCCTTTGCAGCCAGGTCTTTGCCATGGTGTTTTTCAATCTGGAGAAGGCTTACAATACTGTATGGCAATACCATATCATGGAAACTCCACACAATTGGAGTGATGGGACGCCTTCCAATCCTTATATCTTGAGTTTTTATGAGATAATCGGTTCCACTTATGAATGGAGGGAGCCGTCTTTACCAATGCAACAGGAAGAGATTGTTCCATAGAGAAGTGCCTTCAGTATTTTACTTTTTGTCCTGAGCATCGATGGTATCACCTCGGTGCTGCTGGAAGATGTTCTCACTACACTCTTAAGTGGATGACCTTTTGGTCTCTCTTAGACTGGCATAGATGCCAACACTGGAGTGTTGATTCCAATGTACATTGATCTGCATTTCTAGCTATGCTGAAGTGCACAGGTTTTGCTGCCATATGCAGCTTTAACCAGATCTGGACTTGTTCCTTAACAGGGTTCGCCCTTAAGTGGTGGATCCACACTCTTTCCTTTGTCTTTTTTTCAATTGATGTCACGCCTGGGTGGTTCATATTTGCAGTTTTAGTGTCTCTTGTACCTGTGCCTTTGACATTCTTTGTTCCTTGTTAGTCAATACTTGGAGTCCTGATAAGAACTAATGCCTTACTTTTCTACCAATTCATTTTTCATTCATTTAAAAGCTGACTGAGGATGTGAGATTTACGCATCCGCAGCCTAGCGTGTATTGTGGAAGGTGGACTCAATCCTCACGCCGGTCTTTGCCTGGTGGCCAGTGCCTTGTTCACGCTCCCCATTGAGAGACTATTTGTTGATACAGGTGACATGCCACTTGCTCTATGCCTTAAATAATCCACTATGTGCTTGTACGTCGGAGCCTGGTGCCTCGCTCACTTACCTTCGCCTCTTACCCCATCCAAGGCCGATCTCGACACTGCCTTTTCCGCAGAGAGACCCCAGTCATACCCTAATACCTTTCGGATTAGGGCTAGAAAACTCCTTAAAGAGTTTGGTGTAGCGTTCAGGCCGGTGGCCCCTCAGGTTCTCTCAGGTTCTACCCAGGAGGCCACCTTGGAAGGTATTCCCATTGACTATTTATTGACACACATCTGCTCCCAAAGCTTCCACAGTGCAGGGAGTATTTTGTAGCACACTCCGTGTCAAGCTTAATCTGTGCCAGATTAGATGGATGGCTCCATGCTCCATGCCGTATCCCCTCTATTTGAAGTCAATGGGGCTTTACCAATCCCTGGTTGTCTTGACCGCTGAGCTGGTTGCAATACACAGCTCTGTACCGAAGATAACGTGTCGTGACCCGTTTGGAGAACCGATTGTGCTCTTTAGTGACTAAGAAAGCGCCCTAAGCCCTCTTGGGGCATTGGAATCTCCACTCCCCCTGTTTCATCATATCCTGATGCCACAGTTTCAGCGAGCCGGGTTGATGTTGAGATTATCTTCTGCTGGTTTCCTGGACATGTGAGAATTGCAGGGAATGAGGGCAGCGAGAGGGTGCCAAAGAATCTGAGGATTGGGCAACCAGACCAGCATTTTGCTCTTCCTCATACTGACTAAATGGTAGGAATCAGGTCAGCCCTCTGGGTGGCTTGGCAAAGAAGATGGGAGATGGCCGATTGGAACTCAAAGTTCTGTGGTCACGACGGTTCCCATTGACCTACTCCCAATGCCGCGACATCTTCAGGTCGCTTCCTGTCATCTTTGAATTTGGCGCACTCTCTGGATGTACTATCATTTGAGGAGCGCTCGCCTGCGCCTTACTGTGACGACTGCATTGTTTCCCAGACTTCGTCACATTCTTGTTGAATGTCCCAGTCTGGGTGATCTTTGCGCAGGTTACCTGTCCCATTATCAGGACAAACCGGGACGAGCGGAGTCGCCACCGCTTGTCCCTTGTATTCAGGACTGGTTCATGCCTACAGACAATCAGTAGGCAGTCACTAGATAGGCCCTTAAAAAAATAAATATATATATATATATATAACACCTTACTGTTTGGCACATTCCCTTTTGAATGTTCCAGTCTCTGTGATCTCATACTTTACCTTTCCCAGTACCTTGCTGAGTGTGGTGCTACTGTTTGTCCCTTGTATTTGGGTTGATCCTTTCACAAACTTTTGGTCTATTTGACTTTTTGGATGAGGCTGGTCTCTCCCACTTATTTGACCCTCTTTTGTGTTGGTTACATGATCCTACCCCAATGGGAGGCAGTCCTGCCTCACACTGGAGTGTGCTTCCTTCTCGCCTTTTTGCTTCTTGTTATGTTTTTTTATTTACTTTTTGTCTTTGCTTTTTTATTTGTATTTTTGGTGTCTGTACATTTTTTTTTTTTAATCTAGCCTAGCTGTAGGCTATGGATGATTACAGTGACTTATGCCATTTGACTCAGTAGCGAGATTAGCACTGAAAAAAATGTAACGTTTAACCTTCTTTATGCTTCTTGTTTAACTGCTTTCACTTTTTGCCTTAACCTTTCAGTTCCCATTCAATTATAGCCATTTGTAGCAAACCTACATACACTTTATTCACTCCTATCGATAATTCCTTTAAAACATGCCCACATTTGCTTGAGATTCTTTATTTTATTTTTGCCCATTTCCTCCTCATTTCCTATGCACATATACGCCTCCTTTTGTCATTACAATATATTCACTATGGTTCTTTGTTGACCAGTGTTCAAGGACATTATGAGTCATTGACCTGGGATAAAGTGCGTGTGGGTGATGTGGTGCAACTTTCGTGCAATGAGATTCTTCCTGCGGATATGGTGCTGCTGAATGCTTCCAATGAGCAAGGGGTCTGCTACATCGAATCCTCAAATTTGGATGGAGAAACCAACCTGAAGCAGCGACAATGTATCAGAGGAATTGTATCGGTGAGCCCTGCCCTAAATGAATTCTTTCTGTGGCCTAAAATTAGTGTTCCCAGTGTTTTTAGCTGTCCGTCCTATGTAGATTGAAGAAAACAATAGCGCTTGGTGTTAGTATGTGTTAATGTGATAAGCTCCGTAATGGTGGTGGGGTACTCTATGTATCCTGTTACACCTTGTACCTGGAGTGCCCGTATGTCCTACCAACCTGACTGCAAAATTAGCAAAGCTCTGTCACTGAATTGACCTGAACTCTCTGATGTGGCCTGGGAATGTTGTTGGTGTGCTTCCCCTTCACTCACTCCTAATTGCTACTCTTTTTTTTCTCTGAGTATCCTATTAACCTTTTGTCTACCTGCACTTGGTACCAGGAGGAACTGTTCTTCCCCTGAAAGAGTGTAAATTATGGTGAATTGAACTTTTTGACTTGGCTAGTTAGGGTAGACTATCCTCTTAATCCGGAAGTGTGTGCAGTCTCTCAGGGTGCTGTGTTTGCTTCACTAAACATTGTGCCTAAATGGATTGCACACCATCCTGTGATAACCTAGTACCACGGTATGATAATAATAGGTTGATCACCCACCCTACTCGTTAGTGGACCTGCTCTCTACTTCTCTTTATTACATACCCATCTACCCCTTTTCAAATTTGCCCCTCTATCCACAGAGGTTCCAGCTGCTTGGTGCACTTTTGTACAGGGTGTGCTGGGTTGACTCTGATCACCACCTTCCAGTACACATATAAAGTGGCTAAGTCTGCACCATCCTTTAGGGTAAAAACTCAAGGACAAATTTGCCTGAATGGCAGGCCATGTTGACAAGGTCCCATTCCTAGCTGAACCTGTGGGCCAAGTATAATTTTATGATCCTATGGAGACATTTATTTTATCTTCACCTGCAGCGGGGTACCAAGTGTAGCCTACTACACTTGGTACCTGGGGGAGCTGCACATCCTCCTGGCATGAGTGCAAACTAGGGAGGCCCCGTCACTGGGTTGACTTGAACTCTCTGATGGGGCCTGAGAAAGTTGTTGGTGCACTTGCCCATTGCCCACAGTCAGTAGTACTTTTCCTTTTTATTATTATTAATATTAGTATTTTATCATTATTATTAATATTATTATTTATATTATTATTATTTGTAGTATGAATATTATTATTAGTAGTACTATGGGTATTACTATTATTATTCGTAGTTATATTGATATCATTATTGTTAGTATTAGTAGTATTGATATTAGCATTTGTAGTTTTAATATTAGTATTATTAGTGTTACTATTAGTATTCTTAGTATTATTGAAGGTATTATTATTAGTAGTAGTAGTATTAGTATAACTATTAGCATTATTATCATTGTTATTGTTATTTATATTACCCAAATGTGACTGTTTCTTGTATTACAAAATGACTGTTCAGTTCTACCCAGTCGTTAGACTCACAGGAGGCAACATCTTTGAAGGTGGTTGTGAGGCTGTCTTCTGGGGTTCCTCCCCTCCCTGATGATCACTGTGTCATGATGGAGGGGCTTGTGTACTTCAATGACAGTGGGCTATGTCAGTGAAGGCTGTGATGGACATTATTGTCTATCAGTCTGTCTTCAGGGGTCTTACCTTGCTGAACAGGCCACTGTGGAGGAGTCAGACTAAGGATCCTTACACCTGTGTGTTGAGTACTGCTGTACGGGTTGCCAATCATGTTCACCGGAGGTATTGCCTTGAAGGCTGCACTTGTTCTGGGGCTGATAGTGGTTCACAGCATGGCTCTTAGCCTAGCCATCGTCAAACATCCATTCATGACATTGCACTGTTTTTAAAATGACAGCTGTAGCGTGGGGGATGGGTACCCTGAGGATGGTGTAAAGCGCCTAGTCTGGGGGCAACTACAGTAACATGATTCCACTTCCACAGGGGTACATGTTCTTTTAATACAAATATTTATGGGTAAAAATAATAAAAACTTTTCCCAGAGGCCCCAGGTTTCTGGTCCCCATGCCACCAATGACTGTGATCTTTGTAGACTCGATCCTTTTGGTTCTGAGGTGGACAATGATCTTGATTATGATAGATTTGTAGTTTTAAAATCAAACAAGGATACACCAATAAGTATGGCTGACATTTTCAATGTCTATGAAGACTTTGTTGCCAAATGTGCTGAACCTGCCCAAATGTGGCCTAGGAATGATGGCTGCCTTGTTGTGGAGTCCTCTTCATTTGATCAGCATCACAAAATCAAAGCACTAGATTATCTTGCTTCCCTCAATACCTAACTTTAACACCTGCAAGGGGGTTATCAGGTCCGTGGAGCTTATTGAATATGATGTGGACTGGCTTGTTGCTAAACTGACTTCTCAGAATGTAGTTGGTGCATACTGTGTCACTCGTAATGTTAATGGCACCAGAGTTCCTTCCGCTACTATCATTAATTAACTTTCAATAGGTTGGAACTCCCTAAGGATATCAAGGCTGGTTATCTGTGTATTTCCGTGAAGCCATAGGTGCTTTCATTGTCAACATTTTGGACATGTCAGTAAGCACTGCAGACAGGAGAGGGTATGTGTCAGTTGTTCCTCTGATTTCCATGGAACACTGTGCCCTCATCTCCCTTGTTGTGCCAACTGTGGTGGCGATCACCTAGCCACCTCTAAGCAGTGCACCTTTTTCTTTTATGAGAGAGAGGTTGTTGCTCTTCGGAATAAATTCTGAATTAGCATGAAAGATGCTAGAAGGAGAGCTAAAGAATTATACATACAACCAGGAGTGTGTTTTGCGGATGCTCTTAGAGTGACCAGACCAGTCTGTAACAGACAGCAGAGGCCATTCAGACCTCCACTTTTAAGGCCACAGAATATCCATCAAGAAGCTCCAATAGAATCTCTGCCTCAGAATGATGCTCCTCCTCCCTCTCCAATCATTAGGGAGGTTCATACTTTCCTAAACCAAGGTGCAAGAAGACTCGCCGTTCCTCAGATTCCCCTCCATCAGCATCTAACCAACCATTGACATGTCCTGAAGACATGGAGGCAGATTCTGAAGATGTTCATGTGGTGTTCATTTCACCTTTGGGCATCCACCCTCCTCCCACTGAATCTGCCTTGAGTCCATCAGTCACAACTAGCCAGCCTATTACATCCACAGCATCAGTAACTCCAGAAGAAGCTGAATGGATTTTTTTCTGATCCAGCTTTGGCTGTGGCCCTTTTGGAAGAGGAGAAACAGCCTTCTGCAGTTTCTTCACCCACCCCAGCTGATCCACCAACCACCTCTCAGAATGACTCGGTACCATCTCTCTTGACATTACTACCTACCAGTACAGAGAACCCAATATCTTCGGAAGCATCTTTGCCAGCAAAAACCACCCTGTTATATTCACAACTGACAGATAGTTCTTTGCCATCTAATAAAAAAGCCATCCCCAAAACATTCAAACTATTACCTCAAATGTTAATTTCACCTAAAAATTAAAAAAGTTTAAAATGCCATTCACCTTCATCAGGTGCAAAGAAAAATTTAATTACCCTTAAATGATGAATATGTTTCCAATTGCTCATTGGAATTTAGAAGGGATCTTCTCTAAATGGGAAGAATTCAAACTCCTGCTTCATGATTACAACCCTTGCTGTATAGCATTACAGGAGACCCAATTGGGTATTTGTCAATTACCCAATATCCCCCACTATGTGGGATATTTTAAGAATCCACCAGAACTCATTCATGGTTCGGCTATATTTGTCCATGAAGACTGTTCTCACTTAGCAATCCTGTTGAGAACAGACCTTCAAGCAGTGGTGATTTGTGTGTATACCAATCGTTTATACACCGTCTGCTCACTGTACCTCTCTCCTGGTGAAGGAGTAGTTGCTTCAGATTTGGCTAACAAATTAGCCAATCTCATCTCCCAACTCCCAACCCCATTCCTACTAGTTGTAGACTTTAATGCAAGACACCACCTTTGGCGACACTATGAGGACAACCACAAGGGAAATCTGATTGTGAGACTTATGGAGACCTTGGATGTGTCATTATTTAATGATGGCATTCCAACATCCTTCCATGTCTAGACCCAACAGCTCTACCTCTGTAGCTTTCTCACTTTGTTCCTCAGACTGTAGAGCAGATTACAGCTGGTCAGTAGATCCTGATCTGAGAGAAAGTGATCATTTCCCAGTTGTTCTGACCTCATGCCTGGGTGGCCCTTCTTCCCCACCAGGCAATAGGTGGAACACTGGGCAATAGTTTAAATACCTTTCTCACCATTCTGAACACTTCCCTCAGTGTGACATTGACATAGTCCTGGAGAACTTCCATGATCATGTCAACCAGGCGGCAAATTCTTCCATGCCCCTCTCCATAACTGCTTCCCACAAGACCCATCTCCATTTTTGGTCTGAGGAATGCAGCAAAGTGGTGACAGTGTAAGCGAGCTTGTCGTCGCTACCATCGGAAACCCTACTGCCATCAATAAGTATTCTCATAGCAGGGGAGTACGACAGTGTACGCTCCGCCAGGCTCGCCGAATTTCCTTTAGAGGGCACATCAACTCTATCAACCACCAAACTCCACCAGACAAAGTCTGAAAAAGAGTGAAAAAGCTCATGGGCAGAGCAAGTGGTTTCTCTGCCCCCAATATAGTTGAAGCAGGCAAGCTTTTGGGAGACTTGGCCAGAATTTCAAATGTCCTGGCAAAGACATTTGTTGACACTTCCAGCCCTAACAATTATTCCTTAGAATTTCAACATGTCAGGAAAATCCAAGAGCAGTGCCTCTTGAACTTCATGGATCCCTGTATGGATAATGAACCATGCAATAAGCTCTTTTTCCATTCATGAACTTTGAAGTGCTCTTAAAAGATGTAGATCCACCACACCTGGTCCTGATGGTATCTCTTATGATATAATCAGGAATATGCATTCAACATGAACCGAGTTTTAAAATTTGATCAGAGACAAATCTCTTAAAGGAAATTTGTTTTATCATTGTTAGAATCAGATAGACGTGTCATGTCTTATGATTTTACTTTGATTTTACAGCATTCTAAAGGCATTTATTTTTCTACATTTTTACTCTCTCTTCTTTTTTTTCATATATATCTTTTAGATTGTTAACCATAGTCTATGTTTTTAAAGAACATTTGAAATTTTAATCAATCATCTCTTTCTGAAAATGGCTGCAAGCTTGCCCACTTGGACTTACGCAGCACACATCTGTTTTGTACCATTCATTCATTCTGGGGTTCCTAAAGCTGCTTCTTCCTGACCCTGTAAGGGGCGCAGTGATTTGCCATCCTGGCCACCATGCTGACGGGACTCAGCACCCCGTCCAACCTCAGCTTAGCCTCTTCTCCTTCTTTCAGACCCCGTAAGGGGCACGGTGATTTGCCATCCTGGCCACCATGCTGATGGGATCCAGCACTCTGTCCGGCCCCAGCTTAGCCTCTCTTCCTTCCTTCAGATAGCCTGTATTTCTCCCCTACTTCGTCGCTTTTCATACAACCTCTCCCACAACTTTCAATGGTCAGTCTCTAATTTCACAGGGTAGATGCTGACCTTCTTCTCAAGCCAACTGTCCCGGATCGGGGCTGAGGGGGTAGGGGACAACATTCCCTAACCCCCGAGCTCCGGTTCGGAATGTTTTTTTTTTAACAACCTGCTTAATCCCCACCATACCTTCCTCACATCCCATTTCCTTTCTTCTTCACACTCAGTTTTACGCCGCGTCTAAGGTGGAGCCACCATGCCAATGGACTGCCAGGCCACCAGGTGGTAAGGGTGGTCCCAAATGGCGGCGCCTGGCTCTGCCAGGCCTGTAAGCACCTCTTGCAGTGCGGGCAACTGCGAGAGGTGATGAGCGATTGCATCCCGTGAAACAAATAGGGTCACCATGCCCAATGATGAGAAATATAAAAATCGCCCCTTATTTCCCCCTGTGTCACCAATGGAGCCGCCCTCAGGCAGCTCCACAGAAAAATTGGAGGTTCGCCCCCTATGTGCTTGCGCAGGGGACCCTCCAAATTTCTCTGGAGGTGCTTTCGGGCACCTCGCTCTTCCCAGTGGCAGTCCCCCCTTTTCTTTCCAAGGGGACTGCCAAGAAAGCCAGCAGGCAGCACATAGCTGACTGCTCCCCATTGAAGCGGCTTGGTAGGGCAAACCCCCTTAGTGGGGAGAGGGAAGCCAGGCCCCTTCGGTCGCTTCCTCAAAAGACCTGCTGGCAAGAATATTGAACCTTGCTGGGGTTCAATGCTGCCAACCGGACCTGCGATATCCTATGGGGGGGATGGCCAACTGGATGCCCCCCTTCCCCCTGAGATTGACATGGTCATTGAAGCAACCCAGCCTCAGACAGTAGGGCCTTCCATGGGAGCGAATCCGGGCTCAGACCCAAGCACCAAACCCAAATCCGGGTTCATTCCCTGCCCTCCTCTCCTATCAAGAAAAATAATAGGAAAAAGACTAAGAAGACTCGGGGCTCTTTTCCATCTGTGGGGACGAATGGGCCTGCTGGTACTTCAGTAAGCGACCAAGCCAAGATTGACACATCCAGCCCCTCTACTCCCCCGGGTGCGGAGCCCCTAACTATGACTAAGACAAAAAGAGCACAGGGCAGAGCCTCGATAACATCAGGGCCCCTCATTCAGAGGTTACCTTGCATTTTCGGGGCCGTTGGCTTCAAACGCTTCCTCGTTATTCGCTCCACTAATGGCACCATGTTGGCCAAGGGCAACATGATCCATCAGAGGAGAGCATTAGCTAGTGTAATTGGTAGAGAGCCAAAGGTAACCCGTTTCTCGGACAGGAGCCTTCCGGCGAATACGCGGATCCCTCTGAGTCGGCCAAGATAAGTGCTCCTTGGACACTTGATGGCACCCTGGTGAGTGTGATGCCACATTCTACCATGAACTTTGTGAAAGGAGTAGTTTATGGGAGGGAACTCATTGACTACTCCATAGAGGACATCACCTTAGAGCTGGCCGACCATGGGGCAGTCAAGGTCAAACGCGTGATGAGAAAACAGGGAGGGGCCTGAGACCCACCCCTACACTCTTCATCACGTTCGACTGTGACAAGCTCCCTGAGTCAGTGCGTGCCGGTTGCTACCGCTACCGCGTGAAGGCATTTGTGCCACTGCCGCTGAGGTGCTATTACTGTCACTGCTTCGGCCTTGCGAATCGCTCATGTGGATGTGCAAAGTCGGGGTCACCCAAAGTATGTGTAAATTGCTCCAAGGCCGGACACAATAAGTCTCTATCATGTGTGGCCAAGTGTGTCAATTGCGGAGAGCCTCACCCCGCTTCTTCGAACCAATGTGGTGCATATCTCCTTGAGAAAGAAATCCTGGCCATTCAGGTCCAGGATCAACTCTCATTCTGCGAGGCTAAGGACTTGGTCCTGGTGTGCCTGGCTCTGCCTGGGATGTCTTATGCTTCAATGGTTCGAAAGAAACCCTCTGCTCCTGGCCCATCCAGGCCAATGAGCACAGTTGTTTCTGCGCCCATTCAGAGCCCTTCTGTGGGTTCTACTCAACCCGGGTGCTCCCCTGGTAAGCTGGTGGCAAAAAGAGTTCACACCCAGCCCCGGATAAAACCAGGGCTCCCCTCCCCTTCCCCCAGCGTGACCGTTTCCCGTAAGGCGAAACGGCCATGCGCCTCCACCGAGTCATTAGACTCACAGGAGGCAAAACCCCTGAAGTTGGTCGCTAGGCCATCTTCCAGGGTTCCTGAAGCTGTCCCCAGAAAGGAGGCTAGCAACAAAGGAGCTTCGGCTCCTTCGCCCACACCTAATGGTGGGCTGAGTGGCTCGGAGACGGTGGATCCTCGAGAAGAGGGCTCCCCCGCCCCCGAAGCCGCAACTCCCGCCCAAGGTTTTGAGGCTGAGGGAGGAAAAGACTCTAATGGCGAACACAACCTACCCCAATAAGTCCTCACAGTCGACAGTGCCTTCCGCGCTTTGTCGGGCCAACAGCACCCGGTGTTCTGTCTCCGGGAAGCGTACGGCTATTCCCGTGAGTGTCTTCTCTTCGAAGGCGGCACCCGCCTCTCCTCCGAGCTAGGCCTGGAGGGCATATTCCTTCAATGGAATTGCTGTGGACTCTGGGCCAACTGGGGGGAGGTTCGTCTCGTCTCGTTCCCCGTTAGCTATTTTTCTGCAGGAGCCTATGCTAGGTGCGTGACCCCTGCCCGCCCTCCTGGGGGTATAAGGGTTTTGTGACCCCACCACCACGAGATGGGGGCTGGGCTGGGGGATGCGCGGTTTACCCCTGGCATGACGTCTCCGTTCTTTTCACTTTAGATACCTCCTTTCCGCATCACTGCCTAAGAACCGCTTCATTTTCTTGCCTTGATCTATCTTTCTGCTCTTCGGATGCACAGCCTGATTTTGATTGGGGGTTGGTCGATGACTTCCATGGTAGTGATCACTTTCCCATTCAAATATCATTTTCAGGGCAACTGCCGCCTGAGAGCCTACCTCGGTGGGGCTTGGCGCGGGCGTTCTGGCCTGCATTTCAGGAAATGACTAAATTCTCTATCTCAGTCGAGGAGTTTAGGTCGGTAGATGAGGCCGTTGAGTTCTTCTCCGGCAACCTCATCGCCGCGTGCCTGACTACTATTCCCAGAACGTCTGGCCGTTTTCCACGCCGACCACTCCCGTGGTGGTCGGCCGAGTGTGACACGGCACTCAAACAGAAGCGTGATGCCTACATGCGCTATAAGCGCAGCCCGAACGATTTCACTGTCGCTGAATTTCGTCGGGCTAGGGCTAGGTTCCGGTATATTTCGAAGCACGCCCGCCGCTCTTCTTGTCGGGCTTATGTGTCTTCACTTAACGGCAAGACCCCTCTGGCAGAGGTGTGGAAGCAAGTCAAAAGGATTCGGGGCAAGTTCTCGCAGGACCCCCCTCCTGTTCTCCAGGAATGGGATCCGCCACGGATCCCGCGTCGTGGCGGAATCCTTCGCGACCGCTTTTTCCGCATTCTATAGCCGGGATGCTGCTCCTCCAGCATTCAATGCGCGTCGTGATGTCGCCGACTGGACTTTACCTCCAGTTGGGAAGAACCCTTCAACGACAGCTTTACTTTAAGTGAGTTGCGTTCCGCTCTTGCTCCGTGCGCGGACACGGCCCATGGTCCGGATGATGCCCCTTACGCCATGCTTCGACATCTGGGTGAGCGAGGCATGGCCTTTCTGTTAAATTTGTTCAACAGGATCTGGGTGGAGGGTCTCCTCCCAGATTCCTGCAGAATCGCTACTGTGCTCACCTTTCGCAAACCGGGAAGAGATCACTCTACTCCGACCGATTTCCGGCCCAATCTCTCTAACCTCTTGCGTGTGCAAGTTGATGGAGAAATTGGTAAATGTTAGATTAGCCTTTTTCCTGGACTGCGGAGGTCATCTGTCTTCTGCACAGTGCGGCTTTTGCAAGTTCCACTTCACGTCGTATGCGCTGCTCCGACTGGAAAATGCCGTCTGCGAGGCCTTCCTTCGTAAGCACTACGCCACGGTGTTTTTCGTTTCGAGAAGGCCTATGATACCGCAGGACGATACGGTATCATGGAGACTCTTCACACGACACTCGATGGGGGCGAGGTGACGCCTCCCAATGTTTATATCTGAATTTTTGCGATAGCGTCGATTCCGCGTACGAGTGGGGGGGGAGCTCTCTCCGGCCCAATGGAAGAGCGTCTCCGCAGAGAAGTGTCCTCAGTGTTACACTCTTTGCCCTGACCATCAACGGCATCACTTCGGTGCTGCCGGAAAATGTTCTCGCTAAGCTCTACGTGGACGACCTTTCGATCTCATTTGGCGTGGTCCAGATGTCAACTCTGGCCATCGACTTCAACAGGCATTGAAATGCGTCCCTCGCTATACCGAAGCGCAAAGTCTTCGGTTTTCCTTGCCCAAGACTAAGGTATTGCACTCTGGCATCCTCCACTGCTCTACCCTGACTCGGACTGATTTTTAAATGAAAATGGTGGACTCGCCTCCTTTCACTGGTCTTGTATTTGACTGACCTCTCACCTAGGGGCCTCATATTCGCACCCTTAGGGTCTCTTGTACGCTCACCATGTACATTCTTCGTTCCCTGACGTTCAGCACCTGAAGTTCCTTATTTTCTATCGATATGTTGTTCGTTCGAAGCTTGACTGCGGAATAGAGTTTTATGCTTCCGCAGCCGAGTGTGTATTGCAGAAGGTGGACTCCATCCACCACACCGGCTTTCGTCTAGCGACCGGTGCCTTCCGCCCGTCTGCCTACCTGTTGATACCACTCGCTCTGCCCTGTGCAAAGTGCATTATTCGCCTGTACGTGCCAAAAGCCCTCACTGCATCCTCAGCCGATCTCGATGGTACCTATGTCGTCGCCGATAGATACCAGTAAGTTCTTGGAATTAGGGCTAGCAACTACTACGAGCGCTCGGTGTTGTGACCCTGTTTCTGCATAGGACGCCATCCTGGAGGGTTCCACCTTTGAATTTTCTTCGCCACGCCTCTGCTTACCAAACTTCTACAGCGCCAGAAGTATTGCGTTCTACCTTTTTGGAGCACACTTCCTGTCACGCTGGTACTGTGCCAGTGTATACGGATGGCTCCAAGTCTCAATAGATGATATGTTTCCACACCGTATCTCCTCTGTTTCAGGTTTGCTCGACTCTGCCAGGCACTGCATCTTCCTATAGTGACTCGCAAAGTGCCCTGAGTGCTCTTGGGGTATTGGAATCTCAGCATTCCCTAGTTCGCGATATCCATGATGCCACAGTTTTGGCGAGCCGGGCAGATGTCTAGATTAAATTCTGATGGCTTCCTGGACATAGGAAAATTGCGGCAAATGAGGGCGCCAAAGAGTCCACGAGGACTGGTCGACCAGACCAGCGTTTTGCTCTTCCTCACACCGATTACATGGCAAGAATCCTGGCAGCTTGGCAAAGAAGATGGGAGATGGCTGCGGGGAACGTAAGTTGCATGCCATTGCACCCCGAGTGTTCCCATGGACCTACCCCCCCGAATGCCGCGATGGCTTCAGGTCACTTTCTGCCGTCTCCTAATTGGGCACACTCGCGGGACGCACCGCCATTTGAGGCAGCGCTCGCCTGTGCCTTATTGTGAAGACTGCGTTGCTTCCCCAGACTGTTTGGCACATTCTTGTTAAATGTCCAAGTCTGGGTGATCTTCATGCACGTTACCCCTCCCGTTTCCTGCATGAGCCGCGTTGCTACCACTTCTCTCTCGTGCTTTAGACTAGTTTTTGCAAATGGACTTGTAGACTAGCTGACTTTTTGGAGGAGGTTGACCTAATCAAAGTTATTGATTATAATTGTTGTTCTGGGCATGTTCCTGCAGGTGTAGGGGACCTGCCCCCGAGATGAGATTGTGCTTTATTCCTGCCTTTTTCCTTCATGTTTTGTTTTTATTTGTTTTCATTATTGGTGTTCTTTGCTTGGCAAAAAAACTTACAAGACACCCCAGGGAAACTTTATAGTAGCGTGCCATCGTGTCATGACTGTTTCCATAGACCTACCCTGAATGCATCAACTGCTTCAGTTCGCTTTCTCTTCTCTTTGAAGTATGCAAACTCGCGGAGTGCACCACCATTTGATGGAGTGGTCTCCTACACCCTACCCCAACTACTTTTTTGTCCCCCAGACTATTTGGCACATTCTTGTTGAATACTGCACTCCCAGTACCGGAAAAATAGGGACTATTTGACTTCTTGGAATAAGCTGGGCTCCATTTTTTTAGGACTACCTTTTGTGTTCTATGTATACTCCTTTGCAGGGGATAGCCAGCTCTCCCCCTTACATCAGAATTTGCTTCCTCCTTCTTCTTGCTTTTTTGCTCTTGTTTGCTTTGTTATTGGGTTTTTTGTTGTTTTTTTTAATCTAGTCTAGCACTTGGTTGCAAAGTAATTACGATGATGTGCCCTTGGAGGCAGTCTTGATCAGGCATCAGCAAAGCCAGGCATCTGTCCTTGGCCCCTTAAAAGATTTTTCTGCTCCTTTAAGCAAGGACAGGATCACATTAAAAAATATATATATTAAAATTACATATTTTTCTAATGATAAAATTTACTATTTCTTTTAACACAATATTTACCATATCTTTTGGGCATATCATGTTAGGTCTGTTAGCCATGTTATATTATGTACATTGGGCATTATAGTTGCTTGGCACTCATGACCAGAAATTATTTATTTTTTTAATGGAATTGCCATGCAAGACCAAAACTTTGCCGACTCCCGCTCGAGATGTACACTATTAAAAAAGAAGGCTCGCTTCCTCAGGTGCTGGAGCTAGGCCTGCCTCCCTCTGCTACTGGAGTGTTTTTTTCCTCTTGATTTGCTTCGTGTTTGCGCCCCTTTCATTTTTAATATAGCATAATATTATAGGCTGAAATGATTTTCACAACTATGTTGGTAGACTACAGATGAGCTCCTGTAAAAATATCCTTGTGAATGTGCAGTAATTAAACATAACTTGACACTTTGCCAAACCACTGAAGACATTCTCTCCATAGGGCTCATAGCTGTCCTCCTCTATTAAGCCATCCATCCCTTTTCAATTGTGGCTGAGATTCACTCACCAGTTAATGAAATTTGCCTTACGACCAAAATGAAGGGCGATCCTTGGCACTTCTTGGCCCATTTGATAATTCTTACCCAAGTACATCACCTTTACAAGACATGGGGCTTGTACCTAAAGGATTAATGAACATTGAAATTGCCCCTCAGAGAAGCATAAGCCTTCTTATTTTAGTGCTGTTAGTTGTTATGACTAAAGTTTGAATGATTAATAATGGTTTATTTATTTTTTTAAAAATGTGAGGGCATTTCGGCTATGCAGTTCTTGGAAAGAGCTTTATGCTGGCAACTACAGCAATGATTGATGGGGTCTGGAAAAAAGTCCTTTATTTGTTGGAGTCATGATACAGAGTTTGATGACTTCATGCTATAAACGGGGAAATGTGTAAGTACTTAGGGTATCTGTCGTTATGCCACCTCTCAATTTTGGGTCTGTTAGGTACTCAACATTCATTACCCAAAATCCTATCTTTAAATCCCATTACTGACCATCTGTCCTCTGTTAGGATGTTTGTGAATTTGACGTGTCGAAGTTTGACAGTGTCCTAGAGGTGGGTCCTCCTTCTACCAAATTCAACCACTTCGTTGGCTCAGTCCTCATTCAAGAGGGAGAGATCATTCCTTTGACAAGTGATAACCTTCTTTTGAGGGATTGTGTTGTTAAAAACACAGACTTCATTGAGGGCATTGTCGTCTATACTGGTGAGTGGTATTTTCAGCCTCAGGGTTTCTGGAATGATTGTAAGTCCCCTAGGATGTATGCCTCTTGGTGGTATGGAGTTGGAATTGCCCACTTTATGTATCTACCTCACACTTCTCACTTTTCTAAAGCAATGATGGCAGTGTACTTGTTTGAAACTTGAGAGCAGATGTTTAAATTTCCCTTTGGATTTTTTGTTGTTTTTCTTGTTTCTGTCTCATAGTGTTGGAGAATGGAATGTCCTTGTGTTTCAAGGTGAGTAAGCTGTTGTGTGCTGGGTGTACATCATGTCTAAGTGTAGGTGTGGAAGGTTTTATGTGTGATTCGTAAGTTTAGTATTCATGCATTATTGAAATGTAGATGTTGTAGGTGTTTTTTGGTAATTCTTCCCTCATTTGGTTGTTTCCTGGTGTTGAATTCGAGAATATTTTGATTGATTGGGTTGG
This sequence comes from Ceratothoa steindachneri, assembly GCA_963969495.1. Taxonomy (NCBI): domain Eukaryota; kingdom Metazoa; phylum Arthropoda; class Malacostraca; order Isopoda; family Cymothoidae; genus Ceratothoa; species Ceratothoa steindachneri. The sequence continues at coordinate 217,951,781 of OZ018317.1, forward strand.
TGGTGGGGAGTATGTGGCTAGTGGTGTATGGATTGCAGGTACAATAGAGGGTCTAATTGTGTTTAAAAGTGTAAGTTGTGCATCAGAGAGAGTGGCATTTGTTGAAGAGGATTGTCCTGCACAGGAGTGCCTTGTATAGTCTATTACACTTGGTACCTGGATGAACTTCACATCCTCTCAGCCTGAGTGTCAATTAGGAAAGCCCAGTCACTGGGTTGATTTGAACTGATGGGGCCTGGAAGTTATTGGTGCACTTTCCCCACACTCAGTCCTACTTTATCTTTATTTATTATTATTACTGTTCTCATTCTTATTATAATTTATTAGTAGTAGTAGTACTATTTATTAGTATTATTTTTAATATTATTTATTATTATTATGGCAATCCCTTGCTCCCACCTAGACAGAGATCTGTCTGCTTTCCATGGTGCCTTGATGGACTGCATACCATCCCGGGATCACCTAGTACCAGGATATGATAATAATTGGGATTAGCCCACCTTAGTACTAGTTGCGGGTGACTCTACATCTCACTATGTCGGTCTGTCCTCGTCTTGCTTTTTTTGTTTTTGTAATAACATTGTAATTATTCGTCCAATTCTAATGAAATTGAAACCCCTATGTTGTTTTACATTCTCTTTGGAATGATATAATTGCCAAAGTCCTCCCAAGGTTAGTCCATGAATGATTTTGATTTGGTAATAACATCATAACTATTTGGATAATTCTAATGAAATTTGAAACCCTTATGTTGTTTTACTATCTCTTTCAAATAATATAACTTTCAAGATCCCCCTAAGGTTAGTCTGAATTTTTGATAGTTTTGAAGGTCTGGAAGTCATAAATCAGAATAAATGAGAGCATGCGACTTTTTGGTCAGCAGACTTTGTTACTGGACCTGCCTATCTCTACTTCTCTTTATTACATAACCCCTTTCTAGAGCGCCTTACTTCTTGTTGCCTTTTCTAATCTTTTTTTGTTTTTATTTGTTGGGTTTTTTTAACCTTTGTTCCTTTTTTTTTATCTTATGCCAAATATTATTATCATTTTAATTGAAAATAATTCTTTTATTGATCTAACTTAAAAATTATTAATAACTATCTACATATTTAGAATTATTAATGATAATTCTCAGTTGTTCCTACAAAAGTTTTATGACATTTCTTCAATGAAAATTCGTTAAATGTCATTCCTGCTTAAAATTCTTATTTTCTAGAAAACTTTGCTCTATTTATGGAAAACATTTCTAGATTTCAACCAATTGGAATTTCATGATTTTTCTTTTTTAAATACTTCCTTACCCCGCATGCTCTATTTTTGTTCCTGTCTGTCTTTCCTTGTTTGAGTGTGTAATAATAGTTATAAGTAGTGATGAGCATAGCTGCCTTACAAGCTTTTAATGTAATGATAGAACCACAAAGGTATATTCAAACTGCCCTTTTTTATAGGGTTTAATCAACTATATTCATAATACATCTAGAAAAGAAACAAAACAAAATATTAGTAATGTGAATACATATAAATAAATATAAATGAGGAAGGGGGAACATATAACAGTCACTCCCACCAAAAAGAATTCATTCCTTTTCAAACTATAAAATATACAATACACTAGATACAGAAAGTTAGTTGAAATTGAAAAGATTACAAATCTAATCGATGTACAGGTTTATGAGCCCATAAAGATCTTCTAGGGCTAGGCAACTGTATTGTCAGATTGTTGTGACTATTCACACTGTTATCTGCTTCATGAACTTGAATTTGTATCTGGATAATTTTTCTTCCTCATTTTCCAATATCTTCTCTGGCTTGAGGAAAGTTAGTAGTTGTAGATGGAAAACTAGAATGGGAAGTTGGATTGGAAAGGACACCTGGACTTCGTGATTCAGAATCATTAGGTGGAATATTACTAGGATATGGAGCTAAATTATGCAGAGCAACAATGCTCTCTCTCCCATCAGGGAATTTCACACAAGTGTATGTAGGGTTAGTTTCAATGAAATCAATGACGTCCCCTATTTTTTATTATTGTTTTATTTCATATTAGTTCCTACCTTGGTTGTATAAAAGACCAGGTTTACAAGAGAGACCTGCTGGTCTATAGCACCACATTATGTAACTGTGGAGTTACATAATTGTTGTGTGCATGTAAAGAAAGAGATGTTTTGCTTTTTTAACCCATTAGTCGCCCGACTTTTTTTCTTGAACTTGCTCTCTGCAAAATGTTACACGCTATCAAAAATAAAATATTTAAATCCTTTTTCATAAATCGAATAATATAGCATTTTAATTAAAAAGAATCATCCTATTGATATAATTAAAAAAATATTAATAACTTTCTACCTATTTATAATTAGGATTGATAATTCTCAGTTCTTACACAAATTTTCATCAACACCCATGGTTGTTTTATGCTTTTTAAATCAGTTACGCTTTACAACTTATACCTAATTATAGAAAACAGTGCTGCTCTTCATGGGATACTATTTTATATCTTAAATTTGGAAAAAAATTTGCTCAGGGCCTATATTTACCTATAAAACTGTATTTTCCAGACAAAATAGTCTTGCTGGTTTGTGTGCTTTCAATAACATACTAACTTAAGGCATTTCCTCATTTTAATTAGATGCAAAACAAGAATATTTAACTAAAAAATAAGGAAGAGTCATCAGTCAGCCTCTTTTTGCTGTCATATTGTCTGAGGCCTAGAACGGAATCAAGTTACTCTCATTCATAAATCTCAGTTTAGGAACAAAGAAGGCCTGACCTAAGCCATTTATGTATTTTAATTAGATGCTTAATCATTAACATAAGAGTTTTAATTTGGGGGGGGGACAAATTATCATAATTATCAGGGCAAATACGAGTCTATAAGTGAAAGGCCACAAAAGGCCCTCAGGCGATTATGTAGCACTGAATTGAGGAATTATAAAGGCCCTCAGGTGACTGATGAGTTAAAGACCCATATCTTTTCTTATGCTTAACTTGTATTCAGCCAGGCAGGGCTACATAATATACAACAGTCACCACAGACTTAACACCAAACAGACTTCAATTCATCTTCTGAACTGATATTTCTTTTCATAGAAAGTAGCCAATTTTTTATTTAAATAAGCCTAAACCAGTTGCTGCATCTTTACCAGAAAGCGTTTGATTGGAGAAAGTAGTAATAATTGGAGGTTAAAATACATGAAAAGTACATAGGCTTTGTAGAAAAAGAAATTGTTTACTGTGGTGCTATAGACCAGCAGGTCTCTCTTGTAAACCTGGTCTTTTATACAACCAAGGTAGGAACTAATATGAAATAAAACAATAATAAAAAATAGGGGGCGACTAACCCATTTGGTGATCTTGTTATATAATTTTTGATTGGTCGACAGGTCATGAGACAAAAGCATTGCTGAACAATGGTGGCTCCCGTTACAAGCGCTCAAAATTGGAACAGATGATGAATCGAGAAGTGGTGTGGTGCATCCTTATCCTATTTCTAATGGCTCTTTTATCCTCAACCGGTACTGCCCTCTGGCAGGTATGTCTTGTTTGCACTGATGGATGAAATAGGAATGTCCTCCTTAAGGAAAGTGTTTACAGACAAGTTCTTAACCTCTACTGTTCAGATAAGGTTCTTTCTCTATATGATGCAAGTATGGCCAGATAGGGAATGATGGTCCGGGAAGTTGCATATGTTCCAAAGTTTCTTAATCCTGTGAGTGCAGTGAGACGGTATTAATGGATGGTGTGTTGCGAACCTTGTTCAGTTAAACTGTGGTAATGTGTGAATTTTGTGGGTGTATAGAATAAATGCTGTGTGAGAAGAAAGTGGTGCGTAGATAAGACATGCAGCAAAGCAAGGTAGAGAAAATCAGAAGGGAAATGGTGTTTGGAGTAGTAAGAGCTGGAATAGTTAATGAGATTGTCTGATAGGAGAGAAAGTGTAAACAAACATGCTTTGTCACAAAATCTCAACCTCCTTTTTATTCTAATTGATTCCACCCCACAAACTCCTCAACTCAAATACCTAACACACCTTTCCAGTTATCATTCTCTGCTTATCAAATCCACCCCATCAAGATGTGCCATCCCCCTCCTTATAAGACTGTTACACCCCATCAATTGGACCCTGTAAAGGGCACAGCAATTTGCTTTCCTGGCTAAAGTGCTGACGGGACTTGGTGCCCTATCTGGCCCCAGCTTAGTCTCTTTTTCTTTCTGACGCCCTTTCGCGACACCGTCTCTTTACAGCGACAGTCCCTCCTTTGCTTTCACAAGGGAGTGCCAAGAGAGCAGGCAGATGATGCATAATTGATGAGTCCCAGTGGGACTGGCTCGATAGGGCCAACTCCCTTAGGGGAGCAAGGGATAACAAGGCCAGTTGGCATGTGTCCCCTAATGTCCTGCGCTTGCATACATGTCGAGTTTACAGGGGGTCATTGTACCTGCCCCCCTCTCTTTCCCGATGGATGCCGGTTTGCAGGCATTAGATGAGATAAAAAGAACCTCGAATGTGATCTGTGATGCCTTGTGCAGGGGGATGGCCACATGGAGGTGGAGATGGTCCCAGAGGTGACCCAGCCCCAGACAACATGATCTTGCACAGGGTTGAACCTGAGTCCACCCCTGTGCAAGCTTCTCCACAGATGGCTCTGGCCCCTGAGGACTCATAAGGAGGGGCAGGGCTGGCAAATCCTAAAACCCAGGTTTTCTTATAATTTTTTTTTATTTAAGTGAAATTTGAAAAGAAAAAGTGTTTTTTTTAATACTTTTTTTTTAAAGAAATGAATACTACTTACTATTTTATTTAAAATGCATATTTATGTTTAGAATTTCAACGAATATGTATCAAATTAAGTTTATTTCTCTGATGCTGACTCATAATTCATCTCTCCTTCTACAGGTTATGGCTATCATGAATACCCACAATCCTCAATCAGTGATCTGTTCTTACTATAATATAATTATTAAGCAAATTAATTATTAATATTATAAAATTAAAAATAGCTATTCTTTTTCTATGTTGTTCTAATGCTTGTAGCATTTATTCCCCTATTTGCCTTCCTGGTCGCTGTGGTGACTGGACTCAGCGCACTATCCGGCCCTAGCTTAGCCTCTTCTCCTTATATCTGACAGCCTGTGTTTTCTACCTGACTTCCTCACTTTCCCTACAACCTCTCCCACAACTTTCTCTGGTCACCTCTAATTTCACAGGGTAGATGCTGACCAGCCTCCTCTCACCCAACTATCCCGGATCGAGGCTGAGAGGGGAGGGGGACAATGTTCCCTCACCCCTGAGCTCCAGTCTGGGGTGGCGAGTTTTTAACAACTTGCTTCATCCATATCAACACCCTCCTCACTTTCCCTTTCTTTCTCCTTTCAATCTCTATCCATTTTATACCGAGCCCAAGGTGGAGCCGCCATGCCGATGGGCTGGTAGGTCACTAGGTGGGAGGAGTGTTCCAAATGTCGGCAGCTGGCTCTGCCGGCCCCGTGCTCACGCCTCGCAGCCGGCTACTGCGTGGGGTGATTAGCGTTTGCATCCCACATTTTAAACAGGATCTCAATGCCCAATGCTGAAATAGAAAAAAAAAAATCTCCCTTACCTTCCCCTAGACCATCGTCGGAGCCGCCCTCGGGCAGCGCTACTGAAAAATTGGACGTCACCCCCTGTGCTTTCGCAAGGGACCGTCCAAAACTCTTCAACCAGAGAGGAGGATTACTCCTCTCCTTTGCCTACGGGTGTAAGGGACTCCCCCTCATCCCATTCTCTGGAGGTGCCCTCGGGTGCCGCCCTCTTTCCAACGGCAGTCCCCGCTTTACTTTCTAAGGGGACTGCCAAGAAAGGTAGGCCGCCCATAATACCGCTCTCAGTGGGAGCGGAACGATAGGGCCAACCCCCTGAGGGGTAGGAGGGAAGACAGGGCCCATTGGCCTCTTCCTTCTCTTTCCCGACAAAAGAGTTTATGACACATGGAGGCCCCTTGTGAGATGGACATGGTCCCTGAGGCAACCCAGCTCCAGATGGTAGGACCTTCCATGGGGATGAACCTGGGCTCAGACCTGAGTCCACCCCTGTGCAAGGTCCTCCTCAGACCGCTTGGGTTTCCAAGACTGTACAAGGAGAGGAGGGATCTCCTCCTCCAGCTGGTGCCCCTGGGTCATTCCATGTCGATTCAACCAAGATTTGGTCATTTTTTTTGCCACCAACTCAGATTTTATTGCAAATTAGTGTACTTGTAGACCTTAATGAGAAAAATTCAATGGTATGTGTCTCACCTCTGTAGGTCAAATGGTTTCTGAGATATGACCCCTCAAAGTTGGGTCAAAAAGGTCATTTTTGCAAAAAGTGAAAAAGTTCAAAGTCAAATATCTCGGAGACTATTGCACCTACAGAGCTCATTTTTATACCATTTTAATGCTAATAAGATTCCCTTACAAGGTCAAACAAAAAATCTGACTTTTAATTTGACCTTTGACCTCCTTGAAAAGGTCACTTGACATAGAAATCAATTTTTTTGTAACTTTCCCTAAAAATTTGTACATATGTATAGCAAAGTGTTCATAAAGAATTTTCATTGAGAAATGTTTATTTTAGGAGCTACATATTTTTATGTGAGCACAACTTAGCCGAAAAAGTGACGATTTTGATGTTTGACATGTACTGTTAAATACACCATTGTAATCACCATCTACGGTACTTATACCAGTACCCTTGTTTTTTTATAAATATCTAATGTATGCTTTAATAAAATACTTGTCTCTATATGCATATTATATTAAAATAGTATTTAGGATGACATTGAAATTGGATGATAAGCAATTTACTATGTATATGAACTAATATGCGATAAGACTTTATAATTCTGAAATGATTGCTGAAGATTCAAATCATGGTTTGAATATACTGAAAATATATACCAGTATACTATGTATATATATATGAGGGGCGGTCAATAAGTTTTGCAATTCGGATATAAGGAAACGAGATATGAGGAAGAGTGTTTTATTATTTTTCAATATAACTACCCTCGACTTGCGCCACTTGTCCCTGAGGCTTCGAATTCCTGACAACCAGAAATCTCCCGACTGCTGTTCAATCCACTCCTGGACAGCGAGATGTACATCTTCATCGTCCCCAAACAGGCGTCCACGCAGTGCAGCCTTTAGCTGACGGAATAAAAAGTAGTGGCTAGGGGCCAGATCTGGACTGTAGGGGGGATGACTGCCGCGGCGGTGCTATTACTGTCACCGCTTCGGCCATACGAATCGCTCATGTAGACGTGCAAAGTCGGGGTCACCCGAAGTCTGTGTAAATTGCTCCAAGGTCGCACACGATAAGTCCAAATCGTGTGTGGCCAAGTGTGTCAATTGCGGAGAGCCGCACCCTGCTTCTTCGAAGCAATGTGGTGCATATCTCTTTGAGAAAGAAATCCTGGCCGTTCAGGCCCAGGATCGACTCTCATTCCGCGAGGCAAAGGAATTGGTCCTGGCGCGCCCGGCTCTGCCTGGACGTCATATGCCTCAATAGTTAGAAAGGCACCCTCTGCTCCTGGCCCATCCAGGCCAACGAGCACGGTTGTTTCCGCGCCCATTCGGAGCCCTTCTGCGGGCTCTACCCAACCCGGGCGCTCCCCTGGTAAAGCTGACGGCAAAAAGGGTTCATACCCTGCCCCGGCTAAAACTAGGACTCCCCCCTCTTCCTCCAGCGTGACCGTTTCCCGTAAGGCGAAACGGTCACGCGCCTCCACCGAGTCGTTAGACTCACAGGAGGCAACACCCCTGAAGATGGTCGCTAGGCCATCTTCCGGGGTTCCTAAAGCTGTTCCCCGAAAGGAGGACAGCAACAAAGGAGCTTCGGCCCCTTCGCCCACGCCCCGAGGTGGAGCGAGTGGCTCGGAGACGGTGGTTCCTCGAAAAGAGGGCCCCCCCCGCCTCCGAAGCCGCGACGCCCGCCTAAGGTTTCGAGGCGGAGGGAGGAAAAGACTTGCATGGCGAGCCCAACCTCCCCCAATAAGTCCTTGAAGGCGACAGCGTCTTCAGCGCTTTGTCCGGCCAACAGCGCCCGGGGTTCTGCCCCCGGGAAGCGTACGGCTATTCCCGTGAGGGTCTTCAGTTCGAGGAGGGCCCCCGCGTCTCCCCCGAGCTAGGCCTGGAGGGCATATTCCTTCAATAGAATTTCTGTGGACTCCGGGCACCCTGGGAGGAGCTGCGGAGGCTCGTCTCATCCCGTTCCCCGTTAGCTATCGTTTTGCAGGAGACCATGCTAGGCGCGTGCTCCCTGCCCGCCCACCGTGGGATGGCTGGGCTGGGGGATGCGCGGTTTACACCCGGCATGATGTCTCCGTTCTTCCTTTCTCTTTAGATACCTCCTTTCAGGCAGTGGCTGTGCAGCTGCACCTGGATAGGAGGTATACTATCATTTCTGCGTACATTCCACCGTCAGCTGACTTCGACGCGGGGGACTTCCGCCGCGTCGTGGCATGGTTGCCGAGGTCCTATCTCTTGCTTGGAGATCTGAACGGCAGGCATCCTCTCTGGGGAGACTACTCCATAAATCCCAGTGGAAAAGTCCTTGCCGATCTGATCGAAGAGCTTGAGATGGGTGTCCTAAACGTGGATGAGTTTACGCATCATTGTCCGAGAACCGCTTCATTATCTTGCCTCGACCTATCTTTGTGCTCTTCGGATGCACAGCCTGATTTTGATTGGGAGGTGGTCGATGACCTCCATTCTAGTGATCACTTTCCCATTCAAATATCATTTTCAGGTATACTATCATTTCTGCGTACATTCCACCGTCAGCTGACTTCGACGCGGGGGACTTCCGCCGCGTCGTGGCATGGTTGCCGAGGTCCTATCTCTTGCTTGGAGATCTGAACGGCAGGCATCCTCTCTGGGGAGACTACTCCATAAATCCCAGGGAAAAAGTCCTTGCCGATCTGATCGAAGAGCTTGAGATGGGTGTCCTAAACGTGGATGAGTTTACGCATCATTGTCCGAGAACCGCTTCATTTTCTTGCCTCGACCTATCTTTGTGCTCTTCGGATGCACAGCCTGATTTTGATTGGGAGGTGGTTGATGACCTCCATTCTAGTGATCACTTTCCCATTCAAATATCATTTTCAGGGCAACTGCCGCCTAAGAGACCACCTTGGTGGTGCTTGACGCGGGTGCGGTTGCCTGCATTTCAGGAAATGACTGAATTCTTTATCTCAGTCGAGGAGTTTAGGTTGGTAGACGAGGCCGTTGATTTCTCCGGTAACCTCATCGCCGCGGGCCTGAATACTATTCCCAGAACGTCTGGCCGTTTTGCACGCCGACCACTTCCGTGGTTGTCGGCTGAGTGTGAGACGGCCCTCAAACAGAAGCAATATGCCTACATGCGCTATAAGCGCCGCCCGAACGATTTCACTGTCGCTGAATTTCGTCGGACTAGGGCTAGGTTCTGGTATATTTCGAAGCACGCCCGCCGCTCTTCTTGGCGGGCATACGTGTCTTCACTTAATGGGAAGACCCCTTTAGCAGAGGTGTGGAAGCGAGTCAAAAGGATTCGGGGCAAGTTCTCGCAGGACCCCCCTCCCGTTCTCCAGGAGAATGGGAGTGCAATCTCGGACCCCGCGTCAGTGGCGGAATCCTTAGCGACCGCTTTTTCCGCATTCTCTTGCCGTGATGCTGCCCCGCCAGCATTCAATGCACGTCGTCATGTCGCGGAAGGCCGCCGGCTGGACTTTACCTCCAGAGGCGCAGAACCCTTCAACGACAAGTTTACTGTGAGTGAGTTGCGTTCCGCTCTCGCTTCGTGCGTGGACACCGCCCATGGTCCAGACGATGTCCCGTACGCCATGCTTTGACACCTGGGTGAGCGAGGCATGGCCTTTCTGTAAGATTTGTTCAACAGGATCTGGGTGGAAGGTCTTCTCCCAGACTCCTGGCGAATCGCTACTGTGCTCGCCTTTCGCAAGCCGGGGAGAGATCACTCTACTCCGACCGGTTTCCGCCCAATCTCTCTAACCTCTTGCGTGTGCAAGTTGACGGAGAAATTGATAATGTTAGATTAGCCTATTTCCTGGACAGCGGAGGCCATCTGTCTTCTGCACAGTGAGGCTTCCGTAAGTTCCACTCCACGTCGGATGCTCTGCTCCGACTGGAAAATGCCGTCTGCGAGGCTTTCCTTCGTAGACAGCACTACGCCACGGTGTTTTTTGATCTGGAGAAGGCCTATGATACCGCATGGCGATACGGTATCATAGAGACTCTCCACAGGATGGGGGCGAGGGGACGCCTCCCAATGTTTATATCTGAATTTTTGCGAGATCGTCGATTCCGCGTACGGGTGGGGGTAGCCCTCACCGGCCCAAAGGAGTCGGAAGAGGGTGTCCCGCAGGAAAGTGTCCTCAGTGTCACACTCTTTGCCCTGAGCATCAACGGCATCACCTCGGTGCTGCCGGAAGATGTTCTCGCTACGCTCTACGTGGACGACCTTTCGATCACTTTTTGCGCGGCTTAGATGCCAACTCTGGAGCGTCGACTCCAACAGGCATTGAACCCCGTCTCTCGCTATGCCGAAGCGCACAGGTTTGTGTTTTCTTTGGCCAAGACTAAGGTGGTGCACTTCTGCCGCCAACCACGGCTTCACCCCGACCCAGAGCTGTTTCTTAATCGGGTGCGCCTGGATGTGGTTGAGTCGCACCGTTTCCTTGGTCTTGTATTCGACCGACGCCTCACCTGGGAGGCTCATATTCGCAGCCTTAGGGTCTCTTGTACCCGCGCCATGGACATTCTCCGCTCCGTGACGTTCAGCGCTTGGGGCGCTGATAGGGTTACTGCCTTACTTTTTTATCGATCCTCTGTTCGCTCGAAGCTCGACTTCGGATGCGAGTTTTATGCATCCGCAGCCGATCGTTTATTGCGGAAGGTGGATTCGATCCACCACACCGGCCTTCGCCTTGTGACCGGTGCCTTCCGCACTTTTCCTATTGAGAGCCTGTTGGTCGATGCTGGGGAGATGCCACTCGCTCTGCGCCGCGTGCAGTGCATCACTCGCCTGTACGCGCGAACCCGGGGGCCTCCCTCAGTCGCCAACAGCTCTCACTGCATCCGCAGCTGATCTCGATTGCGCCTATGCCGCCGAGAGGAGCCAGTCATCCCCTAAGCCCTTTGGGTTTAGGGCCAGGAAACTCCTTCGAGAGGTAGATATAGCTCTCGGGCCGGTGGCGCCCCTGGTTCTGCCCAGGACGCCACCCTGGAGGGTACCACATTTGGCTATTTGTCGCCACGCCTCTGCTCCCAAAGCTTGTACAGCGCCGGGAGTATTGCGTTCGACCTTTTTGGAGCACACATCGTGTCACGCTGGTACCGTGCCAGTGTATACGGATGGCTCCAAGTCCCAAGAGGGGGTCGGCTTCCACGCCGTATCCCCTCTGTTTGAAGTCAGCGGGGCTCTACCAGGCGCTGCGTCTGTCTTCACGGCCGAGCTGGTGGCAATACACCACTCGGTACGGGAGATTACGCGACGTGCTCGATTCGGAGACCGGATTGTGATCTATAGCGACTCACAAGGCGCCCTGAGTGCTCTCGGGGCATTGGAATCTCCGCATCCCCTGGTTCGCGAAATCCGTGACGCCACGGTTTTGGCGAGCCGGGCAGATGTCGAGATTATCTTCTGCTGGGTTCCTGGACATGTAGGAATTGCGGGGAATGAGCGCCCCAAAGAGTCCGCGAGGACTCTGCGACCGGACCAGCGTTTCGCTCTTCCTCACACCGACTACATGGCAGGAATACGGGCAGCTCTTCGTACTGCTTGGCAAAGAAGATGGGAGACGGTCGAAGGGAACTTAAAGTGTCGTGTCATTGCGCCGCGACTGTTCTCATGGACCTATCCCCCAATGCTCTGCGGCTTCAGGTCGCTTTCTGTTGTCTCCGAATCGGACACACTCGTGTGACGCATCGCTATTTGATGGAGCGCTCGCCTGCGCCCTATTGCAACGACTGCGCCGTCCCCCAGACGTTTCGGCACATTCTTGTTGAATGTCCCAGTCTGGGTGATCTTCGCGCACGACACCTGTCCCGGTACCGGGATGGGCGGGGTCGCTACCGCCTGTCCCTTGTACTCGGGACGAGTGCGTGCACTTTGACTGGTGGACTTATTGACTTTTTGGGGGAGGCCGGCCTTCTCCCTTTCATTTAACCCCGTTTAATTGTTGTTGTTTTTGTTATCGTTTTTGTTATTGCTTTGTTATTGTTATTATTTCTTTTTATTGTTGTTTCCTGTTCAATTTTTTAGAGTAGCCTAGAACTAGGCTGTTTGTTTACGGCAACTTATGCCTAAGTCGGCATTCGCCAGATAGCCCCTTAAATAATAATAAAAAAAAAAATGTAGGGGGGATGGTTGAGCTCCTCGTATCCGCCCTCGCGCAGGGCAGCTTGTTCAACTCTGGCCTTGTGGACTTTGACGACTTTGAAGTCGATCATGGGGCGTGAGGTTTCTAGGGACCCAACGGGCAGAGACCTTGATCATGGCCAAATTGTCGTGGATGATGTTGATAACACTTCCATGTGATATTCCAAGTTCTTCGACCTTCACCCGTCGATTTTCGAGGATCCTTCTCTTCACACGGGCCACATTGTCCTTGTTTGTCACGTCTGATGGGCCTCCTGGACGGGGGTCATCTTCAAGGGACTCACGACCATGGCGGAACTCCATATTCCAGCGAACAATGGTTGCATAGTAAGGGGCGGTGTCGGTGTACACTGCAACCATGCGTTCATGGATCTCTTTTGCATTCTTGCCTTCCTTGGTAAAAAATTTGATCACTGTGCGGTGCTCAACCTTCTCCATTGTTGAAAAAATTTGACTGACGATCTGCGATCAGCTACTGCTTCTTAAATAGACGAGGCTGGAGGGTGCGGCTACAGGTTCTGACTTGTCATAACTTGTCCTAACACCCCCACAAACAGCCATCCCCCTTCCTCTGTTTTGCCCTACCGATTCGCAAAAATTATTGACAGCTCCTCGTATATGTTTCAATATTACTATTTGCGGCCATTGTTCATCGTGGTAGCTTTCTTCATTTCGAATTTTGCCAATGTATAGGTTTGGCCCATAATAGTTGTTGGAGGTTCCCCCCATGTGCTTGCGCAGAGGACCCTCCAAATTTCTCTAACCCGAGAGGAGGCTTACTCCTCTCCTTTGCCCACGGGTGTAGGGGACTTCCCTTCATCCTCTTCTCTGGGCACCTCCTTTCCAGCGACAGTCCCCTCTTTACTTTCCAAGGGGACGGCCAAGAAAGCCAGCAGGCAGCCCATAGCTTACTGCTCCGCATTGAAGTGGCTTGGTAGGGCAAACCCCCTTAGGGGGGAGAAGGAAGGCAGGCCCCTTCGGTCACTTCCCTCAAAAGACCTGCTGGCAAGAATATTGAACCTTGTCGGGGTCAAGGTCTGTGCCTCCCCAGACTTGACTTGTGACAGTGCTGCCAATGGGACCTGTGATGTCCTGCTGGTGAAGGGGGGGGATGGCCAACTGGAGGGCCCCCCTGAGATAGACATGGTCCTTGAGGCAACCCATCCTCAGACGGTAGGGCCTTTCATGGGAGTGAATCCGGGCTGGGCACCAAGCAACGAACTCTAGTCCGCCCATATGCTAGGTCCTCCTCATACAGTTAGGGTTTCCAAGGCAGTACAAGGAGGGGAGGGATCTCCTCCTCCTGACTGGTGCCCCTGTGACTTCCAGGACCTTCTCCATCTCGGAGAAGGACCTTGCTGAGGCCGGTCCACCTCGCCTAGGGGCTCCTGGCGGCGGAGGGGAGAAGCGGATTCATACCCTCCCTCCTGTCCTAAAAAGAAAAAAAAAACTAAAAAGACTCGGGGCTCCTCTTCATCCACAGGGGCTGTGGGGATGGATCGGTCTGCTGCCACTTCGGTAAGCGACTAAGCCAAGATCGGCACATCCGGCCCCTCTGCCTCCCCGGGTGTGGAGCCCCTGACTAAGACCAAAAGTGGGCAGGGCGAAGCCTCGATAACATCAGGCCCCCTCATTCAGAGATTACCCGGCGTTTTCGAGCCCGCTGGCTACAAACGCTTCCTCGGTAATCACGCCACTGATGGCACCATGTTGGCTAAGGGCAACATGATCCATCAGAGGAGAGCTTTAGGTAGTGTGATTGGTAGACAGCCGAAGGTGACCCGTTTCTTAGATGGGAGCCTTTTGGCGAATGCGTTGAATCCCTCCGAGGCGGCTTTCGGACACTTGATGGCACGCCTGTGAGTGCGACACCGCACTCTCCCATGGACTTTGTGAAATTAGTAGTTTATATGAGGGAACTCATTGACTACTCCATAGAGGACATCACCTTAGAGCTGGCCGACCATGGAGCGGTTAAGGTCGAACGTGTGATGAGAAAACAGGGAGGGCCCTCAAGACCCACCAATACACTCTTCATCAGGTTTGACTGTGACAAGCTTCCTGACTCAGTGCGTGCTAATTGGTACCACTACCATGTGAAGGCATTTGTGCCAAGGCCGCGGAGGTGCTATTACTGTCATTGCTTCGGCCATACGAATTGCTCATGTAGATGTGCAAAGTCGGGGTCACCCAAAGTCTGTGTAAATTGCTCCAAAGCCGCACACAATTAGTCCAAATCATATGTGGCCAAGTGTGTTAATTGCCAGGAGCTGCACCCCGCTTCTTCGAAGCAATGTGGTGCATATCTCCTTGAGAAAGAAATCCTGGCTGCTCAGGCTCAGGATCGACTCTCATTCTGTGAAGCTAAGGACTTGGTCCTGGCGTGCCCGGCTCTGCCTGGGACATCTTACGCCCCAATGCTTAGAAAAACCCTCTGCTCCTGGCCCATCCAGTTCAATGAGCACGGTTGTTTCTGCGCCCATTCAGAGCCCTTCTGCGGGTTCTACTCAATGCGGGTGCTCCCGTGGTAAAGCTGATGGCACAAAGGGTTCACACATAGACCTGGCTAAAACCAGGGCCCTTCACCCTTCCCCCAGCGTGACCGTTTCCCGTAAGGCGAAACGGCCACGCACCTCCACGAGGCGTGTGGCCTCAGGGGTTTTGACTCACAGGAGACAACACCCCTGAGGTCGGTCACTAGGGCATCTTGCGAGGCTCCTAAAGCTGGCCCCTGAAAGGAGGACACCAACAAAGGAGCTTCGGCTCCTTTGCCCACGCCTAGTGGTGGGCTGGGTGGCTTGGAGACGGTGGATCCTCGAAAAGAGGGCCTCCCGTCTCCGAAGCCGCAACGCCCAACTATGGCGAGCCCAATAAGTCCTCAAAGGCGACAGCGCATTGTCCGGCCAAGAGCGCCCGGGGTTCTGCCTCCGGGAAGTGTATAACCATTCCCGTGACGGTCTTCTGTTCGCATAGGGCGCCCGCGTCTCCTCCTAGCTAGGCCTGGAAGGCATATTTCTTCAATGGAATTGCCATGGACTCTGAGCCAACTGGAAGCAGCTGCGTAGGCTCGTCTCGTCCCGTTCCCCGTTAGCTATTTTTCTATGGGAGACCATGCTAGGTGCGTGCCACCTGCCCGCCGGCATGATGTCTCGGTTCTTCTTTTCACTTTAGATACTTCCTTTCAGGCAGTGGCTGTGCAGCTTCACCTGGATTGGAGGTATAATGTTATTTCTGCATACATTCCACCGTCAGCTGACTTCCACGCAGGGGGACTTCCGCCGCGCTGTGGCACGGTTGCTGAGGCCCTTTCTCTTGCTTGGAGATCTGAACGGCAGACATCCTTTCTGGCGAGACTACTCAATAAATCCCTGGAGACAAGTGCTTGCCGCTCTGATTGAAGAGCTTGAGATAGGTGTCCAATGTTTACGCATCACTGCCTGAGAACCGCTTCATTTTCTGGCCTTGATCTATCTTTGTGCTCTTCAAATGCACAGCCTGATTTTGATTGGTGGGTGGTCGATGACCTCCATGGTAGTGATCACTTTCCCATTCAAATATCATTTTCACAGCGGCTGCCGCCTGAGAGCTCACCTCGGTGGTGCTTGATGCGGGTGCGGTTGCCTGCATTTCAGGAAATGACTGAATTCTTTATCTCAGTCGAGGAGTTTAGGTTGGTAGACGAGGCCGTTGATTTCTCCGGTAACCTCATCGCCGCGGGCCTGAATACTATTCCCAGAACGTCTGGCCGTTTTGCACGCCGACCACTTCCGTGGTTGTCGGCTGAGTGTGAGACGGCCCTCAAACAGAAGCAATATGCCTACATGCGCTATAAGCGCCGCCCGAACGATTTCACTGTCGCTGAATTTCGTCGGGCTAGGGCTAGGTTCTGGTATATTTCGAAGCACGCCCGCCGCTCTTCTTGGCGGGCATACGTGTCTTCACTTAACGGAAGACCCCTTTAGCAGAGGTGTGGAAGCGAGTCAAAAGGATTCGGGGCAAGTTCTCGCAGGACCCCCCTCCCGTTCTCCAGGAGAATGGGAGTGCAATCTAGGACCCCGCGTCCGTGGCGGAATCCTTCGCGACCGCTTTTTCCTCATTCTCTAGCCGGGATTCTGCTCCGCCAGCATTCAATGCACGTTGTGATGTCGCCGAAGGCCGCCGACTGTACTTTACCTCCAGAGACAGAAAACCCTTCAACGACAGGTTTACTGTGAGTGAGTTGCGTTCCGCTCTTGCTTCGTGCGTAGACACCGAAATACTTCGACACCTGGTTGAGCGAAACATGGCATTTCTGTTAGATTTGTTCAACAGGATCTGGGTGGAGGGTCTCCCCCCGGATGCCTGGTGAATCGCGACTGTGCTCGCCTTTTGCAAACCGGGGAGAGATCACTCTACTCCAGCCGGTTTCCGCCCAATCTCTCTAACCTCTTGCGTGTGCAAGTTGATGAAGAAATTGGTAAATGTTAGATTAACGTTTTTCCTGGACAGTGGAGGCCATGTCTTCTGCACAGTGCGGCTTCCGCAAGTTCCACTCCACGTCGGATGCTCTGCTCCGACTGGAAAATGCCGTCTGCCAGGCCTTCCTTCGTAGACAGAACTACGCCACGGTGTTTTTCGATCTGGAGGAGGCCTATGATACCGCATGGCGATACGGTATCATGGAGACTCTCCACACGACACGATGGGGGCGAGAGGACGCCTCCCAATGTTATATCTGAATTTTTGCGAGATCGTCGATTCCGCGTACGGGTGGGGGGGGGGCCCTCTCCGGCCCAATGGAGCTGGGAAGCGTCCTCAGTGTCACTCTCTTTGCCCTGAGTATCAACGGCATCACCTCGATGCTGCCAAAAGATGCCGCTACGCTCTACGTGGACGACCTTTCGATCTCTTGGCGCGACCCAGATGCCAACTCTGGAGCGTCGCCTCTAACAGGCATTGAACTGCGTCTCTCGCTATGCCGCAGTGCACAGGTTTCGGTTTTCTTTGGCCAAGACTAAGGTGGTGTACTTCTGCCGCTATCCACGGCTCCACCCTGACCCAGACTCGTTTTTAAATGCGTTGCTCTGGAATTGGTTGACTCGCACCGTTTCCTTGGTCTTGTATTTCACCGACGCCCCACCTGGGAGGCTCATATTCGCAGCCTTAGGGTCTCTGTCACCCTCGCCATGGATATTCTTCCCTCCGTTATGTTCTGCTCCTGGAGCGCTGATAGAGCTACTGCCTTACTTTTTTTATTGATCCTTTGTTCGCTTGAAGCTCCACTACAGATGTGAGTTTCATGCATCCGCATCCTAGCGTATGCTTTGTAGGTGGGCTCGATCCACCACACCGGCCTTTGCCTTGCGACCGGTGCCTTCCGCACTTTACCCATTGAGAGCCTACTTTTTGATGCTGGTAAGATGCCACTCGCTTTGCCCCCCGTATAGTGCATTATTCGCCTGTATGCAAGAGCCCATCATCTCCCCCAATTGCCAACCACTCTCACTCCATTGCAGACAATCTTTACTATGTCTCTGCCTCCGAGAGAACTCAGTCATACCCTAAGCCCTTTGGGTTTACACATAGAAACTGCTTTGATAGCTCGGTATTTCTCTCAGGCCAGCGGCGCCCCTGCTTCTGAACAGGATTCCCCCCTAGTACCACCTTTAACTATTTGTTGCCATGCCTCTGCTCCCAAATCTTCTACAGCGCCGGGAGTATTGTGTACAGCCTTTTTTGAGCACAGCTCATGCCACGCTAAAACCCTGCCAGTGTATATGGATAGCACCAATTCCCAAGAGGAGGTTGGTTTCCACGTGTATCCCCTCTGTTTCAAGTCATCGGGGCTCTGCCAGGTGCTGAGCCTGTTGCAATACACTGCCCGCTATGACAGATGACACAATGTGTCCAGTTCTGAGACTGGATTGCAATCTATAGCCACTCACACAGTGTCCTGAGTGCTCTCGGGTCATTGGAATCTCCGCATTTCCTGGTTTGCGATATCCGTGACACCACATTTTTGGTGAGCCAGACAAATGTCGAGATTATCTTCTACTTGGTTCCTGGACATTTATGGATTGACCTGGGTAGACCTGGATTGTGTGGCAATTTTGGACAGATAGGGCATTATGAAAGGATGTGTGGCAGCCCAAGGAATACCTGGGTAAATATGGAATGATTGGGCATGCAACAAGGTTGTGTATAAATGGGGAAAGGCCTGGGAATGAGAGTGAATGGGAATACTATAAGTAACAAGGAGAGTCTGACTCAGGGAAACTGAAGAATGAGAGGGTTTCTTCTGGTGAATTCTCTAGAGTTCAAGTAATGAATGAGACCGATAGATTGTTGAGTCAGAAAGTGAATAGGTGTATGTTTGTTAGAATTAAATGTGGAGAACAAAAAGTAAGTGCACTGATTGATACAGGATGTAAGGTGAATATGTACTATGAAGCATTTGAAGGAATGAAAGTAAAAAGGATAGTGGATATCATTTGAATGGATTTGTGGAGCAGGATGTTTCATTTGCTGTAAGGTTTAGAGAGAGTTTCTATTGTGTGTGTCCAAATGAATGAGGATGAATTTTGTGTAGTGGAAGGTACAAACCAGAAGTATATGTTATTAGGTTACAAGTTTTTAGAGCAAATGGTATTGTGATGCACCCTGATATGGAAATGATTGAATGTAGGAAGAATGGAAGTGTGGTGTCAATGATATGTGGGTCCAGATGAAAGAGTGAAAGTGAATATCATGGGAGGGCTAGAGGTATATGTGATGTTATGCGATGTAGAGTGTGCCTGTGAAGCAGAACGAAACATTGAGTGTTAGGATTAGATAGAATTCTGATGTTGAGATGAGCAAGAATGATGGAAATATGTATGTATTGGATGGTAATGCTGCTAACTATTGACTGAAGCAAGTTGTGCATGTGTTTGATGGTGTAATTGATATGAAAGACCTGTGTGTGTGTGCATCCAAGTTTGGTTGGTCTACGAAAGAAAAGGCTGAGAGGAGTACATTTTGGAGACAAATTGGGCATGTTGAATACAGCGCTGGATATGGAGAATGATATGCATGTGGTGAATGCAAGTCTACTTCCTGTGAGTGTAAAGTTGAATAGTTGGAAGTATGAAGATTTGATTGAGCAAGTGAAGTTGGAGGAAAACTTAGTGAATGTGAGAAGCAAATGATTTATAGGATGTTGTGGAATAGAAGAGGTTTCTTGAGTCAAGGTAATGAAGACTTCGGCAACCTTTGCATGCCTGACTTCAAATTTGTATTGAGTGATGACAAACCACTCAACGGTGTAAAGAAGTGGAGAGAATTGGGGTAATTGAACCGAGTGCGAATGGTTGGCATAGTCTGAATGTACCTCTGCAAAGATCAGATGGAAGTTTGCGACTGTGTATTGATTACAGAAGAGTGAATGAATGAATGTTGAAAGATAGGTTTCCTTTGAGTGTTGTGTCTGAGTATGTGTACAGCATGAATGGAATGAAAGTATTTACGAAGATGGATTTGGTACATGGCTCTTACCAAATGCCTGTGGCTGAAGAGAGGAGGCCTAATACTGCATTCTCCACTGCAAAGTGCCAATACCAGTTTTATAACTTGAGCTTTGGGTTGGTGAATGCCCCAGCTGCTTTTCAGCATGCAATAAATGTGGAGTTGTGTGGTTTTCCCAGTAAGAATGTACAAGTGTTTTAGATAATATTATGGTGAGAACATGGAAGAACATATGACTTTGGTGAATGAAGTTTTGAGGAAGTTGGAAGAGGTTGTTGGGAAAGTGAAGTTGTCTAAGTGGGTGTGGTTTTCCAGTGAAGTTGAGTTTTTGAGGCATAAATGATTGTGGCAGGATTGTGTAAATCTGAGAAGTTTGTGGAAAAGGTTTTTAATTTTCATAAGCCTACCAAAATGAAAGAGTTCATGGATTTCTTGGTTTGGTTGAGTTTGGAAGAAAATTTCTGAAAGATCTCTTGGGTATGATTAAACCATTGAGTGTATAGATGGAAAAGAAGAGTACAGTGATCAAGTGGGATGACTCGAGAAAAACAGCTTTTGAGAAGTTGAATACTCAAGTGGCAAGAGATGTGGAACTTACATATCAGGCAAATGGACCAAATGCAGAAATGCTTGATGTATATATGGACATGAGTACTCATTGGATGGGTGGATATTTGATGCGAGAATTCATAGTGCTCCTTAGAAAAGTTTTTATTCTTTTCAGTGTTGAAATGCAGCATTCTGCCTCTGATGTATTCATGAGAATTGTCAAGAGGATTTTTATCAGTTTTGTAATTTCAATAAGAACATCATCTATATTATTTTCCAAGAAAAATTTCAGCAGCTCAATCAATTAATAAAAGAACTGAAAAAAATATAAAATTCTACATTTGATCACATTCAAGTATATAAACACGTTTTTAAGCACAACACATGCAGAGTCAAAAAAGACAACTACCTTCCACCAGCACACTAGGGTCGGCACTGCGTGCAGCTTCCTTCTGACATTAAGCTTAAGGATTATATGTACAAGCATAAAGAAAGAATTAAAGATAAAAAAAAGTGGAAATAGGAGGGGGGGGGGGGTACAGTTCCACAGTGTCTATACATGAGCTGCCACTGTGTGCAGGTGAAGCAAATGAAGTGCCTGAAGTGCTTGTCATAGGTGATTCATACGTTAGGTATTTAGACCAGAGTTTTTGTGAACGTGAATGCAAAAGGAGGATGAGGGTTTGTTTGCCAGGTGCTGCACATGTAGCAGATGTGAGTGAAAGAATTGAAAGGATAGTGGCTGGAGCTGAAGGGAAAGCAGTTGTTGTTTTACATGTGTGAATGAATGATGTAGGAAAAACTATGTTGGAGGAGCTAGTGTCTAGATATTGAGATTTGTTAGGAAAGTTTCAGGATAGTAGTAGGAAGTGTGTAGTGTCAGGAATTCTACCTAGGCTTGGAGTAGGCAGTGAGTGGATGGTTGTGTGCTGTTGGGATAAATGAGAGAGTGAAAGTATTGTGTGATAGTTTGGAAGTAATGTTTTTGTATACATGGAGTGAGTTTTTGGGAAGGGAGGATTTGTATGCAATTGATGGGTTGCACTTGAGTCGCAAGGGTGTGAAAGTGTTAAGTGACTGTCTCGAGGGGAGTATAGGTATTGGCTGCCAGGGCAAGTATTATGAAGTAAGTAGACGTGAGATGAATTTGGAGAGCAACAAATGGGGGAATGAACAGAGGTCTAGGAAGGTAGAGTCTAGTAATGATTAGACCATAAAGAATAATAGATTGGAAATATACTACACAAATAGATAGTAGGAGCATAAGGAATAAGAAGGATTCGTTAAGAGGGTTGGTAAGTGTAGAGAACTTTAATGTTATTTAAAAAACAGTCATTATTTAATTTAGCAGGAAAGTACTTAGAGGTTGAGATTAATGGTTATAATATGTTTCATTCAGATAGGAATAGGAGGAGAGGGGGAGGGAGTAGAGATAATCTTCAGTGTTTCTGAAAACACTACAATTAAAACAGATGCTAACACAGAGTCATTATGGCTAGATGTTAAGGAGGGAAAGGATAAACTTGTCATAGGATTCTTATATAGACCCCCAAATCTTAGGAAGCTTTGTGTCCTCTGTGGCAGGAGATAGAACGTGCATTTAGAAGTAAATGTGTGTCTAATGGGTGATCTTTATTATAGAAATATAGACTGGAAACCTCTTATTGGTGATCTGAATGTGGAGGAATTTTTACTACGTTGCAGGATAATTTTCTTAGGTTATAAACCAACCCACCATGGGTGATAATATGTTGGATTTAGTTCTAACAAATTGGGAAGAAGTCATAGCTATATGGAGATATGGTTAAATTTGGGAAATAGCAACCATTGCAAAATTAGATTTGTTAATTTGGAATGGTGTTATCAGTAGGTTAAATAGGGTTAAGAGGTTTTAGAAAAGCAGATTATAATGGTCTGAGGAGGTGATTAAAGATAGTTGTTTGGGGATTAGCAAGTGAATTTGGGTCAGGAAATGTGATGTTTATGAAGTAGTTGAGTGGGAAGATAACTACCAGGTAGAAAAGAATGGTGTTAATCAGGAATATGGGTCAATGATTAAAAACTTATTTCCTGGGACAGAATATGAACATTCCATATTGGGAGATTAGAACCAAGGCTATCGATCCTAAATGGATGTCAGATAATCTTAAACATTATAATGGCAATAAAGGGGCATTTTAGGAAAATTAAAAGATGGTGAGGGGCAATTAAAACAGAGATATGAGTTAACTTGGAACATTAAAAAGTTAATTAGGGTAGCAAAGAGAAATTATGAAATTAAAGTAGCTCATAAGGCAAACAAAGATCCCAAATGTTATTTTCAATTATACAGAACCTTGACTATAGATAAAATAGGCTCACTTAAAACTACAGAAAGAGAGTTAGTGAGTGATAGTGATGCCAATGGCTAGGATGTTATATAAGTATTTTCTTTCAGTATTTACACTTCACTATATACAATTCAATTGTACCTGAGAGATCCTTGATCTTTTGAGGTGATGATTGGGAAAAATTAGAGGATATTTTAATTATAAAGGAGAGAATGTCAAAAGAAATAGAATCAAATTTAGTAAAGCATTGGAATGTAAAGATATGTTAAGTGAGCCTCTAGCATGCCTATTTAGAAAATCATTAGAGACTAGCATTGTACCAACAGCATGGAAGAAAGCTAATGTGATACCTATATTTAAGAAGGGGGGTAAAGTAATGTCTAATTACCGAGCATTTTGTTTGGCATCAGTGGTGGGAAAAAATGATGGAATTTATAATAGCAAAATCTATTGGGGATAACTTAGATAAACCTAAGTTGATTAAGGAATCTCAATAAGACTTTACTAGAGGCAAATTGTGTTTGACTAATTTAAGGTCTTTTCATACATAGAAAGAAGTACGATGCTACCGATAGAGATGAGAATTACAATATTGTTTCTTTGGATTCTAGTAAGGCTTTTGACAGGGTGCCACTCTTACGACTTTTGAATAAAGTTAAAGTGCATGAGATCGATGGAAGTATTTTTAAGTGGATTCAGTGGTGGCTTAAGTGACAGACAGCAAAAATGTTAGTATAGATGAGAATAATTAGTGTGGAAATGTTACCAGTGGTGTTCTTCAGGGGTCAGTGTTGCGTCCATTGTTATTCTTGATTTATAGTAATGATCTTGACTTGGTTATAAGTAGTAACCTGAACAAGTTTGCCGATAATACTAAGTTTTGTAGGATTATAAGGTCTGACTTTGATGCTGAGGTATTACAAGATGAATTCACCATACTATCCCAATGGGCAGAAAAATGGCAAATGGAATATAATCATAAGCAAGTTTAGTGTACTTAGTATAGGTAGGTGTAATCCACTGAATAATTATAAACCTAATGGGAGAATTTTAGGAAGGTCAGAAAGCAATAGTTAGGCCTCATCTTGACTATGCATACAATTTTGGTCACCATATTAAAGGATGGATATTGTTTTACTCGAGTTTGTGCAAAGAAGGAAGACCAAAATGATTCATTGACTGAGGACCTCAGTTTAGCTTATTGTGAAAGGCTTAGGAGACTAAATCTACATAATTTAGAAAGGAGTAGAGTTTGAGGGGACTTGATTGAGGTCTTCAAGCAGAAAAAGTTTATAATATGGAAAACATAGGTAAGGTTCTTATTTTTAGTGAACAGGATTGGACAGGTAACAATGCGTTTATCTCAATAACTTTATGAAAGAGATTGGTAGAAATTGGTTTATAAATTGAGTGGTAGATGAATGGAATCAGGCTTACTAGTCATGTGATAGAAGGCTCCTCCCTGCAGAGTTTTAAGAATAGATTGGATAGATTTATAGATGTGGATGCCGGTAGGGACTGAACTGGGTAATGGGAATAGGAGCTGCTTTATATAAGGTAGTGATTAGCCTTTCCTTTTTCTAGTATATGGGGATAGAAGATTATGGTAATTTTTTACTTTTGTCTTGGCTGTATGAATTGTTCATATTTTAATATTAATATTTTTGTATATTGTAGTTTCAGGATAGTGTCCATAGCATCACCTAGAAGCTATGGACACTATCCTTTAGATGTAGTTTTATGAGGATTATCATTGGGATGGACTCAGATATCTTTTGATAGGCCATTGCAGCTTCTGTGATCCATATAATATGTTATCTGCACGGAGGGTTTGATTTAGTGGCATTTAAGTGTGCCAATCCCATTTTGTTGGAATCTGGTTGAAGTCTTGCATCTTTTTACAGAGAAAGTATAATGAAAAGTACCATTTAGGTGTACTACCCTTCCTCCCCCATCACTCTTCATCTTCAGACTTGCCACGGGTAGAGAAAAGTCCGTTGATGGTTGCATTCACAAGTTTCTGGACCTTCATTATTCTCTATCAGGTGAGTTTCAGATAAGTGAAGCTGATTGTAGTGGTATAGTTTTATAACTAGTTTGCATAATCTGGTTCATATTTTTGTAGGTTATTTACAATTCATTATGGTTTCAAACCACTACTTTTGTTGCTTCAACATTTTGACAACAAATAAAAAGTTGTCCTAAATCATACTTGTATCTACTCATAACCATACATTTTGTGGCTAAACTTCATTCATGTTTTTTGTTGTTTTTTTTTGGGGGGGGAGAGAGAGAGAATAGACTGTAAGGTGAGGTGAGCCTTGGGTCCTGGGTTGATCCATTTCAGTCTATCTCATCCTCATCTCTTACTATTCCAACCTCGACCTGAAGTTTTTAGTTCCACAAAGAGTGCTGCTATGTTTCCTATCCTATTGTCTAATTCCTTGTCACTGGCTGTTAATACCACTATTTTAAACATCCGATTGTGGTGACTGCTTTCACCACTATGTGATGGCTCAAAGCAAGCAACCTTGAATTTTACAAATATTAGGACAGTTGTTGGCTATATTCAATACTACATTGGTGGCAAAAAAAATTGTAACACATCCTCGGCACTAATAATCGCAACACTTGAATTCTATGTTGTGATTTTTGTTGCTGTTCTTATGCAGAGATAGTGGCCGGGGCTTGTGTTGTGGCAGTGGCCTTGATGTGTCTGGCAGGCTTCAATGCACCATAAGTGCTTGTGTAGAGTGGTAGCAAAATTTGATGCTCTCACTAGTGCTGATCCTGATTAGAGCCTTATCTTGCAAACATAATTCCATTCATCCAGCACACAATCTGATGTACTAAGTTCACTATGGAAGAAAAGTCACGGTATTGCCCTATTAGACCAAAGCGTGTCTCTGATTTATGTAGCCATGGACCTGAATCTGTCTAGACAAGCTACATGTCTGGGGCAAAATATGACAGCAAGGACAGATAAGCCGTTAAAACATGGGGTAATGTTAGACCCTTCAGTATCAGATATAACACTCAAGACAAAGCACCCAGACATCCTCCAGAATGTTATGTTAGAATGATCAGATACTGACTGCAAAAAGATCTTTGATTACTAGCATCTAAGAAATCCCTTCTCACTTATGCTATGAAGAAAAAGTGGCTTTCTTTCTCCAAGAAATTCAAGGATTGGATCTCAGAGGATTGGAAAAGGACAGTGTTTAGCCCTGAAAGCTCCTTCAGGCTGGTTGGGGAAGGAACTCAGAGACAAGATGTTGGCTGAGCAGTGTGTCGCCGTTTGATTCCTGGTATACAGTGAAGATGGTAAAACATCTGGACAGTGTAATGTTGTTGGGTGCTTTCAGTGGAGTAAAGGGCAGATCAGAGTTGTACTTCTTTCCAAGAACGTTACCATGAAGGGGAGCAATTACATTGATGTGTTGAAGAACATTTGCTAACATTCTAGAAAATTCCTGAGTGTAATTTTGTTTATGATGGGGCCCCTGCAAACTGGTCAAAAGTGGTCAAACAGTTCTTTGTTGACAACCATATTAATGTATTAAATTAGACTGGCCAGGTAATCGCCGGAGCTGAATTCCATCGGGAATGCCTGGAATGTTATGAAAAGTATGATACCATCATTCCTGCCAACAAACAGCAAATATCTGCAGGGGGCACCGAAGAGGTTATGGCTCAATTTAGATGTCTCCTACTTTACCAAGCTGGCTGAATCAATGCCCAAAAGAATTTAGAGGGTAATAAAGCACCAAGGTAATATGTCAAAGTATTAAGTGGAAGGGTATAATCACAATAAAATGACTGAAATATTTGTTTTTATTAACTGCACCATGTAAATTTTACGATTTTCTTTACCACAACTGTAATGGGTTTAGGAAAAACAATTAACTTGTTTCATTAAATTATGTGAAAACTATTTAACTGTTTAGAATACAAAGAAAGTTTGTTTGTTTGTAGTTTGTTTGTGGCAGCATTGCAAAGAGACAAAAAGAAGAAACTTAGAGTATTTCAAGTGATATGGGACTACAAAGTGCTGAATGAATGAGTTAGAGGATGCAAGAGGGATTATCATGCTTTCTGCGATTGCCACAGAAACCGCATAAGGGGCATGGCGATTTGCTTTTCTGGCAGTCGAGCTGATGGGACTCAGCCCAAGGTGGAGCCACCATGCTCAAGGGCTGCCTGGCCACAGGGTGGGGGGTGTGGTTCTAAATGGAGGCAGTCGGCTTTTGCCGGCCCTCTATTAACCCCTCGCAGAGTGGGATACTGTGTGGAGTGATTAGTGTTTGTGTCATTTGTCAATAATAGGGTCACCAATGCCCAATCATGAGAATGAAAACAAAACCCCTTTCCACTCAGCCTTCACCACTGTCAGTGCTTCCCTTAGGTAGCTCCACAGTAAAAAAGAATGTCCCCACCCCCATACTTTCTGAGGCTTGCTCCTTTCCCATACCACCGTAAGGGGCGCGGTGATTTGCCATCCTGGCCGCCGTGCTGACGGGATCCAGCGCCCCGTCCGGCCCCAGCTTAGCCTCTATTCCTTCCTTCAGATAGCCTGTATTTCTCCCCTACCTCGTCGCTTTTCATACAACCTCTCCCACAACTTTCTCTGGTCAGCCTCTAATTTCACAGGGTAGATACTGACCTTCTTCTCAGCCAACCGTCCCGGATTGGGGCTGAGGGGGGAGGGGACAATGTTCCCTAACCCCTGAGCTCCAGGCTGGGGTGGCTGGTTTTTAACAACCTGCTTCATCCCCACCCATACCTTCCTCACATCCCTTTTCCTCTCCTCTTCACAATCTATATATTTTTTACGCCGTGTTCAAGGTGGAGCCGCCATGCCGATGGACTGCCAGGCCACCAGGCAGGAGGGGAGGTGATGAGCTATTGCGTCCCGTGGCACAAATAGGGTCACCATGCCCATGGATGAATTTTCAAAAAACCAAACCCTTTTAACTCCCCCTGAAACAGCGACGGAGCCGCCCTCGGGCAGCTCCACCGATAAAATGGAGGTTACCATCCCCTGTGCTTGCGCAGGGGACCCTCTATATCTCTCTAACCGGAGAGGAGGCTCACTCCTCTCCTCGCCTACGGGTGGAGGGGACTCCCCTTCACCCCCTTCTCTGGAGTTTAGGCACCTCCCTCTTTCCAGTAGCAGTCCCCTCTGTTCTTTTCAAGGGGACTGCCAAGAAAGCCAGCAGGCAGCCCATTGCCGACCGCCCCTCGTGTAAGCGGCTCAGTAGGGCAAACCCCCTTGGGGGAGAGAGGGAAGCCAGACCCCTTCGGCCGCTTCCCTCAAAAGACCTGCTGGCAAGAATATTAAACCTTGCCGGGGTCAAGGCCTGTGCCTCCCCACAAAAGACTGGTGACGCTGCCAAGGGTACCTGCGATGTCCTCGGAGGGGATGTCCAACTGGAGGCCCCTCCTGTGATAGACATGGTCCTTGAGGAAACCCAGC
This sequence comes from Ceratothoa steindachneri, assembly GCA_963969495.1. NCBI lineage: Eukaryota > Metazoa > Arthropoda > Malacostraca > Isopoda > Cymothoidae > Ceratothoa > Ceratothoa steindachneri. Next base: position 217,980,012 of record OZ018317.1, read on the forward strand.
CTCAGACGGTAGGGCCTTCCATGGGAGGGAATCTGGGCTCAGCGCAAAGCACCGAACCCGAATCCGCCCCTATGCAAAATCCTCCTCAAACGACTGAGGGCTCCGAGACAGTACAAGGAGGGCAGGGATCTCCTCCAACCTGTGCCCCTGCGACCACCAGGACCTTCTCCATTTCGGAGAAGGACCTAGCTGAGGCCGGTCCATTTGGCCTAGGGGCTCCTATCGGCAGAGGTGAGAAGCGGGTTCATTCCCGCCCTCCTCTCCAAAAAAGAAAATGACATGGAAGACTCAGGGCTCCTCTCCATCCGCGGAGGCTCAGGGGATGGATGGATCTGCTGCCACTCTGGCAAGCGACCAAGCCAAGATCGGCACATCCGGCTCCTCTGCCCCCCCCGGTTGCAGGGCCCCTGACTAAGACCAAAAGCGCACAGGGCGGAGCCTCGATGACATCCGGGCACCTGATTCAGAGGTTACCTGGCGTTTTCGAGCCCGCTGGCTTCAAACGCTTCCTCGTTATTCGCTCCACTGATGGCACCATGTTGGCCAAGGGCAACATGATCCATCAGAGGAGAGGATTAGCTAGTGTAATTGGTAGAGAGCCGAAGGTGACCCGTTTCTCGGACGAGAGCCTTCTGGCGAATCCCGCCGAGGCGGCCAAGATAAGTGCTCTTCGGACACTTCATGGCACCCGGGTGAGTGTGACGCCGCACTTTACCATGAAATTTGTGAAAGGAGTAGTTTATGCGAGGGAACTCGTTGACTACTCCATAGAGGACATCACATTAGAGCTGGCAGACCATGGGGCGGTCAAGGTCGAACGTGTGATGAGAAAACAGGGAGGGCCCTCGAGACCCACCCCTGCACTTTTCATCACGTTCGACTGTGACAAGCTCCCTGAGTCGGTGCGTGCCGGTTGGTACCGCTACCGTGTGAAGGCATTCGTGCCACTGCCGCGGCGGTGCTATTACTGTCACCGTTTTGGCCATACTAATCGTTCTTGTAGACGTGCAAAGTCGGGATCACCCGAAGTCTGTGTAAATTGCTCCAAGGCTCCAAATCTAAATAATATGTGGCCAAATGTGTCAATTGCGGAGAGCCGCACCCCGCTTCTTCGAAGCAATGTGGTGCTTATCTCCTTGTGAAAGAAATCCTGGCCGTTCAGGTCCAGGATCGACTCTCATTCCACAAGGCTAAGGACTTGGTCCTGGCACGCCCGGCTCTGCCTGGGACGTCATATGCCTCAATAGTTAGAAAGGCACCCTCTGCTCCTGGCCCATCCAGGCCAACAAGCACGGTTGTTTCCGTGCCCATTCGGGGCCCTTCTTGCGGCTCTACTCAACCCGGGTGCTTTCCTGGTAAAGCTGGCAGCAAAAAGGGTTCACACCCAGCCCCGGCTAAAACCAAGGCCCCCCCCTCTTCTCCCAGCGCGACCGTTTCCCGTAAGGCGAAACAGCCACGCGCCTCCACCGAGTCGTTAGACTCACAGGAGGCAAAACCCCTGAAGTTGGTCGCTAGGCCATCTTCCGGGGTTCCTAAAGCTGTCCCCCGAAAGGACAGCAACATGGGAGCTTTGGCTCCTTCGCCCACGCCTAGAGGTGTAATGAGTGGCTCGGAGACGGTCGTTCCTTGAAAAGAGGGCCCCCCGCCTCCGAAGCCGCAACGCCCGCCTAAGGTTTCGAGGTGGAGGGAGGAAAAGACTTGCATTGCGAGCCCAACCTGCCCCAATAAGTCGTCGAAGGCGACAGCGCTTTGTCCGACCAACAGCGCCCGGGGGTTCGGCCTCCGGGAAGCGTACGGCCATTCACATGAGGGTCTTCTGTTCGAGGAGGGCCCCCGCGTCTCCTCCGAGCTAGGCCTGAGGGGCATATTCCTTCAATGGAATTGCCGTGGACTCTGGGCCAACTTGGAGGAGCTGCGGAGGCTCGTCTCGTCCCGTTCCCCGAAAGCTATCTTTTTGCAGGAGACCATGCTAGGTGAGTGCCCCCTGCCCTACCTCCCAGGGTATAAGGGTCTGCGGCACCACCACCACGGGATGGCCCGGCTGGGGGATGCGCGGTTTACACCCGGCATGATGTCTCAGTTCTTCCTTTCTCTTTAGATACCTCCTCTCAGGCAGTGGCTGTGCAGCTGCACCTGGATATGAGGTATACTATCATTTCTGCGTACATTCCACCGTCAGCTGACTTCGACGCGGGGGACTTCCGCCGCTCGTGGCACGGTTGCCGAGGCCCTATCTCTTGCTTGGAGATCTGAACGGTGGCATCCTCTCTGGGGGGATTACTCAATAAATCCCAGGGGACAGGTCCTTACCGATCTGATCGAAGAGCTTGAGATAGGTGTCCTAAACGTGGATGAATTTACGCATCACTGTCCGAGAACCGCTTCATTTTCTTGCCTTGATCTATCTTTGTGCTCTTCGGATGCACAGCCTGATTTTGATTGGGGGGTGGTCGATGACCTCCATGGTAGTGATCACTTTCCCATTCAAATATCATTTTCAGGGCAACTGCCGCCTGAGAGCCCGCCACGGTGGTGCTCGGCGCGGGTGCAGTGGCCTGAATTTCAGGAAATGACTGAATTCTCTATCTCAGTCAAGGATCTAGGTCGGTAGATGAGGCCGTTGAGTTCTTCTCCGGCAACCTCATCGCCGTGGGCCTGACTAGTATTCCTAGGACGTCTGGCCGTTTTGCACGCCGACCACTCCCATGGTGGTCGGCCGAGTGTGAGACGGCCCTCAAACAGAAGCGTTATGCCTACATGCGCTATAAGCGCCGCCCGAACGATTTCACTGTCGCTCTATTTCGTCGGGCTAGGGCTAGGTTCCGGTATATTTCGAAGCAAGCCCGCCGCTCTTCTTGGCGGGCATACATGTCTTCACTTAACGGGAAGACCCCTTTAGCAGAGGTGTGGAAGCGAGTCAAAAGGATTCGGGGCAAGTTCTCGCAGGACCCCCCTCCCGTTCTCCAGGAGAATGGGACCACAATCTCGGACCCCGCGTCCGTGGCGGAATCCTTAGTGACCGCTTTTTCCGCATTCTCTTGCCGTGATGCTGCTCCGCCAGCATTCAATGCACGTCGTGATGTCGCGGAAGGCCGCCGGCTGGACTTTACCTCCAGAGGCGGAGAACCCTTCAACGACAAGTTTACTGTGAGTGAGTTGCGTTCCGCTCTCGCTTCGTGCGCGGACACCGTCCATGGTCCGGATGATGTCCCGTACGCCATGCTTCGACACCTGGGTGAGCGAGGCATGGCCTTTCTGTAAGATTTGTTCAACAGGATCTGGGTGGAAGGTCTTCTCCCAGACTCCTGGCGAATCGCTACTGTGCTCGCCTTTCGCAAACCGGGAGGAGATCACTCTACTCCGACCGGTTTCCGCCCAATCTCTCTAACCTCTTGCGTGTGCAAGTTGATGGAGAAATTGGTAAATGTTAGATTAGCCTTTTTCCTGGACAGCGGAAGCCATCTGTCTTCTGCACAGTGCGGCTTCCGCAAGTTCCACTCCACGTCGGATGCTCTGCTCCGACTGGAAAATGCCGTCTGCGAGGCTTTCCTTCGTAGACAGCACTACGCCACGGTGGTTTTCGATCTGGAGACGGCCTATGATACCGCATGGCGATACGGTATCATGGAGACTCTCCACACGACACGATGGGGGCGAGGGGACGCCTCCCAATGTTTATATCTGAATTTTTGCGAGATCGTCGATTCCGCGTACGGGTGGGGGGAGCCCTCCCCGGCCCAAAGGAGCAGGAAGAGGGTGTCCCGCAGGGAAATGTCCTCAGTGTCACACTCTTTGCCCTGAGCATCAACGGCATCACCTCGGTGCTGCCGAAATATGTTCTCGCTACGCTCTACGTGGACGACCTTTCGATCTCTTTTGGCGCGGCCCAGATGCCAACTCTGGAGCGTCGACTCCAACAGGCATTGAACCGCGTCTCTCGCTATGCCGAAGCGCACAGGTTTCGGTTTTCTTTGGCCAAGTCTAAGGTGGTGCACTTCTGCCGCCATCCACGGCTTCACCCCGACCCAGATTTGTTTCTTAATGGGGTGCACCTGGATGTGGTGGAGTCGCACCGTTTCCTCGGTCCTGTATTCGACCGACGCCTCACCTGGGAGGCTCATATTCGCAGCCTTAGGGTCTCTTGTACCCGCGCCATGGACATTCTCCGTTCCGCGCTTGGGGCGCTGATAGGGCTACTGCCCTACTTTGTTATCGACGTTTTGTTCGTTCGAAGCTCGACTCCGGATGCGAATTTTATGCATCCGCAGCCGAGCGTTTATTGCGGAAGGTGGATTCGATCCACCACACCGGCCTTCACCTTGCGACCGGTGCCTTCCGCACTTCCCCCATTGAGAGCCTGTTGGTCGATGCTGGGGAGATTCCACTCGCTTTGCGCCGCGTGCAGTGCATCACTCGCCTGTACGCGGGAGCCCGCGCCCCCCTCAGTCGCTAACAGCTCTCACTGCATCTGCAGCTGATCTCGATGGTGCCCCTGCCGCCGAGAGACGGCAGTCATACCTTAAGCCCTTTGGGTTTAGGGCCAGGAAACTCCTTCGAGAAGTAGATATAGCTCTCGGGTCGGTGGCGCCCCTGGCTCTGCCGAGGACGCCACCCTGGAGGGTACCACATTTGGCTATTTGTCACCACGACTCTGCTCCCAAAGCTTGTACGGCGCCGGTATTATTGCGTTCGACCTTTCTGGAGCACACCTTTTGTCACGCTGGAACCGTGCCAGTGTATACGGATGGCTCCAAGTCCAAAGAGGGGGTCCGCTTCCACGCTGTATCCCCTCTGATTGAAGTCAGCGGGGCTCTGCCAGGCGCTGCGTCTGTCTTCACGGCCGAGCTGGTGGCAATATACCGCTCGGTACGGGAGATTACGCGACGTGCCCGGTTTGGAGACCGGATTGTGATCTATAGCGACTCACAAAGCGCCCTGAGTGCTCTCGGGGCATTGGAATCTCCGCATCCCCTGGTTCGCGATATCCGTGACGCCACGGCTTTGGCGAGCCGGGCAGATGTCGAGATTGTCTTCTGCTGGGTTCATGGACATGTAGGAATTGCGGGGAACGAGCGCGCCGATGAGGGCGCCAAAGAGTCCGCGAGGACTCTGCGACCGGACCAGCGTTTCGCTCTTCCTCACACCGACTACATGGCAGGAATACGGGCAGCTCTTCGGACTGCTTGGCAAAGAAGATGGGAGACGGTCGAAGGGAACTTAAAGTGTCGTGTCATTGCGCCGCGACTGTTCTCATGGACCTATCCCCCAATGCTCTGCGGCTTCAGGTCGCTTTCTGTTGTCTCCGAATCGGACACACTCGTGTGACGCATCGCTATTTGATGGAGCGCTCGCCTGCGCCCTATTGCAACGACTGCGCCGTCCCCCAGACGTTTCGGCACATTCTTGTTGAATGTCCCAGTCTGGGTGATCTTCGCGCACGACACCTGTCCCGGTACCGGGATGGGCGGGGTCGCTACCGCCTGTCCCTTGTACTCGGGACGAGTGCGTGCACTTTGACTGGTGGACTTATTGACTTTTTGGGGGAGGCCGGCCTTCTCCCTTTCATTTAACCCCGTTTAATTGTTGTTGTTTTTGTTATCGCTTTGTTATTGTTATTATTTCTTTTTATTGTTGTTTCCTGTTCAATTTTTTAAAGTAGCCTAGAACTAGGCTGTTTGTTTACGGCAACTTATGCCTAAGTCGGCATTCGCCAGATAGCCCCTTAAAAAAGACTTTTCTCCTGTGCCCTCCAGGCGTACGAGCACGGTCGTTTCTGCGCCCATTCGCAACCCTTCTGCGAGTTCTACGTACTCCGGTTTCTTCCCTGGTAGAGCTGGCGGCACAAAGAGTTCACCCCCTGCCCCAACTAAAACCAGGGCTCCCCCCTCTTCCCCAGTGTGCTTACACTAAACGGCCGCGCGCCTTCATTGAGTCGTTAGACTTACAGAAGGCAACCCCCCTGAAGTTGGTCGTGAGGCCATCTTTCTGGGGTTCCTAAAACTGCCCCCTCCAAAGGAACACAGCACTAAAGGAGCTTCGGCTCGTACGCCACCACCGAGTTCTCGGCCGGGTGACTCGAAGGCGGTGGATCCTCCAAACGAGTGACCGCCCACTTCCGAATCCGCCTGTCCTGCCTAAGGTTTTGAGGCGAAGGGAGCCCAACCTCTCCCTTTAAGTCTTCGAAGGCAACAGCGACTCCAGCTCATTGTCCGGCCACAACGCCCGGAGTTCTGCTTCCGTGAAGCAGAACTCCTTTGTTCGTTCGAAGCTCGAATACGGATGCGAGTTTTATGTATCCGCAGCCGAGCGTTTATTGATGAAGGTGGAATCGATCCACCACACCGTCCTTCTTGCGACCGATGCCTTCCGCACTTTCCACATTGAGAGCCAACTTATTGATGCTGGGGAGATACCACCAGCTCTGCGCCGTATACAGTGCATTATTTGCCTGTACGCGCGAGTCCGGCGCCTCCCTCAGTCGCCAAAAGCTCTCACTGCATCTGCAGCTGACCTCGACGGTGCCTATGCCGCCGAGCGACGCCAGTTATACACTAAGCCTTTTGGGTTTAGGCTCTAGGAAACTCCTTATAGAGCTATGAAGTCCTCTCGGACTGGCGGCGTCCCTGATTCTGCCCAGGGTACCAGCTTGACTATTTGTCACCACGCCTCCGCTCCCAAAGCTTCTAAAATGCCGGGAGTATTGCTTTCGTCCTTTTTGGAGCATACTTCGTTTCACGATGGAACCGTGCCACTGTATACGTATGGCTCCAAGTCCCAGGACGGAGTCGGGTTCCACGCCGTATCACCTCTGTTTGAAGTCAGCGTGGCTCTGCCAGGCGCTGTCTGTCTTCACAGCCGAGCTAGTTGCAATACACCGCTCGGTACGAGAGATAACGCGACGTTCCCGTTTCGGAGACCAGATTGTGATTTATATCGACTCACAAAGCGTCCTCAGTGCTTTTGTGGCATTGGAATCTCCGTATTCCCTGGTCGCGATATCCTTTACGCCACGGTTTGATGAGCCGGGCGTATATCGAGATTATCTTCTGCTGGGTTCCTGGATATGTGGGGAATGAGCGCCCCGACAAGGGAGGCCAAAGAGTCCGAGAGGACTGGGCCACCAGACTAGCATTTCACTCTTTCTCACACCGATTAAATCACAGGAATACGGTCAGCTCTCCGGGCTACCTGGCAAGAAGATGGAAGACGGCCGAGGGGAACTTAAAGTTTCGTGCCATTGCGCTGCGACTGTTCTCATGGTTCTACCCTCCAATGCTTTCCGCCGTCTCCCCATTGAGCACTGGGGAGCCGCCATATAAATAAATACCCTGGGTTTTTCAAAGATCGGCAGATTGAGTTTGAGATATCGTAGCCTTCGGTTCAGATTGTGTATCTGTTTTCCCAAGTCCCTGGTATTCGCGTATACCATCGAGGTTGGATCTCACCAGGCAGATCCATCTCTTTTGTGAAGGCTTACTCTGTTCAGAGCAAAGCCTCGAATCGTTTTGTCCCCGAAGGACTGGCCCGGATTCTTCTCGTCTCATCAGAGCCCCCCTCAAGGATCTCCAGTTTTCCGTGTGAGATTTCGCGCCGAGCCGCGTCAGAGCCTCGATTTTTGGAGGTTGCACTTCTCTAGAACTGAAGTGCCTTCGTCCGTCTTCAAGGAGGATCGTAAACTCGTCTTCTGCCCCCCCTCCCCTTCATCCTCGTCACCATCAGGATATTCGGCCGAGAATCACGACCATTTTCCGTCTTCATTTCCCCGCGCCGACTCGCTAAAGAAGTCCCCTTCCTCGAGGACTCCCTTTAAGGTAAAACGATTGCATCTCCCGTTAATCGACCCGCTTTCCGACTTTTAAATATTCCTTCTGTATAACTGATTTATAGTATCCCATTTAAAAGCTAATTAACGTTACCCGATTGCCAATTTTCTATAGTCTGTCAGTATTATCTTTATTTACATTTGCTATATTTCCCGTATGTATATATATGTTAACTAGTGACTTATTAAAAATTATATTTTTGGTTTTCACTCTTTAAATATATCCTTGAACTGCAACTTGGTAAACTCATTAAACGCTATCGGGCCCTATACTTGTACGTAGCGAAGGACGCGTATGTACATTAGATGATATATGTGTATGTAACTGTATATATATATATATATATATATATATATATATATATATATATATATATATATATATATATATATATATATATATATATATATATATATATACATACATATTCTCGTGGCTTTTATCTCTTTCCTCCAACCAATAGATACATATATGTATATATAGACGTATTGTCTGGGGAGTGACCTATTCCTCGACAAGCACACTCGCGGGACGCACCGCCATTTGATGGAGCACTCGCCAGTGCCTTATCACGACGACTGCGTTGTCCCCCAGACTGTTCGGCACATTCTCGTTGAATGGCTCAGTCTGGGTCATCTTCGCGAACGGTACCTGTCCCTGTATCGAGAATAGCGGGGGCGCTACCACTTTCCCTTGTACTCGGGACTGGTTCGTGTATACAGACTTGAAGACTACACGACTTTTTTCAACTTATTTAACTGTTTGTTGTAGGTCACATGTTCCTGCGCTCGGGGGAGGTGCGCCCCCTCCCCCAACGTCGGAGTGCGATTCTTTCTTGTTTTTTTTTAGCCTTTAACCTTTAACCTTTTTTTAGCATTTTTATTTGCATATTGTTATTTGTTTTTTATTATACCCAAGTCGTAGGCTCTGGTGAGTACGGCGACTTTTGTCCTAGTAGGCAGTCACCAGATATGTTCCTAAACTAAAAAAAAGCTACTGTGCTGCATCATGCAGTCATGCATTTCAAGTTTGCATGCGTGCGGCGTCATGCCCTTCTCTTCCTGATGGAGGTTGGCTGGCTTGCTAAGATGAACCATAAAAGATAGTCCTTGATTGGGATTTCTGATGCCTGAGGGGAGATGGCCGCTAAATGGAGGTCTACCCTGAGATGGACATGGTCCTGGAGATGTCGCAGCAATGGCACTATCTTCCATGGAGTCTAACTTGGGGCTCAGTGCCAAACACTGAACCCGAATCTGCTACCTCTTTGCAAGTTTCTCGTCAGGTTTCTTGATCCTCCGCAGACTCACAAGGAGATGAGAAACCTCCTTCCTCATCTTCTGCTCACTTTACAGCCAAGCCCTTCTGCATCTCAGAGTAGGTTCTTGTTGAGGCTGGTCCATTTGGCCTAGGGCGGAGACAAGCGGGGGTTCACTCCTAGTTCTTTCTATACCAAAAAGAGCACTAGCGAATCCTCTCCCTCTGCAGGTGCTCTATAAGGTAAGGACGGGTCCACTGCCGTTTCGGCAAGCCACCAGGCCAAGATCGTCACGTCGGGCACTGAGGTGCCCTCGGGTGGCAGGCCCAGACCAAGACCTAAGTCTCAAGTGCGCTAAGCGGAGCCTCGCATATGTCAGGGCACCTCATACACAGATTACTTGGCGTTTTTGAGCCCGCTGGCACAAACTCTTTCTGGTTATTCGCTCCACTGATGGGAGCATGTTGGCCGAATTCTTCAGACCCTTCAAAGGTTCGCCGTTGAGTGTGACGCCGTAGTGCATCAGTCGTTCAGCCGATGCGCTCAGGTTTCGGTTTTTCTTGGCCAAGACTTAAGGTGCACTTCTGCCGCCATCTCGGCTCCACTCAAACCCGGATTTGATCTTAAACGCGGTTTGCTTGGAAGTGGTGGATTTGCACTGTTTCCTTGGTCTAGTTTTAGCCCCACGCCTCTTCTGGGTGGGGTCATATTTGCAGTCTTAGGGTCTCTTCTACCCACGCCATAAACATTATTCGTTCCGTCAAGTTCAGCACTTGGGGTGCTGATACGACTACTACATTACTTTTGCACCGATCTTTTATTCGTTCAAAGCTTGGCTACTGATGTAAGTTTTATGCATCCCTAGCCGAGCATGTACTGTAGAAGGTGGACTCGATCCACCTCACCAGTCTAGGCGTAGCGACCGGTGCCTTCCGCACGTCAAAACATATTTAGCAACATGTTTCTAATATATAAATTATTCTTGTTTTAGGTCCTAATTCCCATTTCGCTATACGTCACCATTGAAATTGTGAAGATGATGCAAGTATATCACATTCAACACGACCCCCATTTCAAAGACAAGAAGAGCCAGTCCACGATCCGTAAGTTACCTTCAGTGTCCTCAGCAACTTTATGATATGCCAATGTCACTAGTTTACTTTCTGTTCTGAGTATACTGTTTCAGCTCTTTGTCAAACAAGTGAGTACCCTGTGTAGCCAGTTCCACTTGTACCTGGAGGAACTGGATATCATCCCAGCCTTAGTGCAAATTAGGAAAGCCCCGTCACTGGGTTGACTTGGTCATAAGCTTTCGAAATTATTTTGTGTTCTCAAACCATCAAAATTCATATTAGGTCACTATAAATGAAACCCTGCCCCATCCTTGGTGTTTGGGTGGACAACGAACTTGACAGAACCACTCTGACCAGTGGAAGGGGCCCCTACAACCATCTTTACCCACAGAGTGGGTTTACCCCCCTTATGTCCACGGGTCAGGCGCTTCCCTTCATCCTTATTTCGAAGTTGCCCTCGCACGACACAATTTTACTACCAGCGGCGGCCCCTCTTTCCTTTTCTCAGAGGACCTCCAAAAAGACTGAGTGGGTGGCCCAAAATTGACTGCTCCTGGTCGGAGCGGCTCGATATAGCGAATCACCTTAGAGGGACTTGTTTTGCTTGTCCCAGGGTCGTGCCTGCCTCCCTTTCTTTCCCTATGGCGGTCGGCTCCACGGAACGTTACTTCTTTGCTACCGGGAGGAGTGGGGCCGCTACCCGTTGCCATTTGTACAGAGAACGGGTTCGTGCACACAGATTTGTGGGCTTTACTTCTTAGGGAAGGGGGAGGCTCCATGTTATTTGACTCTCTCTGGTGTTTGTGGCAGGCTCCCTCGCCGGTGGATCCCGGTATCCCCTCTGACTTTGGAGTGTGCTTCCTTCTTCCTTTTTTGTTGTTTTTTCTTTAGTGTGTTTATTGATATGCCTTGTTTTTAATGTAGCCTAACAACAGCCAAAAGAAGTCATATCCTTCGAACCATTGTCGTGCCCCTCCATCTTTGGAGCCGCCCTTGGCCGCTCAACCTATGAAGATTCAGTGGCCACCCCGATTTGCTTTTGCAGGGCCCCCTTCAACCTTCCAGCTAAGATGGGCTTTCCCTTCTTCGGACTCTCTCTCGGACTTCTCTGGCTCTGTACCAGTGGCAGCCCGTTCTTTTCTTTTACAGGATCTCCCCACGACAGGACCAACCCTCTTGGGCAAGTGTTGGCAAGGTCCTAGCCCTCTAGTGTACTAAAGACGCACCCCTCCCTGGGGAACACCGTGTCGTGGCGGAGGGGCTTGCGTACTTCAATGACACAGTGGGCTATGTCAGTGAAGAGTGTGATGGACATTATTGTCCATCAGTCTGTCTTCAGGGGTCCTACCTTACTGAACAGGCCACCGTGGAGTACCGCTGTATGGGTTGCTGACCATGTTGACCGGAGGTATCGCCTTGAAGGCCGCACTTGTTCTGGGGCTATAGCGATTCACAACGTGGGTCTTAGCCTAGCCGTTGTCAAACTTCCATTCAGGACGTTGCACTGTTTTTAAAACGACAGCTGTAGCGTGGGGGAGGGCTACCCTGAGGACGGTGTAAACCACCTAGTCTGGGGGAAACTACAGTAACATGACTCCACTTCCCCAGCGGTACGTGTTCTTTTAATACAAATATTTATGGGTGAAAATAATAAAAACTTTTCCCAGAGGCCCCAGGCTTCTGGTCCCCGTGCCACCAATGCAGACTTGCCATATCACTATATTATATAGAGTTCTCTATATTTGAGCTGTTCCTCTAAATCACTCTATATTACTCTATATTAGAGGTCCCACTCTATATTTCTCTGAAGCACTCTATATTCTTTAAATAAATGATATTTTGCCATATAGTCAATAAAACAAATAATAAGTGTGTCAAATATCCAAGTTTTCCTATGTTACAAATGTGATCCTTTTTTTTCTCTCCCTTTTTAAAGTTCTATTTTTCCTTGTTAGAAAACTCAGCGCTTGCAAGAACAGTCCCAATGAAGCACATCTGAGGGACACTGCTGGGGCTCCTTTGGTTCCACAGATTTTTAGTGTAATTTCATTTTCATAATTTTGTTATTTGTGGAATTTCCTAGTTGCAGCCTCTATTGCATTCTCTTAATTCTATGCCATTTGTAACAGTATAACAATTGATAATTCATTTCTTTTTTATCATGCATTCTCAGCATAATTACCTTTTTTCTTTTCATGAAATTGTTTTAGTCTTCTGGAGCTAGGTATCCACTTGGTGATTTGGTATCCTAAGTAGTAATAAGCGCTATCTAGATAGTATGGCATCAAAATACAAACAGAAATATAAGAAAGACTGGGGATGTGGCAAGGGTTGTAATGATGATCTGTTGGAGAAATGGTGTTCAGAAGATGCAGGGGATCCTTTTAATGGATACTGCAAGTGGTGCAACTGAAGGATTTCTGTCATCAATTTGGGGAAAGGTGCTCTTCTGCAGCATGCAAAGACAGAAATACATAAAAAGGCAACCAGACAACTGAAAACTTCTAAGTCCATGAAAATGTTTATGGTTCCCACATCATCCAAGACTTCCAATGAAACCCTAAATGACTTAACCACCAAAGCAGAACTGCTGTTCTCTATTGCGTATGTTGAACATAATTTTTGCAGACCACCTTGACCCACTTTTGAAGCGTGCAAATCCTGATAGCAATATTTCTGAACAGTTCCAGTTGAAAAGAATTAAAGCAACATATCTAATAACTGATGGTGTGTATCCTATGGTGAAGACTGAGTTGATAAAGAAATTATGGACGCACCATTTCTCTCTCTTGATTGATGAAATCAACAAGAAATGTGGATGTAAATATATGAAAATGATAGTCTGGTTGTTTGATGAGGAAGAGGGCCGAGCTTGTGTTCATTTCTATAGAAGTTACCTTGGGTCATGCAGGAGCTGAGGTGGAGAAAAGGAACGCACCGCCATTTGATGGAGCGCTCGCCAGCGCCCTACTGTGAAGACTGTGTTGTCCCTCAGACTGTTCGGCACATTCTTGTTGAATGTCCCAGTCTGGGCGATCTTCGCGCACATTACGTGTCCCGGTACCGGGATGGGCGGGGTCGCTACCGCCTACCCTTGTACTCTGGATGTGTTCGTGCAAATTGACTGGTGGACTTAGCGACATTTTGGGGGAGGCCGGCATTCCTCCCTTTGTTTAACTAGTTGTTTTTTTTGTTATTTTTGTAGGTCGCACGTTCCTGCCTCCTGTCTTTTTTCTTTTTTTTTGGGGGGGGGGGGGTTTGCATGTTATTTTAAAGTATCCTAGTACTAGGCAGGGTTGAATACGGCGACTTATGCCCAAGTAGGCAGTCCCAGATGAGCTTTTAAAAAAAAAAAAAATCAGAAGGTTACGAATTGTTAAAAAAGTTTTTGAGGCTAAAACATTTAAGAGATGCCTACTCCAACAGATATTGAACTGCTTCTCTCGCTATGGCGAATCGCATAGTTTCGGTTTTCCTTCGCCAAGAATTGGGTACACTTCTGCCCTCCCCTACAGTTATCCCCGTTCCAGATTTGTTCCTAAACGGGATTCGTCTGGAAGTGGTGGATTCGCACCGTTTCCTCGGTTGTTTTTCTTGTTTTTGACCGACACCTCTCTGGGAGGCTCATATTCTCATCCTTAGGGTCTCGCTATGGACATTCTTCGTTCTGTTACTTTCATCACTCGTGGTGCTCATAGGGGCACTTACTTACCTTTCTATCGATCCTTTGTTCGTTCGAATCTTTGGAGTCAGCTTCTAACCCATATCTCCTCTGTTTGATGTCAGTGGGGCTTTACCAGTCGCTGCGTCTGTCTTCATGGCCGAGCTGGTTGCCATACGCCGCTCGGTACGGGAGATAACGTGACGTCCCCGGTTTGGAGATGTGATTGTCATCTTTGGCGACTCACAAAGTCCCCTCCCCCCCTGTAAGTGTTCTCGGTGCATTGGAATACCTTGGTCGCGCTATCCATTACCCCCACGTTGCCGCCAGCTGGGTGGAGGTCGAGATTTTCTTATAGCTGGGTTCTTGGACATCGGGGAATTGTGGGTAATTAATGAACCCCCCGATGAGGGTGCCAAAGAGTTCGCGTGGACTGAGTGACCAGGCAGTGTTTCGCTCTTCCTCAGACCGACTACATGACAGGAATCTACCCCCCCTTCCTGCCCCCTATCTGCTTGGCAAAGAAGATGGATGAAGGGATGCTAAAGTTGCAGGCCATTGCGCCACGACTTTTTTTTTATGGACCTACACCCTAAGCTGTGAAAACTTCTGGTGGCTTTTATGGAGCTCTTGCCTGCACCTTCCTGTGAGGACTACATTATCTCCTGGACTGTTTGGCACACTTGTTGAATGTCCCATTCTGGGTGATCTTCATTCACATTACCTGTTCCTATACTGGGACAAGTTCGTACTACGACTGTTTTTTTTATGGACCTACACCCTAAGCTGTGAAACCTTCTGGTGGCTTTCTGTCATTTTCGAATTGGGACCACTCTTGGGAAACAGTAACATTTTATGGAGCTCTTGCCTGCACCTTCCCGTGAGGACTACATTATCTCCTGGACTGTTCGGCACACTTGTTGAATGTCCCATTCTGGGTGATCTTCATTCACATTACCTGTTCTTATACTGGGACAAGTTCGTACTACGACTGTTTTTTTTTATGGACCTACACCCTAAGCTGTGAAACCTTCTGGTGGCTTTCTGTCATTTTCGAATTGGGACCACTCTTGGGAAACAGTAACATTTTATGGAGCTCTTGCCTGTACCTTCCTGCACCGTCCTGCGAGGACTACGTTATCTCCTGGACTGTTCGGCACACTTGTTGAATGTCCCATTCTGGGTGATCTTCCTTCACATTACCTGTTTCTGTACTGGGACAAGTTTGTACTACAGACTTTTGGATTATCTTACACTTTGGAAGACGTTGACCCACACTGATGAGAGCCAAATAATATATTTTATTCTCTTTGGTGTGGGTTGCATTTTCCTGCACTTGGGGAAGGCAGGCCTCCCCTGACACCTGAGCATCTTTCCTTCTTCTTGCTTTTTTTTGCTTCTTTACTTTTTTTATTTGGTTTGGTTTTGGGAATTTTAAATTAGCTTAGAACTAGGATGCTATTTTAATTACAGAACCTCATGCCCAGTAAGTCACTCACCAGATTTGGGTTTTTAATCAAGTCTTGTATTAGGCTACAAAGTATTTGTGGAAATTTGTTCCCTTGGAAGCAGTTTCAGGATGGCCGCTATAAAGAAAGAAAAATCTCAATTTTTTTTTCTTAAAACAGCTTTACTTTTGACTGCTTTTCTAACTTGAATCCAATGGATGTGCTTGGAATAAGTATCTTCTCAAATATCTTTGTAATTAGCCCCCTAAATTGTTATGGATAACCTTTTAGCTCCAAATTATTTCTCTGTCATTTCTTTATTTTAGTATTTCAAATTTGAGTCCTAAAAAAATTAGTTTCTAAGGAGTTAAATACATTTACAAGTACATAGAAGTATGCCTATGATCTTCATTGCATGGGGAAATGAGAGAGAGCTCCCCTTTGAGCTCTCTGTGAGAAAATGCACATCACACTGAGCACTGTTTATGATTCCCAAGTCAATGAATCCTCACATATAATTGTGATTTTTTGAAGCATGGTGATGATGGCTGATGATGATTGTAGTGCAGCCAGAGATATGGAGCTGCATAGTCCTTTTTATAGTAGATAATTTTTTGTTAGTGCTTGAATAGTGTCATTTTTATAAACGAGGCAGTTGGTTTTCTTTGGTAGGTTGCCAGGCCCTGAACATCACAGAGGAGCTGGGTCAAGTGGGTCACATATTTACCGACAAGACAGGAACACTGACCGAAAATGACATGGTATTCCAGCGCTGCTCTATTAATGGTATTGATTATAACCATGTACCTTACACCAGTTGCAACAATAAGGTTAGATCACATGTTTCTTTAATTTTATATGAAATGCTCAGCTCTCTTCAAGGAGAGCAAAATCTCTGTTAGTTTGCTAGAGAATTTTTTGGCAAACTAAATGAAATATTGTAGATTATTCTGGATATAATTGGAATGTATTTACAAGTATATTAAAACCTAGCTAACCTGCAAGAGGTATTAACATAACAATTCAACAGATGACAAAAGCCACAAGGACCTATCAGAGGTTATACAAGTCAACACATCGCATAAAGTGCAAATGCAAGATTGTGTCTGAACTGCTCAAAAAAGGCATCACCATCATTGCTTGTCATAAACTAAATCATGCACTACACATATCAATAATATACACAAATTGATATTAAAATATGTAAATTGCCCCTGTTTAGTTATTACACCTGGTATCTGGAAAAGCAATGTCCTTCCCACCCCAGTGCACCCTGTGTCCTGTCAGCACTATCACCTGAAAGAAAAACTTATACATGGTGTAACTGTCCCAAGTATAGTCAATTCTTAGAGAAACTGGTGGTATTCCATAAATCTTCATTTGATCCTTTTAATAGACCTCCAACTGCCATTTCATTGTTATTCTACCTAGTAAAACAGATCTGACTAGTTACCTTAACATTAAAATAACAGAATTCAACAGATGACAATGACCAATGATACCTACCCTCCCCATAAACTCATCTAACCTGTACTTTAAAACATTTAAATTTGGTCTGCTTATTGTCTCCTGTGGTAAACCATTCCAGTAATCTAGCACACTGTTGGTGAAAATATACTTTCTCACATCCAACCTACACTTCTGTTTTTATAATTTTCAAGTTGTTGCCCCTAGTCCTATTACTACCTTCCAACTTAAAACATTTGCTACACTATATCTTAACTACCCCAGTAAATTTTTTTAAAAGCTCAATCATATCCCCTCTTACACACCTTTCAAATGAGAACATATTTAGCACCCTCAACCTATCTATATATTCAAGGTGCTTCAGGGAAGGTTGCCCTTCTTTGCACTGACTGTAGCATATTGATATCATGTCTAAAGTGTGGTGACGATGCTTGTATACAGTACTCGAAAAGTGGGGTGACTTAATCATATTAGTTATAAAGTTTAAGGATAACCTCTTTACTTTTGTAACTAACATTCCTCTTAATGAACCCCACCACTCTATTTGCTCTATTTTTTGTCTCAATAAACTGCTTATAAAACCTCACTGAGCTATTCTCTACTACTTGTAAGTCATCTTCATCTACTGCATTCAGTCAATCCCCATGCATTTCATAACTAAATTCTCTATTGTCTCTTCCTCCCGTAAGGGGCGCGGCTATTTGCCTTCCTGGCCGCTGAGCTGACATTATTGATAGAGAGCGAAGGTGACCCGTTTCTTGGACGGTAGCTTTCTGGTGAATGCGTCGAATCCCTCCGAAGTGGCCATGATTAGTGCCCTTCGGACACTAGATGGCACACCGGTGAGTGTGACGCCGCACTCTACCATGAACTTCCTGAAAGGAGTAGTTTATGCGAGGTAGCTCTTGGACTACTCCATAGATGACATCACCTTAGAGCTGGCTGACCATGGGGCTAAGCTCCCTGAGTTGATGCATTCTGGTTGGTATCGCTACCATGTGAAGCTATTCGTGCCACTGCCTCGGAGGTGCTATTACTCTCACCGCTTTGACCATACTAATCGCTCTTGTAGCCACGCAAAAGTAGGGGTTACTCGAAGTCTGTGTAATTCGTGCTTGACCAAGTGTGTCAATTGTGGAGAGCTGCACCTTGCTTCCTCGAAGTTGTGGTGCGATCTCTTTGTGAATGAAATCCTAGCCGTTCAGGCCCAGGATCGTTTCTCATTTCCGAGGCTAAGGACTTGGTCCTGGCGAGCCAGTGTCTCCCTGCGACGTCATGCCTCAATGCTAAGAAAGACACCCTCTGCTCCTGGCCCCTCCAGGCCTACGAGCACGCGTCTATTCGGAACCCTTCTGCGTGTTCTAGCCACCCCGGGTGCTCCCCTGGTAAAGCTGGCCCCACAAAGGCTTCACACCCAGCTCCGGCTAAAACCAGGGCTCCCCTCCTTTACCCCAGCGTGACCGTTTCATGTAAGGCGAAACGGTCGCGCTCCTCCTTCGGGTCGTTAGACTCACAGGAGACCACA
Organism: Ceratothoa steindachneri; assembly: GCA_963969495.1. NCBI lineage: Eukaryota > Metazoa > Arthropoda > Malacostraca > Isopoda > Cymothoidae > Ceratothoa > Ceratothoa steindachneri. The sequence continues at coordinate 217,998,267 of OZ018317.1, forward strand.
CCCCTGAAGTTGGTCGTGAGGACATCATCGAGGGTTCCAAAAGCTGCCCCCGGAAAGCAGGACAGCACTAAAGGAGCTTCAGATCCTTCGCCGACACCTGACACCCAGCAGCGCAGTAGATCCTCCAAAAGAGGGAGCCCCGGAGCCCCCTCACTCACATAAGGTTTCGAGGCTGTGGGAGGAAAAGACTCGTATGGCGAGCCAAACCTCCCCCGGTAAGTACTCGAAGGCGACAGCGGCCGCTGCCGCCCGAAAGCCCGCCACGGTGGTGCTTGGCGCTGGCGCGGTGGTCTGCATTTCAGGAAATGACTGATTTCGCTATCTCATTATAGGAGTTTTAGGTCGGGGTAAGTTCTTGCAGGACCCTCCGGGGGTCCTATTCTCCAGGAGAATGAGAGCGCAATCTCGGTCCTCGCGTCCGTGGCAGAATCCTCCGCCAGCATTCAGTGCGCTTCGTGATATCGCGGAAGACTGTCGACTGGACTTTACCTCCAGAGGCAGATAACCCTTCAACGACAGGTTTACTCTGAGTGAGTTTCGCTCTGCTCTCACTTTGTGCCCAGACACCGCCCCTTGTCCGGACGATGTCCCGTTCCATGATGAGCTGCTGATAGGGCTACTGACTTACTTTCCTCTCGATCCTTTTTCGTTCGAAGTTTCACACCTGATGCAAGTTTTATGCAGCAGCCGCTAAGCGTGTATCGTGGAAGGTGCACTCAATCCACCACACTTATATATATTGAATTTCATGTTCCATTTATAGGGCATTGGAAGATTTTATCTAGATCTCGCTTAATTAATATGCTATCGGTTTCATTTAAAATTTTACCCCAAATTTTTTGTGTCATCTGCAAATTTGGATAATCTACTAACTAGGCCAGTGTCCATATCCTTTCATAAATAAGGAACAACAATGGTCCCAACACAGACCCCTGGGGCACACCACTAGTTACATTTTTCCACTCCGAAAATTTACCATTTGAAATTACTCTCTGCTTACAATTACTTAGCAATGACTCTATCCATTATAGGAGGATTTCCCTAATTCCATGAGCATAAGGTGTTGAATGCCTTAGCAAAGCCTAACTAAACTATGTCCAAAGATCTACTTTTTTCATAGCTTTTAATCATGCTGTCATAAAATTCTAAAAGATTAGTTGACATGTTCGTTTCTGTCTAAAGCCGTGGTGACTATCATTAATGAGGTTACGAGTTTACAAATAAATGACGGATTCCATTAATTTATCTACGATGGATATTAAACTTATGGGCCTATAATTGGTCTGAAGTTCTCTTTTTGCCTTAAAAATAGGAGTCATATTCGCTAGCTTAAAATCTAATGGCACAGCACCTTCTAAAGATTTGTTTTAAAAAAAATTTCATTAGTGGCCCCACTAACACCTTTCAAATTTCTTTTGCGCCCGATAGATTAAATCAGGATCCGGAGATTTACTAGATTTTAACTTACTGATATGCAAATCTATTTCTGATTCGAAGAATTCACTATCGTTTAAAAGGTTATGCTCATTAAAGTTTATCCTATCATTTATTCATGGTATATTATGTTCATCTTCATTTATATATCCTGATGCAAAAAGCTATTTTATATATTGGCTGCCTTTTCTGTATTTGAAAGTAATTTTTTATTGTCATTTCTGATAGGTCCTATTGTTTCCTTTATTGGGTTTCTATTGGATACATAATCCAAAAACTTCATAGGGTTATGTTTACTTTCTTTGGCAAGTTGAATTTCATAATTTCTTTTAGTGCTTCATATTTCCTTTTGGGCTATTTAAATATTTCTTTGGATGGGTTAAACTTCTGATGCTTGTATGTGCAGTTCCTGTCCTTCAATTTGACTTGGATATCATGAGTGCACCAGTTTGGTGTACTTGAGGCATTTTTTTTCTCCCACTGCAGAATGAATTGCTCATTTAATTCTCTAAAATGCTGGGGGAAAATGGACCAGCACTGATTAACATTTCCTAATGTTGGCTCCCACTTGATCTCTCTAAACTTGCAGTTTAATATCATTATTATCCTTGTTTTGATTTATATTAATATTGAGCTCTATTCATTTGTGATCTCTGGAACCTATACCTTCCCCAATACTAATACCCTGAGATAAGATTAACATAGTTAGTCAGAATTAAATCTAGGATATTTTCCCCTTGGGTTGGTTCATTGACTAATTGTGTTAAGTAGTTTTCTTCCATTAACTCCAATAGCCTTTGCCCCTTCCCTTCTGCATTTAACTTTCCATTGTTAATATTTCTGCAATTTAAGTCCCTAATTAATAAAGAGCAATTATTTTTAATGTTACTTCCAATAATGTTATACCTATAAATCCATGTCAATCACAATATGTTGTGGCAAGGGTCTATATACTACAAAGATATTTATTGGAAAAACCATCCAATTTTATTTCGGCGCATATTACCTCAACTTCTCTGGAAGAGTCAATTTTAATTTTGGTAAACATATGTTTTTTGGTGTACAGTAGTAGTACTCCATCCTGTTTATGCATACAGTTTTTATTGATTAATTTATAACCTGGTAGTTGCAAATTGCCGATATAGTCTCTCCTAGCTGTCTCTGCCCATAATTCTGTTATTGCTATAATATCGAAGTTGCGTAGGTGTACTAAACATTTAAATTCGCTGAGCTTATTTTGAATACTATGCGTGTTACAGTAGTAAGCATGTAAATTTGTTTTTTGAAAGGGTACGTTATTATTTCAGTGTGGTCAGCCATTACTATTCATCATCTATGTCAACGGCATGGACGGTGACATGGTTGCTAAGATTTCTAAATTTGCCGATGATACCAAGCTTGGTATGAATGTGGCAAAGGAAGGAAATACTGCCCGCCTTCAAGATGATCTTCGGAAGATTGGAGAGTGGTCGGACACATGGCAAATGCCATTTAACGTGAACAAATGCAAAGTGATGCATATCGGCCACCGAAACCCCCAATCTCAATATATCTTTAAGGGCACTGCTATTTAATCCACCGACACTAAGAAGGACTTGGGTATAACAATCACTAGTGACCTCAAGTTCTCGAAACAGTGCATTGAGGTGGAGAAAAAGGCCCAAAGGATGCTAGGATACATAAAGCGCCAGTTTGGATATCGGAACAAGGAAATAGTACTGTGTTTGTACAACTCACTTGTCCGACCGCACCTGTAGTATGCCGTACAATTTTGGAGTCCTCCATTTCGAAAGGATATTGCGAGATTGGAATGTGTGCAAGCCAGGGCAACCAAACTGATTCCCTCTATCAGACACAAAAGTTATGATGATAGATTAAGGGAATTAGATCTGTTCTTGTTGGAAACCTGGAGACTTCGTGTTCAGCTTCTTGAAGTGTTTAAAATACTTTGAGGCTTCGATAATGTAGACTACACAGATATTTTCCAACTTAGTGAGGGCAGAACGAAAATTTACGGCTAAAAACTTGAACTGAAACGTTACAACCGTGATCTGTGTGGTAAATTTTTCACATACATCATCTGTGGTACCTGGAACACACTTCCAGTGGAAGTTGTCAACAACAATTCTGTTGATCAGTTCAAGTCAATACTGGACAAAGTCTTGAAAAGTGGCCATTTGGGCACGTAGCCATTGAGCAGAACTGTGCCTGCTCAACTGTTAGCCCAAAGATACCCTCATTGAATGGACCGTAAGGTCTCCTAGGGTACTTCTTTTCCTTGTAGCTCCTTGTAGCTCTTTGAACCTTAACGAACCCATCATCCCTAGTTACAGAAAGCTGGCCAGGCAGGCTATCTCGACTGGCTGGATTAGCTCTGGTTGTTGTTCATCTCACTGTGCACCTTCCATTATCTGAGTATCAAAATCAACCAAGGTTTTGGCACCATATTCCTGCAGAAAAGTACTCTTTAAAGGAGAGCAAGAGGAGTGATAGGAATGATCCATTAATCCATGCAGCCGAAGCTAAATTAATTAAATGACTATTTCTGGAGAATTCCCCAGGCAGAATTAGGCTATTAACATAGTCAAAGAAACTGAAGGCTTCCTTGGAGTATCAAGACGATGACGGAAAATGTATGTATGCGCGTGTGTGTGATTCAATGTTTTGCAAATGTGTGTGTGAGGAATGTGTATCAGTTTAATCTGTCTGTAAATGGGAATACAGTGATACCTTGACTTATGAGTTGAATTCGTTCTGTGACCGAGTTCGTAACTAATTTGCTCTGATATCAAATCAGTTTCCCCATTGAATTAATGAAAAGGCGATTAATCAGTTCCAGCCCCCTAAAAAACAGATCAATATTTTTTTAATGTAAGTTTTAAAATAAGAAAATTGTACTTTATAAATAACAAATATTACATCAGAAAATATTAAAACAATGAAGGAGAATGTAATAAAATAATCTGGTTTTATTAAGCGTACTTTACCTTGAAGATCAGACGGAGCTGACCTTAATAAACAGCCCTGTTTTGTCACAATTAAAGATTTGCTGGAGATGTATCCTTCGGCTTCTATCAGTTTGGCGAAAGTTTTAATAAAATCCTCAGCTGCCTTCACTTTTGAGCTTGCTGTCTCACCATGCCTGGCGACAGAGTGAATGCCAGTCCTCTTTTTAAAATTATCGGTCCCTCCCTGACTGGCTTTTAATTATTCTTCCAACACCTCATCCCTTGATGTTCCTCCTATCAGCTGCACCAAATCCCTGTAAATGCCCCGTACCTTCTTACAGATGATGCTCTTGTTCACGGTATCTTCTCCTGTGAGCTAAGATGTACTATGCTTGTACTGCCTCTTTAAGTCAACAACACACACACACCTCACTCATATTTTTTGATGATTTCATGCTTTAATTCCAAAGCATATTATCTCTTTCTTCTCAAAACTGGCTTTGACGTTCACTTTCTTAGGACCCATGGTTAATACTGTACAGTACAATGAAATAACTACCCAAAAAACACAAAACATGATAGGAAAAGCAATAGTAATATGACAGAGCTGCTTGCACAATATATGTGAAGCTCAGTTTCTCACTTCTAACTCGTACCTCAAATCTTGGCTTGTACAACAAAGCAGAAAATCAACCAAGCAACAGCTTGTATCTCAGAAAACTCGTAAGTTGGTTCGCTTGTAAATCAAGGTACCACTATATTAAGATATTTATCTGAGTGATGTGGGTGTACAATAAAGATACAGAGGAGGAATGAGATGTAAATTTCAGGCTGGAATGTTGAGTAAACAGGAAAGAGATTGTAAAACTGTATAAAATTAGAGATAAATCCATGCACACTGAACGGATCAGTCAATGATGAAACAATGGGAGCAAACTTAATTCAATTAAATATGGAATGAGGTAAGAAAAAGAGGAGATACACTTAGTTTTGCAAACAAATTCAGCTGTGTTCAGCACTGGATGACACTAAGCCACACACATAGTGCCATTTTACATAAACATCCAAAATGAAGAACATCTAAAAAACATCAAGAGGTAATTTGAGGAGAACTCTGTGTTAAAATTCACTTTTGAATTGAGCACAGACAATAAACTCCCTTTTATGGATGTTGAGGTAGAAAACATCGATGGAAATTACATCACAAAAGTATACAGAAAAGGTACGGACATGGGAAGATGCCTCAACGCGGATGATGAATGTTCTGAAAGATAAAAAAAGGTCTAATGGTTCATATATACGCCAAGCATACAAATGCTATTCCACATAGAAGCTATTCCATCAATAGATCTCCTGTGTCAAACAAATCCTTGTGAACACTGGTATCCTAAACAGTATGAGTGAACAACGACTTCAGTTATTTTTTAGAAGGAAATTCAAAGTCGCTGATAAAACGGAAAGTAACCAAGAACCAAAAGAACAAACATAAAGGAGATTGTTAACCGTAACATCAAAGTTAAGAGTCAAATGAACAATATTCAGCTTATATATTATAAAACAACAAAAGTTAACAATCTCCTCATGAAAAATAACATCTGCCCAAATTCCTTGAAGCTGAAGTCTACCAACATAGTTTACGAGTTTCACTGCTTGCAGGAAGACTGCAAGCTTCATAACTACTTGAAGTATGTTGGCATGTCAACCACCACCTTTTTGAGATGTTAAACTATGCACCTTCAAAATGGAGCACCCCCAAATCGTATGGAGAGCGTATATATCACCATATTAACAAGGGATATATTAGTTGAAAACACCACAATTAAAAGAAAAGAGGGAAATCAATCTAGGCTGAACATCTTAGAAGCCATCTTAATCAACGAAGATAGGCCAACCATCAACACTCAGTCTAGGAGTTGGAATCAAACATTAAAATTGTTTTGAAAATTCTACTTGCCGGATTGGTCCATTTTCCTTGACATTACATTCAAGTGAGGAGGAATAAATACCCCCTAAAAACTGTTTTCATTTCTTTCTGATTCCACCATACTTAATTGGTAAAGGAGGAAAAGAATACCTAAAGACACTCTTAATAGATCGCATAGATCAAAAGCTCAGCTATTAAAGTTTGGTTTTTAAAAAAGATAGATGAATGTAGGAGAAGTTATCTACCATCTACAAGATTGACAAAAAGAAGACAATAAGAAAAATAGAAACTCTCCAAAAGAAAATTAATCAAGGGGAATTATATAATGGTCTTTAACAAAATCCGCATTCAAGAAAGACTGCTACCCGCTTACAATAAATAATATATATATATATATATATATATATATATATATATGTTGGTGAAACCACTGTATAAGAGCCAAAAGTTTAATTTACAAGACTAAGAGGAAGCTGCTTAATAAGCTTTGATGTAGACAGCCTGTTCACTAATGTCCCAGTTAACAAAGCTCTTGATGTTCTATCTAAGGTATTAGATAATCAAAAATTAAACCTTCCCTAGGCAAAAATAAAATTATAAATCTTGTTAAACTTTGTGTTACTGACAATGTATTAATCACCAATATGGGTTTTTTCCATCAAAACTATGGTCTTAGCATGGGTAATCCTTTATCGCCCATATTATGTAACCTTTTTATGGAGCATTTTGAAGTATCATTACTCCCTTCTGTGATTCCCCATCATAATTTTGTATGGTATATGTATGTAGATGATGTCATATCGATTTGGCCTATAAATAGTTTAAACTTATTTGTCAATTTCTTTAAAAATCTTAATGACCTCCATCCCGCTATCAATTTTAAAATAGAGTGGGAAAAAGATAATTGTATATCCTTTCTTGATGTAAAAATTGTTAGTCATTGACAAAATTAGTTTCACTGTATACCTAAAACCAACCCATTCTAACTCTTATATCCATTTCTTTTCTCATCATGATATTAACATTAAGCGAGCCATTGCATCAGGTATTTTTTTGAGAGCACTTGGGATATGTGACACTTGCTTTCTAGAAGGCGAGATTACATATATAACCTACAGTTTCGCTGAATTAAATTATCCCCGCCACGTGATTAATGAAAGTTTATCTAAAGCAAAATCTAATCATTACTGTCCCAAGGATGAAAACAAATTTAGTAATACAAAGTGTCTATCCCTTCCTTTTTCTCCCCTCCTCAAAGGAATGAACAAAGTTATTTCTCCAGCTTAACCACATTTAAATACCCTTTTCTACCCTTAAATCTTTCCCTTTGACCAACCCCGTGGCTCAGCCAAATGAACCAGGTGTATATTTAATCCTGTGTGGCTCTACAAATTGTTCCTCATTTTACATAGGGGGGACCGGAAGAACCTTAACAAAAGGAATTTATGAACATAAAGATGATGTCAGACGAGGCAGTACCACATCCAGTATTTTTAATCATATTAGCAATTTCAACCACCAAATTGACTATTCAAAGGCATAAATCATATATAATTGTAAAGATTTCCGTAAAAGAAAAATAGTAGAATCTATATTAATAGGAGAAATTCCCAATTTTAATTTGTCAGATGGGCAATTGAAATTCAGTCCCCATTCTCGCAACCTCATCGTAAACAGCTTAGTCAATGATCTTAGACTCACACCCCTGATTAATGACCCACCCTTTTTCCCGTTTTGCGTTTCTTATTTTTGTTCTTTCTGATTTGTACGCTATTTATAGACTTTTGTAACAATTGCATTCTCAGAGGGTATGATAAACTACATACTGAAACTGCCTCATAAATTAAACTTTTGGCTCTTATACAGTGGTTTCACTATCATACACCATAACTCGCCATTGAGTTCTTTTACTTATTAGGGTGTTTCACTTCCGGGGATAAAAAATGAAATGTGTCAAAAGTTGTCAGCACAGGTGTCCCCTTGTTTCTTATGACCCATTAATACTTTCTGCAAAAATTTGGTTTGATTCATCATATTTACAAGATTCCACATTTCAAGTGAAACTTAGAAAAAATCAATTTGAGGAGAAGACAAAAAATTGCAACGAATGGTATTCAACTGAAAATTAGCAAATGAAGTTGTGAAAAATTCCAAGGGGGCCCCAGAAATGCAGAACAATTCTGTAAATAATGCTGAATAATCAAGTCGTTCGTAGATGGGACTCAAGGAGCAGGAGGAAACTTAGTGACCACTCCAGCTTTTGTTTTCTTGACGGTTTTGTGGTCATGATGAAATACTTTGAGCAGGAACTGCTTCTGTTGCTCATCTTTGGTTTAGACTTGGAGTCTTTGGATCAGTGCCACTCCTCTCTCTGCTACATCATTGGCAACATGCATGCCTCGGAGGGTGGCTTGAGTTGTGGATCTTGCAGAACATGTTCCACATTCTGGGTAGTGACCATACTCCTAGTGGACCCCAATGGCCTCTAAAGTTTGCCTTGTCACCAATTCGGGAAGAGAGTTAGGGAGAGTGAAGTTCTTCTTATCAAGTCTCTTGAGTGCTTTCGAGGTTGCTGGATGGCTTAGGTTCTTGACCATGGCCCCGGTCATCGGGAAACACTCATTCGTCGAAGGACGCTAGGGCCGCTCCTTGCTCCGAGACATACCAGAGGTGCCTTCGGAGGGCCTTCTCTGCCGTTGACCTGAGTTCTTTATCCACAAACACCTGGAGAGTAGCCAAGAACTCTAGGTCATTCTTCAGTGCATAGTTCGGACGGCTGCCTCATGCCAGAATCGGACGTAAATGAGACTGACGAAACAGGGCAGTAGTCGGACTCCCGTCTCTTTTTTACGTCAGCTCCAGTTGTTGCGAAAACAGGGCAATCTTGAGGATGTAGATAGCCTTTGCCATCCATCTCGCCCGATGGTAATCTCCAGGGACCCTGAATTGAGGCAGATCCCCGCTCCATCCTCCCAGGTAGACAAGAGAGAGGTGAAGGAGTTTGAGATAGTCCTCCCTTGGGTGGGCTCTGTCACAGATGACTCCCCTGAGGAAATCTATCATCTTCAACCTCTGTGATTCGCTCGACTCATCCATGGGTTCTTTGTTGTTGAGGGTACCGATGGATGTCTTGTCCTAGAAGTCCCATCTTTCTCGGAATCACTCGAACAGGGGAATCTCTGGACCTGGGGGATGGCCTAAGAGGCGTTCGTAGGTGTCCTTCAGTACCACCATGAATGTGATGCCGGCATACCAGCCAAAGAAGAGGTCTTCCAAGGGACTGTTCAATTATGATGCAGGCTCTGTTAATCATACTACTGTTGGACACACTCGTATCAAAGGAGAGAGCGATGATCTTGTCAGCAATCTGATACGTTTCCAGCAGTCTAAGGACAGTAGCCGCGACTTCTTTCCCGGTCCTATTAATGGCGATAGGTACTCCAAGAAGCTCCTGGAAGTTGGTCCCAGTAAGCCCAACAGCGATCCTCTCCTCTGAGATCTGAGATGTGGCAGCTCTTTGAATCAGTTTGCCATCACAGTGGAGAACAAGGGGAGCTGGATCACAGAAGGCTTCTTCTTCAATGCACTTTGCTTCAGTTTCTCGGTTCTTTCTCCTCATCCGATACATCGTGGAGGCAGAGAAGGAGATCTCCAAGACATCACGCCACAAGCTTGAGGCTGCAGCCACGAAGGACACAGCAGCTTGACAACATGAAAGGTTTTCCAGTCCCAAGTTGTGTCAGGGCTGGGGTCATTGGGTTCTTAGATGGCCTCCTCCGTGGGCTTTTTGCGGGAGAAGGGCAGCCTTGGAAGTCCTCATCTGACACAGATGATCCAGAGGATGAATCAGAAGTGTCTTCCAGGGCAATTTTCTTCAACAACTTCTCCACTTCAGCCTCTTTCTTCCTCTTCCTCACTGGCCCCTTCTTCATTTCGTCAGCCTTCTTGGTGCAGCGGATTCATGAAATTTATCGACACTCCACATTGAATAGGACTGTCTGTCCTCCCTCTGCAGTTCCACAAAGGTCAAATCTTCTGGGACATTGGCCTCTGCAATATCGAAGACATCCTGTAGGTCGCCCTTCCAAACCTCCCTCTTTGTCACAGCGGCTCACCTACTCATTGTGAAGGTTCCTGATGTTACAACAGATCTTGTGCTTGGCCTTGACAGTGAGGTTTGCTTTCTCCCACACTTCATGCAGCTTGAGAGAGGTGGTCTTGGCCGCTTCCGGGAGGGTCTCCTACTGCACCTGATGGTGGTGGAGGAAGACCAATAGGACATCGTCCCTCGAGAGCAGGCGGATTCGCAAGAAACTTGGATTTGGTAACTTCTCGAGGAGCCAAAGAAGGTTCTTGCTTCATGTGGAAGACATAACCTGAAAAAAAATGTTAACATGTCATTCAGAAGGGAAAGTTAATACCCTCACCATGAAACTCCCCTCGCTCCCACCGACACCACAGAAAAGACAGAAGTGTGCAACTTGTTAACATGGTTTGATTTCGCTAAGATTTTGCATGAAGCACTTTTTATAGGAAAGGTCCAAAGGCAAACCCATGCTGTTAAAATTATTGCACTTCACAAAATATGAAATACCCTAATATATATACAGTGGGGGCAATAAATATCCGATAAATGGTCAAACGTTTATTTACCATAGTTACACAACAGCAAAATAATAAAAAATTTAACATCTTATGGATTTTCTGCGTTGAATACAAATTTGTATCATATTGCAAAAATAGTAAAACATTACTATTATTACTGCAAAAATATCAAATGAACGTTTCAAAAAGTATCCAATACATCTATGAAAACCAGTTAGTATTTGGTGATATGACCTTACTTCGCTAGTACAGCTCCAACCGTTTGGGATATTTACTTATGAGGTTCTTACAAATATTTGTAGGTATCTTGGCCCATTCTTCTTGGCATATTCTTTTTAAATCTGTTAGATTTCTTGGGTCCCTTTTCTGAGTCTTTAGTTTTAATTCTCGCCACAGGTTCTCGATAGGATTTAGGTCTAGCGACTGACTTGGTCATCCCATAACCTTTGTTTTTGTCTGCTGAAACCACGCTGCAGTGCCCTTGGCTGTATGTTTTGGATCGTTGTGCCGCTGGAATGTCCATCCTCTTGGCAACTTCAAGTCGTCGGCAGACTGTAAGAGATTATCATCCAGAATCCTGCAATAAATCTGAGCATTCATTAACCCTTCAATAATATGGAGTCTTCCAGGACCTGCAGAGGAGAAGCGGCCCCATACCATTATGCTGCCTCTTCCAAACTTCACTGTTGTGATTGTATTTTTAGGATCATGCACTGAGTTTTTCTGCCTCCAAACATGACTAACACTATTCCACCCAAATAACTCAATCTTCGTCTCATCAGACCATAGTACAGCATCCCCAAAACTTCAGACAATTTCTGACATGAATTAGTTTCAACAAAGGTATCTTTCTTGGTGTGCGCAAATGGAATCCCTCATTCCTAAGAACTGCTCTAATTGTATTTTTGCATACATTTGTCCCAGCAGTTTCCAAAGCTTTATGAAGTTCAGATCGAGTCACTAAAGGATTCTTCTTTACCTTACGGACTATATGTTTAGCTGCATGGTTTGAGATTTTAGATGGATACCCTTGAATGTAGTAGACTTGCAGTGGACTGATATGACGTGAACCGGTGAATCGTGTCACCAATGGTTAAGATTGGTATTTTTAGCATAGATGAAATTTTTCTATAGCCCAAACCACTTTGATGTAATTGAACAAAGTGTTCTCTACTCTTTTTCGGCAATTCTTTAGTCTTTGCCATATTAGAATTAGAGTGTTGAATGATGACCTCCTTCTCATGCAGCTCTCAGACACTGATTGAGGTCTGCTGTTTCACATAGATGAAGTAGATTATTTTTCTAGAAACTTCTACAGCATTTCTGTCACGTAAACCACTCTGGAATGTTCAAGAACTATTTATTATCGATTTAAAACTAATTTTGTGGATGTGTTGGATACTTTTTGAGGCAATAATCTAACATTTTTGTCTAATACCGAAATTGTATTCAATGTACAAATTACATAAGATGTTCAATTTTCGATTACTTTGCTGTTTTGTAACTATGGTAAATAAACTTTTAATCATGTATCAGATATTTATTGCACCCACTGTATATATATAAACCAAACGAAGCAGATAAAATTATTGTTCCAGATAATCATTATCTGAAATGTAAAACAGAATATGGGGCCCAATAATCTGCTGAATGTATTCAGGAGGGGGGAGCAACAGGCAAACACCTCCTATTGCCACAAAGGCAAAGTACCATGACTTATGACTTTGAAGCCAGTCACAAAATGGGCGTGTTAAAAAAATTCTTTGACACGTGACGCATGGAATGAGTGTGTTCAAGATTCTGCAAGAAAGATGCGAAACTGTTTACAATTAGCTTACCCAAAATAGACAAATTCTCCTTAGAAGTAACCCTATCGTTACATGCTACTGCAAGACCAAATAGAATTAAATGGTATAGAAGCCCAAACTACATGGTTGGGGTTGTGTAATCAGGATCAAAGGCTTCTTTTTGTCTTCCTCCCATACATAAATTTGTCATAAAAAAGGAAAACGTCTGGATGATAATTCATTAAAGAAGCTTACATTATTCGTTTGGTCCAGCGTCCATTTATTATCATATTTGCACCATTGTAGGTGTTTAGGATTGGGTAAAAAAATGTTTGGCAATGGTAGCCCTTCTATGGCATCTAGGTCCATGGAGTTTCTTATGATCTGTTTTGGTTGATACTACCTTGCAAAATGTCCTGAGTTCCACTTCCCAGAACTAGTTTTTCCATGTTTTATGCAGTTCTTGTTACTGACGCCCTATCAACTGTGCTCCAATAAATTCCTGTCTTTGAAAGTTTGAGAGATCGGATATTTTGACATACTGATGCACTTTTGAAAAAAATGAAATGTCCTGGTTATTATATGACGTACTTTGTCTGCAGTGCATATGCATAAGATTTATATACCAGTGAGATGTCCAAACATTGGCCAAAATATAGGGATTGAAATATCACCAGTTTCCATTATTTTATCCTATTTATATATTTGTACATATTACTGTTTTACTATGTCATCCCGCAAAGAAGTGTCAGGTGTAGGATTGGCAACCTTTTTGTGGCTCTCATCTGGAGAATTGTGTGCCCTCCCGCCCCAATGTCTGAAGGAAGATGTGTAGCAATATTTTATTAAGAATTCTCTCTCCTTGCAAATTTTATGCCGATGCTTTCTTGACTGGGGGAATTTGTATTCCACCAATTTCCTTTGTTTGTTGCTCCTTCCTTTGTTTAGACTGCCCCCTCATTCCTCAAGTCATTGATTTCCAAGATAATGATCTTTTCTCAGGCACTTTCGCGAGACTCATTCTCACTGAACTCTCGCCTGTTGGAGGCTCTGAAAGTGGTTGAGCTCCATCACTTGTACCAACAGTCATTCAGGGCTGGGACCTCCCGAAGAGTGCAATCTCGGATGGGGACCTCTCTCCAGTACCAGGAGCTGCAAAGGCTCAGCGATTTCTTCTTCACGCTTGCCGCCTGCAACACCGTCGTCGTGACTAAATGTAGACGCAATGATCAGGTAATCGATGTTAGAGTGAAGGATGCCCAAAAGCTTGGATTGAATGTTCAAGAGAGATTTTGCCCCATGTAGTGCCCCGAGTAGCCTCTAAGTTTGCAGATCTTGGGCATTATTTCTCTGAGACATCTCAAATTTACTCTCTATCTCTCTCTATGCCACGGCGCTGGGGGGGTACCCTGTGTAGCTTGATACACTTGGTGTCTGGAGAAGCCGCACGTCCTCCCGGGCCGAGTGCAAATTAGGAAAGCCCCATCACTGGGTTAACCTGAAGTCTGATGGCTCCTGGTGAAGTTGTTGGTGTGCTTCCTCCTCATTCGCTCTCTGTGCTTTTTATTATTATTTATTTCCCCTTTAGTGGCGCCGCAATGTGTTTTCCTGGACGCCATGTTTAAAAGACTCACTGCTCCGTCCAGTCCCAGCTTAGCCTCTCTTTGTTCTGGAAACATTTACTTTCTTCCTTTCTTTACCACCTCTTCCTCATCAGAGAAATACCCTGTGTATCCTGTTACACTTGGTACCTGAAGGAGGTCCACGCCCTCCCGAACTGGGTACAAATTGGGAAATCCCTCACTGGGTTGACATGAACTCTCTTATCGAAAGTGGTCTGCAGGTCTCTCCACTTACGGCGAGTGCCCCTTTGCTTTATCAGGGTTCCACCAAGAACGCGGCTCCTCGCTCCACACGTTGGGGTCAGGTGAGCCAACACAACACCCTTAGAGGGATAAGAGGTGGCATCGTCCCCTGGACCTTGTCTGCAGAGCTCGTATACCCGAAGTTTGGTTTATCACTGATGGCAGTCAACATACCCGCTTCCCAAATCTCCCTAATGTGAGTCGCATGCCGACTCCAGTGATGAGCCTTAGCCCATATGAGTACCCAGTTGAAATACCTTACACCTTTAGGTGTGGGTTGGATGGCCAGTTGCAAAATCCTCCTGAGGTGGAGATGGTCCTGGAGGAGACCTCACCCCAGATGGCAGGGTCTTTTAGGGGGACGAACCTTGACTTGCTGGCTGACACCAAACCTGAATATTCCCTATCCAAGACCCCCGAAGCCTCATAAGGAGAGCAAATACCCCCCCCCCCCCCCCACACACACACATGGTGCCCCATTGATGGCCAAGATCTTCATCTGCAAGGAAGCTCTTGCTGAGACTGGTCCGACCCTCCTTGGGGCCCCCTTCCGGCTGGCGGGGGTCACTCCCAGCCATTCTCTCTAAAATGAGAAAGGAAAGAATACAAGGGATTCCTCTACTGCCCTGGAGGTTGCAGGGACTTGCCGTTTCGGTAACCGACCATCAAAGATGTGCACATCTTGAGGCTCCTTTGGGTGGGGAGGTGCAGATAAAGGTCAAAGTCACATGTGCGCAGCCTGGAATCTTGGTTATGTCGGGACACCCTCATTCAGAGAATAAATACCTGGGTTTTTAAGCCCATGCCTCTAAGTTTTTGGTTATTCGCTCCACCCATGGCAGCAACTTAGCTAAAGGCCATTTGCTCCATCAAAGAAGATATTTAGCTAGATTGTCTGGTAGAGAGCTGAGGGTGACCCATTTATCAAACGAGAGGCTTCTGGCGAATGCAGCGAACCCTTCTGAGGCGGCCATTATTACTGCCTTTTAGACACACTATGGCTCGCCGCCTAATGTGACGTTGCACTCGTGAATTTCGTGAAAGTACTTGTTTATGCGAGGGGACTCGTGGACTGCTCCTTAGAAGATATCACCGAGGAACTGGCTAATCAACGAGCAGTCAAGCTCGAGCGTGTGATAGGTTCGTATCGCTACCGCTTGAAGGCATTCGTGCCACCGTCGCGGAAGTGCTACTACTGCCACCGCTTCGGCCATCTGAATCGCTCATGTAGACGTGGAAAGCTCGGTTTACCCGAAAGCTGTATAAGTTGCTCCAAGGCTGCACACGATAAGTCCTTATCGTGTACGGAAACTGTGTCAATTACATCCTCAAAACTGTGGCCCCTATCTCCTGGAAAAGGAAATCCTGATCGTTCAGGCTGCCGATCGTCTCTTCTGGGCCGTCTTACACTTCATTATTAAAAATGTCACCCTCTGCTACTTGTCCCTATAGGCCTACGAGCATGTTCGCTTCCGCGCCCATTTGGAATGCTTCTTCCAGTTTTACTCGCCCTAGGCGCTTTCTCGGCAACAATGGGTTCACACATAATATCTACTAAAACCGTGGTTTCCCTTCCTCTTCTCCCGCGTTACCGTTTCCTGTAAGGCGAAAACAGCCGCGCGTCTCCACTGAAACTTTAGACTCACTGGAGGCAAACCTCCCAAAGTTGGTTTAGGTCGTCTTCGGGTACAGCACTAATGGACCCTCGGCTCCTAAGCTATCCACCCAAGGCTTGGCTGGGCGCTTTGGGGACTCGAGAATACGCCTCCCACCAAAGATTTATAGGTGTAGTGAGGAAAAGACTCATAGCGAGCCCAACGTTCCCCGATAAGTCGTCAAAAGTGACAACGATATGTAGGGCCAACAACGCCCGAACTTATGCCTCTAGCAATTTAAGGCCATTCCAGTGAGGGTTTTGACTTTAAAAAGTGCTCCCGCATCTCCTCTGATCTAGTCCAAGCGGTCAATTTCCTTTATTGGAATTACCATGGACTCTGAGTTAATTGGGAGGATCTGATGAGGCTCGTCTCGTCCCCTTTTTCGTTAGCCCTCTCTTTGCAGGAGACCATGCCGGGAGCGTACCTCCTGCCTACCCTCCTAGGGTCACGGGGTATAAAGGTTTTACGAGCTCACCACCACGGGATGTGGCCCAAGAACTGCTTCTTTGCTTGAAATACCTCCTTTCGGGGAGTAGCGGTGCCTCTGCACCCGGATAGTAGGTATTGTAGTTATTTCTGCGTACATTCCACCATCAGCCAACTTCGACGCGGGGGACATTCGCCGCGCCCGGGCACGGTTGCTGAGGCTCTTTCTCTTGCTCAGGGATTGGAACTGAGACTACTTGTTCAATCCCATGGGTTAGGTTCTGGCTGGCCTGATGGATGAGATGGAGATAGATGTCCTAAATGTGGAGAACTGCTTCCCTTTCCTGCCTCGACCTATCCCAGTGCTCTCCGGTTGTTCATCCTGATTTTAGGTGGTAGGTGGTCAATCATCTACATGGTAGTGATCACTTTCCCATTTAAATATCATTTTCTGGAACGCTTCAGTCTGAAAGACCATCCCAGTTGTGCTTGGAGTGGGCGCGATGACCCGCTTTTTAGGACGTCACTGATTTTTCTGTAACAGTCGACGAGTTGAAATCTGTGGATGAGGACTTCGAGTCTTTCTCCAGTAAACTCATCGCCTTGGGCCTAACTACTATTCCTAGATCGTCTGGTCGTTTTGCATGCCTTCTGCTTTTTGGTGATATGCCTGCATGTGATAAAAGAGCCGCCCGAACGATTTTATAGTCGGTGAATTTCTTTGAGTGTGAGCTTTTATGGAAAATACTGTCTAGATTTGGTTGCACTCATAAATTTATCTCAGTCATTTGTCTTTTGCACAATGAAATGACCGTATCAATTATGGCAAACAGACTCTTTCAATGTCAACTCTGGTGTCAAACAAAGGTGTTTAGCCGCACCAACGCTGTTCTCCTTATTTATCGCCGCCTTTCTGCTGTTTATCCAAGACGACCTTCCTCCAGGTATCTCAATCAACTGCAAGTTTGATGGAGGGATTTTTAATCTTAACTGTCTTAAAGCTAGGACTAAAACAGAAGCTGCCTCGATTCTCAAAGTTCAATATGCAGATGATAATGCAGTCTGCTCTCAACGAGGAGCACCTACAAACAATAATATCAGGATTTGCGAATGGCTACTCCAGGTTTGGTCTCTCAATTAATGTTCGGAAAACTCATTTCTTGTACCAACCAGCACCAATAAACCCAGGTAAAATCCTCAATTAGCAAATATGCCAGGTAATTCTCCATTGCCAGCCCCTAGTATTCAAATTAATGGGGAAACTAGAATGTGTTCAAAGATTTGCCTACTTGAGTAGCCATTTGTCAGCGGACGCAGATATTGATAATGAAATCCAATATAGGCTACGTTGTGCCAACTCTTGTTTGGTAAATTATGAAGGCACGTTTTTGATGACCAAGATCTTCATATAGAAACGAAAGTTAAAGTTTACATGGCCTTTGTTTTTGTTGAGGAATAGGTCACCTCCCTTAGACACTATGTATATATATATATATATATATATATATATATATATATATATATATATATATATATCTATTGGTTGGGAGGAAAGAGATAGAAGTCCCGAAAATATGTATATATACAGTTATATATACATATATCCTCTAATGTACATTTACTTCGTAAGAGTAATCCGTTGATTACAAGGTATGATTGTGATTTTTAATGTCACTAGTTACAGGAAATATAGGTAATGTAAATAAGGACAATTCTGACAGAATATAGATTAATTGACAATCGGATAACGTTAATTACTCGTTAATCTCCTTTTAAACGAGATACTATAAATCAGTTATACAGAGGGAATATTTATATGTCGGAAAGTTGGTCGATTAACGGGAGATACAAGCAAGGGTAGTTTTACCTTAATGGGGTCACCTTGAGGAAGGGGACTCCTTTAGCGAGTCGGCGCGGGAAAAGGGAGAAAGACAATGGATGTGACTCTCGGCTGAATAACTTGACGGTGACGAGGATGAGCGGGGGGAGGGGGCACCAGAAGACGAGTTCATGATCCTCCTTGAAGACAAACAATGGCACTTCTGCTCCAGAGAAGTGCAACCTCAAAAAATCGAGACTGACGCGGCTCGGCGTGAACTCTCACACGGGAAACTGGAGATCCTTGAGGGGGGGGGGGGGGGGAGTGATGCCATGATGATGATGCACTATATTCCGAATCACACAAATGCTCCTCCTGGCGGCTGGTGTCCTGTTCTCCAGCAGAACAGGACTGCAATCTCGGATCCCGCATCCGTGGCGGAGTCTTTTGTGACCGCTCTACATTCTTTAGCTAAGATGCTTCTTTGCAAGCATTCAGTGCATGTCGTATTGTTGCTAATGGCCAGCGATTGGACTTTATATCTCAAGGCGGGAAAACCCTTCAATGATAGGTTTACATTGGGTGAGTTATGTTCTGCTCTCGCTGCATGCACTGACACTGCTCTTAGTCCGAACGATGTGCTCTATGCCATGCTTTGACACCTAGGTGAGTGAGGTATGACATTTCAGCTAGATTTGTTGAACAGGATTGGACATTGGGTATCCTCCAGACTCCTTGCAAATGTTTTCTGTGCTTAGTTTTTGTTAACCCGGTTGATATAACTCTACCTGGCTTGTTTCCGCCCATTTCTTTAAGCTGGGCCTGCATGTTGTTGGAGAAATTAGTAAATGCTAAAGTAGCCTATTTTTCTGGACAGCGGAGGCCACTTGTCTTCTGCACAGTAGGGCTTCCTCAAATTCCACTCCACATCAGATGCTCTGCTCCAACTGAAAAATATTATATGCTGTACCTTCCTTCATTTCGTAAACAGCATTACACCACAGTGTTTTTCGATCTGGAGAAGCCCTATGATACCACATAGCGATACAGTATCATGGATAGCTTTCACATAATATGGGTGAAGGTTCACAAAATTTTATTTTCTCAATTCCTAGGAATGCCTCATCCAACTAGACTTTGCATATGTTGCAGGAAACGCGAGTCATAACGTCTAAGAAACTCCTTTGAGAGGTATGATTACCTCGTGGGCATGTGCTGTCATAGGCCTCAATATTGAAGAATACAACATACATATGTTGTTTACAATCAAAGCTTCTCATCCAGCCCTCCAGCCTATCCAAAATTTCAGTGACTGTTTCCTGTGAAAACCCAACTGGAAAAGTGTCAACAGGCTCTGGGACTCTTAAGTACAACAATAACCCGACGATCACCATTTCTGTGAGTTCTTCATCCTTTTGATCCCGTTTCTGCAGGGTTGGATGGTCGTACTACTTTTCTCCACCGACTTCGGTCCCGAGCATCTTCCTCCGTAAGTCCCTCCAAATTTTCCTGGCTCTTCCTGGTAGCCTTCCACTTGCATATGCATAGCCATCTTCCTCTGATCTCTCCCGTGACCAAACCCTCTGAGTCTCCTCAGTCACAACTCAGATTCTAGCTCCACTTTTCCACATCCATCCGCCACCTCACCCCGTAAGGGGCGCGGCGATTTGCCTTCCTGGCCGCCGTGCTGACGGGATTCAGCGCCCCGTCCGGCCCCAGCTTAGCCTCTTCTCCTTTCTGACAACCTGTCTTACCCTACTTCCTCACTTTCCCTACAACCTCTCCCATCTCCCACAACTTTCTCTGGTCGGCCTCTAATTTGACAGGGTAGACGCTGACCCAATTATCAGTGCTGAATACATACGAATAAGTTATAGGCATAAATGATGAATATGTACATGCAAGGTAGACTATAATGATGTAGGCTACTTGTAAGTCATTTCACCCACTTAAGTAACAAGGCACATAATAGAAAAATATTTTTATTTTCCAAGAGTAGGCTCTCTCAAAATCGTAGCCCATGCCCAATGTCCCCCTTTATTTGCCTAAGCAAAGAGTAGACGGCGGTTTTTCTCTGCAAACTTGTCAATCACTTGATCGTTCGAAACTTGAATGTCATTGTGGACAGCGATTAGTGCGAGGCCGTTAAGACGATCCTGGCCAATGGTGCTCCTCATGTACGTCTTTAGCTGTTTCAAGGCTAAGAATGAGCGTTCGCCCTCTGCATTTGAGACCGGCAGAGTTATTAAGATGGTTAGAGTTTAGCGGCATTAAGGACGGCATCCACGTCTGCTTTTGAGCCCTTGATAAGCTCCTTCAACCGGAGAGCAACTGGCACCGTATCGTCCTCAAATCTTTTCTTCAGCTTGGCGATGACTTGGTCAACGAATGGAATATAGACCGAGCGTCGATAGTACTCCTCAGCAGTCCTGGCCGGGATATTCGCGCGCTGTCTCTGTCATGCATAGACTCAGGGAACAGGGATGTCATCGTGAGCTGAGTCCACTTCAACCAGGAGATCCTTGTCTTTTGCAAATACAGTGTGGAGGTGTTCCTTGGCATTCTTTCTGAACTTGGCGAAAACAGTCTCGATCTCACGAATCAGTGCATATGCAGATGCGGGGTCATCGTCCTTCTGCAGGTTCCTGCTCGGCTCGAGTGTGTGGGCCAAAACTGACTCCGCCACAACCGGCCCAATGAGAAAGCGAGGGTCCCTAAGCGCAGCGAGTAAGAGGCCAGCATTGGCATCCAGCCTCATTTCCTCTTCCATGAAGTTCGCGATGTGAGGCAGAAACTCAATGAACGCGAGGACTGCCTCATGCCGCTCAACCCATCTGGTTGAGGAAAGCTTCACGATTTTGGAGAACCAGAACGTCCGCATGTTGCTGGAGTAAATGAACTTATGGACTTCGTTGAGCGTCTGAAGGGCGAGTTTCACTTCTTTCACATCGCAGGCCTTGGTCAGCACCAGGTTCAGTCGGTGATTAAAGCAGTGGATCGGTTTGGCGAGGGGGGTATTGCTCCATGATGATATCGGCACAACCTCTGAACTATCCCATCATGGCACTCGCTCCGTCGAAGCCGAGGCCCCGGCAGTTTGACATGTCCAAACCAAGGCCATGCATGGTACCAATGAGCAGTTGGGCTAGGCCTTATTCACCCCTGGCAGAGGGGGTTACTGCGTGGGGTGATTATCGTTTGCTTCCCGTATCACTAATAGGGTCACGATGCCCAATGATGACGATATTAAAAACATCTCTCTTCCTTTCCCCTTCACCGCCTTCGGGCAGCTCCACCGAAAAAATAGAGGTCCCCCAAGGTGCTTTTGCAGATGGCCCTCCAAAACTCGTCAGCCGGAGAGTAGGCGTACTCCTCTCCTCTGCCTATGGGTGTAGTGGACTCACCCTCACCCACATCTCTGGAGGTGCCTCCTTCTTTCCAGCGGCAGTCCCACCTTTACCTTCTAAAGGGACTGCCAAGAAGGCAGGTGGCCCGCATTGACCGCTCTTGGTGGGAGTGGCACGATAGGGCCAACCCCCTTAGGGGGAGGAGGGAAGACAGGTCACGTCGGGATCTTCCCTTAAGAGACCTGCGGGCTCGCATATTGAGCTTAGAGGGGGTCACCGCACGTGCCCCCTTCTCTTCCCCAACAAAAGACTTTGAACAATGGGACCAGAGACATCCTGGGTGGAGATGGCCACATGGAGGTCCCCTTGATATGGACTTAGTCCCTGAGGAGCCATCCCCAGACGGTAGGACCTTCCATGGGGAGAACCTGGGCTCGGTGCCAAGCACTGAACCCGAGTCCGCCTCTAAGCAAGGTCCTCCTCAGATGGCACGAGTATCTAAGTCTTTACAAAGAGAGGAGAAATCTCCTCCGGTTGGTGCCCCTGTGACAGCCAAGACATTCTTTATCTCGGAGAAGGATCTTTCTGAGGCCGGTCCATCTGGCTGGGGCTCCTGCCGGCAGAGGGCAGAAGTTGGTTCATTCCCCCGACCCATCTACTCTCCTAAAAAAGAAAAAGGACAAAGAAGACTTAGGACTCATCTCCCACCGCGGGAGCCGCGAGGACGGACGGATCTGCTGCCGCTTTGGCAAGCAACCAAGCCATGATCGGCACGTCCGGCCCCGTTGCTCCCCCAGGTGGAGAGTCCCAGACGAAGACCAAAACTGCGCAAAGCGGAGCCAGAGGTAGCCAGAGGCTACCTGGCGTTTACGAGCCCGCTGGCTTCAAACGCTTCGTTTGTTATTAGCTCCACTGATGGCAGCATGTTAGCTAAGGGCAACACGATCCATCAGAGGAGAGCTTTAGCTAGTGTGGTTGGTAAAGAGACAAAGGTGACCCGTTTCTCGGACGGGAGCCTTTTGGCGAATGTGTCGAATCCCTCCCAGGCGGCCATAATTAGTGCACTTCGGACACTTGATGGCACCCCGGTGAGTGTGACGCCGCACTCTACCATGAACTTCGTGAAAGGAGTAGTTTCTGCCAGGGAACTCGTGGACTACTCTATAGATGACCTCACCTTAGAGCTGGCCGAACACGGACCGGTCAAGGTCTAGCGCGTGATAAGAAAACAGGGAGGGGCCTCGAGAACCACCCCTAGACTCTTTGTCACGTTCGACTGTGATAAGCTTCCTGAGTCGCTGCATGCTGTTTGGTATTGCTACCGCGTGAAAGCATTCGTGCCACTGCCCCGGAGGTGCTACTATAGTCACTGCTTCGGCCATCTTAATTGCTTGTGTATACATGCAGGGTCGGAGTTACCCGAAGCCTGTGTAAGTTGCCCAAGGCCGCACACGATAAGTCCAAATCGTGTGTTGCCAAGTTGTCAATTCCGGATAGCCGCACACGATTCTTCGAACCAATGTGGTTCGAAAAAATCCTGGCGGTTCAGGCTCAGGGTCGTGTCTAATTTCGCCAGGCTAAGGACTTGGTCCTGGTGCGCCTGGCGCTGCCTGGGACGTCCTATGCCTCAATGTTAAGACACCCTCTGCTCCTGGCCCCTCCAGGCCTACGGGGTCAAGTCCTTGCCGTCCTGATTGACGAACTGGAGATGGGTATCCTAAATGTGGATGAGTTTACGCATCACTCTCCGAGAACCGCTTCATTTTACTGCCTCGACCTATTTTTGTGCTCTCCGGATGCACAATCTGATTTGGGGTGGGGAGTAGTCGATGACCTCGATGGTAGTGATCACTTTCCCATTCAAATATCATTTTCTGGGCCGCTGCCGGCCGTCGTGCTTGGTGCGGGCGCGGTGGTCCGCATTTCAAGAAATGACTGCCTGTCCCTTGTATTCGGGACGAGTTCGTGCACATTGACTGGTGGTTTTATAGACTTGGGGGGGGGGGCTTCTCCCCTTTATTTAAATAGTTGGAGGGGGGGGCCTTCTCCCCTTTATTTAAATAGTTGGAGGGGGGGGCAAACCTCCCCCCGACACCGGAGCTTGCTTCCTGCTTATTTGCCTTTTTAATTTTTATTGTTTGTTTGTTTTTTTTGCATCTTATTTTAAAGGTGCCTAATATAAAGCAGTGTTGAATACGGCAACTAATGCCCAGATGAGCTCTTAAAATTTAAAAAAAAGGAAGTCAAGAAATAACTGATTTCTCTATCTCAGTCGATGAGTTTATGTCGGTTAATAAGGCCGTTGAGTTCTTCTCCGGTAACCTCATGGCCGTGGGCCTAACTACTATTGCTAGAACGTCTGGCCATTTTGCACGCCGATCACCCGTGGTGGTCAGCGGACTGTGAGATGGCCCTCAAACAGAAGCGTTATGCCTACATGCGCTATAAGCGCCTCTCGAACGATTTAACTGTCGCTCAATTTCGTCGGGCTAGGTTCCGGTATATTTCGAAGCACGCCCGCCGCTCTTCTTTGCGGACATACGTGTCTTCACTTAACGGGAAGTCAAAAGGATTTGGGGTAAGTTCTTGCAGGACACCCCCTACAGTTTTCCAGGAGAATAGGACCGCAATCTCGGTCGGACCCCGCGTCCTTGGCGGAATCCTTCGCGACCGCTTTCTTGGCATTCTCCAGCCGAGATACTGCTCCGCCAGCATTCAATGAGGGTCATGATGTCGTGGAAGGCTGCCGACTGGACTTTACCTCCAGAGGCGGAGAACACTTCGACAGCAGGTTTACTCTGAGTGAGTTGCGTTTCGCTCTCGCTGTATGCGTGGCGATGTTCCCTACCTCATGCTTCGACACCTGGGTGAGCGAAGCATGACCTTTCTGTTAGATTTGTTCAACAGAATCTAGGTATAGGGTATCCCAGATTCCTGGAGAATTGCTTCTGTGCTCCCTTTTCGCAAACCGGGGAGATATCACTCAACCCCGGCTCGTTTCCGCCCAATCTCTCTAACTTCCTACATGAGCAATTTGATGGAGAAATTGGTAAATGTTAGATTATCCTTCTTTCTGGACAGCGGAGGCCAAAATTTTCTGCACAGGGTGGCTTCCGCAAGTTTCACTCCACGTCGGATATATTTCTCCGACTGGAGAATGCCGTCTGCGAGGCCTTCCTTCGTAGACAACACTACGCCACGGTATTCTTCGATCTGGAGAAGGTCTATGATACCGCATGGCGATGTGGTATCATGTACTCTCCACATGATAGGTGCGGGGGGACGCCTAGCAATGTTTATATGTGAATCTTTGCAAGATCGTCGATTACGCCTACGGGTGGAGGGAGCACTCTCCGCCGCAATAGAGCAGGAAGAGTGTGTCCCGCGGGAAAGTGTCCTCAGTGTCACACTCTTTGCCCTGAACATCAACGGTGCTACTGGAAGATGTTCTCGCTACTCTCTATGTGTATGTGAATGACCTTTCGATTTCGTTTGGCGCTGCCCAGATGCCAACTCTGGAGCGTCGACTCCAACAGGCATTGATCTGCGTCTCTCGCTATGTCGACGCTCTCAGGCTTTGGTTTTCCTTGGCCAAGACTAAGGTGGGGCACTTCTGCCGCCATCCGCGGCTTCACCCTGACTCACTTGTTTTTGAATGGGGTGCGCCTGGAAGTGGTGGACTCGCACCCGTTTCCTTGGTCTTGTATTTGACCGACGCCTCTCTTGGCGGGCTCTTATTCATAGCCTTGAGGTCTTTTGTAACTGTGCCATAGATATTCTTCGCTCCGTGACGTTCAGCCCCAGTTGCCTGATAGGGCTACTGCCTTACTTTTTTATCGATCCTTTGTTCGTTCGAAGCTCGACTACGGATGCGATTTTTATGCATCCGCAGCCTTGCGTGTATTGTGGAAGTTGGACTCGATCCACCACACCGGCTTTCGCTTGGCGACCGGTGCCTTCCGGACTTCCTCCATTGAGAGCTCTCACTGCATTCGCAGCTGATCTCGGCGGTGCCTATGCCGCTGAGAGACTCTAGTCATACCCTAAACCCTTCG
This sequence comes from Ceratothoa steindachneri, assembly GCA_963969495.1. Classification (NCBI taxonomy): domain Eukaryota; kingdom Metazoa; phylum Arthropoda; class Malacostraca; order Isopoda; family Cymothoidae; genus Ceratothoa; species Ceratothoa steindachneri. The sequence continues at coordinate 218,024,135 of OZ018317.1, forward strand.
GTTTTAGGGCTAGAAAACTCCTTCGAGAGCTAGGTATAGCGCTCGGGCCGGTGGCGTTCCTGGTTCTGCCCAGGACGCCACCCTAGAGGTTACCATCTTTGACCATTTGTCAACAAGCCTCTACTCCCAAAGCTTCTACAGCGCCGGGGTATTGCGTTCGACCTTTTTGAAGCACACTTCGTGTCACGCTGGAATCGTGCCAGTCTATACGGATGGCTCCAAGTACCAAGAGGGGGTCGGTTTCCACGCCGTATTTCCTCTGTTTGAAGTCAGCATGCGTCTGTCTTTCCTGCTGAGCTGGTTGCAATACACTGCTCGGTACGTTAGATTAAGCGACGTGCCCCGTTCGGAGACCGGATGGTGATTTATAGCGACTCACAGAGTGCCCTGAGTGCTATCGGTGCATTGGAATCTCCTCATCTTCTGGTTTGCGATACCCGTGACATCACGGTTTTGGGGCGCCGGGCGGATGTTGAGATTATCTTCTGCTGGGTTCCGAGACATTTAGGAATTGCGGGGAATGAGGCCGCCAAAGAATCCGCGAGGACTGGGCAATCAGACCAGCGTTTCGTTCTTCCCCACACTGATTACATGGCATGAATACGGGCTGCTTGGAAAAGAACATGGGAGGTGGCCGAGGGGAATCTAAAGTTGCGTGCCATTCCCATGAACCTACCCCCAATGCCGCGACGCCTTCAGGTTGCTTTCACTCGTCTCCGAATCGGACATACTCGCTCTATGTACCGCCATTTGATGGAGCGCTCGCCTTCGCCTTATTGTGACGACTCCGTCGTCCCCCAGACTATTCGGCACATTCTTTATGAATGTCCCAGTCTGGGTGATCTTCACGCACATTACTTGCGGGGTCGCTACCGCTTGTCCCTTGTACTCGGGCCGGGTCTCAATGACTTGTGGACCTCACGACTTTTTGGAGGAGGCTGGCTTCCCCCACTTTATTTGACTTTGTTGTGGGTCGCATATTCCTGTGCTGGGGGTAGTGGGGCGAACCCTCGACGCCTGAGTGCTCTTCCTTCTTGCTTCTTTGTTTTTTGTTTTTATGTTATCTTTTTTAGCCTTTGTAATTTTTATTATTTGTTTTTTAATATAGCCTAGTCGTGTGTTGTAGTGAGTACCGCGACTTATGCCCAAGTAGGCAGTCACTAGATTGGTTCCTAAAATTACAAAAATGTCCGCCACCTCAGAGCTCCCGTTGCGATCCTGCCACTTCACACGAGCCATATATATCAGCATACTCGTACGTCGATCACATCCTCTCAACACACTTTCAGTCTTTCTGTTAAAGGCCAATTTTCAGCACCATACAATAGAGCTGCTTGTACACATGATACATATACCAAGCTTCTCTTCTTTAAGGAAATGCCTCGGTTCACCAGTAATCCTGACACCTCTCTCCACTTATCCCCGTAAGGGGCACGGCGATTTGCTCTCCTGGTCGCCTTGCTGACGGGACTCAGCGCCCCGTCCGGCCCCAGCTTGGCATCCTTTTTCTCCTTCTGTTAACCCCTACTTTGTCTCCTGTACCAATTCTCTTCCCCGTAGGCGGCGCGGTGATTTGCCTTCCTGGCCGCCGTGCTGACGGGACTCACCGCCCCGTCCGGCCACAGCTTAGCCTCTTCTTCATTTTTTACTTTTGCCTCTGTACGGGTCAACGGATGCACCCACTGGAGGGCATCGTCTGCAGGACCGTGCCTTAGAGGAGGTTTGGTTGCCCGGGTCGTCATTTTATTTCTGGGAGGTCTTTGCAGCGCAGTCGAGAGAATCCCCGTTATGCAGTTCCGCTGTTTTTAAAACGATATTGGGAGTCGGGGGGGGGGTACCCCGTCTAGGCTGTATGGGCGCTCTTTGGACTCACGATGACGATTTGGTGCATGCCCTCCGCTCCAGGGGCAGCCCAAAATAAAATATATACTTATATGGGTAAATTTAACAAACATAACTCCCAGAGACCTGCAGCCTCTCGTCTTCGTGCCTTGGAACCTGATGGTAGACGCTTTGATCCTTTTGGGTCAGAAGTCGACCCTGAGTTGGATTACGACCAATTTTTAGGCTTGAAAGCGAACGATAGTCCTCTTAGTAAGGCTGACATCTTTGACGTCTACGAGGATTTTGTTGAGAAATGTGGCGAACCTGCCTAAATGTGGCCACGTAATGATGGCGCATTGATAGTCAAGGCGAAATCAAGTGAGCAGCATCAGCGGATTAAGACCCTACAGTCTCTAGCTTCTGTAGACATGTCCTCTGCTTCGCACCCGACATTTAACGCCAGTAAAGGTGTTATCCGATCGGGAGAGTTAATAGATTACGATGTTGACAGGCTGGTATCAAAACTTACCAATCAGAAGGTTGTAAGTACCCACCGCATTTCCAGGTTTGTGAATGGCGCTAGGTTACCTAGCGCCACCATAATCCTGAACCTCAACAGATTGGAACCGCCCAAGTACGTTAAGGCTGGCTATCTTAACATCCCAGTCAAGCCTTACGTTGAAAACACGATGCTGCTTCCATTGCCAACGCTTCGGCCATGTAAGCAAGTTTTGTAAACAGGCAAGGTTGTGTGTGAACTGTGGATCGGATTAAAACGAGACGCCCTGTTCTCAACAGCCGTGCTGCCCTAACTGTGGTGGAGAACACCCTGCAACATCACAGCAATGCACTTTCTTTCTCTATGAGAGAGAAGTCTGCTATTAGAAACAAGAACAGGGTCAGTTTTAAAAAGGCCAGAAGAAGAGTAAAAGAGATGTATGTCCAACCTGGTGCGAGCTTTTCTGATGCTCTGCGTTCTACCGGGCCAAAGAAAGGGAGAAGCAAGAGACCTACTGGTTCTCCTGTGCCTGACCTGGTAAAAAGTCCTCCCCGTCTTAAATGTACATCTCCTCGTGATGAACACTCTTGGTCAGCACCTAACAGTGCTTCTGAGGTTACCAACAAGAAGAGGAACATTCCATCCTCTCCTGGTTCTCCAAGAGTGGTTAAGCACCTTGCTACCGCTCCAGAACATGTGGATGTTGATCATGTTGGTCCTCAGGTGGTATCCATTCCACCTCTGGACATTCACCATGCCCCTAAAGAACCAAGCTCTTCTTCAGCTCCAAAACCAATTATCACTCCCCAATTCCCTTGTTGATACTGCTTTGGAATTCTTTCGATCCCTGAATGAGAAGGAACCAACCTTTGCTCCTTCCCAGGAGCCAGCTGTTGTGGAGGTTACCCCCTCATCTGAGGAGGACTCTCAGAAACTGACTCCACATCCTTCTCTATCAGCATCGAATTCACAACTTTTGCCGATGTCCTCGCCACCACCATCACCGCTACCACCCCAACCAATACCACCAGCTGTGTCAACATTGTCTGTTTCCTCGACAGTGAAGACAGTTCTCTCTTACAGCCACTTATCAAAATCTAAGGCACCTCCTCTTAAAGAAAAACCAAAGGCAAAACTCCAGATCCCTCCTTTGTCATACTCCAAGCCTAAGGCAATTATGACACGAACTACTTCCGCTGGTAGTTCAAATCCAAAATCTCCTACCCCTAAGAGTAGGAAGAAATCTACCGTTATGCTTAAATGGTAACAATGTTTCCAATTATTCATTGGAACCTCCAAGGTCTTTCCTAAATTGGAAGAGTTCAAACTCCTGCTTAAGGATTACAATCCCGATTGTATTGCTTTACAGGAGACTTGCTTGGGTACTCGAAGAGTACCCAACATTTCGGGTTTGTGGGATATTATAAGAACCCTGGAGAACCAATTCATGGTTCTGCTATCTTTGTTACCATAGGGTTCCCCACAACCAGCTCTCTCTTAACACAGACCTGCAGGCGGTTGCTGTCCGCCTGTTTTCCAGTCGCCATTATTCGGTCTGTTCGCTGTATCTTCCTCCTTGCAAGGAAAGAGATACAGCTGTTTTAGCTACAAAGTTAGCTAATTTAATTTCTCAACTCCCTCCTCCCTTTTTATTGATTGGCGACTTTTATGCTCGACACCCCCTTTGGGGGGGACCATGATAACAACCCTAGAGGAAATATGATTGAGAGATTTCTGGGCACTATTGATGTCTGCTTTCTTAACGATGGCAACCACACATCATTACACATCCAGACGAACAGCTTTACATGTGTGGACTTGTCTCTCTGTTCACAAAGATGCAGAGCTGATTTTGACTGGGCAGTGGATCCTGACTTGCGAGGCAGTGATCACTTCCCTATTGTGATAACACCATGTACCGGTAGTCCTCCTCCACCACCTAGCAAAAGATGGAATACCAAAAAAGCAAACTGGCCTAAGTTCAGGCACCTCTCGAGCCAAGATGGGTCCTTTCCTCATGAAGATATTGAAGTGGCTATTGATGATCTTCCAGCCCACGTCAATTATGCAGCTAATTCCACCATCCCGCTCTCCGGCTCAACTGCTCATGGACCTCAATTGCCCTGGTGGTCTGATGAATGCTCAAGAGTTGTCAATGAATGTAAACAGGCTTGCCGACGTTATCATCGATGCCCCACGATGGTAAAGAAACTTGCTCGTAACCGAGCAAGGGCAGCACGGCGACGCACCCTTCGACGAGCTCGAAAGACCTCGTTGGATGGTTACATCGCATCGAATGTTGGCAGACCCCTGTAGACAAAATCTGGAAGAGAGTCAAAAAGATATTGGGAAAATCAAATGGCTTTACAGCTCCCAACATTGTTCAGGACGGAGAACTGTTGGGAGACTTGTCCCATATTTCCAATGTTTTGGCCGGATTGTTTGCTAATATTTCAAGCCCAGACAACTATTCCATCCAATTCCAGCGCTTTAGGCTCAAACAGGAGCAGCATCCTATCAACTTTATGGAGCCTAACATTGATAATGAACCTTATAACTGGCTCTTTTCTATCCATGAGTTCCATAATGCACTGAAGCACTGTGGATCCACTGCACCCGGATCGGATGGCATTTTCTATGATATGATTAGGAATATGCATCCATCCCTCCTCTCACATTTGCTGGACATCTATAACTTCATCTGGATTAGGGGCTGCTTCCCTTCTATGTGGAGGGAGGCTGTGGTTTCACCTTTCCAAAAACAAGGAAAGGATGGGACAGAACCACCCCATTGCCCTTACTAGGTGTCCATGTAAATTGTTTGAGAGAATGATAAATACAAGACAAACCATCTTATATCTCCCTCTCAATCATAGTTCAGAAAAAAAACAGAGTACCATCGACCTGCTTGTTAGAATGGAGTCTTATAATATAAGAGATGCTTTTTCAAAGAGGCAGCATTCTGTGGCTGTTTTCTTTGATATTGAGAAAGCTGTATCTGTAGTAAAAGAAATCGCAGACAAGCAGCTGTCGAATGGGATTTCAATATTAACAACGAAATCTTAGCAAATGCAGTTAGGAATTCTTCTCACTTGTACAAAAAAGATCTTGACAAGAAAAGGAAGCAGGACAAAAGTCTTACACACATGCAAGCCAAGAAAAGACGAACTGCTGCTCTGATCAAACAAAAAGAAGATGAGTAACAGACTTAAAATTGGATTTGGAAGCAAATATGAGTCTTCTTGATAAGGAAATTGTAACCATCAAGCATGATTAAATAAAAAATAAAATTAAAAGGTAACCTCTGAATCAGGAATGCTCATTCTGTTTTGTAATACATTTAATTTTCAATTAAAATATTTCAGATTTTTTCCTAAATGCTTCATGATTCAGTGTTTACAGGTCATTTTGAAACAAAAAATTCTTTGTTATGAAGAGTGGAAAGTAATGGATATTTTTGGTAAGTATAATTTAGGTAATTGTGTGGCTAAGTAAAATCAAATGCTTTAAAATATTTTTTTTATATCTGAAAATGGAAGCATTTCCAAATGTAGGTACTAAATTTTCATGAAATGGATAGTTTTTGATGATAGAAATTATTTAATTAAAAAAATGTCTCATAAATGTTAATAAACATACAAGGGTCGTGTAACTAATAATTTAAAGAAAAAAAAAGCAATGTCTAAAACCAGTCCTTGAATTCAAAATCACCAAACAAGTAGACACTCTGAGTCCCACAAAGATTCCTGACGGATGGCTTCAAAGTTCCTCAATACTTAATTCTTTCCTGTATGTGTTTCAATTCGTACATTTGCTGTGCTCTTTAGTAATTTCTTGAAGGATTCCATTGTGTACTCTTTAATTCGGAGGTTGAATGTGATGATTGTTGCCACAACACTCTTTTTCATTCCGACTCTTGTATTGCCACAGATAAAGCTGAAAGAGCTCATTGAACTCTTACAACTTTTCTTCCCCCTGCAGATGAACGAGATCGCAACCGTCACACCCGAAGAGTCGAGTCGAAATGACCTCGCTGCAGACTCGGATAAGCGCCCAACGCTTTCTGTTTCCGAAATAAAGCGATGTCTTTTTCGATCAGTATTGCCCCAACCGCGCTCTTTGTCCCCAATCCCTCCTTCCCCCCCTACTACTCCCAGCACTTCTCCCATCCAACAAAACGTGTCCCTCTCCTTGCCGAGACGCGCATCCTTAGTGGCCCCCCAATTTCCCTTGAAGAAGATATCGTCCCTCACAGAGATAACTATGAACACATTCACTACGGACGCCGATGAAGGACCGCAGCAGAAAGGACTCCCCCGCCCCACACTCCTACCACTGAATAAAGGTCTAGAGACTTCCGAGTTGAAAAAGCCGCCCATTCCCCGGTATGAAGCGGAGAGTCCCGATGAACTTGCACTCGTTGCTGCTGCCCTCCGATATGGGTGTTGCCTCTTGCGTCGGGACCTTCATTCCGTGGTTGTCTCCCTTCCAGGTACCCCATCACTCATAAATTTTTTCAATAGGACTCTTATTAGAGCAGTGGCAAGTGCACACATTTACTTCGTCTTTAACTTCACTTTTTTCACCCACCTCTTTTGGCAAATAGGCCCATTTGATTTTGAATTTTTTTAATTCTCTGGTCAGCCTCTAATTTCACAGGGTAGATGCTGACCTTCTTCTCAAGCCAACCGTCCCAGATCGGGGCTGAGGGGGAAGGAGACAACGTTCCCAAACCCCTGAGCTCCGGTTTGGGATGGGTTTATTTTAATGACCTGCTTCCTTCCTCGCATCCCTTTTCCTATCCTCTTCACAATCTGCCTTTTTACGCCAGGCCCCTTCTGTCGCTTCCCTCAAAAGACCTGCTGGCAAGAACATTAAACCTTGCCGGGGTCAAGGCCTGTGCCTCCCCACACAAGACTGGTGACGCTGCCAAAGGGACCTGCGATGTCCTGGGAGGGGATGGCCAACTGGAGGCCCCTCCTGTGATAGACATGGTCCTTGAGGAAACCCAGCCTCAGACGGTAGGGCCTTGCATGGGGGGAAATCCGGGCTCGGCGCCAAGCACCGAACCCGAATCCGCCCCTATGCAAGGTCCTCCTAAAACGAATGAGGGCTCCGAGGCAGTACAAGGAGGGAAGGCATCTCCTCCAACAGGTGCCCCTGCGACCACCAGGATCTTCTCCATTTCGGAGAAGGACCTGGCTGAGGCTGGTCCATCTGGCCTAGGGGCTTCTATCGGCGGAGATGAGAAGCGGGTTCATTCCCGCCCTCCTCTCCAAAAAAGAAAAGGACGACAAAGACTAAGAAGACTAGGGGCTCCTCTCCATCCGTGGGGGCTACGGGGTCGGATGGATCTGCTGCTACTTTGGCAAGCGACCAAGCCAAGATCGGCACATCCGGCCCCTCTGCCCCCCCCGTTGCGGAGCCCCTGACTAAGACTAAAAGTGCACAGGGCGGAGCTTCGATAACATCGGGGCCCCTCATTCAGAGGTTACCTGGAGTTTCCGAGCCCGCTGGCTTCAAACGCCCTTCTGCGGGCTCTACTCAACCCGGGCGCTCCCCTGGCAAAGCTGGCGGCAACAAGGGTTCACACCCAGCCCCGGCTAAAACCAGGGCTCCCCCCTCTTCCCCCAGCGTGACCGTTTCCCGTTAGGCGAAACGGTCACGCGCCTCCACCGAGTCGTTAGACTCACAGGAGGCAACACCCCTGAAGATGGTCGCTAGGCCATCTTCTGGGGTTCCTAAAGCTGTCCCCCGAAAGGAGGACAGCAACAAAGGAGCTTCGGCTCCTTCGCCCACGCCTAGTGGTGGAGCGAGTGGCTCGGAGACGGTGGTTCCTCGAAAAGAGGGCCCCCCCGCCTCCGAAGCCGCAACGCCCGCCTAAGGTTTCGAGGTGGAGGGAGGAAAAGACTCGGATGGCGAGCCCAACCTCCCCCAATAATTCCTCGAAGGCGGCAGCGCTTTTTCCAGCCAACAGCGCCCGGGGTTCTGCCCCCGGGAAGTGTACGGCCATTACCGGAGGGTCTTCTGTTCGAGGAGGGCCCCCGCGTCTCCTACTTCAATGGAATTGCTGTGGACTCCGGGCCAACTGGGAGGAGCTGCGGAGGCTCGTCTCGTCCCGTTCCCCGTTAGCTATATTTTTGCAGGAGACCATGCTAGGCGCGTGCCTCTTGCCCGACCTCCCGGGGTATAAGGGTCTTGCGACCCCACCACCGCTGGATGACCGTGCTGGGGGATGCGTGGTTTACGCCCGGCATGATCTCTCCGTTCTTCCTTTCTCTTTAGATACCTCCTTTCAGGCAGTGGCTGTGCAGCTGCACCTAGATAGGAGGTATACTATCATTTCTGCGTACATTCCACCGTCAGCTGACTTCGACGCGGGGGACTTCCGCGCGTCGGGGCTCGGTTGCCGAGGCCCTATCTCTTGCTTGGTGATCTGAACGGCAGGCATGGAGATTACTCCATAAATCCCAGGGGACAAGTCCTTGCCGATCTGATCGAAGAGCTTGAGATGGGTGTCCTAAACGTGGATGAGTTTACGCATCAGTGTCCGAGAACCGCTTCATTTTTTTGCCTTGACCTATCTTTGTGCCTTTCGGATGCACAGCCTGATTTCGATTGGGGGGTGGTCGATGACCTCCATGGTAGTGATCACTTTCCCATTCAAATATCATTTTCAGGGCAACTGCCGCCTGAGAGAACACCTCGGTGGTGCTTGGCGCGGGCGCGGTGGCCTGCATTTCAGGAAATGACTGAATTTTCTATCTCAGTCGAGTTTAGGTCGGTAGATGAGGCCGTTGAGTTCTTCTCCGGCGACCTCATGGCCGCGGGCCTGACTACTATTCCTAGGACGTCTGGCCGTTTTTCACTCCGACCACTCCCATGGTGGTCGGCCGAGTGTGAGACGGCCCTCAAACAGAAGCGTTATGCCTACATGCGCTATAAGCGCCGCCCGAACGATTTCACTGTCGCTGAATTTCGTCGGGCTAGGGCTAGGTTCCGGTATATTTCGAAGCACGCCCGCCGCTCTTCTTGGCGGGCATACGTGTCTTCACTTAACGGGAAGACCCCTTTAGCAGAGGTGTGGAGGCGAGTCAAAAGGATTCGGGGCAAGTTCTCGCAGGCCTCCTCTCCCGTCCAGGAGAATGGGACCGGAATCTCGGACCCCACGTCCGTGGGGGAATCCTTAGCGACCGCTTTTTCCGCATTCTCTAGCCGTGATGCTGCTCCGCCAGCATTCAATGCACGTCGTGATGTTGCGGAAGACTTTACCTCCAGAGGCGGAGAACCCTTCAACGACAGGTTTACTGGGAGTGAGTTGCGCTCCGCTCTCGCTTCGTGCGCGGACACCGCCCATGGTCCGGACGATGTCCCGTACGCCATGCTTCGACACCTGGGTGAGCGAGGCATGGCATTTCTGTTAGATTTGTTCAACAGGATCTGGGTGGAGGGTCTTGTCCCAGATTCCTTGCGAATCGCTACTGTGCTCGCCTTTCGCAAACCGAGGAGAGATCCTTCTACTCCGACCGGTTTCCGCCAAATTTCTCTAACCTCTTGCGTGTGCAAGTTGATGGGGAAATTGGTAAATGTTAGACTAGCCTCTTTCCTGGGCAGCGGAGGCCATCTGTTTTCTGCACAGGCATTGAATCGCGTCTCTCGCTATGCCGAAGCGCACAGGTTTCGGTTTTCTTTGGCTCCACCCCGACCCAGATTTGTTTCTCAATGGGGTGTGCCTGGATGTGGTTGAGTCGCACCCTTTCCTTGATCTTGTATTCGACCGACGCCTCACCTGGGAGGCTCTTATTTGCAGCCTTATGGATCTCTTGTACCGGCGCCATAGATATTCTCAGTTCCGTGCCCTTCAGCGCTTGGGGCGCTGATAGGGCTACTGCCATACTTTTTTATCGATCCTTTGTTCGTTCGAAGCTCGACTACGGAAGCGAGTTTTATACATCCGCAGCCGAGCGTTTATTGCGGAAGGTGGATTCGATCCACCACACCGGCCTTCGCCTTGCGACCGGTGCCTTCCGCACTTATATTATACCCCACTCAGACATTGTAAATGCAGCTCACATCCACCAGCTCACCCCCTTACCATGATACACCTTAGGTTTCTCTCCTCCATAATGCACATGCACACTCACATCAAACACATTACTTACTCGCAATAAGACCTCCTAGAATGGCATAACTCCCGATGCACACATCACCTTCAATTATATCTTCAGTTTGTGCACATCACCCATACGTAACTGATCAGGTATTTTCCATGCTTCTTACATAACCATTCTTTGTAAGTCTTTCACACTCTCAAACATAGAATTACCACCACCCACACATCTCTTCCCAACAGTTAATCCTTTTGGCAAATATTCAGGATTTATTCCTAGTCACACTTTCATTTGCACTAACTGGTAATTTCGACATCAAATTTGCAATTTCATTCTTGTTACGGGGTGCAGCGATTTGCCTTCCTGGCCGCTGTGCTGATGGCACTCAGTTCTCTGCCCGGCCCCAGCGTAGCCTCTTCTTCTTTATGACAGCCTGCATTTTTACCTTACTTGCTCACTCTCCCTATAACCTCTCCGCTGGCTTCAAACGCTTCCTTGTTATTAGCTCCACTGATGGCAGCATGTTAGCTAAGGGCAACATGATCCATCAGAGGAGAGCTTTAGCTAGTGTGGTTGGTAAAGAGACAAAGGTGACCCGTTTCTCGGACGGGAGCCTTCTGGCGAATCCCGCCGAGGCGGACAAGATAAGTGCTCTTCGGACACTTAATGGCATACCAGTCAGTGTGACGCCGCACTCTACCATGAACTTCGTGAAAGGAGTAGTTTCTGCCAGGGAACTCGTGGACTACTCTATAGATGACCTCACCTTAGAGCTGGCCGAACACGGACCGGTCAAGTTCTAGCGCGTGATAAGAAAACAGGGAGCGGCCTCGAGAACCACCCCTAGACTCTTTGTCACGTTCGACTGTGACAAGCTTCCTGAGTCTGCATGCTGTTTGGTATTGCTACCGTGTGAAAGCATTCGTGCCACTGCCGCGGAGGTGCTACTACTGTCACCGCTTCGGCCATACTAATCGCTCCTGTAGACGCTCAAATTCGGGGTTACCCGAAGCCTGTGTAAGTTGCCCAAGGCCGCACACCATAAGTCAAAGTCGTGTGTGGCCAAGTGTGTCAATTGCGGATAGCCGCACACGATTTTTCGAACCAATGTGGTTCGAAAAAATCCTAGCCGTTCGGGCTCAGGATCGTGTTTAATTTCGCCAGGCTAAGGCCTTGTCCTGGGGCGCCCGTCGTTGCCTGGGACGTCCTATGCCTCAATGTTAAGACACCCTCTGCTCCTGGCCCTTCCAAGCCTACCAGCGAAAAACACTTCAACGACAGGTTTACTCTGAGTGAGTTGCGTTTCGTGCGCAGACACCGCCCGTGGTCCGGACTATGTCCCGTACTCCATGCTTCGACACTTTGGTGAGCGAGGCATGGCCTTTCTGTTAAATGAGTTCCACAGGATCTGGGTAGAGGGTGTCCTCCCAGATTCCTGGCGAATCGCTACTGTGCTCGCTTTTCGCAAACCGGGGAGAGATCACTCTACCCCGGCCGGTTTCCGCCCAATCTCTCGAACTTCATGCGTGTGTAAATTGATGGAGAAATTGGTAAATGTTAGATTAGCCTTCCTTCTGCACCTCGGAGGCCATCTGTCTTCTGCACAGTGCGGCTTCCGCAAGTTCCACTCCACGTCGGATGCTATGCTCCGACTGTAAAATGCCTTCTGAGAGGCCTTCCTTCGTAGACAACACTACGCCACGGTGTTCTTCGATCTGGAGAAGGCCTATGATACTGCATGGCGATACGGTATCATGGAGACTTTCCACATAATGGGTGCGAGGGAAGAGCCCCCCAATCTTTATATGTGAATTTTTGCGTAATCGTCGATTCCGCTTACGGTTTGTGGGAGCACTCAACGGCCCAATGTAGTAGGAAGAGGGTGTCCCGCAGGGAAGTGTCCTCAGTGTCACACCCGTTTTCCTGATCATCGACGGTATCACTTCGGTGTTGACGGAAGATGTTCTCGCTACTTGTTACGTAGACGACCTTTTGGATCTCTTTTAACGCAGCCTAAAAGCCAACTCTGGAGTGTCGACTCCAACAGTCATTGAACGCGTCTCTCGCTATACCGAAGCGCTCAGGCTTCGGTTTTCTTGGCCAAGACTATGGTGAGCATTTCTGCCGCCATCCACGGCTCTACCTTGACCCAGACTTGTTTCTCAACGGGGAGCGCCTGGAAGTGGTGGACTCTCACTGTTTCCTTGGTCTTGTATTTGACCGACGCCTCACCTGGGAGGCTAATATTCGCAGCCTTAGGGTCTCTTGTACCCGCACCATGGACATTCATCGTTTCGCGACTTTCAGCGCCTGGGATGCTGATAAGGCTACTGCCTTACTTTTTATTGATCCTTTGTTCCTTCGAAGCTCGACTACGGATGCGAGTTTTATGCATCCGCAGCGGAGCATGTATTGTGGAAGGTGGACTCGATCCACCACATCGGCCTATGCCTGACGACCGATGTCTTCCGCACTCTCCCCACGAGAGCCTATTGTCGATGCTAGGGAAATGCCACTCGCTCTGCGCCGTGCACAGTGCATTGTTCGCCTATACGCGCGAGCCCGGTGCCTCCCTCACTCCCCACCTCTCTCAATGCATCCGCAGATGATCTTGACGTTGCCTATGTTTCCGAGAGACGTCAGTCATACCCTAAGGCCATTGTGTTTAGGGGTAGGAAACTCCTCTGAGAGCTAGGTATATATAGCTCTCGGGCCGGTGGCGCCACTGGTTCTTACCAGGACGCCAACGTGGAGGGTACTACCTTTGAATATTTATCTCCACGCCTCTGCTTCCATTGCTTCTACAGTGCCGGGAATATTGCGTTCGGCTATTTGGGAGTACACTTCGTGTCAAGCTGGAACCGTGCCAGTGTATACGGATGGCTCCAAGTCCCTAGAGGGCGTCGATTTTCACGTCGTATCCCCTATGTCTGAAGTCAGCGGGGCTCTACTGAGCACTGCGTCTGTCTTCACGGCTGAGCTGGTTGCAATACACCTTTCGGTACGGGAGATAACGCGACGTGCCCGGTTCGGAGAGCGGATTGTTTATAGCGACTAACAAAGCACCCTGAGTGCTCTCGGGGCATTGAAATCTCCGCATCCCCTTGTTCGCGATATCTGTAACGTCACGTTTTAGGCGAGCTGGGCGGATGTCGAGATTATCTCATACTGGGTTCCTGACATGTAGGTATTGTTGGGAATGAGGGCGCCAAAGTGTCTGCGTGGACTGGGCTACCAGACCAGGAATACGGGCTGCTTGTCAAAGAAGATGGGAGACAGTCGAGGGTAGCTTAAAGTCGCGTGCCATTGCGCCGCCACTGTTTCCATGGCCCGCCCCCCAATGCTGCGATGGTTTCAGGCTGCTTTCTGTCGTTTCCGAATTAGACACCTTCGCGAGACGCACCGCTATTTGATGGAGCGCTCGCCTGCGCCCTACTGTGAAGACTGTGTGGTCCCCCAGACTGCTAGGCACATTCTTGTTGAATATCACAGTCTGGGTGATCTTTGCCCACGTTATGAGCGGGGTCGCTACCGCATGTCTCTTGTTATCGGGACCGGTTCGTGCACACTGACTTGTGGACTTTACGACTTCCGGAAGATGGCTGGCCTCCTCCCCTTTTTTGTAGGTGTTCCTGAGCCGGGGGAAAGGCGGGCCTACCCCCAACGCCAGAGCGCGCCGCCTCCTTGATTTGCTTTGTTTTCTTGTTATTTTTTTTTTACCTCTTTTCCTTCATAGCGTTGTTATTTGTTATTTACATATTGTTATTTGTTTTCTTGTTGTTTTTTACTTGTTTCTCAATATAGCCTAGTAGTAGGCTGTGTTGTGTATGGCTAGTTATGCACAAGCAGGCAGTCGCCAGATGGGCTCCCCATCCCAAATTAATATCACTCAATCCCTCAAATAACCACACTCGATGTAGTTTATCTTCGCACAATTCGGATGCAGATTATGCCTTAGCCCTTTTTAAAAAATATGTATAAATCATTCTAGCAACATGGTGGTATTTTTCTTACTTGCTTCTTTCCTGCAGGCTTAGGGACTCAAGAATACAAAGTGTTGAATGTACTTCCCTTTGATTCGACCCGGAAATGTATGTCTTTAATCGTACAGTTGCCAGACACTGGTGAGAAAGTTCTCTACTGCAAAGGTTCGTTCCAACTCTGTTGTTTGAAATGTTCATTTTGAGAGGAATATCCTTGTGGTCAGGTTTATAGTAGTACCATCATTTGTCAGCTTTGCATTGTATAATAATTAATCCCACACCCATCTGTAAGATTGGCAAAGATTTTTGATTCTGCACTTGTTTGTTCTTTAATAATCCCATGAATGCATTCATAATCAGAGAATCAGTGGCCCCCAACCTGCCTCAAGAAACTTGCTAAACTATAAAAATTCTAGTTGATCTCCCGAGTATTAGTATATTCAGAGTACCTAAAATAGCCTTTTTAGAGATAAGGAGTGCGATGTTAGATCTTGGAGAGGTCTTATACAAGATATCTGCATATAAAGTATCTGCATATGTGATAAAAACAAAGATGACGATTTTGATGTAACTTTCATGAGTGGTTGGAAATGGTCCAAGAAAGAAAGGATTAAACTTTGGTTCTGACCAAGATTCAGGTGGTGGGATTGTAGGGGGTCATCTGTTTTGCTGAAATTTTCATGAAATGTTAGATCAGATTTTTCCAAACTGGCAGAAATTTCCCCCTGGGTGTCAATTTAAAGCTACCATGGGGGAAATAATTACGCTGCCGTATAAGTATAAAAGTTATTTGAATAATAATATAATGTTAATAGTGAGTTTGTTAACTTGATAATATGATGTCAAAAATTCATTGATCTATTTTTATGCTATGGAATAGATTGTTAGTACTCAAGAGATGTTTTATTACACTACTTGTGTTTTTGAAAACTATGGTAATATGAGTAACTACTGGTACTCGTCAGTAAATTTTTTTTTTAATGTGTATATATATATATATATATATATATATATATATATATATATGAAAAAAAAATTAAAGACCATTGTCTATTTTGCCTTAATTAATTTCCTTTGGTAACTTTCTCTTCTAACTATCTTTTTTATTCCATCTTATAGATGGTGGATCACTTGTCCAGTATTCATCTTTTTTTTAAATGAATGTGTTTGGTAAAAACCAAACTAAATTGCTAAGCTTTCAATCTTATTCGGTCTTCTTTGGAGCATTTTGATATATTCTTGCCTCCTTTACCGATGTAATGAGTGGAGGGATGATCTGACAGAGTGAAAGAAAATGATTTTTAAGGGGTATAACATAACATAACATAACATAATTTCACGGATGACAAAAGCCACAAGGGCCTATCAAAGGTCATCCACATCCGTCAAAACCCACCCACAAAAAGCACCATCACCAGGGGAAGACAAAATCAAAGTCCCCCACAATATAATATAACAGATGACAAAAGCCACAAGGGCTCATCATATGTCATCCGAGTCAAATGGCCTCTTTTTTAAGGCACCCAAACTCCCAGGAAAACTACATCCCAAGGATTGCGCCCAGAAACAAGGGTATCACCAATCAAGGCTTGTCAAGAACTAAATCATGCAGCTATAGATATATACAAACAATATTAATATATACAAAACTTAGGAACCATCACAGCCTTCCCTTCCCATAAACTCATCCAACCTACTCTTAAATATATTTAGATTTGGACTACCTGCTTCCCTCTGCGGCAATTTGTTCCAGAAGTCTACCACTCTATTGGTTAAACGTAATGTTAGAGGAAATGGGTCACTCTGGTGAGTGGAATTTTAAAATAATTTTAATGTGGGATTCCAGCTTGTCGCTTTATTGTCTTCATTTATTAATATGGCTTCTAAGATGTTCAGCCTAGCATTATTAACCTCTTTTCTTTTAATAATGGTGTTGTCAATGAGCATATATCTGGTTAGATTAATATTATGGACACTCTCCATATTATTTTTAGGCCCTCCACTTTGTAGATGCATAGTTAAACGCCTCAAAAGTGTACTGGTTGTCATGCCAATATATTTTGAGTTATTATAAAGCTTACAGTCTCTACCGAGGCAGATGAACTCTTAAACTATGTTGGTTGACTGGGGATTACAGGAGTTTAGGCAGGTGTTGTTTTTCATCAGGAGATTGCTGGCTTTTGTTGTTTTATAATAAATGATGAGTTGGATTTTATCGGTTAATAATCTCCTTGATGTTTTTTTCATCTATTTTATAGGCTGTGGCATCTGGTTTCTGTAATACACTTTGATGTTGTTGACTTCTCCCTGATTACTTTCAGTTTCATCCGCATGTTTGTAATGGTTACTTAAAAATGATTGGAGTTGTCAATCGTGATGTTTAAGAAACGATTATTCATGAGTATTTGTTTTACTCATGCTATCTCTTGGTGGAAAAGTTCCCAAGTAGAGCAGCATTTATAAGTTGGGCGGATGTATGAACCGATTACCCTTATCTTATACCTTTCAGGGCATTCACTCTCAGCATTGAGGCATTTTCCCATGTCCGTACTTTTTCTATTGTGTTTTGAACTTCAACATCCAAAAAGGGGAGTTTATTACCCTTGTTCAATTCATAAGTGAATTTTAACATGGAGTTCTCCTCAAAATGGAGCTTGATGTTGAAAATAAGTTCAAGAGTTTGTTTAAGAGGATAAGTGAAGCCATGAAACTTTTTCGAAGCAGCAAAAGATCTATTGAGAATTATATCAATGACTTCATTTAAGGTTATGGTCGTGAAAAGTGAAGAAACGTCAAAACTAACAAGGATATTAGAGGGACTAAGGGGAAGAAAATCTTTAAAATAAATTCCATTAAAACTCTTCTTCACCATGCCTACCACTTATCATCTTCATATTTTAATCTTGATAAAGAATTAGACTTCCTCCGCACCTATTTCACAAACAATTCTTATCCTTCACAAATTTTTAAGGCTACTCTTGAAACCTTCCTTGACAATATTTTCTCTCCAAAATTACCTTGATATAACGTTCCCAAGGATATACGATATCTTTCACTCCTAGATTTAGTCCCTCTTAATCACCAATTCCGGAAACAAATACATAAAATCCTCAAAAATCATTTTGGACAAATCAACTTTGGAATCATTTTTTCGAATAATTTAGCAATAGGTTCACTATTTAATGTAAAGGACTTGCTCCCGTGTAGCCTGTGCAGTGGTGTAGTATATTTATTTACATGTCCTCGGTGTCGTAGAGGCAATTAGCTTGTTCTCACCTTGGCATAAGTAGTAGAATGGGGGAGCAAAGAATGCTCCCCCGTTCGGGATCCTATTATCCTTTGCAAAACCGAAGCCACCATTAATGATTCTAAAATTATAGATTCTTCCAATGATGATATAAGCCTATGAATAATTGAATCCATTCATATTAAGACCCTTAGACCCTCTCTCAACAATAATGTATCCACCTTTCCTCTCCCTGTCTTTATTAGACCTCAACCTTCTTCATTGTTTCTTGCTCTCCATTGCCTTAGTCACTTTTATACAACTTGTGTGACCGGTAAGATTTCAATTTGTTAATAATTAAAATTAAAATATTTTGTGCACTTAGCTGTTCATAAATTTGCCCCCCCTTCCCCTATGCTCACAATTTCTCAATCCGTGTTTAAATAATTAACTATTTATGATTTATCACTATAAAATGTAAACATGTATATTCATATATAAGTGGACCTTCTAGTCCTAATTAATCTCTGTTAATTGTTTTGCTATTTAAAGCTAATTTTTGTTCAATTTATCAGGCCAGAAGATGAGCTTGTCTTAGCTCGAAACGTAGCTAAAATAAAGAATGAATACTGTCATTCTTTTTGCCCTTTGATTCTTACTCCGGATGAAATTGCGTCTCACTAGGAGCAGTCTCTTTCAATATATATATATATATATACTTGTATATATATATATATATATATATATATATATATATATATATATATATATATACACATGTATTTAAAGGCCCAAAGAAATGGAAATTGTTAACACAACCCGGAAAAATGCGTTGTAGTCATATAAGCAATGAGCGCTTGATGACACAGGTTCAAATCCAACTTCTTTATTCATTTTCATATAACGTTTAAATTAGTTTGCCCTATCTTTCCATTTCTACATCTGCCATTTTCCTTCCCCGTAATGGGTGCAGTAATTTGCCTTCCTGGCCGCCGTGCTGACAGGACTTAGCTCCCCATCTCTCCCTAGCTTACCCCGTAAGGGGCGCGGCGATTTGCCATCCTGGCCGCCGTGCTGACGGGACTCAGTACCCCATCCGGCCCCAGCTTAGCCTCTCTTCCTTCCTTCAAAACACTTGTTTCCTCTCTTTTCACACAACCTCTCCCACAACTTTCTCTGGTCAGCCTCTAATTTCACAGAGTAGATGACCTTCTTCTCAAGCCAACCGTCCCGGATCGGGGCTGAGGGGGGAGGGGACAATGTTCCCTAACCCCTGAGCTCCGGTTCGGGATGGGGTTTTTTTTTAACAACCTGCTTCATCCCCACCCATACCTTCATCACATCCCTTTTCCTCTCCTCTTCACATTCTATCCATTTTTACGCCGTGTCTAAGGTGGAGCCGCCATGCCGATGGACTGCCAGGCCACCAGGCGGGAGGGGTGGTCCGAAATGACGGCGCCTGGCTCTGCCAGGCCTGTAAGCACCTCTTGCAGTGCGGGCAACTACAAGAGGTGATGAGCTATTGCGTCCCATATAAAAAAGAGGGTCACCATGCCCATGTATGAAAAAAAAAACCCAAAAAACCCAACCCCCAACTTCCTCTGAAAGAGCGACGGAGCCGCCCTCGGGCAGCTCCAGGAAAAAAATGGAGGTTCCTCCCCTCCCTGTGCTTGCGCAGGGGACCCTCTATATCTCTTGAACCGGAGAGGAGGCTTACTCCTCTGCTACGCCTACGGGTGAAGGGGACACCCCTCTCTCTGGAGGTGCTTTCGGGCACCTCCCTCTTACCAGCGGCAGTCCCCTCTGTTCTTTCCAAGGGGACTGCCAAGAAAGCCAGCCGCTCCACATCGAACCGGCTCGGTAGGGCAAACCCCCTTAGGGGGGAGAGGGAAGCCAGGCCCCGTCGGTCGCTTCCCTCAAAAGACCTGCGGGCAAGAATATTGAACCTTGCCTGGGTCAAGGCCCATGCCTCCCCACACAAGACTAGTGACGATACTGCCAATGGGACCTGCGATGTCTTGGGGGGGGGGGGGGGATGGCCAACTGGAGGCCTCCCCTGAGATAGACATGGTCCTTGAGGAAACCCAGCCTCAGACGGTAGAGCCTTCCATGGGAGAGAATCCGGGCTCGGCGCCAAGCACCGAACCCGAATCCGCCCCTATGCAGGGTCCTCCTCAAACGGCTGTGGTTTCCGAAGCAGTACAAAGAGGGGAGGGATCTCCTCCGACCGGTGCCCCCACGACTACCAGGACCTTTTCCATTTCGGAGAATGACCTGGCTGAGGCCAGTCCATCTGGCCTCGGGGCTTCTTCCGGCGGAGGTGAGAAGCGGGTTCATTCCCCGCTCTCCTCTCAAAAAAAAAAAAGACTCGGGGCTCCTCTCCATCCGCGGGGGCTGCGGGGACGGATCGGTCTGCTGCCACTTGGGCAAGCGACCAAGCCAAGATCGGCACATCCGGCCCCTCTGCCCCTCGGTTGTGGAGCCCCTGACTAAGACCAAAAGTGCACAGGGCGGAGCCTCGATGACATCGGGGCCCTTGATTCAGAGGTTACCTGGCGTTTTCGAGCACGCTGGCTTCAAACGCTTCCTCGTTATCCGCTCCACTGATGGCACCATGTTGTCCAAGGGCAACATGATCCATCAGAGGAGAGGATTAGCTAGTGCAATTGGTAGAGAGCTGAAGGTGACCCGTTTCTCGGACAGGAGCCTTCTGGCGAATGCGGCGAATCCCGCCAAGGCGGCCAAGATAAGTGCTCTTCGGACACTTCATGGCACCCCGGTGAGTGTGACGCCGCACTCTACCATGAACTTTGTGAAAGGAGTAGTTTATGTGAGGAAACTCGTTGACTACTCCATTGAGGACATTACCCTATAGCTGGCGAACCATGGGGCGGTCAAGGTCGAACGTGTGATGAGAAAACAGGGAGGGGCCTCGAGACCCACCCCTACACTCTTCGTCACGTTCGGCTGTGACAAGCTCCCTGAATCGGTGCGTGCCGGTTGGTACAGCTACCGCGTGAAGGCATTCGTGCCACTGCCGCGGCGGTGCTATTACTGTCACCGCTTCGGCCATACGAATCGCTCATGTAGACGTGCAAAGTCGGGGTCACCCGAAGTCTGTGTAAATTGCTCCAAGGTCGCACACGATAAGTCCAAATTGTGTGTGGCCAAGTGCGTCAATTGCGGATAGCCGCACCCTGCTTCTTCGAAGCAATGTGATGCATATCTCCTTGAGAAAGAAATCCTGGCCGTTCAGGCCCAGGATCGACTCTCATTCCGCAAAGCTAAGGACTTGGTCCTGGCGCGCCCGGCTCTGCCTGGGACGTCATATGCCTCAATAGTTAGAAAGGCACCCTATGCTCCTGGCACATCCAGGCCAACGAGCACGGTTGTTTCCGCGCCCATTCGGAGCCCTTCTGCGGGCTCTACCCAACCAGGGCGCTCCCCTGGTAAAGCTGGCGGCAAAAAGGGTTCCTACCCAGCCCTGGCTAAAACCAGTGTTTCCCGGCTCTTTCCCCAGCGTGACCGTTTCCCGTAAGGCGAAACGGCCACGCGCCTCCACCGAGTCGTTAGACTTACAGGAGGCAACGCCCCTGAAGATGGTCGCTAGGCTATCTTCCGGGGTTCCTAAAGCTGTCCCCCGAAAGGAGGACAGCACGCCTCGAAGTGGAGCGAGTGGCTCGGAGACGGTGGCTCCTCGAAAAGAGGGCCTTTCGCCTCCGAAGCCGCAACGCCCGCCTAAGGTTTCGAGGCGGAGGGAGGAAAAGACTCGCATGGCGAGCCCAACCTCCCCCAATAAGTCATCGAAGGCGACAGCGCCTTCAGCTCTTTGTCTGGCCAACAGCGCCCGGGGTTCTGCCCCCGGGAAGCGTACGGCCATTCTCGTGAGGGTCTTCTGTTCGAGGCGGGCCCCCGCGTCTCCTCCGAGCTAGGCCTGGAGGGCATATTCCTTCAATGGAATTGCCGTGGACTCCAGACCAACTGGGAGGAGCTGCGGAGGCTCGTCTCGTCCTGTTCCCTGTTAGCTATCTTTTTGCAGGAGACCATGCTAGGCGCGTGCCCCCTGCCCGCCCTCCCGGGGTATAAGGGTCTTGCGACTCCACCACCGTGGGATTCGTGGTTTACACCTGGCGTGATGTCTCCGTTCTTCCTTTCTCTTTAGATACCTCCTTTCAGGCAGTGGCTGTGCAGCTGCACCTGGATAGGAGGTATACTATCATTTCTGCGTACATTCCACCGTCAGCTGACTTCGACGCGGGGGACTTCCGCCGCGTCGTGGCACGGTTGCCGAGGCCCTATCTCTTGCTTGGAGATCTGAGCGGCAGGCATCCTCTCTGGGGAGATTACTCCATAAATCCCAGGGGACAAGTCCTTGCCGATCTGATCGAAGAGCTTGAGATGGGTGTCCTAAACGTGGATGAGTTTACGCATCACTGTCCGAGAACCGCTTCATTTTCTTGCCTTGACCTATCTTTGTGCTCTTTGGATGCACAGCCTGATTTTGATGGGGGGTGGTCGATGACCTCCATGGTAGTGATCACTTTCCCATTCAAATATCATTTTCAGGGCAACTGCCGCCTGAGAGAACACCTCGGTGGTGCTTGGCGCGGGCGCGGTGGCCTGCATTTGAGGAAATGACTGAATTCTCTATCTCAGTCGAGGAGTTTAGGTCGGTAGATGAGGCCGTTGAGTTCTTCTCCGGCACCCTCATTGCCGTGGGCCTGACTTTCCTTTCCTAGGACGTCTGGCCGTTTTGCACGCCGACCACTCCCATGGTGGTCGGCGAGTGTGAGACGGCCCTCAAACAGAAGCGTTATGCCTACATGCGCTATAAGCGCCGCCCGAACGATTTCACTGTCGTTGAATTTCGTCGGGCTAGGGCTAGGTTTCGGTATATTTCGAAGCACATCCGCCGTTCTTCTTGGCGGGCATACGTGTCTTCACTTAACAGGAAGACCCCTTTAGCTGAAGTGTGGAAGCGAGTCAAAAGGATTCGGGGCAAGTTCTCGCAGGACCCCCCTCCCGTTCTCCAGGAGAATGGGACCGCAATCTCGGACCCCGCATCCGTGGCGGAATCCTTAGCGACCGCTTTTTCCGCATTCTCTAGCCGTGATGCTGCTCCGCCAGCATTCAATGCACGTCGTGATGTCGCGGATGGCCGCTGGCTGGACTTTACCTACAGAGGTGCAGAACCCTTCAACGACAAGTTTACTCTGAGGGAGTTGCGCTCCGCTTTTGCTTCGTGCGCGGACACCGCCCATGGTCCGGACGATGTTTCCTACGCCATGCTTCGACACCTGGGTGAGCGAGGCATGGCCTTTCTGTAAGATTTGTTCAACAGGATCTGGTTGGTGGGTCTTCTCCCAGATTCATGGCGAATCGCTACTGTCCTCGCCTTTCGCAAGCTGGGGAGAGATCACTCTACTCCGCCCAATCTCTCTAACCTCTTGCGTGTGCAAGTTGATGGAGAAATTGGTAAATGTTAGACCTAGCCTTTTTCCTGGACAGCGGAGGTCATCTTTCTTCTGCACAGTGCGGCTTCCGCCAGTTCCACTCCACGTTGGATGCTCTGCTCCGACTATCAAATGCCGTCTGCGAGGCTTTCCTTCGTAGACAGCACTACGCCACGTTGTTTTTTGATCTGGAGAAGGCTTATGATACTACATGGCGATACGTTATCATGGAGACTCTCCCCACGATGGGTTCGAGGGGACGCCTCCCAATGTTTATATCTGAATTTTTGCGAGATCGTCGATTCCGCGTACGGGTTCGGGGAGCCCAAAGGAGCAGGAAGAGGGTGTCCCGCAGGGAAGTGTCCTCAGTGTCACACTCTTTGCCCTGAGCATCAACGGCATCACCTCGGTGCTGCCGGAAGATGTTCTCGCTACGCTCTACGTGGACGACCTTTCGATCTCTTTTGGCGCGGCCCAGATGCCAACTCTGGAGCGTCGACTCCAACAGGCATTGAACCGCGTCACTCGCTATGCCGAAGCGCACAGGTTTCGGTTTTCTTTGGCCAAGCCTAAGGTGGTGCACTTCTGCCGCCATCCACGGCTTCACCTTGACCCAGATTTGTTTCTTAATGGGGTGCGCCTGGATGTGGTTGAGTCGCACCGTTTCCTTGGTCTTGTATTCGACCGACGCCTCACCTGGGAGGCTCATATTCGCAGCCTTAGGGTCTCTTGTACCCGCGCCATCGATATCCTCCGTTCCGTGACGTTCAGCACTCGGGGTGCTAATAGGGCTACTGCCCTACTTTTTTATCGATCCTTTGTTCGTTCGAAGCTCGACTACGGATGCGAATTTTATGCATCTTCAGCCGAGCGCTTATTGCAGAAGGGGGATTCGATCCACCACACCGGCCTTCGCCTTGCGACCGGTGCCTTCCGCACTTTTCCCATTGAGAGCCTGTTGGTGGATGCTGGGGAGATGCCACTCGCTCTGCGCCGCGTGCAGTCATCACTCGCCTGTACGCGCGAGCCCGGTGCCTCCCTCAGCCGCCAACAGCTCCCACTGCATTCCCAGCTGATTTCGACGGTGCCTATGCCGCCGAGAGATGTCAGTCATATCCTTAAGCCCTTTGGGTTTAGGGCCAGGAAATTCTTTCGGGCCGGTGTCGCCCCTTGTTCTGCCCAGGACGCCACTCTGGAGGCTACCACATTTGGCTATTTGTCGCCACGCCTCTGCTCCCAAAGCTTGTACAGCGCCGGGATTATTGTGTTCGACCTTTTTGAAGCACACCTTGTGTCACGCTGGAACCGTGCCACTGTATACAGATGACTCCAAGTCCCAAGAGGGGTTTGGCTTCCCCCCGTATCCCCTCTGCTTGAAGTCAGCGGGGCCCCTTCAGGCGCTGCGTCTGTCTTCATGGCCGAACTGGTGGCAATACATCACTCGGTATGGGAGATTACGCGACGTGCCCGGTTCGGAGACCTGATTGTGATCTATAGCAACTCCCCACGCGCCCTGAGTGCTCTTGGGGCATTGGTATCTCCGCATCCCCTGGTTCGCGATATCCGTGACGCCACGGTTTTTGCGAGCTGAGCAGCGGATGTCGATATTATCTTCTGCTGGGTTCCTGGACATGTAGGAATTGCGGGAAATGAGCGTGCCGATGAGGGCGTCAAAGAGTCCGCGATGACTCTGCGACCGGACCAGCGTTTCGCTCTTCCTCACACCGACTACATGGCACGAATACGTGCAGCTCTTCGGGATGCTTAGCAAAGAAGATTGGAGACGGTCGAAGGGAACTTAAAGTTGTGTGCCATTGCGCCGCGACTGTTTCCATGGACCTACCCCCCCAATGCCGCGAAGGCTTCAGGTTCCTTTTTGTCGTCTCCGAATTGGACACACTCGCGGGACGCACCGCCATTTGATGGAGCGCTCGCCTGCGCCCTACTGTGAAGACTGCGTTGTCCCCCAAACTGTTCGGTACATTGTTGTTGAATGTCCCAGTCTGGGCGATCTCGTGTCCCGTTACGTGTCCCGGTACCGGGATGGGTGGGGTCGCTACTTCCTGTCCCTTGTACTCGGGATGGGTTCGTTCACACCGAACTGTGGAGTTTTAAACCTTTTGGAGGAGGCCGGCCTTCTCCCCTTTATTGAATAGTTGGGGTTTTTTTGTTGTTGTTTTTTTTTTTTTTTTAGTAGGTCGCATGTTCCTGCGCCGGGGGGAGCGCACTTACCCCAATGCCAGAGCTTGCTTCCTGCTTATTACCTTTTTCTTTGTTTTATTTTATTGATGTTTTTTTTATTTGTTTTATTAGCATCCTCTTTTAAAGATGCCTAATTTTAGGCAATGTTGAATACGACGACTAATGCCCAAGTAGGCAGTCGCCAGGTGAGCTCTTAAAAAAAAAAATCCACCTTCAGTAATAGACGCTCGGTGCGGATGCATAAAACCCTCTTCCGTAGTCGAGCTTCGTACGAACAAAGGATCGATAAAAAAGTAAGGCAGTAGCCCTATCAGCCCCCCAACCGCTGAACGTCACGAAACGGAGTATATCCATGGCGCGGGTACAAGAGACCCTAAGGCTGCGAATATAATCCTCCCAGGTGAGGCGTTGGTCAAATACAAGACTAAGGAAACGGTGCGAGTACACCATTTCTAGACGCAACCCATTGAGAAATAAGTCTGTGTCATTGTGGAGCCGTGGATGGCGGCGGAAGTGCATCTCCTTACTCTTGGCGCGGCCCAGATGCCAACCCTGGAGCGTCGACTCACAGGCATTGAACCGCATCTCTCGCTATTCCAAAGCGCACAGGCTTCGGTTTTCCTTGGCCAAGACTAAGGTGGTGCATTCCTGCCCCCATCCACGGCTCCACGGCCTAGACTTGTTTCTCAATGAGGTTCGCTCTAAAGTGGTGGACTCACAACGTTTCCTTGGTCTTGTAGTTGACTCACTACTCACCTGGGAAATTGATATTCGCAGCCTTAGGGTGTCTTGTACCCGTGCATGGATATTATTCGTTTCGTGACGTTCAGCCGATGGGGCTACTACCTTATATTGATCTTTTGTTCGTTTGAAGCTCCACTACGGATTCGAGTATTATGAATCTGCAGTCGAGTGTGTATTGCAGAAGGTGGAGTCAATCCACCACACCTGCCTTCGCCTGACCACCGGTGCCTTCCGCACGTTCCCTATTGAGAGCCTACTTGTCGACGCACGAGAGATGCCATTCGCTCTGCGCCTTGCAAAGTCCTAACATCTCTCACTCTATCCGCATCTGATCTCGACGGTGTTTAGAGACTCGCTCTGCGTTTAGGGCTTGGAAAGTCCTTGTAGGGCTCGCTATAGTTCTCGGGCCGGTGACCCTCCCTGGTTCTGCCCATGCCGCCAACCTGGAGGGTACCACCTATGACTCTTTCTCGCCACACCTCTGCTCCCAAAGTTTCTACAGCGCCGGGAGTATTGCTTTCAGCTTTTTGGACTCCATGTCACGCTGAAACAATGCCAATATATATGAATGGCTCCATGTCCCAAGAGGGGGTCGGTTTCCACACCGTATACCCTCTGTTTGAAGTCAGCGGGTATCTGCGAGGTGCTGCGTCTTTCTTCACGGTCGAGTTGGTTGCCATACACCACTCGGTACGGGAGATAACGCGACGTGCTTGTTCGGATACTGGATTGTGATTTATAACGACTCACAAAGCGCCCTAAATGCTCTTGGGGCATTTGAATCTCTTCATCCAATTGTTCGCTATATGTGTGACGCCACGGTTTCCGTGAGCCGGGCGGATGTCGAGATTATCATCTGCACGGTTTACTGGACATGTTTGAAGTGCGGTGAATGAGCGCTCTAAAGAGTCCGCGAGGACTGGGCGAATAGACCAGCGTTTCGCTTTTCCTCACACCAATTACATGGCACGAATACGGGCAGCTCTCAGTGCTGCTCGGCAAAGAAGATGGGAGACGGTCGAGGGTAACATAAAGTTGCGTGCTATTGCTCCGCGACTGTTCCCATAGCCCTACCCCCATTGCCGCCACAGCTTCAGGTTGCTTTCTGTAGTCTCCTAATTGGGTACACTCGCCGGACGCATCGCCACTATGGAGCGCTCGCCTGCGCCTTATTGCGACAACTGCGCTGTTCCCCAGACTGATCGGCACATTCTTGTTTAATGTGCTAGTCTGGGCGATCTTCACGCACGTTGCCTGTCTCGGTACCGGGACAAGCGGAATCGCTACCACTTGTACTCGAGACAGATTCGTGCACATAGACTTGCGGACTATGGCCTTTAGGAGGAGGCTGGCCTCTTTGTCTTTATTTGACTCTTCGTTGTAGGCCGCGTGTTCCTGTGCTTTTGGCGAGGTGGGCTCCCCCTGACTCCAGAGCGCGCTTCTTGCCTTTTTGCTGCTCTTAGTTGTTTTTTAGCCTGTCTCTTAGCCTTTATTCCTTTTTATCTTTATTATTTGTTTTTTAATCTAGCCTAATATTAGGCTGTAGTGTGAGTACGGCTACTTTTGCCTTAGTAGGCAGTCGCCAGATGGGCCTGTTAAAAACAATATACTTCCCACCCCGCCGCGACTGTTCCCATGGACCTATCCCCCAATGCCGCGGCGGCTTCAGGTTGCTTTCTGTCGTCTCCGAATCGGGCACACTCGTGTGACGCATCGCTATCTGATGGAGCGCTCGCCTGCGCCCTATTGCAACGACTGCGTCGTCCCCCAGACTGTTCGGCACATTCTTGTCGAATGTCCCAGTCTGGGTGATCTTCGCGCACGATACCTGTCTCAGTACCGGGATGGGCGAGGTCGCTACCGCCTGTCCCTTGTGCTCGGGACAGATTCGTGCACATTGACTTGTGGACTTGTTGACTTCTTGGGGGAGGCCGGCCTTCTCCCTATTATTTAAGCAAGGTTTGTTTGTTTTTTTGTTTTGTTTTGTTGTTTTTTTTTGTTTTTTTTCTTTAGTTGCACGCTCCTGCGCATGGGGGACCTCTCCCCGACGCACCAGCTTGCTTCCTTTCCCCCTTTTGGGGTGTTGTTTTTTTTTCTCTCTTTAATTTTATTTTAAAGTAGCCTAGAACTAGGCCAGTTTTAATACGGCGACTAATGCCCAAGTAGGCAGTCGCCAGATGAGCTCTTAAAAAAAAAAAAAATATATATACTTCCCACCCCGGCTCACCCACACTCGTAATCGTACTATATAACTTTTTCACCCAGAACCTAGTATTCTCTCCCACTTTCTCCCTGCAATAACTTTCGCAATCTTTCAAAAACACTCGCATCCTTTGACCCCTCCACTCTAAACTTACTCAACTTTGGCACTTTCCTTTTTAGTATGCTCCGATTCACCTCAGCCTCAGTTTCATTCTAAATTCTTTCTCATAGTCAGTCCTACTCTTATTCGAACTAAAATACAGGGAGTCAATACTCGTCATTAGTTTGTCTTCCCGTGTCTGTCCTGGCGTTTGTCTTCGTAATTTTCTTCTTCTGCTTCTTCACTTTAAAGGGTTCGTCCATGTCTGGCAGTCTCTTTGTTTCAGTCCTCTCTAAACCTATTTCTAACGAAGGAGAACCCCTACCACCAGCAAATGCACCTTGCACTTCCATCCTCTCATTCATCATTCTCAGCAGTTTTTCTCCTCCATTCCGACCTAACTATCCCTAATCCTTTCTTCCATTTGCACTTTCAATTCTCACTTCTCTCTTCAGACTATCATTCTCTTGTTTTAATTGCGCATTCTCTCTATCCTTTCGTCGCAACAACTCTTTCAGCCTTCTCATTTCCATTTCTATGGTTCCATTCTGTCCTTTTATTTGGAACAAAAACACGAAGCGCTGCGTCTGTCTTCACGGCCAAACTGTTTGTAATACGGGAGATAATGCATCCTTCCTATTCGGAGACCGGATTATGATCTTTAGCGACATAAAGTGCCATGGAGTGCTTTTGGGGCATTGGAATCTCCACACACCCTGGTTCAAGATATCAGTGACACCATGGTTGCCGCGAGGCGGCCTGATTTCGAGATTTTTGCTGGGTTCCATATAGTCCTCACCCACTATATGGCAGGTTTCAGAGCACCCCTCCTCGCTACTTGGCAACGAAGATGGGAGATGCCAAGGGGAACTTAAAGTTGCGTGCCATCGTGCCTCAGCTGTTGCCGGACACTTGCCTCCCAATGTCGCGACCCTTTCCGTTCCCTTTTTGTTGTCTTCGAATTGAGCACACTCGGGAAACACGCTACCATCTGATAGATCGCTCTCCTGTACCTTACCGCGACGATGGCGTTGTCGCACAGACCGTTCTGCACATTATTAATGAATGTTCCATTCTGAGCTATTTTTTTCGCACCTTACCTGGACCAGTACTGAGACGAGCGGGCTCGTTAACCTACCTTTTTTCCGTAGTATTCGGGACGGGTTCATGCACACAGAGTTGTGGTCTCATAAACCTTTTAGAGGAGAATGGCCTCCTTCATTTTATTTGCCTTTGTTGTTTTTTTTCGAATGATCCGGGAGCGGGGGGTGCTCTTCCCGACGCTGGGTCATGCCTGCTTCTTGGCTTGCTTTTTTTTGCCTTTAATTATATATTGTATTATGGTGGCTTATGCCGTTGTAGGCAGTCGCCACCAGTAACCCTTTTAAGGAAATAAGTCCTACAGAGTGGAATTAAATCCTGATTCTCAAAGTCTAATATACCAGCCTTCCTCAGAAGGCCGTTAAAGCTCTCTTCTTTCGACAGGGGCCGACTCTGCCATTCTATCGAACTTGACGAATCGTATGGACGAAGCGACCCAGTTACTTCGATGTCGAACGGAGAACCACCTTCAACTGTTCTCTCGCAAGGGACTTCGTGTCCTGTGCATGGCGAAGAGAGTCCTTTCCGACACCGAGTATGAGGATTGGGCGACGCAGCACCGGAAAGTAGAAGCCTCCCTCGCCAACCGAGACAAGAAGCTTCGCCAGTCATTTTCCAAGATCGAGAGAGACATGCAGCTCATAGGTAAAGAAAGTTAAATCCCCTCCAGCATTAAGCTATGGGGTGGATTGACGCGTGCAACAATCTTGTAATCTGGGATTGTCTCCCCGTGGAGGTGTGGCACAACTTTTCTACACAAGTACCCCCAGGGCTCTTAAATTAGAGTAAGAATACCTGCCCCGCAGGGAGGTAGTCTGTGTAGTGGTACACCTAGTATCTGGAGGAGCATCAGCACGTCCCGGCTATCTAAGGATAAGGTTTCCCCCCGCTGCCTGGGTTGGTTTGTACTCTTTACTCCTTGACGGAGACCGAGGAAGCTGGTGCGCCTCCCCCTTGTCCATATTTGCAATCACCTTTTTCTACGACTATCATCACGTCTATATTCTCTACCCTCCCGCAAGAGGATGTATGTTGTAACCGGGGGCAAAAAACCCCTGCTACAACTGAAAACTGTAAGACAAATAGGGCCACCCGTTCGCTCGCAATGCAGCGCAGGCAGGCACCCTATTAGACTGCTGCACTTAGTTGGTACCTAGAGGAGAAGCACGTCCTCCAAGCACAACTGCCCGCACCCCGTAAGGGGCACGGCGATTTGCCTTCTTTACCGCCGTGCTGATGGGAATCAGCGGCCGGTCCGGCCCCAACTTGGACTCTTCTCATTCTTTCTGACAGCCTGTATTTTTATTCTACTTCCCCACTTTCCCTACAACCTCTCCCACAACTTTCTCTGGTCTGCCTCGAATTTCACAGGGTAGGTGCCGACCAGCTTCCTCTCAACCAACTATCCCGAATCGGGGCTGAGGGGGAAGGGGACAAGGTTCCCTCAACTCTAAGCTCCGGTCTGGGTGGTGGTTTTTTAACCACTTGTCTCATCCCCACCCACACCTTCCTCACATCCCCTTTCATTCTCCTTTCACTATCTATCCATTTTACGCCGAGCATAAGGAGGAGCCGCCAGGCCACTAGGCATGAGGGGGGACAGCTGATTAGGCCGGTCCCGTATTCACCCCTGGCAGAGCGGGCTCTTGCGTGGGGTGATTAGCGCTTGCTTCCCGTATCACTAATAGGGTCACCCCGTGCCCAATGATGACAATAAAATAACAACCCTCTCCCCTTCCCCTTCACCAGCGACGGAGCAGCTCCACGGAAAAAATGGAAGTCCTTCCCGTCTGTGCTTTCGCAGGGGACCGTCCAAATACTTCAACCGGAGAGGAGGCTTACTCCTCTCATATGCCTACGGGTGCAGGGGACTTCCCCTCACAAACTTCTCTGGAGGTGCCCACGGGTGCCTCTCTCTTCTAGTGGCAGTCCTCCCTTTACTTTTTAAGGGGTCTGCCAAGAAAGGCAGGTGGCCCATAATCGACCGCTCTCGGTGGGAGAGGCACGATAGGGCTAACCCCCTTAGGGGTAAGAGGGAAGACAGGCCCCGTCGGGCTCTTCCCTCTAAAGACCTGCAGGCTCGCATATTGTGCTTAGAGGGGAACACCGTACATACCGCCCTCTCTTTCCCTGTGCAAGGTCCTCCTTAGACGGCTCGGGTATCCAAGACTTTACAAGGAGAGGAGGGATCTCCCTCTACAGTTGGTCTCCCTGTGACAGTCGAGACCTCCTACATCTCAGAGAAGGATTTGCTGAGGTCGGTCCATCTGGTCTGGGGGCTCCTGCCAGTGGAGAGGAGAAGCGGGTTCATTCCCTACCATTCTCTCCTAAAAAGAAGACGGGAGGGGGGAAGGGCTCCTCTCCCGCCGCAGGGACGGACGGGGTTGCTGCCGCTTTGGCAAGCGACCAAATCAAGATCCCCACGTCCGGACCCGTTGCTTCCCCGGGTGGGGAGTCCCAGACGAAAACCAGAACTGCGCAGAGTGGACCCTCGATTACGTCGGAGCCCCAAATTCAGAGGCTACCTGGCGTTTTTGAGCCCGCTGGCTTCAAACGCTTCCTTGTTATTCGCTCCACTGATGACAGCATGTTAGCTAGGTGCAACATGATCCATCAGAGGAGAGCTCTAGCTAGTGTGATTGATAGAGAGACAAAGATGACCCGTTTCTCTGACGGGAGCCTTCTGGTCAATGCGTCGAATCCCTCCGAACGAGGCGGACAAGATTAGTGCCCTTAGGACACTTGATTGCACGCCTGTAAGTGTGACGCCGTACTTTCCATAAACTTCGTTAAAGGAGTATTTTATGCGAGGGAAATCGTGGACTACTCCATAGACGACATCACCTTTGAGCTCGCCGACCATGGGGCGGTCAAGGTTCAGCGTGTGATGAAAAAACAGGGATGGGCCTTGAGACCCACCCCTACATTCTTCGTCACGTTCAACTGTGACAAGCTCCCTGAGTCGGTGCGTGCCGGTTGGTATCGCTACCGTGTTAAGGCATTCGTTCCACTGCCGTGGAGGTGCTATTACTGTCACCGCTTCGGCCATACTAATCGCTCCTGTCTACGTGCATAACGAGGTTACCCGAAACCTGTGTAAGTTGCTCCAAGGCCACACACGATAAGTCCAAATCGTATGTGGCCAAGTGTGTCAATTGCGGAGAGCCACACCCCGCTTCTTTGAAGCAATGTGGTGCGTATTTCCTTAAGAAAGAAATCCTGGCCTTCCCGGGGTTGCCTGTGACCTCCTATGCGCAATTTTGAGAAAGACTCACTCTGCTCCTGGCCCCAACAGGCCTACGAGCACAGTCGTTTCCCTGCCCATTCGGAACCCTTCTGCTGTTTCTTCTCACTCCGGGCGCTGCCCTGATAGAGCTGAATGCACAAAAGCTTCACCCCCAGCCCCGGTGAAAGCCATGGCTCCCCTCCATTCCCCCAGCGTGACCGTTTGTCATTTTTATCGTTGTTTTAATATAGACTATTATTAGGCTTGGTCGAATACGGCGACCTATGCCCAAGTAGTCAGTCGCAAGATGGGGTCCTAAAATTAACCAAAAAAAAACCACCGCCCGCAAGGAAGTAAATGACCACAAAAGGAATTACCATTCTTGCTCCAGATCTGGATAAGCTGGTTCCTCTCCCTGCTCCCTTTCCACTACTAACGTCCCATTCTTTACTACCCTCTTTCGCCCTCCCTACTTCCCTACTGGATTCTCTTGGACCAGCTCTTGATTTCTCCCACTAGATGTCGGGCGTGGTGCCCCAGTCACAAAGCCGTATCTTCCACTCCAACCTGCCCCCTACGCTATGCGTAGGATTTGGTCTTGGGTCCCTAAGGAATGGCGGTGGAGGCGTTTACCCCCAGTCCTAGCGGCATCGGCCGGGGCAGGAGAAAGAATCCCCTAGTAGACTGATCACCTGTTGGGATTCAGAGGAGGGCCACTATGGAGATGGCAGTGATTATATGCCCATGGAAAAAATCTCGCCCAACCTCGGTGTGAGGATGGGCCAAGAACTCAACAACTCCTCTAACTGGTGTAGGTCCTCTCTCACCACTACCCTTTGTTATAGGGGTTTCCCCTCTACCACTTTTAAGTGACTTCTATGCTCTTTCAGAGCCCATCCAAAATTCTTAGAGCGAAGAGGGGGTGTCCCACTCTCCCATGTCTACGGGTGAGGCGTCTTTCCCCTCATTCGTTTCTTTGAAGTCGCCAAAGAGCAGGATGCCCAAAATCGACCGGTATGCTTGTGAGCAGATCCATAGTGCGAACCCCATAGACGCGCTAGGGGAGGTGGGGCCCGCCGGCATGTCTGCCCCCATTCCCGATGGAGGTCGGCTCACACCAAATAGCGTTGATTAGAATCTATAGGCCTAGTGAGACCGTTGTCGTGATCCTCATCACCTTGGAGGGTTAGGCCAGTAGACTGTCTCCAGAGCTGTTCCCTGTCCCAGATGTCACATTCTTCCAAGGAAACGAACAAACCTCGTTATGAGACACCCCCGAACCAAAATTTGCCCCTGTGCAA
Source organism: Ceratothoa steindachneri (assembly GCA_963969495.1). NCBI lineage: Eukaryota > Metazoa > Arthropoda > Malacostraca > Isopoda > Cymothoidae > Ceratothoa > Ceratothoa steindachneri. The sequence continues at coordinate 218,058,107 of OZ018317.1, forward strand.
ATATCCTTCTTAGTCGGCCTGCGCCTCCGGAGAGAGGGTACGTCCTCCCATTGTTAGCGCACCTTTGTCGGCCATGAACTTCGTTATTTCGAAGGACATGGCTTAAGCTGACTCGTCCGGCCTTTATGCCCCTTATGGGTGGAAAGAAGCGAGATCAATCCCCACCCTCTCCTAAAAAAAAGAGAGCAAAAAACAAAGAGGACGGGAGGTTCCTCTCCTTCTGGGGCCTTGTTTTGGTATGTCTCCTCTTATTTCGGAAGGTGATTATGCCACGACTGGCACTTACGGGATAGAAGCGCCCTCGAGCGGGGAGATCCAAACCAAGACAAAGTTGCAGATAGGTGAGCGGAGCCTCGATGACGTCGCGGTCACTTATTGAGAGACTACCTGGTTAATTCCAGCCCGCTAGCATCAAACGCTTTCTGGTTATTCGGACGACTCCATTTCAGTACCAACAGTAGCCCTTCTTTCTCAGGACTCTGCCAAGAAAGTAGCAAGCAGGCTGCCCTGGGGCGAATCCATTTAGTAGGGGAAGGGTTGGCGAGGCCCGTTGGGTTGTGTCCACAAACATACTACAAACGTGCCATGACCTTGTTTATGGCCGGCTTGCCTGCCCCCTATTCTTTTCCCATGGAGGTCAGATCTCCTACTTCAATGACGTTTATTTACAGAATGGTTTTATAAGAAGGACTGTGTATTTACGTATGTTGTTGTTCTGTAATGTGTTTTCTCACCGATTTCAAATATTTTGACGGCTTTCCTAGTGGAGATGTACAATTTAACGTAGGTCCTGAACCAAGGCTACTTAATCAATGTAGCTTAACTTCGATTAATTTAAGAAGCAGTGTTTCAACTCGGTTAGACCATAATCCGAATGATTATGGTCTAGTTAAATTCACGTTTTTTTACCTCCAGGAGCCACTGGAATTGAAGATAGATTGCAAGATTACGTTCCAGAAACGATCAGTACCTTACGCAACGCCGGAATCAAGGTGTGGGTATTGACTGGTGATAAGCAGGAGACGGCCATCAACATCGCCTATTCATGTGCTCTCTTCACACCCGGAATGGAGGTGGAGTAATTTCTTTATCATAATCTCAATTTCTAATAACTGGACACTAACAGAATTAAAAGAGAGAACATAGGAGAAAATAAAGCCAGGAGATTTCCTTTTGGTGAGTTACCTCCAGGCGAATCTTCCCTCGCGGTGGATCCCCTTTTCTTTCCCAGCGGACCTCAAAGACCACACCAAGGAAGATCACGCGCCGCCTCATTTTTCCCCTTAGAGTGGTAAGAGGTGGTGTCTTGCCCTGTGCATTTCGTGATATTAATGGGAGCCGGCATGCCCGCTTCCCGCGTTTTCCCAAAGGAGGTAGACATACCGCCCCTACTGACTTCTATGATGGACCATGTGTCTTATGAATCCCCGCTCTGGATACCCAACACCGAGGAGATAACCCCGAAATTGCCATCCCATATATTTGGGTCTTCTTTGGGGGTGAACCTAGGCTCCTGAGCCTGACTCCGCTGCTGTGTAAGGTCCTCATGATGCAGCATGTGCATCCAAGGACGAACAAGGAGATGAGGGACCTCTTCCCCCGCATGGTCCTCCCTTGGCTGCCAGGACCTTCGACATCTTAGACATGGCTGATCCGTCCGGCATTGCGGCACCTTCCTGAGGTGGAAAGAAGCAGGTTCAGTCGCCAGCCTCCTCTCATTAAAAGAAGTTAAATGGTAAACAGAAGAACAATTGGACTATGGATTCCTCTTCCTCCGCGGTGGTTCTTGAGACGGACGGGTGCGCTGCCGTTTCGCCACCCTGTAGGGAGGGTAGTCTAGTACTAGGTTGTCGTGAGTACGGCGACTTATGCCCAAGTAGGCAGTCGCCAGATGGGCTACTAAGAAAAAAAAAACGCAGGGAGGTTTCCTGTATAGCCTGTTACTCTTAGTACCTGTTGGAGCTGCACATTTTTCCGGCCCGAGTGCAAATTAGGGAAGCCTCGTCGTCATTGGGCTGGCTTGAACTCTATGACGGGACCTGAAAAAGTTGTTAGTCCACTTTCCCCTCGCCCCCTCTCAGCACTACTTTACCTTTTTAGTATTAGTTATTATTAGCATTATTATTTAGTAGTTATGTATTATTATTTAGTAGTAGTAGTATTTTATTATTACTAGGTATTAGTTATGATTATTAATCACTAATTATTATTATTTATTCTAATTATTGTGTAGGACTATTTCTGTGTATAATTATTATTGAGTATTATTACAGCTATCGCCTCAACTTTTTTTACCCACCCTTTGTACAAGGAGGACTGTTCCCACCTGGACAGAGTTCCGTCCATAGCCATAGCTCCTTGGTGGACAGCATCCCATCCTAAGATCACCGAGCACCAGGCTATGATAATAATATGTGATCACCCACCCTACTCGTTAGTGGACCCACCTATCTCTACTTATCTCTATTCCATACCCGCCTATCCACTTCCAAACTTGCTCTCCTATCTTCAGAGGTCCTAGCTGCCCGGCGCACCTCCGTCCTCTTATGGATCCTTAGTCGAGTGGCAGTGTATGCCGTGAGGTCATTACTTGCCTGAGGGCCGAAAGCACGCTAGCTAAGGCAAGTATTAGGTTTAGGGTGTTCTGCGCCGTCGACTCAACTCGCGGACTTGGCTAGCAAAGCCCATCAACGCTGGACCGGGACCGATTACATACATGATCACATCCTGGAATTTCTGATGCTATGGAGACTGAACCTCCCAAGTCCTTGGGAAGTCATAGTATCTACTTTCCTGAGTTCCTTTTTCTCTTCTGATACTATGGCCACAAGTATAAGTAATAATTTGATTGGTAGAGAACCGAAGGAGTCCCGTTTCTCGTCCTACCTAGCTGGAGGACGAGGTATCACGAGACACCCCTTCGACCGGTGGAGAAGCTGCCCTCTCACCATCCCCAGTGGCAAAGAGGCTTCCTATTTCCCATTTTTGAAGACGTTCTTGGGCACCCCTAGCTCCAAACAGGTGGCCTCACTGTGCCTTTTCAGGGGCCCAGAAAAAACATTTTCAACTGAAAAGGTGAATAGGAAGCTTATTCCTCTCCTATGCCTACGGGTGCGGGGATTTCCCACTCATCCCAATTGCGTAGTCGCCCATGGACGACTCATCTTCCGACCAATGGCATCCTCCCCTCATTTTCTATCACATGGGACTGCCAAGAGAGGAGGCGGCCCCAAATCGACTGCTCCCGGTAGGAGCGACTTGATTGGGCCATCCTCCTTAGGGGGGGTAAGGGAAAGCGGGCTCCGTCGGGCCGTGCACCCTGCAGACCTGTACTCATGAATTTTGGCATTGCAGTGGGTCGGCGTGCCTGCCCTCCTGTCTTTCCCGATGGAGGTCGGTTTGCCGGCCAGAAAGTTGACTGGCTGAAAGTACCACAAATGGTTTCTGTGATGTATCGATGGTCACATGGAGGCACCCCTGAGTTAGACATGATCCTGGATGTGACCCAGCCACAGATTGCAGGATCTTGTATGGGGCCGAACCTGGGCTCGGTCTCAAACACCGAACCTAATCCGCCCCTGTGCAAACTGCCATTAACGTGGCTCGGGTCATCGAGTAATCACAAGGAGAGGAAGGACTTCCGCCGGTTGGTGCCCCTTTGACAGCCAAGGTTTTCTTCATATGGGAGAAGGATCTTGCTGAGGCCGTTCCGTCTGACCTAGGGGTTCCTTCCGGCGGTGGAAAGAGGCGGGTTCATTCCCAACCTTCCTCTCATAAAAGAAAAGTAAGAGAAAGATCAAGAAAAGTAAAGGTTCCTCTTCCTCCGCGGCAGCTCCGGAGACGGACCAGTCAGTTGTAGTTAGGCAAGCGAGCAGTCCAAGAACGGCATGTTCTACTACGAGGCGTTGTCTGGTAGGGGGCTCCTCATTGAGAGACTTCCTGGCGTTTTCCAGCCTGGCTTCAAACGCATTCTAGTTATTCGCCCCACTGATGATAGCATGTTGGCCAAGGGCAACAGGATACAAGAGTGCATTAGTTAATTTGATTTGTGGAGAACCGAAGGTCTCCCGTTTCTCGGACACAAGCCTACTGATGAATACGTCAGATATGCCCGTAGCGGCCATGATTAGTGCCCTTCGAACACTTAATGGCACTCCTGTGAGTGTGACGCCGCTCTCTACTATGAACTTCGTCAAAGGAGTGGGCTACGTGAGGGAACTCGTGACTACTACGTAGAGGGCATCACCTTAGAGCTGGCCGAGCATGGAGCGGTCAATGTCGAACTTGTGATGAGAAAACAGGGAGTGGCTTCGATATCCACTGCTACACTTTGTCACGTTCGACCATGATAGGCTACCCGAGTCAGTGCGTGGCGGTTGATATTGCTACCGCGTGAAGTCTTTCCGTCCACTGCCGCGGAGGTGCTACTATTGCCACCGCTTCGGTCATACGTATCGCCCCTGTAGACGTGCAAATTCGGTTGCTCTAAGGCTGAGCAAAATAAATCCTATCTTGTATGGCCAGGTGTGTCAAGTGCCGAGAATCGGCTTCGTAGCAATGTGTGGTGCCTATCTCCTGAAGAAGGAAATCCTTCAAAGGAGCGATCCCCGCTGAAGGTCTCGAGGTCGATGGAGGAAAATACTCGCATAGCGAGCCGAACCTTCCCCGTTAAGTCCTCGAAGACTACAGCTACTTCAGCGCCTTGTTCAGTAACAGCGGCCCGAGTTTTATGTCTGGGAAGAGTACGACCATTCCCGTGAGTCTTCTCTTCGAAGAAGGCCACCGCATCTCCGAAGAGCTAGGCCTGGACGGCATATTCCTTCAATGGAATTGCCGCGGACTCCGGGCCAACTGGGAGGAACTGCGGAGGTTCGTCTGATCCCGTTTCCCCGTAGTTATCTTTTTTCAGGAGACCATGCTGGACTGGTGCCCCGTGCCCACCTTCCTGAGGTATAAGGGTCTTGCTACCCCACCACTACGGGATGGGTGCCGGGCGGGAGGAGTTGCGGTTTACACCCGGCATTATGTCTCCGTTATTCTCATTGCTTTAGATACCTCCTTTCAGGCAGTAACTGTACAGGCAACTTTGACGCGGGGGACTTCCGCCGCGTCGTGGTCCGTTGCCGAGGCCCTTTCTCTTGCTCGGAGATCTGAACGGTAGACAACCCCTATCGGGAGACTACTCGATTAATCCTTGCCGACCTGATCGACAAGTTGGTGATAGGTGTCCTAAATGTGGATGAGTTAACGCATAACTGCCCGAGAACCGCTTCATTTTCCTGCCTTGATCTATCTTTGTGCTTCCCGGATGTTCAGCCTGATTTTGGGTGTTGGGTGGTTGATGACCTCCATGGTAGTAGTGATCACATTCCCATTCAAATATCATCATTTTCTGGGCCCCTGCCGCCCGAGAGAGCACCCCCTCCCCTCCGGTGGTGCTTGGCGTGGGCGCGGTGGTCTGCATTTCATGAAATGACTGATTTCTCTATCTCATTTGACGAGTTTAGGTTGGTAGATGAGTCCGTTGAGTTCTCCGGTTTCCGCCTATCTCTAACCTCCTCAGTGTGCCAGTTGATGGAAGAATTGGTAAATGTTAGATTAGCTTTTTGGGGGGACTGCGGAGGCCATCTGTCTTCTGCGCGATGCGGGTTCCGCGAGTTCCCTTCTACGTCGGATGCTCTGCTTCGACGCAAAATCCCAGACATGATGGTTCTGACTACTGTTTGATCTCACATGAATGCCCCACTCGGTGGTTTCTGATATAATAACCAAAGTTGTAGCTTTATACCAGGTTTTGGGAGAGCAATGTTGAGTTTGGCTATTGTATCTTCAAACTATTCACCCAGTAAGGTTGATAAATTTTTACCAGCAATTGCTCAGTGTTTGTGCGCAATACGTAGGGAAATGAAAACTTATTAAATAAATTTGATATAATGGATTAACTGAATAACAATGGAATTACGGGCCAGTGTACAATATAGCTCAATATGAGTATAAGTTTGCTAAGCAGACGTGATCTATACAACAGAACACTTTTATAAATATACAGCACTCATCAACAAGATAATAAGTTTTACAAAATGATGCCAGAACCAGGTACTCATCAGCAAGATAAGTGTTACAATGGACGCTTGAACACGGTATCTACCAAAGCAATACATTACACAAGTAGCTCCTGAACACGGTACTTATCACCCGATGGTGTTACAAGTGGCTCCACTACACAGTACGTATCAACGAGATATGTTTACACTGATGCAAGTACCACGTCTAAACATAGACAGTATGTTCTCTTGGTTAGGGAGCTTTGGTGACCAGGTAGAATGGTTATCACACTTGAGGCCCTGGTTAAGTTGCAGAGCCCAAATAGATTTGAAAACCCGGTTCTGGTCGTTCCTACAAAATAGTCAGTAAATTAGCTAATTAGCCGATCACGGAATTACAAAGGCATGAATGATACACCATCACTGTATTTCATACATCTGCCAAATTCTATTTCTCCATACCAAGAGGCTTAGCAAGGAAAGGAGAGGAACAGGGTCTGGCAGAAGACCTCCCCTGCTCTCTGACATCAAACAAGGTACTGCTGTCAGATAAATCAGATTCCTCCTGGGATACAGATCCCTTTCCAGTAACAGGAAAACCCAAGAAAAGACTGGGGAAACCAGAGGAGTGGGAATCTTCCGAGTCAATAAGTTTTGCAATTCGGATATGAGGAAAAGTGTTTTATTATTTTTCAATATAACTACCCTCGACTTCAATGCACTTGCGCCACTTGTTCCTGAGGCTTCGAATTCCCGACGACCAGAAATCTCCCGACTGCTGTTCAATCCACTCCTGGACGGCGAGCTGGACATCTTCATCGTCCCCAAACCGGCGTCCACGCAGTGCAGCCTTGAGCTGGTGGAATAAAAATTAGTCGCTAGGGATCCCAGTGATGGACCCACGTTTCATCACCTGTCACTATGCGTGACTCGAATCCCACCGGGTCTTGATTGTACAGGAGCAGCAGCTCCTCCGATCTTTGACGACGTTGAAGTCGATCATGAGGCGTGAGGTTTCTAGGGACCCAACGGGCAGAGACCTTGGTCATGGCCAAATTGTCGTGGATGATGTTGATAACACTTCCATGTGATATTCCAAGTTCTCGCTCGATTTCTTCGACCTTCACCCGTCGATTTTCGAGGATCCTCCTCTCCACACGGGCCACATTGTCCTCGTTGGTCACGTCTGACGGGCTTCCTGGACGGGGGTCATCTTCAAGGGACTCACGACCATGGCGGAACTTCCTATTCCAGCGAGCAATGGTTGCATAGGAAGGGGCGGTGTCGGTGTACACTGCAAACATGCGTTCATTGATCTCTTTTGCATTCTTGCCTTCCTTGGTCAAAAATTTGATCACTGCGTGGTGCTCAACCTTCTCCATTGTTGAAAAATTTGTGACTGACGATCTCCGATCAGCTACTGCTTGTTAAATTAGACGAGGCAGGAGCGTGCGGCTGCAGGTCCTGACTTGTCATAACTTGTCCTAACATCCCCACAAACAGCCATCCCCCTTCCTCTGTTTTACCCTACCGATTCGCAAAACTTATTGACCGCCCCTCGTATATAAAAAGCTTGAAATAGGAGCAGGCATGTCAGAATCAGAGTCACGAGAATAATCAGTACCAGAAAACTACTTGAGAACAATATTGTTGCCACACTCGGTGCAAACGAGAAGGCTGATCGGCTGGCCCGCTCAGCACATTCCGTGTCCCCTGAGAACTCCGCTCTGCCCTTTAGGGACTACTTTCCTTCAATAAGAAAATATATTTTTCAACTGTGGCAGAATGAATGGGGATGACTGTTCAACATCCAAATTATACAAAATTAAAAATTCTATTCGCTCTTGGCCCTCGAGTCGTCATAGAATGCGGTCGTTGGAGGTGGCCCTTTGCCGAGTTCGCATTGGCCACACGAGACTTACTTACGGCCATCTTGTTTCGGGTGATGCTCATATCAGCCCTTGCTCTCGTTTTTGCGGTGGGGACCAATCGGTTGCCCATCTTTTATTGGATTGTAGCCATTTTGCCATTCTCCGGTTGTCCTGTTTCCCGACCCTTTTAACTATACCTCAACACACCCGTCTTTGATTCATATTGGCGGAGGAATCTTTTAACCCGTCGTTTTTTACATTTTTGTCACAAAGTGGTCTCCTCCACCTTTTATAGATGATTTGTCTCGTTTCACCCTAGCTGCCATATAGAATCCACTTGTATTGGGCAGCAACCCACTGGTAACTTACCTTAAACCCTTAAACACTCGATGCAAGGAAGGAGAAGAGGAAATGTAAGCAGGTACAGGGATCCAGCGTTTAAGTTGAGAATGGTGCACCCTGAAAATTTTGAGATCTCATATTTCACACCGTTTTCATGTACCTTCCTCACGGTGTAAGGCCCAGTATAATGTGCAGCAAATTTGTTGCTGACAGCATGGCCTTGAAGAATAGCTTTTATAAAACTTTATCACCAGGTTGGAATGGTGAAAAGTTTGGATGTCCCTCCCTCCAAAACTTAGCAACATCAGAAGACAAGGTAGGGACTTGTGAAATGTCATGACAACGAGTCAATATACTTAGAAGGAGACATAGCAAGTTGCGAGTGCCAAGAGTGGTTATATGTGAGAACCACATGGGGTAGCTGCTTATCCCGCGATGCACCCTGTTCTCTTGCAAGACAACCAAGCAGATCAATTGGTGTGCGATTTGTTCGCTCAACACTGTTCTCTTGCAAGACAACCAAGCAGATCAATTAGTGTGCGGTTAGTTCGCTCAACAGCTCTGTTTGAGGCAGGTTTATAAGGATTCAAGTAAACATGTATGATATCAAACCGATTCAGCATTTCCTTAAAGATCACTGAGGTGAACTCAGGTCCATTGTCAGTTAACAGTCTCATAGGCTTACTAGGCAGGGCAGGAAGAATAATAAAATTTTCAAAAGCCTGCTGAACTGAATATGCAGTCTTGTTGCATAAAGGAATGCAAGAAAGCCACTTTGAACAGTGGTCAATCACAACAAGATAGCCATTATGACCCTAACTGGTTCGTAGTAGTTGCACAAGATCCGCGGCAACTAATTGAAAAGAAAAGGTTGCTTGAATTCTAATTATGGGAAGAGCAGGGTTAATTGCATAATTCTTATAATACTGACACGTCGGACACGAAAAGCAAATATCAGAGATGACACATCCCAAGGCTGGGTTCCATACAAGATTCCTCGCAGTGTCATATAGTTTATTTCGCCAGGAATGGCAGTGCTGATTATGTAGATGTAGAGTTAACTCGACCAAGAGAGGGAATGAACTTTATTTCGCCAGGAATGGCAGTGCTGATTATGTAGATGTAGAGTTAACTCGACCAAGAGAGGGAATGAACTTATGGGCAAAGTATGGGAATCATAAGTACGCACAAGAACTGCATCGTAAATGTGAATATTCTCAGCATGAATCTTGAAAGGAATTTAATCGGCACATCTCCAAGAAGCAGGACGAAAACCAGAAGCTATAACATGGTGCAATTTATTCAAGGTCCTATCACTTTGTTTAGAAAGTTTCAGTTGCTCTATGCTCAAAAGATTACAAACTAGATCATGGGCCATGCACACTTCGATAGAGACGTCAGAAGAATTATGAGGGAACATAGGGGACATACACACACCATCTCTAGTTGAAAACTGAACACATTTAGTACCATAATCCAGATTGGCTGACTGCTGTTTTATGGTATCCGCTCCCAGTAACAGGCAGCAAGGCTGATCTTGATTGGGTATGACAATACACGAGACAGTAACAGGATCACTATTCTGTAGAAATTTAAGCTTAATATCAGCAGACCCTTCAGTGAGCATAATTTTACCAAATGAGCGTATTTTCATATGACAGGGATGAACACAGATGACAAATTGAGCTGCTCAAGTTAACACCGCTCACCAATCCAAGAACTCTACAATAATGACCAGATGAGTGAGTCGCGTTTAAAGCCATATTAGAAGGTAATAATATAGACACGGTAGGGTCATTCAGATCATCATCGGAGTCTTCTTCAATAGAGGGAGTGTCTATATCACTGTCAGGTTTGCTTCTTTCAGGAGTTTAGTGATCTTCCTCATGCACAGGGTTGTAGTGCGTTCCTCCCAAACACCGGAAGCGTACCCTGCAACTAGTTTACATAAGACAATGCAGGGGTAGGTTCATAATTAATAGAGTTGCATGCCGAATGATGAACTACCACCTGTAATTTGTAAACATTAACAAAGGCCACTAGAAACAACTCAGAAATCTTCATAAGCTTCAATGCAGCAGTACAGGACCTTCCAAGCTGAACTGGATACTTCTGTGGGTGTGCAAAAATTTATGTTACTAGTTGTTGACGCAGATCGCGACATCCAGGGACCCTCAAAGAGTGATTGTACAAGCTGCGATGATTTCTTAGAACTTTGAGAAAGGTCATAATCATTGAGTCTCCACCAGAAACAGTGCAAGCCACACTCAAACCATCAGGAAGGCTGCTGGAAACATCAAGCAACAGTGGCACTGAAAAGCTATGTGCTTGAGAAAGAGCATCAGGTATCTGGTTATCCTTTCTTGGTTTATAGCGGACTTCAAAGTCAAACTCAGTGAGCTCATTCATAGTCCTCATGATGCGTACATTCAGTTTACTCATGTTATACACATAGACCAGAGGATGATGATCTGTGTGTAAAATGAAAGGGATTTCAAACAAAAAAACACAGCTAGTTCCCATTGCCCAACGAATAGGTACAAGTTCACGCTCTATTACACTGTAATTGTATTGAGCTGGGCTGAAAGACATGGAGGCATTGCTCACCAGATTATGACTGTGTCAATACAGCTCCAGCACCAGAACCCGAAGCATCAGTAGAAAGCTTCAACTTTGCAGCATCTGGATTATAATCAGGTTATGCCAATTCCAAATCAGAACAAACAGCCTCCTTAAGCTCCTCAAAGGATTTATCCATCTCCTCAGTCCACTGCAGCTTACTCTTGTCCTTCAAACTGGTCAGTCTGATAAGAGGCTTGGAGATGGTGGCACAGTTAGATAAATTTTCTATGGAAATTTACAAAGCCCAAAAGTGACCTCAAGTCACCCAGTCTCAGGTACCTTGTACTCTGTAATAATCCTCTTATGCTCATCACATTTCCTTAGTCCAGTAGAGCTGACCATGTGACCAAGGAATTTCACCTCCTTCTTGAACCAGCAACATTTGCTGAGCTTAATTTTAATATGGTAGTTGGTCAAGGTAGTCAGAATCTTTGAGATGAGAGAGACATGCTCATTAAAGGACCGACTTATAATCAATATGTCATCTATGTAGACAACCACCTGTTTCCTGTCGAATTCTCTGAGAACTGTCTTGCATCTCCCTTTGGAAAGCTCCTGGTGCATTCTTCATCCCAAAGCTCAACCTCTTAAACTCATAATGGTGTCGGGAAGTGGAGAAGGCTATATATTCAGTGGAATCAGGGTGCATGCTAACCTGATAATAACCTTTAATGAGGTCAATGGTTGAGAAATATTGCATACCATGCAATCCCAAAACCATATCATTCATATTTGGGATTGGAAACCTGTCACCTTTAGTTACCTTATTGAGCTGCCTGTAGTCGATATACATTCTAATAGAGCCATCAGGTTTCTTGATGAAAACTAGGGGAGATGACCAAGGACTCTTGCTATAGTCAATTATATCCAGCTTAAGCAATTCCTCACACTGTTTTTCTATTTCCTGTGCCACTGGTTCAGGGAATCTGCGAGGTTTCTGCCATATAGAAGTCCTCTCATAAAGCTCAATATGGTGGGCTGTAACACTAGCATGACCCATATCATGATCACTTTTACTAAATGCCTGTATATTTAGCCATCATCTGTAGTACATGCTACTGTTGTGATGCATCAAAATGAGCTAGATCAACTTGCTCAAGCACATCCTCAGAGTCAGCCTCAAGCACATTGACTTCAGCTTCCAATGAAACAGGGGCATCCAATTCTATTATAGAAGCCGGTTGTGTGACCAGTTTACCTGACTGCAGAGTTTCTCGAGAATGAGAACCGGACACCTTCCTAACCAGTAAGTTAGCAGTGCCTGCAGTTATCGTTACAAGGCCTGCTTCTCTAGATAGATACGGAGAATCCAGGTAGCCATTAAAATAGAACTTCGCAGAATTATCCACTAAAACAGCCTTTGGCACAGAAACAGTAATCAGTTGTGGATAGCCATAGGAAATGACTTCAGTCCTAGCTGCATAGACTTCTAAATTCTGGAAGATTGTTTGAACCTTATCATCTATATTCTATATAATAGAGCTCCCAAGAACTCCAAGAAGCTTTTCCACTCAAATGAGAATAAGAAAGATTAGCAGTGACGTTGTTATCCAAAAAGAAGTCACTGCCGAGAATAAGAGGTTAGCGCATGACATTATCCAGAAGCGCTAAACACTTTATGGGAAACACAATGGCACCTATCTTCAAGTTAACAGATACAGTACCTGTGGGGTACCAAGAAATCTGGCAAAGTCCTTTAACACTTCGGTAACATAGTCAAGGGCAAGGACTGTACCAGAGAGTTCTGAATCAAACAAACACGCCCTTGTGTCTAACAGAGCTCTAGTATCCTCTCCACATATCTGTACAGGAAACACTAGTAAAGATTCAGGCAGGTGCAAGCGAATATCGGGTTCAGAGAGCACAGCTTTATCAGATCCAGCCTCTGTAGTGGTAGGGCCATCAAGAGAATGAAGTTCATTAGAAGCTTCCTCATCTGTATTCTAGTGATCTGAGGGAACATAGGGTTCAGCATTGGGGTTGAGCTCCGACGAGACGCTCCCACTCGCATCAGAGCCTTCTAGTTTCCCAAACTTTTACATCTGGTATCAGAAACATCCTCTTGAAAGGGGACTCTTTGTGATGAGTTCCTTCCAAAAGCAGCAAAATCATTTTACACCCTTCCTGAAACTGACTGGGATCTATTCCTCCTCCGTGAGCACTGGCCAACCATATGCTCGCCAGAACCACAGGCCAAGCATTTCTTATGTAGGCGCCAACATCCGCTCTTGATGTGACCCTTCTTATTACACTAGAAACATTTCCTAGTCTCACGACTTTGAGTTCTTTCAGAGTTGGCAATAACCCTAGTACCGTTCTTAGATCTTCCTAAGGAAGCCGCAGAAACAGCTCCTGATCCTTTGGTTGGGTAGTCCCGATTAGTACTTTGAAAATCATTACAATGACTCTCAAGTAAAATAGAGCGGTGGGCTGTGGTTGAGACCCAAACTTCTGGAGTTCAGGCTCAGACGAGTCTAACTGATTGTGGTCAGTATAATATGCACTAACCAGTGATACTCGTAGAAAACTGCCCCAGTTTAACTGTCGGCCTTGCATGCACATAAATCCTTTAACCGAAGAGACCTGTTTCTGGAAGGCATTTGGGGAGGTGTCAAGAAACTTCTTATGCAATGTCCGGCTGTTACTTGCCTTCTTTCTGTGGTAAGCCAGGTAGAACAATTTTTCCAAGCGGGCGGCATATAAAAGCAGAGCATTTCCATGACGCAGCTTGGCCTTCTCAAACCTTTTCCTGTTACATTCTTCCACAGTGTCCTGACACTCTTCCATCCTAGCTAACAATTTTTTCTTCAGGGCATGATAGAATTCTCCTGGAATATACAAGGCTTCATAAGCATCACTCACATTGCCTGACAAGAACTCTCCCAGGGCAGCTGTCCATTTGCTTGAACTTCCTTAATACATATTTTTGCAATATTGCTCAAAGTTCTGTAAGAAGGTCAGAAAAGACTGGCCTGAAGCAATACTGTATTTAACAGGAGGTGGAGCCTTTCTAGCATCCAATCTAGACAAGGCCATCAAACATTCCACCATATCCCTGTCAGTACAGACGCCTTCCTTATGCTTACTTTTCCTCCTATGCTGGGGCTTGGGCTGCTTTTCAGCATCACTGTCTTCACCACTTGACGATGTTACCACCTGGGCTCAGGGAGCTGGTTTTCGGGTCTTGGGCCGAACAGAAGGGCTGGCTTATTATCACTGGGCAAAGAACAAGACCCAGACTCCTTATCTCAGATGTAATATTGGTAGTTTTACAGAAAAACGTTGACATCAGCATCCAGTTTCTCCAGCTCTCTATTTACAACAGGGTCCGTCTCATTCTTCTTCTTGAAGAGCTCCAGCTGATTAGTAAAGTTTTCAAATTCGCATCTCAACTTCATTATCTTCTCAGTCTTTTCCTTTTGTAAAAAGTTCTGCAGATTTTTTATAATTCTCTCCTCCCTAACATTGTCTGGTTCCTTAGGTAAGCCAGGAACATGCAAAGAGCATGGAAGCATATTTGTAATAGCTGGGACAGTACCAAAAGCAAAGTGAGTAGTCGGGTCAGCAGCTGCAGCATCCGATTCCTCAGAGTCAGTACAATGAACCAGTTGATCCATTAAAACAGATACAAGTATTACAAAATAAATATAATAATAATTATATAGGTCAGTACGCCATACAAGGAATGATCCCGAGTACACCACACAAGGAATGATCCCGAGTACGCCACACAAGGAATGATCCCGAGTACGCCACACAAGGAATGATCCCGAGTACGCCACACACAGAATGATCCCGAGTACGCCACACACAGAATGATCGCGAGTACGCCACACAAAGAATGATCGCGAGTACGCCACACAAAGAATGATCGCGAGTACGCCACACAAAGAATGATCGCGAGTACGCCACACAAAGAATGATCGCGAGTACGCCACACAAAGAATGATCCAGAGTAAGCCACACAAAGAATGATCGCGAGTACGCCACACAAAGAATGATCGCGAGTAAGCCACACAAAGAATGATCCCGGGTCTGGGCACCAATGTAATAAATTAAGCGCGTCTGGACACAAATGTTATAAATTTATTGAGTCTGGACACCAATGTTATGAATCTATTGGGTCCAATCGGCGGTTTATGATACAATAACCAAAGTTATAGCTTTATACCAGGTTTCGGGAGAGCAATGTTGAGTTTGGCTATTGTATCTTCAAACTATTCAGCCGGTAAGGTTGATAACTTTTTACCAACAATTGCTGTCTTTGTGTGCAATACGTAGGGAAATAAACTTATTAAATCAATTCGATATATGAATATAAGTTTACTAAGCAGATGTGATTTATACAACAGGACACTTTTATAAATATACAGCACTCAACAAGATAAGTGCTACAAAATGGCGCCAGAACCGGTACTCATCAGCAAGATAAGTGTTACAATGTTGTTGATGCGAGGGAGATCTCTACCTGCTCTGCGCCGTCTGTAGTGCACTCTTTTCCTTACGATGAACTTGGCGCCGCACTCTCTCCACAGGCTTTCGCTCCATTTGCATTCATCTCTACGGCGTAACTCTTGGGCCGGTGGTGCTTACGGTTCTTCCCAGAACGCCTCCCTGGAAGGTACCACCTTCGATTATTTGTCGCGACGCCTATGCTCTTAAATCTTGTACAGCGCCGAGAATATTGCGTTCGGCCTTTTTGGAGCACACTCTTTTCACGTTGGATCCGTTCCAGTGTAGACGGATGGCTCCAATTCCCAGCAGGGGATCGGCTTACACACCGTATCCCCTCTGTTTGAAGTCAGCGGGGCTCTACCAGGCGCTGCGTCTGTCCTCACGGCCAAGCTGTTTCATTACACTGCTCGGTACGGGACATAACGCGGCGTGCCCTCATCGGAGACTGGATTGTGATCTTTAACCACTCACAAATCACCCTGACTGCTATCGAGGCATTGGAATCTCCGCACTCCCTGAATCGTTATTTCTATTTAGCCACCGTATTTTAGAGCCGCGCGGCCGTGCAGATAATTTTCTGCTTGTTTCCTAGACACATAAGCTTTGCTGGGAAACATCGCAGAGTCTATGAGGGTTGGGCGTCTACTCCCATGTTTCGCTCCCCTTCACACTCACTATATGGCAATAATCAGGTCAGCTCCTCCGGTTGCCTGGCAAAGCTGATGAGAGACGGCCAAGTGAAACCTAAATTTTCATCCCATCCTGCCGCGACTGTTTCCGTGGTCCTACCACTTCAGGTCGGTTTCTCTCCCCTTCGAATTTGGCGCACTCGTGGAATGCACCGACATTTGAAGGAGCGCTTCCCTGCACCTCACTGCGACGATTACGTTGTTCCCCTGACTCTTCGGCACATTCTTGTTGAATGTCCCAGTCTGGGTGATCTTGCTTGTCCATTGTACTCAAGACGGGTTCATGCACATAAACTTGCGGACTACCTGACTCTTTGCTGGAGTAGCCTGGCCTCGTACATTTTATTTTACTCTCTTTGGTGTTGGTCGCATGTTCCCGCAACGGCGGGAGAGGGGCCTCCTTCCAACGCCAGGAGGTGCTTCTTCTTGTTTTGTTTTCTCTTTTTTTTTGGGGGGGGGGGTATTTTAGAATAGCTGGAATTTTTTGATGGGTGACTTATGCCCTCGAAGATAGGCGATTAATATAAATAAATAATTGGGTTTGTTTCGGAGCTCTGGAATGAGCTTTGACGCTCTATTCTATACTCTCTCCAATGTGGTCATATCCTTTTGCGGATAAGATGACGAATTGAGCTGCATATTCTAGCTGTGGATAAAACCGCATGTTTGTTTTAGAGGCAGTTTTGAAAATATTAATTCGTTCAGAAGGATGGTTTGTAATTTCGGCGGCTGTGACCTTGTTTGTGACTACCAAAAGAGACCACAAAAATAAATTTTCCAATTTTGAAGCATTTCCCATACCCCTGGTTCTTTCACCATTACCCTCCTCAAAATCTCTATACTAGACTGGTTTATGACTATATTTTCAACAACAACAAAAAAATTCTTTCAGATTTTTAAGTTGAATGCACATAGCAAAGAAGAAACAGAAAGGACTCTAGGAGATTATTTGCAGCAGATCGAGGATGAGTTGGAAGCTCAGCATGGGCGTAATTCTCACTCCTCATCAAGGCATACTGACCATGAACCTTCGCAGAATAGCCGCCGGATGTCTTTTGCTCATCCTCAAGAAAAGGGTTTGGTTGTGGATGGCAAAACATTGGTGTAAGTCTTTGAATCACTTTTTCTCTCTCTGCTTCTCACTTTCTTTATTTTCACAAGAACTGGATCGGGAGATTCTGTATGTAGTTAAAACATTTCATGTAGTAATAGGGCAGTAGGTATACTCATACTGTGACAACTGTTGTCAAATTTGTCTTGGGAAATGCGACCATGCGAAGATATTCATGCAAAATGAGCAAGGCGTTAGGTTGTCAACAGTGCATAATTAATTATCGCTAAAATGGAGGATTCTCTGGCCTCGATCTGAAATCAGCTAGTTCATTTCCTACTATATTATATGGAATTGCCTTGTGTCAACGATCAATTTGTACCCCATTTTAAGTCTGTTGATCAGGCATAGTTCTCCCAAAGATCCAGTACTCTGTTTTATCTTAGGTTTGATCATCTTAAGTTGCTCCAGCTAAGATCCACCCTTCATGTTGGTAGCCTCGACAAAATCCACCGACTTGACGGAATTCATCCAGAGATCCAGCATCCTGTAAGGGGGACAGCAGTGTGTTGTCCTGCCTCCAGCTTTGTCTCTCCTCGTTCCGCTAACATCTATTTTCATTATTTCTTTACTATCTCTCCTCATCTCCTTCACCCCAGGGTGTTACCCTGAAGCGTGTTACACTTGGTCATCCCGGCCTGAGTACAAATTAGGGAAGCACCATCATTGGATCGACTCGAACTCTCGTGCAGGTCCGTGACAAGTTGTTGTGCTTCCACCTCGTTTCCTCTCAGCATTCCCTTTTCTCCACGACTATCTCAACCATGTGTCTAGCATTGAGGACCTGGCCAGCTACCTCATGCTGTGTCAGAAGAAAGGCTTTGGGACCTTTATAAACGCCTTTTAAAGCCCACAGGTTACAAGAGACCTGGACTAGAGGGGTCCTGGGAGTTGGAGCGCGGCCTTTGCTGCCTTGTTGGCTGCCAGGATATCTAAAGGGCTCGGATCCCATATCTGTGTGTGCCACAACATATTTTTAGATCTTAAACGTCGTATCTATGATTAGTACGTCCCATAAAGATATTCGCACTGTTGCCTTCCTCTCTGGCTTCTTAATTGGGAGCTGCGGCCTTTGTGGAGAGACCAGTCCACTGGGCAACGTCGGGTCACTGAACAGGTAGCGAACATTCATTAACACACCTATGCCGGATCCCTGAAAAGTCCAAGACCCCGAAACAGAAGCGGCTAAACTCATGGTATAGCCCACCATCATCCTTTTTTTTCTTTTTCTTATTGTTCCCAAGTTAGGAGCTTCCGTTGGTTGTTTGGTTTTCACAAGTACTAGGAATTTCAGGACTTTGTCCTTTTCTCTCAGTCCTCGCACGACCTTGGTGTTGGTGCTAAACGACTCCACCGCTCTGACAGGCTTAGTGACTCCCATCTAACCTTCTGATTATGGCAAAGTGATTTCCTCTCAGCCTTCTTTAGAGCTGCCGCTAAGCAGCTGCGCCTGTGATGGTGGTGACCTTGATGGGAGCTGGTATGCCCATTTCCCCTTTCTTACTTATACAGGTCGGCATGCCGGCCTAAATGACGTGCATGATGGGACATAGGCCCTAGGAGAAACCGGTCGAAATACCAGATACCTTGGTGGGCGGGAACAGTTGAAGGCCCCTCCAGAGGTGCCCTCGCCCCAGATGTCAGTGCCTTGCATAGGGCCTTATCTGAGACACACCAAACCTATGCGAGGTCCTAGGGTCGCACGGGGTCCCGAGTACTCATAAGACAAGAGGAAACTCGCCTGCAAGATCTGGCCAAGACCATTCTGTTCGGTCTGGAGGCCCCTTTCAGGGATTGAGAACAGCGTGATCACTTCCCGCCTTCATCTCGAAAAAAGAAGAAAAGCTACTTAAACAACGGGATGCTGCCATTTCGGCAAGCGACCAGGCCAACAGCGGCAGTTCCAGCCCCAATACCCAGGCGGGCGGGGATGCCCAGACAAAAACCAATGCTGTTTTCGAAAGTTCCACTCAAGGTCGCATGTTACGTTCAGACTTGAAAATGTCGATTTGGAGAAGACCTATGATACTGTATTGAGATACGGTATCATAGAGACTCTGCACGATGGGGGCGAGGGGACGCCTCCCAGTCTTTATATCTGAATTTTTGCGAGATCGTCGATTCCGCGTACGGGTGGGGGGATCCATCATCCCCGGCTCAATTGAGCAGGAAGAAGGTTTCCCGCAGGGAAGTGTCCTCATTATCACACTCTTTGCCCTGAGCATCAACGGCATCATATTGGTGCTGCCGGAAGATATTCTCGCTACTACGCTCTACGTGGACGACCTTTCGATCTCTTTTGGCGCGGCCCAGATGCCAACTCTAGAGCGTCGACTCCAACGGGCATTGAACCGGGTCTCTTGCTATGCCGAAGCGCACAGGTTTTGGTTTTCCTTGGCCAAGACTAAGGTTGTGCACTTCTGCCGCCATTCACGGGAGTATTGCGTTCGACCTTTTTGGAGCACACATCGTGTCACGCTGGAACCGTGCCAGTGTATACGGATGTCTCCAAGTCCCAAGAGGGGGTCGGCTTCCACGCCGTATCCCCTCTGTTTGAAGTCAGCGGGGCTCTGCCAGGCACTGCGTGTCTTCACAGCCGAGTTGGTAGCAATACACCACTCGTTACGGGAGATTACGCGACGTGCCCGGTTTGGAGACCGGATTGTGATCTATAGCGACTCACAAAGCGCCCCGAGTGCTTTCGGGCCATTGGAATCTCCGCACCCCCTGGTTCGTGATATCCGTGACGCCACGGTTTTTGCGAGCTGGGCGGATGTCGAGATTATCTTCTGCTGGGTTCCTGGACATGTAGGAATTGCGGGGAATGAGGGCGCCAAAGAGTCCGCGAGGAATCTGCGACCGGACCAGCGTTTCGCTCTTCCTCACACCGACTACATGGCATGAATACGGGCAGCTCTTCGGACTGCCTGGCAAAGAAGATGGGAGCTCAGGCTCCTTCGCCCACGCCTAGGGGTGGAGCGAGTGGCTCGGAGACGGTGGTTCCTAGAAAAGAGGGCCCCCTCGCCTCCGAAGCTGCAACGCCCCCCTAAGGTTTCGAGGCGGAGGGAGGAAAAGAGTCGCATGGCAAGCTCAACCTCCCCCAATACGTCCTCAAAAGCGACAGCACATTCAGCGCTTTGTCCGGCCAACAGCGCCCGGGGTTCTGCCCCCGGGATACGTACGGCCATTCCTGTGAGGGTCTTCAGTTCGAGGAGGGCCCCCCGCGTCTCCTCTGAGCTAGGTCTGGAGGGCATATTCCTTCAATGGAATTGCAGTGGACTCCGGGCCAACTGGGAGGAGCTGCGGAGGCTCGTCTCGTCCCGTTCCCCGTTAGCTATCTTTTTGCAGGAGACCATGCTAGGCGCGTGCCCCCTGCCTGCTCTCCCGGGGTATAAGGGTCTTGCGACCTCACCACCGTGGAATGGCCGGGCCGGGGGATGCGCGGTTTACACCCGGCAGGATGTCTCCGTTCTTCCTTTCTCTTTAGATACCTCCTTTCAGGCAGTGGCTGTGCAGCTGCACCTGGATAGGAGGTATACTATCATTTCTGCGTACATTCCACCGTTAGCTGACTTCGACGCGGGGGACTTCCGCCGCGTCGTGGCACGGTTGCCGAGGCTCTTTCTCTTCCTTGGAGATCTGAACGGCAGGCATCCTCTCTGGGGAGATTACTCCATAAATCCCAGGGGACAAGTCCTTGCCGATCTGATCGAAGAGCTTGAGATGGGTGTCCTAAATGTGGATGAGTTTACGCATCACTGCCCGAGAACCGCTTCATTTTCTTGCCTTGACCTATCTTTGTGCTCTTCGGATGCACAGCCTGATTTTGATTGGGGGGTGGTCGATGACCTCCATGGTAGTGATCACTTTCCCATTCAAATATCCTTTTCAGGGCAACTGCCGCCTGAGAGCCCACCTCGGATGTGCTTAGCGTGGTGGCCTGCATTTCAGGAAATGACTGAATTCTCTATCTCAGTCGAGGAGTTTAGGCCGGTAGATGAGGCCGTCGAGTTCTCCGGCAACCTCATCGCCGTTGGCCTGACTACTATTCCTAGGACGTCTGGCCGTTTTGCACGCCGACCACTCCCATGGTGGTCGGCCGAGTGTGAAACGGCCCTCAAACAGAAGCGTTATGCCTACATGCGCTATACGCGCCGCCCGAACGATTTCACTGTCGCTGAATTTCGTCGGGCTAGGGCTAGGTTCCGGTATATTTCGAAGCACGCCCGCTGCTCTTCTTGTCGGGCATACGTGTCTTCACTTAACGGGAAGACCCCTTTAGCAGAAGTGTGGAAGCGAGTCAAAAGGATTCAGGGGCAAGTTCTCGCAGGACCCCCCTCCCGTTCTCCAAGAGAATAGGACCAATCCTTCGCGACCGCTTTTTCCGCATTCTCTGGCCGGCATGCTGCTCCGCCAGCATTCAATGCACGTCCTGATGTCGCGGAAGGCCGCCGGCTGGACTTTACCTCCAGAGGCGGAGAACCCTTCGACGACAGGTTTACTGTGAGTGAGTTGCGCTCCGCTCTCGCTTCGTGCGCGGACACCGCCCATGGTCCGGACGATGTCCCGTACGCCATGCTTCGACACCTGGGTGAGCGAGGCATGGCCTTTCTGTTAGATTTGTTCAACAGGATCTGGGTGGAGGGTCTTGTCCCAGATTCCTGGCGAATCGCTACTGTGCTCGCCTTTCGCAAACCGGGGAGAGATCACTCTACTCCGACTGGTTTCCACCCAATCTCTCTAACCTCTTACTACGTGTGCAAGTTGATGGAGAAATTGATAAATGTTAGACTAGCCTTTTTCCTGGACAGCGGAGGTCATCTGTCTTCTGCACAGTGCGGCTTCCGCAAGTTCCACTCCACGTCGGATGCTCTGCTCCGACTATCAAATGCCGTCTGCGAGGCTTTCCTTCGTAGACAGCACTACGCCACGGTGTTTTTTGATCTGGAGAAGGCCTATGATACCGCATGGCGATACGGTATCATGGAGACTCTCCACACGATGGGGGCGAGGGAACGCCTCCCAGTCTTTATATCTGAATTTTTGCGAGATCGTCGATTCCGCGTACGGGTGGGGGGAGCCCTCTCCGGCCCAAAGGAGCAGGAAGAGGGTGTCCCGCAGGGAAGTGTCCTCAGTGTCACACTCTTTGCCCTGAGCTTCACCTCGGTGCTGCCAGATGTTCTCGCTACGCTCTACGTGGACGACCTTTCGATCTCTTTTGGCACGGCCCAGATCCCAACTCTGGAGCGTCGACTCCAACAGGCATTGAACTGCGTCTCTCGCTATGCCGAATCGCACAGATTTCGGTTTTCTTTGGCCAAGACTAAGGTGGTGCACTTCTGCCGCCATCCACGGCTTCACCCCGACACAGATTTGTTTCTTAATGGGGTGCGCCTGGATGTGGTTGAGTTGCACCGTTTCCTTGGTCTTGTATTCGACCGACGCCTCACCTGGGAGGCTCATATTCGCAGCCTTAGGGTCTCTTGTACCCGCGCCATGGATATTCTCCGTTCCGTGACGTCCAGCGCTTGGGGCGCTAATAGGACTACTGCCCTACTCTTTTATCGATCCTTTGTTCGTTCGAAGCTCGACTCCGGATGCGAGTTTTATGCATCCGCAGCTGAGCATGTATTATGGAAGGTGGACTCGATCCACCACATCGGCCTTTGCCTGACGACCGATGCCTTCCGCACTCTCCTCACGAGAGCCTATTTGTCGATGCTAGAGAAATGCCACTCGCTCTGCGCCGTGCGCAGTGCATTGTTCGCCTATACGCGCGAGTCCGGCGCCTCCCTCAGTCGCCAACAGCTTTCACTGCATCCGCAGCTGATCTCGACGGTGCCTTCCGCCGAGAGACGCCAGTCATACCCTAAGCCCTTTGGGTTTAGGGCCAGGAAACTCCTTCGAGAGGTAGATATAGCTCTCGGGCCGGTGGCGCCCCTGGTTCTGCCCAGGACGCCACCCTGGAGAGTACCACATTTGGCTATTTGTGGCCACGCCTCTGCTCCCAAAGCTTGTACTGCGCCGGGAGTATTGCGTTCGACCTTTTTGGAGCACACCTCGTGTCCCGCTGGATCCGTGCCAGTGTATACGGATGGCTCCAAGTCCAAAGAGGGGGTCGGCTTCCACGCCGTATCCCCTCTGTTTGAAGTCAGCGGGGCTCTACCAGGCGCTGCGTCTGTCTTCACGGCCGAGCTGGTGGCAATACACCACTCGGTACGGGAGATTACACGACGTGCTCGGTTCGGAGACCGGATTGTGATCTATAGCGACTCACAAAGCGCCCCGAGTGCTTTCGGGCCATTGGAATCTCCGCACCCCCTGGTTCGTGATATCCGTGACGCCACGGTTTTGGCAAGCCGGGCGGATGTCGAGATTATCTTCTGCTGGGTTCCTGGACATGTAGGAATTGCGGAGAATGAGGGCGCCAAAGAGTCAGCGAGAAATCTGCGACCGGACCAGCGTTTCGCTCTTCCTCACACCGACTACATGGCATGAATACGGGCAGCTCTTCGGACTGCCTGGCAAAGAAGATGGGAGACGGTCGAAGGGAACTTAAAGTTGCGTGCCATTGCGCCGCCACTGTTCCCATGTACCTATCCTCCAATGCCTCGACGGCTTCAGGTCGCTTTCTGTCGTCTCCGAATCGGGCACACTCGTGTGACGCATCGCTATCTGATGGAGCGTTCGCCAGCGCCCTATTGCGACGACTGCGTCGTCCTCCAGACTGTTCGGCACATTCTTGTCGAATGTTCCAGTCTGGGTGATCTTCGCGCACGATACCTGTCCCGATACAGGGATGGGCGGGGTCGCTACCGCCTGTCCCTTTTACTCGGGACGAGTTCGCGCACATTGACTTTTGGGGGGAGGCCGGGCTTCTCCCCTTTATTTAAGAAGGTTCTATTTTTTTTTTTCTTTGTTATTGTTTTCTTGGTAGGTTGCACCGGGGTGAGGGACCCCTCCCCCCCGATGCCTGAGATTGCTTCCTAATTGTTAAGTTTTTCACATTTTTATCATTATGTTTTCATATTTTTATTTTAAAGTACCCTAGTTCTAGGCTGTCGTGTTTCCGGCGACTTATGCCCTAGTGGGCAGTTGCCAGATGGGCTCTAAAAAAAAAAAAAAATGTTGAATGTCCCAGTCTGGGCGATCTCCGCGCACGTTACCGCCTCTCCCTTGTACTCTGGACGAGTTCGTGCACATTGACACTGGTGGACTTATAGACTTTGGGGGGAGGCCGGCTTTCTCTTCTTTATCTAACTAGTTGTTTTTTTTTGTAGGTCGCACGTTCCTGCGCCAGAGCTTGTTTCCTCCTTGCTGCCATTTTTCCTTTTTTATTGTTGTTTTTTTGCATATTCTTATTTTAAAATAGCCTAGTGCTAGTCTGTCTTGAGTGTGGCGACATGTGCCCAAGTGGGTAGTCGCCGAATAGGCTCCTAAATTTTTTTTTTTAAATTCTCGTTCCAATGAATCCTGTCGATGCCTATCTATATCCACGTACCTCTGACGCGAACCGGGTCCCTCTGCCCCGAGGCGATGAAGGTTCCACCTGAACGCTGTTTGGTGTAAAAAACAATACTTCTTGGCACCTCTTTCCCATAACAGGACCGCCCCCTGGTGCTCTCGGGCTCACCAATCGTGTGTGGCCAAGTGTGTCCATTGCGGAGAGCCGCACCCCCTTTCTTCAAAGCAATGTGGTGCGTATCTCCTTGCGTGAGAAATCCTGGCCGTTCAGGCCCCGGATCGTCTCTCATTTCTCGAGGCTAAGGACTTGGTCCTTGTCGCCTGGCGCTGTCTGAGATGTCTTTTGCCTCAATGTTAAAAAAGACACCCTCTGCTCCTGGCCCGTTTCGGCTTAAGAGCACGGGCGTTTCCGCGCCCATTCGGAACCCTTATGCAGGTTCTAACCACTCCGGGCGCTTCCCTGGTACAGCTGGGGTCACAAACGGTTCACAAACTGTAGTCATCCAGGGTTCCTAAAGCTGCCTTCCAAAAGGAGAACAGTATCAATGAAGTTTCGGCTCCTACCGCCAAACTCAGTTCTAGGTTGCGTGACTTGAAGACGGTGGATCCTCCAAAGGAGGGACCCCCGCCTGCCTTAAGTTTCAGGCCAAGGGTTACAAAGAGTCGCATTACGAGCCCAACTTCCCCCAATAAGTCTTCGAAAAGCCTGCGCCTTCAGCGCATAGTCCAGCCAAATGCACCCTGAGTTCTTCCTCCGGGAACCAAACAGTCATTCCTGTGAGAGTCTTCTCTTCGAAGACGGCCCTCGCATCCCCTCCGAGCTAGGCCTGTAGGGCATATTCCTTCAATGGAATTGCCGCGTACTCCGGGCCAACTGGGAGGAGCTACAAAGGCTCGTCTCCTCCCGTTTTCCCTTAACTATCTTTTTGCAGGAGACCATGCTGGGCGCGTGACCCCTCCCCACCCTCCCGGGGTATATGGGTTTTGCGATCCCACCACCACGGGATGGGGCCGGGCAGGAGGTTGTGCCATTTACACCCGACATGATGTCTCAGGCAGTAGCTGTCAATATTGATAGGTTCCCCAAAGAGTAAGAAGACACCCTATCGTTGAATGACCTAGTCCGGAGAGCTCCATGAGCGGTCAATCTATCATCACCGTGACTTATAGGGTCGTTAGCTCCTGTCTCCATTCCTTGGGCCGGACTCATGTGTCCATGGTTCTGGCATTTTGTGGTTATATTAGGGGCAAGCATTCTCCTTACATTTTTTTTAATTGTTGATGGATCTCGGGTCCTAGAGGGATGTAGTCCTCCCTTACCACCTAAATGTGCCATTTTATTGTAATTATTTATTGAGACTTTTTTCCATAGCCTTTCCTAGTTCCGCGTCAGGGGTAGGTGGATATGAATGCTCCACTAGGGTACACCAGTACTCCATCGGCAGTGTTCCGGGACAGAGGAGAGAATTTGTGTATGGGGTGCTGTTTAAGTGGGAAATGAAACGATAGTGGTATTGTGATTGGCTATGTTCGTGTGGAGTTCTCATCACCCGCAGAAGTGAGGGTCAGACCAATGGGTGGACAGCTCATAACGATGCTGAAAATATTTTGCCACTGCTCTTTGGGATCACACCATTAATCCCGTCTTTACTCCGGAGTCTTTCCTCACATCATTCTCCTCCATCAGCTTCATCTTGGACCGTAGGACCCAACTTAAAGATGCCTTCTTGCGGTTGTCCAGCTTGTGCAATGCCGTGATGTGCTGTCGCGTGAACCCGCTCCAGAAGGCACTGGTGGTGCGGGTGGCCAAGGAGAAGTTGAATACCATCACCCTAGCTGTTGGAGATGGGGCCAACGACGTCTCCATGATTCAGGTAGGAGGCTCCGTCGGTAGAAAAAAAAACCCTATTGTATAACGGCGATTTATTTAACAAATACACCCATGCCATGGAACATTCCTCTGCACTTTACTACGCCGATTGCGTGGCTCCCCAGACTGCCTGGCGCATTCTTGCTGAGTTTACCCGTCTGAGGGTTCTTTGCGCACGTCCCTGCAAGTGGGTATCCTGTGTGGCCTGTTGCTCTTGGTACCCAGGGTAGCTGCATTTCCTCCCGGCTAAAGTGCAAACTAGGGAAGCCCACTCACTAGGTTGATGTGAACACACTAATTGGACCTGGGAAGGTTGTTGGTGCACTTTCCCCTAGCTCCCTCTCACCGCTTTTTTATCTTTATTTATTACTAGTATTAATTTTATTATTTGTTATTATTATTATTATTTAATTTTACCGTATTATTATTTTTTGTGTTATTGTTATTACTTATTTTTATTTTATTATTATTTTTGATTATTAATTAATATTATGGCTATCCCCACAACCTTTTGCCTACCCACACTTCATACCAGGAAGAATGTTTCCTGGACAGAGTTTGGTCCGCTAGCCATTGTGCCATGATGGACTGCATGCCATCCTGGGATTACCTAGCATCAGGGTATGATAATGTATCATCACCCACCCTACTCGTTACTAGACCCACTTATCTCTATTCCATACCCTCCTATCCACTTCCAAACTTGCTCTTTTATCCACAGAGGTTTTAGCTGCCCGATGTAGTTTCGTCCTCTTGTGGTTCTTGGCTCGACTGGCAGTGTACACTGCCAGTCGAGCCAAGACCCACAA
The DNA here is from genome assembly GCA_963969495.1 of Ceratothoa steindachneri. Lineage (NCBI taxonomy): Eukaryota > Metazoa > Arthropoda > Malacostraca > Isopoda > Cymothoidae > Ceratothoa > Ceratothoa steindachneri. The sequence goes on from OZ018317.1 coordinate 218,085,384, forward strand.
GTGTACACTTGTTGCAAGGGGCGAAAGCCTGCTGGCTAAAGCAAGTATTAGGAATGGAGTGTGCTGGGTCGTCGATCGACTCAGCTCACCTTATTTTACACATAAGGTTGCTACGCTGGTACCATCCTTTATGTTTAAAGCTCCAGGACAATGTCGCCTGAATGGCAGACTGGGTTGACAAAGCTAATCAACGCTGGACCGGGACCGATTATGTGTAAATGATGATATTCTGAAATTCCAGATCCTATGGAAACTTTTGGAGGTTATGAGATTAGGAGGTCATTGTATCTACTTTCCATTAGTTCTTTTTCTATAATATGGTTACGAAACAAGGAAATAGTGGGAATGCGCATGGTGATCCGCCTCCAAGCGTCTCCTCGCCTTCGCTAGGTGTTTTCCCATAAATAAGATGCGCGGCGATTTATTTTCCCGGCCGCCATGCTGACGGGACTCAGCGTCCCGCCCGGACCCAGCGTCCCCCCCGGACCCAGTTTAGCCTTCCTTCCTTCCTTCGCTAACCCCTAATCTCCGTCTCCTGTATAATCTTTTCCCTGCCCTTCCTTCGTCCCTTTACATTCACCTTCTTCTTCTGACCATGGACCTCCTCGATCACGACCCGTCGCTCATTTGGATCACGGAACCGAACGCACTGACGTAAAGATATTAGGCGTGGTGACCCTAACGCTCAGAAGCCGGTTACCAAACTGGATCCGTCATCCCGACCTGCCTACCACGCGATGTATAGGATTTGATCCGGATTTTCCGAAGGAGTGGCGGAGAAGGCGCATACCACCCCACCCAGTGATAGCGGCCGCTTCCAATCGAAGGCGCCCAGTTGTGCCGTTCCCAAGGTGGGGTCAGTTTTGGCCGTCACAGGCAGAGATGGCGAAATCTATCTATGGCCATGGAGAATGCCAAAAAGCCCTCTCCCTTTAAGCCCTCTTTAGCCGCTCTCGAGCAGCTCCAAAGTAGAAAATGAGGTCCCCTCCCACTGTGCTTTCTCAGGGGCCCTGCCAACCATCTTCTAACGGAGAGGATGCTTACTCGCCTCCTAAGCCTACGGGTTTGGGCTTGGGTGGGCGCGATAACGAAAAAATGTATCACGATAACCGATAAATCGCTAATGATAGCCTTATCGGCGATAATCGATAACTGGCGATAAATTTATCGCCCGATAAGGTGATAACTGACAAATCCAAAATTATAATACAATATTGATTATTGACTATATATAGCGTTATTTTATAATACAATAGTAAGAATATTTGAATACTGTTTCTTATTTTCTTACCTGGTGAGGCTCTCTTTCATCTCTTCATAGGTTTTGAGGATCCTCCTTCCAGCTCGGACCTACCTATTTCTGCCTCCAAGGCACGCGCGGCTCGCCCCTGTGGTAAACTGGAACCAAAAACTGAAATTATCGATTATCGCTAGTTTGGAACCAAAAGTATCGGCGATACCGATGAATCGATAACGCGGAAAAATAAAATATCGGATAATCGATAACCCGATATCGTCATCGCGATAACGCCCACCTTTTTTTTCCGAAAGCAGTCCCTCCTTTACTTTCACAGGGGGCTACCAAGAAAGCAAGCAGGCGACACAAGATTGACTGCCTCATCCCCACCCACACCTTCCTCACATCTCCTTTCATTCTCCCTTCTATCTCTATCAATTTTTACGCCGTGCTCAAAGTGGAGCCGCCATGCTGATGGGCTGCCAGGTCACTAGGCGGGAGGAGTGGTCTAAAGCGACGGCATGGGATTCTGCCGGCCCCTTGTTCACCCCTCGCCTGCTGCGTGGGGTGATGAGCGTTTGCACCCCGTGCTATAAAACGGGTAATCATGCCCAATGATGATTTAAAAAAAAAAAATAGTAATATTTCCTTTCCAATACCCCCTCGACCATCGTCGGAGCCACCCTCAGGGCACCTTCATAGATATATAATGTTTATTGGCGTTAGTTGTACAGAGCCGTTTTTCCCTCCCCTAGACGGCGGATGTGGGCATCGGGATATCAGGCGTGGAAGGGCAACAAGCTGTGATGGCTTCAGATTTTGCTGTGACGCGTTTTCATCACCTAAAAAGACTCCTCCTGGTGCACGGTCACTGGTGCTACGACAGACTAGCCAAGATCATCCTCTTCTTTTTCTACAAGAATGCGGTTCGTTTAAAGTAGAATTTATATTGTGTGTCTGCTATTGTGTTGGTATATTCAGTTTGAAGTCTGGTTGTTTTACCCACTCAAGAGGATACCCTGTAGAGCTGCACATCCTCCCAGCCTGAGTTTAAATTAGGGAAGCCCTGTCACTGGGTTAACACGAAACTTCTGATGGGGCCTGAAAAACTTCTTGGTGTGCATTCCCCTCGCCCCCTCTCAGAACTACTTTGCCTTTTTATTATTAGTTATTATACGCCGAGTGGGAGGCGGCCCTCAAACATAAGCGCAACCCAAACGATTTCACTGTTGGTGAATTTGGGCCACGTAAGGGCCACGGCGATTTGCTTTCCTCACCGCCGTGCTGACGGGATTCAGCTCCCCGTTCAGCCCCAGCTTAGCCTCTTCTTTTTTTCTGACACCCTGTCTTCTTACCCTACTTCCTCACTTTCCATACAACCTCTCCCATAACTTTCTCTGGTCGGCCTCTCATTTCACAGGGTAGACGCCGACCAGCTTCCTTTCACCCAACCATCCTGGATCAAGGGTGAGAAGGAGGAGACCAACTTGCCTCATCGCTGAGCTCCGGTTTAGGATGGTGGGTTCTTAACAACCTGTTTCACTCCCACCCACAACTTTCTCACATTTCCTTTCTCTCTCCTTTCACAGTCGTATCAATTTGTCACCCAGCCCAATGTGAATCCACCTTGCCGAAAGGCTGGCTGACCAGTGGGGGGGTAAGAGTGGTCCCAAATGGCGGCAGCTGGCTTTGCCGGCCCTGTATTCACGCTAATGTGTGGGGTGATTAGCGTTTGCATCCCATGATATTATTAGGGTCACCATGCCTGATGATGTGAAAAAAGAACCACGTTCACTTTACGACCATCGGAACCGCCCTTGGTTTGCTCCACAGTAGAAAAGGACCCCCCCACACACACACCTGTGCTTTCTCATGGAACCCTCCAAACTTCTTTTACCGGAGAGGAGGGTTACTCTTCTCCTAGACTTATGGGTGTAGGGGACTCCCCCTCACCACCTTTGACGATTCCTGTTCTACAGCGGCAGTCCCTCCTTTGCTGTCCCAGGGGGTTGCCAAGAGAGCAGGCAGGCCGCCCATAATTGACCTCTGCCGGTGGGAGCGGCTCGATAAGGCCAATGTCCTTAGGGAAGCAAGGGATAAAAGGGCCTGTCGGCTTGTTTCCCTAGTGTCATGCTTGCATGCATGACAAGTTTACAAGGGGTAAAGGTACCTGCCCCCCTCTCTTTCCCGACTGACACTGATTAGCTGGCATTAGACCCCCAAAAAATAGGAACCTCGAATGGGATCCATGATGTCTTTGGGAGGATGGCCACATGGAGGCCCCCCCTTGAGATGGACATCGTCCCTGAGGTGACCCAGCCAGAGATGGTAGGATCTTCAATGGGGTTGAACAGAGCGGAGCCTCGATTACATCAGGGCCCCTCATTCAGAGGCTACCTGGCGTTTTCGAGCCCAATGGCTTCAAAAGCTTCCTTGTTATTCGCTCCACTGATGGCTTCACGTTGGCCAAGACCAACATGATCCATCGGAGGAGAGCTTTTAACTTGCGTGATTGGTAGAGATCCGAAGGTGAGCCTTTTCTCGGACCGGAGGCTTCTGGCGAATGCGTTGAATCCTTCCAAGGCGGCCATGATTAGGGCGCTTAGGTGATGGCACACTTGTGAGTGTGACGCCGCACTCTACCATAAACTTCGTGAAAGGAGTAGTTTATACGAGGCAACTCGTGGACTAATCCACATGACATCACCTTAGAGCTGACCGACCAAGGAGAGGTCAAGGTCGAACTTGTGATGAAAAAACAAGGAGGAGCCTCGAGATCTACCCCTACACTCCGTCGCGTTTGACTGTGATAAGCTCCATTAGCCGGTACGCGGCGATTAGTAATTGCTACCGCGTGAAGACTTTCGTGCCACTGCCGCGGAGTTGCTAATAATGCCACCGCTTTGGGCATAAGAATCGCTCTTGTAGACGTGCAAAGTCGCGGTTACGCGAAGTCTGTGTAATTTGCTCCAAGGCTGCACACGATAAGCCTCTCATTTTTTGAGTCTGAGGACCTTCGACTGACGCACTCGGCGCTACCTGGGACGTCTTATGACTCTATGTTAAGAAAAACAGCCTCTGCTCCTGGCTCATCCAGGCCTACGAGCACGGTCGTTTCCGCTGCCATTCGGAACATTCCTGCGGGTTCTACCCATCCGGGGCGCTTCTCTGGTAGAGCTGGTGACATAAAGGGTTCACACCCAGCCCCGTCTTAAAGCAGGGCTTTCCTTTCTTCCCCCAGCGTGACCGTTTCCGTTAAGGCGAAACTGCCGCGCGCCTCCGGTTCCTAAAGCTTCTCCCGAAAGGAGAACAGCACTAAAGGAGCTCATGCTCCTAGGCCCACACTCAGTGGTAGGCTGGGTGACAGGATGGTGGTGGATCCTCCAAAGAAGGGACCCCCGCCTCCCTAAGGTTTCGAGGCAGAGGGGGGGGAAAGACTTGCATGGCGAGCCCAACTTCACCCGATAATTCCTCGAAAGCGACAGCGCCCGGAGTTCTGCCTCCGCGAAGCGTACGGCCATTTCCTTGAGAGTCGTCTCTTCGAAGAGCCGCCCCCCCATCCCTTCCGCATGTCCTCCGAGCTAGCCCTAGACGGCATATTCGTTCGATGGAATTTCCGCCGACTATGGGCCAACTGGGAGGAGCTGCGGAGGCTCGTCTCCTTCCGTATTAGGCAATGCTAATACTAGTCTTCTTATATAACATTGATTTTTTTACATTCTCACTAATCGCATCAACCACAAAATTTAGAAGATGAAAATGAGGAGACAACTTATGATTATCTTCCTGCTGAGAAACTACCTACTTTAAGAGTTTGGAAGAAAGATGTACATAATCTTTTTTTGCCCTAGTATAAACATCCTTAAACCCTTACACATATTATCTTTATAGGAATATTTCCATCGAATGTTTACTCCTGAGATAATTGACAATATTGTGTTTCAAAGCAATTTATATGCCTGACAAATGGATGTTAACACCTCATTTTTTTACACAGACAGGAACGAGTTGTTGAAATTTATTGACACCCTTATTTACATGGGCCTTGTTCGGTTATCAGCAATGGAGGACTACTGGGCGCCTTTCACATTAATCTCACAAGTTGCTGAGAGATTTAAAGATATAAGATGTCATTTACTTTTTAATGATAATGATCAGGCAGAGGGCAGCATAGACAGGTTCTACAAGATAAGACCACTCTTTAATCAAATAACAAGAGCATTTCAAAATATTCCAGCCGCTCCACTGCAATCTATTGATGAAATTATGGTGGCCTACAAGGGGACTCGTGCGGGAAACCTGCGACTGTTTATAAAAACAAAACCAGATAAATGGGGATTCAAGCTCTTTACTAGGGGTAGCATTGATGGCATAATTCTTCATATAATAATGTATCAAGGTGCTGCTACTTTTGAAGCTCACAACATTCAGCTATCTGAAGAGGAAAAGAAAATGAACCATAGCTTAAAAGTGGTTATAACTCTTGCTAAAACAATCAAAGATTGTGATAAGTCCTCTTTGTATGCTGACAATTTTTTCACAAGTATAAATCTTATTCATTTTTTGAAAGAAAATTATGGTTGTCGGTATACCGGAACGGCAAGAGAAAATAGAATAGGCTCTCCAGTCCTCAGATCTACAAAGGATATGCAACCCTCAAAGATCCCAAGAGGAGCTTTAGACTACAGTACTTGAGATATAATACTGGCTCTAAAATGGAAGGATAATAAAGGGGTAACTCTGTTGTCTTCAGATGCAGGAATTGAGCCAATGACAAAGGTAAATCGCTATTATAAAGAAACAAAATATAGAAAGAAGGTGCCATGTCCTAATGTTATTAAAGAGTATAATTGTCGAATGGGGGCATTGACAAAAGTGATATGTTAACTCATCTCTATAAGACGCCCCCTTCGATCAACGAGATGGTATCTAAAACTCTTTGGTTACAGCATTGATGTCTGTATATGTAATGCTTGGTTACTTTGCAAGAGAGACTGTCCATCACTCAACATAAAAGCAATGCCATTGAAAGATTTTAGACTGGACATCTCGTGCTTTGACAGGTCCAAAAAACCACAACTTCCAAGATTATTACAAGGCTCACCTCTTAGAAAAAAAACAACCTAAGATAGATCTCTCTCTCCCAAAGAGAGGGCAGCGGGCATCCCATCCTTCAGACACTGATAGAATTTATAGGTCTCTGTTTCATAACCCTATCTCAACTGATATGAGACAGACATGAAGGTACTGTTTGCATCATAAAGGGAATATTCACAGGTTAAGGTGGATGTGTCTCATTTGTCAGGTAGCTCTTTCACTCTCAGAAAGATGGTGCTTTTTCCACTAACTAATGAATAGTTATTTTTCTAATATAAGTAATTATCAAACAGTTTTGGTTATATTTTTATAAAGGAATTTTAATTATTATATAAAAAATTGGTTTATTTTTTACTTTTTATATTATAGTATTTTTATTTATATTCATAGAAGTGTATTAAAACCATAAACAAGCATAATATTAAAAAAGTACATGTGTTTTATTTACCTTAACTGGGCAAAGAAGCCCAAATGGGATGAGCATTGGATTCTGTACTCAGGTCAAGTAACCCATTTAGGCTTTTTAATAATATAAAATTATAGGCTAATTATTAATTATTATAAAAAAGTAACAAGTAAAAATATCTTTTAGAGGGCTATATTTTAATGAGTAAAAGATTTTTTGATAATATAAAAAAAAGGCACTTTGTCCCAAAAAGGGTTGAGCATTTCGTTAATATTTTCTGGATTCTGGCAGAAATTAAAAAGAAAGTTCAGTGCGATGACTTATAATAATAATAATAGGTATTTATAATGTGTCCTTCAGGGCTGTTATCCCTTCCAGAGCGCAGGTTGTGTAGCGAGTGTAGAGAAAGTTTACAGGGGTGAGAAGGCAATTCTGAAGAGATGAGTCTTTGGGAGACATTTAAAAGTATCAACTTTAGGGAGAGGATCGGACTATGGCAGGAAGAGCATTCCAGAGTCTAGGAGCACAAACGGAAAATGAACTGTGACCCATCGAGCAGAGGACAGAATGAAGAATGTTCAGGAGGAGAGCGAGGTTAGACCGGAGTGCCCGAGGAGTTTGACGACGGGAAAGGGCAGACGAGAGATAAGGTGGAGCCTTGAGGTTTAGGGCCTTGTCGAGGATGAGAAGAATTTTATAGTGGGTATGGAAACGAATAGGTTACCAGTGTAGCTCCTGTAATAGAGGCATCGAAGGAGAGAACCGGGAGCGGCGAAGGAGGAGCCGGGCAGCGTAGTTTAAAACTAGTTGGAGGGGGCGAAGTGACTAAGAAGGGAGATTCACTAGAAGAGAATTGCAGTAGTCTAAGCGTAAGTTGACGAAAGCATGAATAGCCGTCTCAAGGCTTCGTCGATCAAAATGAGATCGAACACGTGAGAAGTTGCGGAGGAAACTGAGGGAAGACTTACAGATACGATGGATGTACGGTTTAAACGAGAGTTGCTTGTCGAAAATAACACCAAGATTACTGTCGGTATCAGAGAAGGAGACATTGGTTTTCCCAAGGTTAAGGGAGGGGAAGAGAGCTTTAGATTTTTCCGCCCTCGAAGCGGTACCAACAAGGAGAACTTCAGTTTTATCATGGTTAATTTTGAGAAAGTTGGCAGACAGCCATTCGTTTATGGAGGTGTAGGCTGATAGGAGTCTGGCAATTGATTGAGAGAAGGACACAGGGAATAAGGAAGGTATATCTGAGTGTCAGCAGCATAGAGGTGGAAGGACAGGCACAAATCTCGAAGAAGGTAGCTAAGAGGATGTAAGTAGATGCGAAAGAGGAGGGGACCAAGGACTGTGCCCTGATGCACCCCAAAATGAATGGGCGCGGGCTCGGAGGAGAGGTTATCGAGCGCGACCGACTGAGTGCGGGAGGAGATGTATGAGCGGAACCAATCAAGTGCAGTGCCCGAGAGACCAAGGAAAGTGTGAAGACGATTAAGGAGGACTACCTATTATTAAAACAGGTAGGCCTATGCCAACACTAGATGTCATCCAAAACAAAGTGTTGCATTCGCAAATACAATGTAGGCCAATATGATAGAACATCTTGGCTAGCTAGTTATGCATACCTCTAGAAGCTATTTAACCTTTAAATAAAGGTTAAAAAAATTAAAATTTAAATAATGTTCGTAGCTTACAATTTTATAGTTATTTTTAATGAACCAAGATATTTACTTCAATTAATATTTATTTTTGTAAAACTTGAATTGCTTCCTCATCTTCAAAAGTCACTGCATGCCACTGGTACTCGGGACTGGTTCGTGTACACAGATTTGTGGACGATCTGACTTTTGGGAGACAATTTTATTTGACCCTTTTTTTGTTGTAGATCGCATGTTCCCGCAGCGGGGAAAGGCGGGCATTGCCCCAATGCCTCAACATGCTTCCTTCTTGTTGTTCTTCTTGCTTGTTTCCTAGTCTTTGTTTCTGTTTCATCTTTATTCATTTTTTTATGTTTTTACTTGTTTTTTTAATCTAGCCTAGTATTAGTCTGTTGCGTGATTACAGTGACTTTTGCCCTATGTGACAGTCCTATGTGGGCTCTTAAAATTAACAAAAATCTAGTCGGAGACTTGTCACACCTTATGTGACTTAAGTCTTTGGTAATTGTAAACGCTATTTCTTCTCTGCTTGTCCCTCACCCCTCGTTGTGTGGTAATATGAATATGACCTCAATTTCAGTATTATGTTATAAAATACATTTAAGTGGGTGTAGACTTTAAGTTAGGTTGAGAACCATCTGTGTATAATAATTAAGCAACTTTGGCTAGGTCTGGATGACTTATCTCAAACCCAGTTAAGGCAACCTATCCTAACCTTTTGTCTCGTTTTCCTTCCCCACCAATTTTAGGGCATTGACAGATACCTATGCTCAGATTTTGTGCTTTCTAGCCTATTATATTATGTTCATGTATTCATTAATTTGTTAACCCCTTTTCCATAGAGTTTCGTCTTTCTTCTAATGTGGTATCAGATTTTATGTGGGTTCAGCACTTCTGTGATGATCGACGATCTCTACTTAGTTATGTTCAATCTTCTATTTACATCCCTTCCGCCTTTAGCCATTGGTGAGTTTGTTTTTCACCTGTTTTCACAAATGTCCAACTTTTATATTTAGTGTTCTAATTTTTTCTTCCTTATCTCAGGTATTTATGACAAAGATGCTTCTGAGGAATTGCTGTTGTCTCAACCTCATCTTTATGGCAAGACGCGGCTTGGAACTGTGTATAACCACAGGTCCTTTTGGATAAATATCATTGATGCCATTTACCAGTCAGCTGTCATCTTCTTTGTTGGCGTCATTGTTAGTACAACTGCTTTTTTTAATTAGAAATTTGTCTTTCCTCTTTTAGTTACTACTATATTAGCTCAACTTAGTTTCTCTTTGACTACTTGTATATGTATTCTTCCTTTTTTTTTCATTTCCCCTCACTTTTGCTACAAACTTCTTTTAAAAACTATTGTGGTTGAGATGTTCTTCATATTCTTTGCCTTTTATTTAAGTAAATAAGTAAACATTACCATGTTGTGTAATGCATCATCCTTTTTAAAGCAATTTGATCTTTATCCGGGTACCAAATTAATAAAATCAATGAATATTGTTTAAGAGAAGAGGGAATGACTGAGGGACAATTGTATTTATATGTGTGCATGGAGACGATGGGTGATTGGAGCCTGATCCATGGACGATGAACACTGACTGGATGAGTTTGCCACATGACTCATTGATTTTAAAAAAAAAGATGGGTAGCTTTTGAATTAATAAGAGCATAAATGAGTTGGATAGCAAGGATACATTTTATGGCCTTGATGTGTGAGCACCACACATTTTGTGGAGAAATAATGGTAACTTATTTTTCTCCCAACTCAGGTAAAGCATAATTATCAACACCATGTTGTCAGCTGTGTCATAAAAGATGACTAATATAACCGACAAATGAATCATACAAAGAATTTGAATTGGAAACCCAATCTTGTATAATAATTCCATCCATGGGCATGGATTTGGGGGGAATCACCAGTCAAAACTGGTCCCACAGTGACCCATTTTCTATTGCATATTTATTTCTAAATTCTATAATTTTATTTTTATCCAATGGCATTGATGCATGTAAGTATCCAATCTTGAGGCACCATCAATATAAACTGGGCTACGCAGCTTTTAATCCTTAATGCACTATTCATTCATTGATCAATATAAAGTTCTTTCAAGTGGGTTTAATTTTCCGTCAGAAGAGATGAGTTGATGCATTCATATAGGCTAAATTGCATTTGTCTTATTTTAATAAAAATCTCTTCTACAACAATCTGGTTGATTTTTATATAATGTACAACTGTTTAATTTTGGTACAGTTCAACATGTTCTTGCTTTTACATTTTTTTTCCTTAATTTCCTTTCTAAGTGCAATCTAGCTAACTAATTCATTTATTCAGTTTTAGGCTACCCCCTGCAAGAAGTCAGCTGGAACAGTTGTAAAAGTAATATTTCATTATTAATTTACTCTTTTATTGCATCTATACCCGATTTCTCATAGTTGTTTCTTAGAAATGATTAAACTTTATTGTGTTATACTTTTCTTGATTATTCTTTATTTGAATGGTATAGCATTCATCTATAAAACCTTTTTGCTTTCTCTTTGTTATAATGTCTGACCCCTTCATAAACATAGGTATGGGCAATCAATCTTCTGGTGTGTGCTTGCCTTCCCTAAATGATAACTGGATAAAATTCCTAACTGAAACCTAAGTGCATTGTGGTCCAATTGCTTAGGGAGCTACAAACACAAAATATAAATTTTCAGTGCATCAAAATGTTGCATAATTAAATATTTGGTCTGAATTCTTGTAGGTCATGATCGAAGAGCATTTTGTAGATATTTCATGAGTGTTTCCTGCAAGTGACTGTATTTTAGCTTATAGTTTATCACTTACTATTATCATGTTATAGTGGATCACAAATTTATTCTCTAACCCCAATCTATCCAACCCACTTCCTATACTAAATTGGACATGAAAACCCGAGAGAGACTGAAACGATTGGATGTACAGTCCTGTATTCACAAAAAAATTACAATAATATTTACAAGAGATAGGGGTAGATAAATTTGAGATTTTGTTACAAAAAAAACAACAATCCTACTTATTGGTGAAATATCCACAATCAAATATAATCAATCCTATGTGCAAATTCTAGCTCGCAATATCTACAATCGAAGAGATAATCTAGCAAAAAGATGTTTAAAAAAGCAATCCATCCTATTACCAAACAAACAAGAGATACTTGAAAAAAACAAATACAATCCTTACAATAGAGGCCTAACAAACATACAAATCCTCAAACAACAAAAAAGAAAAGGCCTCGCGTTTTACCCCCAGGAATAGTTCTGCCAGCTGTCACTTGTGTGGTCACAATTTTTGCCTAGGTCTTCTAAAAAAAAACTGACGCCTCCGAGCTTGTACAATATTATATTGCGATCCAGTCACGTATTGAGGCCATAGAAAAAAAATACCCTTTCTGTCCCAGCAGGATTTACAATGGATTCAATTAAGTTATATCAAACTTTTGATACCAGCCACTCTTTACAAAAGGCAATAATAATAATTATATATTTAACAGAGTGGCTCTTTGTTTTAATAATATTACTTATCAAAACTATCTACAATCTTTACAGAATATGGCTCCTGGAAAGAGAAAAAATATATTTTAAACAAATCATGAAATCAATTTTATATATATATATATATATATATATATATATATATATATATAAAAGGAAAATAAACATTTCCATTCACACACACATTCTTACAGAGGGAGGGAGAGGGTATTGTAAAAGGGGTGGGAGAATGACCCTTCATACAATCACATTCACTCCACCACAATGTGTTTAGCAATATTAAGAACTGCCAAATTTCTGGGCAACTGAGTTTGCTAAAAAAAATATTTCATGCCCATCTTTTTAATCAATTTTGCATATAATTAGCCTAAACCCATAGAAAACTGTACTAAACAAAACAAACAAGCATATTTCAATGTGATGAGTTACAGCATGCTTCACAGGCTCATCTTCTTGAAGGGATGGGCAAGTTCGGGGAAATGTAACTTGCTTTTCCTTAGAAGAATATTCTGTCTGCATCTTGATTAGCATTTCCGAGGGTCCCCCATAAACAAATCAAAGCCTCCCATTCCCTACATATGCACATGGGAAAATCCACTTCTTGCACTCTTATGCTTGCTTTTGTGAACCTGTCTCTAAACTTTGAAGCTTCATGCCAGTTTACTATCATTTTTGGCTCTGTAGTTGTAGAATGTTGTGCTTGAATGAGACTTTCACTCGATCTTGTCAAGCCATTTGCATGTTCCTTCCTCATTTGCTCCATTGTACACCAATGAGAATTTACCCTAAATTAACCTTATTTCACTATTCTTGTTCATTTATTTATCTTTCTATTTGTACTTTGCTATATTCTTTCGCCATTGAAGGAAAAATAGCCTTCATTAGCCAGTCTCCTTTTTCTCCCCAACTGTCAAAAAACAATTTCATCTCTGTGATCCTTTTCTTTGAAGTTTTTGGCGCCTAAGCTCTTCTTTTTTCCATGATATCACTTATATTGTGCATAGTTGAGAAATTTTCAGTCAATGCAGCAAAGTTCAAGAATACTGTCAATGGGATTTGTTGGGTCCTCTCTTTGTTGCTATAAAGCCCATCTCTTTCAGACCGCTCATTGAATTGTTTAAATGAAGCTTTTATCTCACACATGCATATGCATACTATATTTATCCTTCCTCTCATCCCTTATGTTTGCAACCAACTCAGAAAAGAACTATCTTGGTGTATCTATCCAGAATGGTTCTTTTAACAAGACCTGTGCTGCACTATAAATGTGAAAAATATACTAAACTGTATGGATGATCATTTATAAAAGTCAAATTCTGCCTGATCTATATATTATTTTTCATTCCTTTTCATCTTTAGTAAAATTTATGTTATTGAACATAGAACATTATATGTAATGACAGTAATGGGTGGATTTGTCATAGACTTTATCCAGTGATGCTAGCAAATTTGTGTTTAATGTGCAAACTAAGTTGTGTATAGATTCAAAGGATATACATTGTACTTCAAAAGTTTGCAACACACTTAGAAATGCAAATTTACATATCTTTATTTAACAATGGTTATTTTAAATTTACAAGGCACATTTGACTTTATGTAATAAGGACAATAATGAAATTTGACCAGAAAAGCTTACAATATAAATAGGTTACATCTGCAAAATGTCTCATTTAAAATTAATACTCATTTCTTCCCTAATATCAAGAATATTCTATGTGTAAGGCTACTGCATCATTCCTTACAAAATAGTCATAGTCAACAGTTGTGTACTGCAAGAAAGACCCCACTTCTTTAGAACATTCACTGTAAAGCTCGCTTGGCATTTCTGAGAACAAATCCATGGTAAGATGAAACTAAAATAGAACTTTTCAATTGAAATTCAATCAACTTAGTTTGGAGAAAAATGTTTGCAGCTTACACACAAAGAATCCAATCCCTGCAATCAAATTTAGTGGTTGATCAATCATGGTATTGGGTTGATTTTGCTCATCAGTGTTTGGAAGAATGGAGGTAGTCAAAGGAAAAATGAATGGCAAAATATACAGGGAAATTTTGGAAAGAAATATATCTAGCAGTGGTTCTCGGAACTTGAAACCAGGATGTGCATTTCCACAAAACAATGACCCTAAGCATACAGCCAAACAAGAATTGGAACAAAATCAGCCCAAGCACCTGTAGAAAGATTGTAGGTGACTACTCAAAGCACCTAAAACTGTAATTGACAACAAAGTACAGAATCATATTTATATGAATGTGTTGTAAACTTTTTCATTGTCACTTTCCACTTTTGTCTTTTTAAATTTTTTTTCTGTTCACCATTTTGCTTTATCTGATTGTTACATTGTATTTATTACATAAATTTCCCCATGCCTTGTAAATTTCATTAACTCGTGTTAACTAAAACTATGTAAATTTGTATTTCTAACAGTGTGCTGTAAACATTTGCTGCCCATGGTATGTTAAGTGGGAAAGAGGAAAGTGGTCAGTAATGAGTTTAAAACTGCGAGAGTGCACATGCTCGCTTTGTTAAAGAAATAAAGGGAATGAAATATTCTTTGTGTATGATGTGTTCAATCAGGTGTGTATCTGAGAAGATGAAGTAAGAATGGAGTGGCATTTATTTTAAATGAAGAATGGCATGCTTAGCCTGACCAGATATTTTTTCACCCAAATCCTGGATGGATCTCTTTATCTAATAGATAAATTTAAATGTGTTCTACGTCTCTAGATGATGTGCAAAAGTGTTAGATGTGTTTAATTCAGAGAATTACAGAATCTTCATAAAAATGGCTAGATTGAAGGTATGTAAAAATATTAGTTTAGTTATTGGTATCTGTTTAATAAAGCTTTAATAAATTCCTACTAATATTTAATTCAATCAGGTATAATGAGGATCTGGCATCGGGATGCCCTGTATTACCTGTTACACTTGGTACCTAGAGGAACACCATGCCCTTCCAGCTTGAGTGCAAGTAGGGAAGGCCCCACTCACTAGGTTGGTGGGCTTCCTACTGGTCGCTCTCTATTTTTTTTTCCTATGACTATCCCCTCAACTTTTTCTCTGCTACAACTGAAACCTGGAGGATGTGTAGGGCTTCCCGTTCCCAGGACCTATCCCAGTCTGGGGGATCGTCATGCATGTTAGATGTCGCTACCGCTTTTTTCTTTTACTTTGGAGGGGGTTTGTGTAGATTGGCCTGTGAACTTTTAGCGTACCTGTAGGAAGCTGGCCTCTTCAATTTTAGATCATTTAGTGTGTGTGTGTAGTTTTTGATCATGCCCTGGCAGCTGATCGTGTTTTTCCGAGGGTTACTCTCTATTTTTTATTGGGCTTCTTTTTTTTTTGCTTTTGTTTGTTTGAAAGGAGATGCCTTATCCCCTCTGGCTTTTCCCAGGCCCCTCTCCCCAAAATTCCAAGAGTCAAGCGGGTTTTGCCATTTACAGATATGTGTAAAGGGGCTTCCCATTAACCTTTCAACTTGTCACCCCTGCACTTTCCTTCTCCAGGCTTCCTCTCAGCACCATTTTTTTTAACTTTATGACAATCCCCTCAACCTTTTGCCTACTTACATTTAGTCCTGGGAGGAGCTGTTCTCTCATGGGCCAAGGGCAAATTATGGAAGCCATGTCACTTGTTTGAATAGAACTCTGAGACAGTGCCTGGGGAAGTTGTTGGTGCACTTACTCCACTCTTCCTTCAGCAGTCCTTTCATTTCTACCAGTATCCCCTCAACCTTTTGCCTCTGTTTAAGGACCTGACCAACAACCTCATGGTGTATCAGAAGAAGGCATTGGAGCCTCTATAAACAATTCCTGCAGATTGCAAAGGGCCATGACTCGATGAGTGCTTGGACATTAGGGCGCGAATAATGTTCCCTCCCGAGAGGGACATGATTAGTGCCATTCGACACTCAATGGCTCGCTCGTGAGTGTGACGCCGCACTCTACCAAGAATTTCGTGAAACGAGTGGTTTCTGCGAGGGTACTCGTGGAGTACTCAAAAGACATCACCGAGGAGCTGAATGACCAATATCAGTCAAGTTTGAGTGTTTGGGTTCTCGACACCCACCCATACACTTCGTCATGTGTGCCGAGTCAGGGTTTGGGGTGGTGGGTTTTTAACAACCCGCTTTATACCCACCCACACCTTCCTTGCATACCCTTTCTTTCTCCTTTAACTGCCTATCAATTTTTATGCCATACCGATGGGCTGCCAGGTCACTAGCTGGGAGGAGTGACCTTAAATGGCGGCAACTGGTTATTCCGGCCCCGTGTTCACCCCTCGCAGAGCGAGCTACTGCGTGGGGTGATGAGCGTTTGCTTCCTTTGATAATAATAGGGTCCCCATGCCCCCTGTACCATCGACGGATCCGCCTTCTGGCAGCTTTACTGAAAAAATGAAGGTCCTCAACTCCCATGTCCTTTCGCAGAGCACCCTACAAAACTCTTTGACCATAGAGGAGGCTTACCCATACACTTCTTCACGTGTTCCGACTTAGGGTTTGGGGTGGTGGGTTTTTAACAACCTGCTTTATACCCACCCACACATTCCTCGCATACCCTTTCTTTCTCCTTTAACTGCCTATCACTTTTACGCCATGCCGATGGGCTGCCAGGTCACTAGGTGGGAGGAGTGGCCTTACATGGCGACAACTGGTTATGCCGGCCCCGTGTTCACCCCTCGCAGAGCGGGCTACTGCATGGGGGTGATGAGCGTTTGCTTCCCGTGATAATAATAGGGTCCCCATGCCCCCTGTACCATCGACAAATCCGCCTTCTGGCAGCTTTACTGAAAAAATGAAGGTCCTCAACTCCCATGTCCTTTCGCAGAGCACCCTACAAAACTCTTTGACCATAGAGGAGGCTTACCCATACACTTCTTCACGTGTTCCGACTTAGGGTTTGGGGTGGTGGGTTTTTAACAACCTGCTTTATACCCACCCACACATTCCTCGCATACCCTTTCTTTCTCCTTTAACTGCCTATCACTTTTACGCCATGCCGATGGGCTGCCAGGTCACTAGGTGGGAGGAGTGGCCTTACATGGCGACAACTGGTTATGCCGGCCCCGTGTTCACCCCTCGCAGAGCGGGCTACTGCATGGGGGTGATGAGCGTTTGCTTCCCGTGATAATAATAGGGTCCCCATGCCCCCTGTACCATCGACAAATCCGCCTTCTGGCAGCTCCACTGAAAAAACGAAGGTTCCAAACTCCCCTGTGCTTTTGCAGATCACCCTACAAAACTCTGCCTGTAGAAGAGTCTTGACTCCTCTCCCAGGCCTACGGGGGTATGGGACTCCACCTCACCCTATTCTGGGCGACTCCTTCTTTCCAGAGGCAGTTCCTTCTTTTCTTTCACAGGGGACTGCCAAGAAAACGTGCAGGCGGCACAAAATATACCGCTCCCAGTGGGAGCGGCTCAATAGGGCCAACCCCATTAAGGGGGCCATGGATGGCAGGGGCCCTCCGGTCCGTGCCCTCTAACGTCCTGCGCTCTTGAGTTAAGAGTCTACAGAGGGTCACTGTACGTGCCCCCATCCCCCCTCTCTTCCTCGACGGATGCTGGGTCGCTGGTGGACAAGGAAACAAAAGGTACCTCGAGGGGGATCCGGGATTTCTTGGGGTGAAGATGGCCACATAGAGGTCCCTCCTTCTCCCCGAGATGGTCTTGGTCCCTGAAGTGACCTAGACCCAGATGGTAGGATCTTCCATGGGATCGAACCTTTGTCGGTGCCAAGCACTGAACCCGAGTCCGCCCCTGTTCAAAATCTTCCTCCGACGGCTCGGGCTCCCGAAGCCTTGCAAGGGGAAGAGGGATCTCCCCTCCCGGCTAGTGCCCCTAAGGCCGGGGCCATCTGGCCTAGGGGCTCCTACCGGCGGAGGAGGGAAGCGGGTTCACTCCCCGCCCTATTCTGCTGAAAAGAAGAGACAGAGGAACAAGATTACAAAGACTAAGGGCTCCTCTCCCTCCGCCTGAGCTACGGGGAAGGACGGGTCCGCTGCTGTTTCGGCAAGACACCAAGGGAAGATCGGCCTGTCCGGCTCCGGTGCTCCCACGGGCGGGGAGTCCCTGCCCAAGACCAGAAGTGAAAGTGCACTTGATTACGTCGGGGCCCCTCATTCAGGGATTATCTGGCGTTTTCGAGCCCGCTGGCTTCAAACGCTTCCTTGTTATTCGCTCAACTGATGACACCATGTTGACCAAGAGCAACATGATCCATCAGAGGAGAGCT
This sequence comes from Ceratothoa steindachneri, assembly GCA_963969495.1. NCBI lineage: Eukaryota > Metazoa > Arthropoda > Malacostraca > Isopoda > Cymothoidae > Ceratothoa > Ceratothoa steindachneri. The sequence continues at coordinate 218,103,532 of OZ018317.1, forward strand.
CTAGCTAGCGTGATTTGTAGAAAGACCGGTTTCTGCATCGAATCCCTGAGAGGCGTCCATGATTAATGCCCTTCGGACACTTGATTGCACGCCGGTGAGTATGACGCCACACTCTACCAAGAACTTCCTGAAAGAAGTGTTTTATGCGAGGGAACTCGTGGACTACACCATAGATGACCACCTTAGAGCTGGCCGGCCATGGAGCGGTCAAGGTCCAACGTCGGAAGAGAACACAGGGAGGGGCCCCGAGACTCATCCCTACACTCTTCGTCACGCTCGACTCTGACAAGGTCCATGAGTCGGTGCGTACCGGTTGGTATCGCTACCGCGTGAAGGCATTTGTGCCACTACCCCGGAGGTGCTACTATTGCCACCGCTTCAGCCATACGAATCGCTCATGTAGACGTGCAAAGTCTGTGTAAGTTGCTCCAATGCCGCACACGATAACTCCAAATCGTGAGTGGCCAAGTGTGTCAATTGCAGAGAGCCGCTTCCCGCTTCTTCGAAGCAATGCAGTGCGTATCTCCTTGAGAAGGAAATCCTGGCCGTTCAGGCCCAGGATCGTCTCTTATTTCGCGCGCCCGGCGCTGGCTGCCTGCAACGTCCTATGCCTCAATGTTAAGAAAGACACCCTCTGCTCCTCGTCCCTCCAAGCCTACGAGTACGGTCGTTTCCGTACCCATTCGGAACTCTTCTGTGGGTTTTACCAACCCCGGGGGCTCCCCTGGTAAATCTGGTGGCACAAGGGGTTCAACCCCACCCCACCCCGTTTCCCAAGCGTGATCGTTTCCCGTAAGGTGAAACGGCCCCGCGCCTCCACCGTGTCGTTAGACTCGCACAGGAGACAACGCCCCTGAAGTTGGTCGTGAGGCCATCTTCTGGAGTTCCTAAAGCTGCATGCCGAAATAGCTGCGCTAAAGGAACTTCGGCTCCTACGCCCACATCCAGTGATAGGCTGGGCGGATCTTCGAAAAGAAGGAAACCCACCTGCCTATGGTTTCGAGGCGGAGGGAGGAAAAGGCTTGCTGGCGAGACCAACCTCCCCCGATAAGTAGTCGAAGGCGACAGCGCATTCTCAGGCCAACAGCACCCACAGTTTTTCCTCCGGGAATATTACTGCCCTTTCCGTGAGGTCTTCACTTCGAAGAGGGCCCCGGCGGCTCCTCCAAACTAGACCTGGAGGGCTTATTCCTTCAATGGAATTTCCGCAGACTCTTGGCCAACTGGGCAGAGCTACGGAGGCTCGTCTCATCCTATTCCCCGTTAGCTATCTTTTTGCAGTATACCATCCTGGGCGCATGCCCCCTGCCCACCCTCCCGGAGTATAAGGGTTTTTCCACGCCACCACTTTGGGATGGGGGCCGGACAGGAGGATGCGCCATATACACCCATCATGATGTCTCGGTTCTTCTTTTTGCATTAGATACTTCCTTTCAGACAATAGCTGTGCAGCTGCACCTGGATAGTAGGTATATTGTTATTTCCGCCTCGTCGTGGCACGGTTGCCGAAGCCCTTTCTCTTGCTCGGAGATCTGAACGGCAGACAATCCCTCTGGGGCTTGGCGCGGGCGCGGTGGTCTGCATTTCTTGAAATGACTGAATTCTCTATCTTAGTCGAGGAGTTTAGGTCGGTAGATGAGGCCTTGAGTTCTCTGTCAACCTCGTCGCCGCGGGCCTAGCTACTATTCGTAGAAAGTAACAAGGAGTAACAAGGAAAGGAAGTACCCTAGGAGACCTTACGGTCCATTCAAAGAGGGTACCTTTGGACTAGCAATCGAGCAGGCACATGGCTGTTCAATTGTTTTGCGTCCCTAAACGGCCACTTTTCAAGACCTTGTCTAGTCTTGACTTGAACTGGTCAACAGATTCACTGTTGACAACTTCCACTGGAAGTGCGTTCCACTTACCGCAGATACTGTAAGTGAAAAAATTTCCACACAGATTGCGGTTGTAACGCTTCAGTTCAAGTTTAAAGCCGTGATTGCGCGTTCTGTTCTCACTCAGTGTGAAAATATCCCGGTAGTCAACATTGTCGAACCCTCGAAGTATTTTGAAAACTTCGATGAGCTGACCACGCAGTCTACGGGTTTCCAGCGAGAACAGATTTAATTCCCTTAATCTATCCTCATAACTTTTATGTCGGATAGAGGGGATCAGCTTGGTTGCCCTGGCTTATACGCGTTCCAACCTTGCGATATCCTTTCGAAACGAAGGACTCCAAAATTGTACGGCATACTCCAGGTGCGGCCGAACGAGGGAGTTGTACAGATAAAGTACTATCTCCTTGTTACGTTATCCAAACTGGCGCTTTATGTAGCCTAACATCCTTTGGGCTTTCTTCTCTGCCTCGATGCACTGTTTCGAGAACTTGAGGTCGCTAGTGATAGTTATACCCAAGTCCTTCTCAGTGTCACTCGATTCAAGAGAATGTGCCCTTCAAGATATACTGAGATTGGGGGTTTCTGTGGCCGATATGCATCACTTTGCATTTGTGCACGTTAAAAGGCATTTGTCACGTGTCCGACCACTCCCCAATCTTCCCAAGATCTTCCTGCAGGTGGGCAGTATTTCCATCCTTTGCAACGTTCATACCAAGCTTGGTATCGTAGGCAAATTTGGAAATCTTGGCAACCATGTCACCGTCCATGTCGTTGACGTAGATGATAAATAGTAGTGGTCCCAGGACAGAACCTTGAGGCACCCCGCTAGTAACGGGCACCCACTCAGAAGCCTGTCCATTCACCACCACCCGTTGCCATCTGCCACTTAGCCAGTTCTCGATCCAGCCGGCTACTTTTCCATCTATGCCCATCGCTCGCACTTTCCGGAGAAGGCGGTGGTGTGGTACCTTATCAAAGGCTTTCTGAAAGTCTAAGTACACCACATCCACCGCCTTGTCCGGATTGTGATCACTGAACACGAAGTGGAAGAATTCCACAAGGTTCGTCAGGCCGTTTGCACGCCGACCACTCCCGTGGTGGTCGGCCGAGTGTGAGACGGCCCTCAAACAGAAGCGTTATGCTTACATGCGATATAAGCGCCGCCCGAACGATTTCACTGTCGCTGAATTTCGTTGGGCTAGGGGGCGAGGGGACGCTTCCCAATGTTTATATCTGAATTTTTGCGAGATCGTCGATTCCGCGTATGGGTGGGGGGGAGCCCTCTCCGGCCCAATAGAGCACGAAGAGGGTGTCCCGCAGGGAAGTGTCCTCAGTGTCACACTCTTTGCCCTGCGCATCAACAGTATCACCTCGGTGCTGCCGGAAGATGTTCTCGCTACGCTCTACGTGGACGACCTTTCGATCTCTTTTGGAGCGTCGACTCCAGAGGCATTGAACCGCGTCTCGCTATGCCGAAGCACATAGGTTTCGGTTTTCCTTGGCCAAGACTAAGTTGGTGCTCTTTTGCCACCATCCACGGCTACACCCTGACCCAGACTTGTTTCTTAATGGGGTATGACCTGAAGTGGTTGAATCGCACCGTTTCCTTGGTCTTTTATTTGACCGACGCCTCACCTGGGACGCTCATATTCGCAGCCTTAGGCAGTCGCCAGATGAGCTCTTAAAATAAAAAAAATACTCGATTAATCCCAGGGATCAAGTCCTTCCTTCGTAGACAGCACTACGCCTCGGTGTTTTTCGATCTGGAGAAGGCCAATGAGACTCCATGGAAACTCTCCACACGATGGGGGGCTAGGTGACGTTTTCCAATCTTTATATCTGAATTCTTGCGTGCGTCGGTTCCGCTTACAGCTGGGGGGAGCCCTCTCCAGCCCAATGAGACAGGAAGAGGGTGTCCCGCAGAGTGATTTCCGCCGTGAGTGGCACGGTTTCCGAGGCCGTTTCTCAAGCTCGGTGATTTGAATAGTAGACAAACCTCCCATGTGCACACTACACGATCAATTCCACGGTTCAGGTCTTTGCTGACATGTTCGACGAGCTGGAGATAGGTTTTCTAAATGTGGATGAGTTTATGCATCACTGCCCGTGAACCGCTTCATTTTCCAGCCCTTGTCTCTCCCTGTGTTCTTCGGATGCACAGCCTAATTTTGGATCGGAGGTGCTTGATAACCACGTTATAGACAACTTTCCCATTCAACTATCTCTGGCCGCTACCTTACTGAAAAAAAAAACGGTTTTGCATGGAGCGGGACGGTGGTCCGCATTTCAGGAAATCACTTATTTCTCTGTCCCAGTCGAGAAGTTCAGTTCTGTTGATGAGTTTAGCGACTCACAAGATACCATGAGTGCCTTCGGTGCATTATATTCTCCGCAGCCCTTGGTTCGCGCTATCCGTGACACCACGGTTGCCGCTAGCCGGTATGATATCGAGATTATTTTCTAGTTTTCTGGACTTGTATGGAATGAGGGTGAGATAGACTCCGCAATAACTATGCGCCCACATCAGCCCTCCGAGATGCTTGGCAAAGAAGATGGAAGACAGCCGATATGAACTTAAAGTTGAGGGCCATTGCCCGTGACTGTTCCATTGAATCTACCCTCAATGCCTCGAGGATTTCAGTTCGGTTTTTGTTGCCTCTGAATTGATCGAGCGTTCGTTCCCCTGCCTCTTTCTGCGATGACTGCGTGCTCCGACAGACTTTGGCACATTCTATGTGAGTGTTTCAGTCTGGTGGATCTTTGCGTACGTTACCTGTCCCTGTACCGGAACAAGCACGAGCAATGTCGCTACCGTTTTTCTCTAGGACTCGGGATCTTGCCTCCCTCATTTTATGACTCTTCCGATTGGATGCGTGCTCAGTCGCCAAGGTGGCAGATTGTTTCCATCATCGAGCATGCTCTTTTTTGCTGGTTTGGATTTTTCTTTTTCGATTGTTTATATTTGTTTTGTTGCTTTATTTTCGTCTAAGACTTTATTTTGTTGGTTTAATTGTAGTTTTGTTGTCTTGTCATTTTGGAGATGGATTTTCTGTGTGACTGGTAGTGTTGAGAATGATATTTCTTTGTGTATTAAATTAATTAAACTCGTATATTGGGTCTATATCATATCTTGATGTATTGTAGTTGTGGACGAGTTTTAGGTAAGATTGTGTCAAGAGAGGTAATTCATGGATTAGGGACATGTGAATGTATTATGTGCTTAGAGCTTATGGTAGTATTCGATGTAGTTCTTGTTATAGAAAATATGTAGTGATTGGTTGTGGGGGGTGATTGTGCGAGTGGGTTGTAGATCCACTGGTATTAGCCTCTGTTTAAGGTTTGTAAGTGAGAAAATTTCTGTGGATGAAGATTGTAGTTTTCATTTTAAAATCTCTCTGTAAACGGCTCCAATATACCTCGTCAATTTGCAGGCGTACAATCATTCTGATGCAGGTGTCTATGAATTCGGAATGACCATAACGCACAGTTGCCTTCTCACGCAGTTGCTCCATATTTCCATCGAAACCAAATCCTGGGTAAGTTTTCAGTACCGTTTTTTGTTCTGAGGGGCATTGCATTGAATCCTGCCAAGGCGTATATCCATCCCTAGCATATCAAGTTTACAGGGAGTCGCTGTACATGACCCCCCCCCCCCTCTCTTTCCCGACGGATGGTGGTTCGCAGGTATTAGACAAGACAGAAGGAACCTGGAATGTGATCCGTGATGTATGGGGGGGGAGGGTATGGTCACATAGAGGGTCCCCCCCCCCCCCCCCCGTGAATTGGAGATGGTTACTGAGGTGACCCAGCACCAGGCGGTAGGATCTTCCATGGGGTCGAACCTTGGCTCGGTGTCAAACACAGAACACGAGTCCGCCTCTGTGCAAGCTTCTCAGACGGCTCGGGTCCCCGAAGACTCACAAGGAGAGGAGGGATCTCCTTACCGGGCTGGTGCCCCTGTGTCAGCTAAGACCTCCATTTCAGAAAAGGATCTTGCTGAGGCCGGTCCATCTGGCCTAAGGGCTCCTTCCGACAGAGTAGAGAAGCGGGTTCATTCCCAAACTCCTCTCCTAAAAAGAAAAGAAAGACGAAAAAGAATCAGGGCTTCTCTTCCTCTGTGGGAGACAGCGGGGACGGACGGGGCCGCTACCGTTTCGGTAAGCTACCAAACCAAGATCGGCACGTCCGGCCCCGTGCTTCCCCGGGTGGGGAGTCCCAGACAAAGACCAAAATTGCAAGTGTGCAAAGCAGAGCTTCGATTACGTCGGGACCCCTAATTCAGAGATTACCTAGTTTTTCGACCTCGCTGGCATCAAACGCTTTCTCGTTATTCGCTCCACTGATGGTAGCATATTAGCCAATGGTAACATGATCCATCAGAGTAGAGCACTAGCTAGCATGATTGGTAGAGAGCCAAAGATGACCCGTTTCTCGGACGGGAGCCTTCTGGTGAATGCGTCGAATCCCTCCGAGTCGGCCATGATTAGTGCCCTTCGGACACTTGATGGCACGCCGGTGACGCCGCACTCTACCATGCACTTGGTGAAATAAGTGGTTTATGCGAGGGAACTCGTGGATTACTCATGGAGGACATCACCTTAAAGCTGCCCGACCATGGAACTGTCAAGGTTGAACATGTGATGAGAAAACGATGGGGGGGTGGGTGCCTCGAGATCTACCCCTACACTCTTCGTCCCGTTCGACTGTAACAAGCTCCCTGAGTCCGTGCGTGCCGGTTGGTATCGCTACCTCGTGAAGGCATTCGTGTCACTGCCGCGGAGGTGCTACTACTGCCAGCTGTTCCAAGAACGCACACGAAAAGTCCAAATCGTGTTTATCAATTGTGGAGAGCCGCACCCTGTTTTGTCGAAGCAGTGTGATGCGTATCTTCGCCAGGATAAGGACTGGGTCCTGGCGCGCCCGACGCTGCTTTGAAGATTTTATTCCTCAATTTTAAACGAGACACCGTCTGCTCCTGGCCCCTCCAGGCCTACGTGCACGGTTGTTTCAGCGCCCATTCTGAAGCCGTTTGTGGGTTATACCCTCCTCGGGTGCTCCCCTGGTACAGCTGGTAGCACAAAGAATTCACACCCAGCCCCGGCTAAACCCAGGGCCCCCCTCCCTTCCCCAACGTAACCTTTTCGCTTTAGGTGAAGCGGCCGCGCGCCTCTACCGAGTCGTTAGACTCACAGTACGCAACTCACCTCAAGTTGGTCGTGAGACCATCTTCCGTGGTTCCTGAAGGTGCTCCCCGAAAGGAGGACTTCACAAAAGAGGCTTCTGCTCCTACGCCTACACCCAATGCTAGGCTATGAGACTAAGACGGTGGATCCTCCAAAATAGAGATCCCCGCCTCCGAAGCCCCTGAGCAGCTAAGTTGATGGATGAGGCCGTTGAGTTATTCTCCAGCAACCTCATTGCCCACTGCGATGAGGAGGTCTGTTTCCACGCCTTATCCCCTCCGTTTGAAGAGAGCAGGGTTCGGCCAGGCGTTGCGTCTGTCTTCCTTACCCTGCTGGTTGCAATACACCACTCGTTACGTGATGAAATAACGGACGTGTTCGATTCTGAGACGGTATTGTGATTTATACCCACTCACAAAGCGCCCTGAGTGCTCTCTAGGTATTGGAATCTCCGCATTCCCTGGTTCGCGATATCCGTGACGCCACATAGCAGGAATACGGGAACTGCTTGACAAATAAGATTCGAGACGATCGAGGGGAACTTAAAGTTGAGCGGCATTGCGCCGTGACTGTTCCTTTGGACTTACCACACAATGCCGCAACGGCCTCAGGTTGACTTCTGTCGTCTCCGAATTGAAGAAAGGAACCTTCTTTCACTATCCCGTGGTGATATCCCTTCCTGCCGAAAGCGTGTGGACCCCAGCTGCCACTCTCGCCAAAGTCAGTGGTGGCTTTCAAGTTATTCGTTCGCAGCCTCCATCTGGCCGATCGCCACACGGCTTGGAGACACTAACATTCCCGAGGTAAAGTGCTCATTGAGTTCAATGTCAGACTCAAACCCGTTCCAAGGGGTATCCACAAAGGTAGTGGCGGCCAGTAAAGGCCGTTAGCATTTTGTTTTTTTTTAAATTGAAGTGAGTGGTAGGTCAACCATCACTATAATGTCAAGTAGGTCAAGTTAGAAAGCCTTACTTAGAAATTATTGAAGTCCTTTTTGTGTATTTTAAAATTCGTAGTATTTCTGTCGTTCATGTTTTGTTTTTGTGTAGTAAATTGTTAAATTTAAAATATAAGTTTATTTTGGGGAATTCCTGTGCGTTTCTCTATATCCTTACGTGTTTGAAGCGGCTCTTCCTTAACACAATAAAGATTAGCACTCTTAGATCAAAGCCTACTTCATCAAAGAAGTACATCACGTTCCACAAGGTATACCACGACAAAAGTGGTGTTCGGTGTGGGGTGATCAAAAGGGGCATTATACGACACCAATTTCTATGTAAAAAAAAAGCAAGTTTTTTTTCTTTATTCAATATCTGTGTTTTTGGTCAAATTATAGTTTGTTCTCATATACCAGACGCACACTGTATATACATGTGTGTTTGCGCATCTCCATAAATATAGATAATTAAAATAACTTGGTATGGGCTTTAACACCGATAGACACACTCTTTTTGAGCCCTTCTATTTCTCAGTGAGTGTGTAAAGTTTAACATGGGCTACGAATTACGTGCTTTTACAGTTTATGGTAACTTTCATTACTCAAGCCCAATCAGTACGATTTGACAACTCGCCACACTCGATTTGGCTTAGCCTCACTATAATCGGAATTGGTAGAAGATAAAAGCTATAATTACTGGGTATTTCAGGGGCAATGTATCATTTGTTGCCGCCATGGTGAACTCTTAAAATTAAAACTGGGGAATTAAAGTCGCCTTCCCGATGTGATGTCGTCTATTGTGAATGTCTTCCCACAGACTGTGTTGCACGTCGGAGCGATCTTGCTTTCGTACTTCGTGTTCTTTGCATTCGGGGTCCTCTACACGGTGGCGTGCAACGGCTGCCTAGGTATCCCCAGCATGTATGGAGAACTCGCCAATGCTGTTAGCTCTCTTCGGCACTGGAGCTGCGTCTTGCTCGCTGTTGTAACTTCGCTCCTTCCCAGGTGAGAGCCCACGAAAGATCAGAATGACCACATTTCACTTCATTCCTCCCCTCTATTCCTTTACTTCCTATAACTTTCTATAGGACTTGTTTCTTCGGATGAATTTTTCTCTTTTTTGGATAGCCCTACTGACCCCAAATTCGGGGCGCGCATACATCGTCATTCAAACCCAGCGCTACTTAGGAAGGCTGCCTCAGCAGGTGTGCTTCGTCAGAGGTCTCATAGGTTCTGAAATGGTCAAGAGTGGGGGGCAGGATAGGATGGGGTGAAGTGTTTTTAGGTTGCAGTGGGCGCACTCGGGGGAGGGGGGCTCTAATCTGTTTGTGTATTCATTCATATAGAGTGGGGATGGTGTTCCGATCACACGCGGGACAGTGAAACTCATATTGCTGGATATCAGGGTAGGTGAGACGTTTTGGCATAGGGCGTTGTGTGGTTGATTTTGGTGTTGTCTTTTACATTTTTCTGCTTCTGTGGAGTTGGGGCTAGGTTACCTAGTAATTGGGTGTAGAGGGCGTCGGTAGTAGTTTCAGGGCTTCTGGAGCTGTGGATAGGTATGGAGAGAGGATGTGAGGGACATAAGTTTACCTACAAACTGTGAGCCTATCATGTTTATAGGTGTTCCTTGATTCGGTCAATTTTTGTTTCTGCATGGTGGTGAGGAATCAGGGTGGTTTTTGTACAGCAAGTTGCGATGTGAAAGCCTCTATCTTCCACTACTTGTATCTTATATAGGTGTCTATTAGCTATGGTTGGTACCCAGGCTGGAAATCCATAATTCATTTTCATGTGCATGAACTGTCCGTATAGAATTGTCAGTTTTTTGTTTTGTCTAGAGTTGGTATTTGGTAGTCTTCTCAAGGGCTGCCCCCGCAGGGTAGGTAATCTTGTGTATGAGCCTTAAACCTGGTATCCAGAGAAGATCCAGCGCTCCGTCCGGCCCCAGCTTAGCCTCTCTTCCTTCCTTCAGATAACCTGTATTTCTCCCCTACTTCGTCGCTTTTCATGCAACCTCTCCCACAACTTTCTCTGGTCGGCCTTTAATTTCACAGGGTAGATGCTGACCTTCTTCTCAGCCAACCGTCCCGGATCGGGGTTGAGGGGGAAGGGACAATGTTCCCTAACCCCTGAGCTCCGGTCCGGGATGGGTTTTTTTTTAACAACCTGCTTCATCCCCCACCCATACCTTGCTCACATCCCTTTTCCTTTCCTCTTCACACACTATCAATTTTACGCCGTGTCTAAGGTGGAGCCGCCATGCCGATGGACTGCCAGGCCACCAGGCGGGAGGGGTGGTCCTGAATGGCGGACCTGGCTCTGCCAAGCCTGTACGCACCACTTGCAGGGCGGGCTACTGCGAGGTCTGTTGCGTTATTGCATCCCGTGGTACAAATAGGGTCACCATGCCCAATGATGATAAAATTCAAAATCTCCTTAATTCCCCTTGTGTCTTCGACGGAGCCGCCCTTGGTCAGCTCCACCGAAAAAAATGGAGATCCCCCCCCCCCCTGTGCTTGCGCAGAGGACCCTCCATATTTCTGTAACCGGAGAGGAGACTTACTCCTCTCCTACGACTACGGGTGTAGGGGACTGTCCCTCACCCTCTTCTCTGGAGGTGCTTTCGGGCACCTCCCTATTTCCAGCGGCAGTCCCTCCTTTTCTTTCTAAGGGGACTGGCAAAAAAGCCAGTAGCAGCCCATTGCCGACCGCCCCTCATTGAAGCGGTCGGTAGGGCAAACCCCCTTAGGGGGGAGAGGGAAGTCAGGACCCTACGGTCGCTTCCCTCAAAAGACCTGCTGGCAAGAATACTGAACCTAGCCGGGTTCAAGGCCTGTGCCTCCACACACATGACTGGTGACGCTGCTAACGGGACCTGCCATGTCCTGGGAGGGGATGGCCAACTGGAAGCCCCTCCTGTGATAGACATGGTCCTTGAGGCAACCCAGCCTCAGACGGTAGGTCCTTCCATGGGGGGAAATCAGGGCTCGGCGCCAAGCACCGAACCCAAATCCGCCCCTATGCAAGGTCCTCCTCAAACAGTTGTGGTCTCTGAGACAGTACAAGGAGGGGAGGGATCTCCAACCGGTGCCCCTGCGACCACCAGGACCCTCTCCATTTCGGAGAAGGACCTGGCTGAGGCCGGTCCATCTGGCCTGGGGGCTCCTGCCGGCGGAGGGGAGAAGCGGGTTCATTCCCCGTCCTCATCTCCTAAAATGAAAAGAACAGGAAAAAGTCTCAGGGCTCCTCTCCATCCGCGGGGGCTGCGGGGACGGATGGGTCTGCTGCCACTTTGACAAGCGACCAAGCCAAGATCGGCACATCCGGCCCCTCAACCCCCCCCCCCTCGTGTGCGGAACCCCCGACTATGACCAAGACCAAAAGTGCACAGGGCGGAGCTTCGATAACATCTGGGCACCTGATTCAGAGGTTACCTGGCGTTTCCGAGCCATCTGGCTTCGAACGCTTCCTCGTTATTCGCTCCACTGATGGCAGCATGTTGGCCAAGGGCAACATGATCCATCAGAGCAGAGCATTAGCTAGTGAAATTGGTAGAGAGCCGAAGGTGACCCGTTTCTCGGACGGGAGCCTTCTGGCGAATGCGGCGAATCCCGCCGAGGCGGCCAAGATAAGTGCTCTTCGGACACTTCATGGCACCCCGGTGAGTGTGACGCCGCACTCTACCATGAACTTTGTGAAAGGAGTAGTTTATGCGAGGGAACTCGTTGACTACTCCATAGAGGACATCACCTTAGAGCTGGCCGACCATGGGGCGGTCAAGGTCGAACGTGTGATGAGAAAACAGGAAGGGGTCTCGAGACCCACCCCTACACTGTTCGTCACGTTCGACTGTGACAAGCTCCCTGAGTCGGTGCGTGCTGGTTGGTACCGCTACCGCGTGAAGGCATTCGTGCCACTGCCGCGGGAGTGCTATTACTGTCACCGCTTCGGCCATACGAATCGTTCTTGTAGACGTGCAAAGTTGGGGTCACCCGAAGCCTGTGTAAATTGCTCCAAGGCCGCACACGATAAGTCTAAATCGTGTGTGTCAATTGCGGAGAGCCGCACCCCGCTTCATCGAAGCAATGTGGTGCATATCTCCTTGAAAAGGAAATCCTGACCGTTCAGGCCCGTGATCGACTCTCATTCGCGAGGCTAAGTACTTGGTCCTGGCGCACCCGGCTCTGCCTGGGACGTCATATGCCTCAATAGTTAGAAAGGTACCTCTGCTCCTGGCCCATCCAGGCCAACGAGCACGGTTGTTTCCGCGCCCATTCGGAGCCCCTCTGCGGGATCTACTCAACACGGGCGCTCCCCTGGTAAAGCTGGCGGCAAAAAGGGTTGATACCCAGCCCCGGCTGAAACCAGGGCTCCCCCCCTCTTCCCCAAGCGTGACCGTTTCCCGTAAGGCGAAACGGCTATGCGCCTTCACCGAGTCGTTAGACTCAGGAGGCAAAACCCCAGAAGGTAGTCGCCAGACTATCTTCCCGGGTTCCTAAAGCTGTCCCCCGAAAGGAGGACAGCAAGAAAGGAGCTTGGGCTCCTTCGCCCACGCCTCGTGGTGCGCTGAGTGGCTCGGAGACGGTGGTTCTTCGAAAAGAGGGTCCCTCGCCTCCGAAGCCGCAACGCCCGCCTAAGGTTTCGAGGCAGAGGGACGAAAAGACTCGCATGGCGGGCCCAACCTCCCCCAATAAGTCCTCGAAGGCGACAGCGCATTGTCTGGCCAACAGAGCCCCGGTTTCTGCCTCCGGGAAGCGTACAGCCATTCCTGTGAGGGTCTTCTGTTCGAAGAGGGCCCCCGCGTCTCCTCCGATCTAGGCCTGGTGGGCATATTCCTTCAATGGAATTGCCGCGGACTCCGGGCCAACTGGGAGGAGTTGCGGAGGCTCGTTTCTTCCCGTTCCCCATTAGCTATCTTTTTGCAGGAGACCATGCTAGGCGCATGCCCCCTGCCCGCCCTCCCGGGGTATAAAGGTTTTGCGACCCCACCACCACGAGATGGGGGTGGGCTGGGGGATACGCGGTTTACTGCCGGCATTATGTCTCCGTTCATCTTTTCACTTTAGATACCTCCTTTCAGGCAGTGGCTGTACAGCTTCACCTGGATAGGAGGTATACTGTTATTTCTGCATACATTCCACCGTCAGCTGACTTCGACCGCCGCGTTGTGGCACGGTTGCCGAGGCCCTTTCTCTTGCTGGGAGATTTGAATGACAAGACATCCTCTCTGGGGAGACTACCCAATAAATCCCAGGGGACAAGTCCTTGCCGATTTGATCGAAGAGCTTGAGATAGGTGTCCTAAATGTGGATGAGTTTACGCATCACTGCCCGAGAACCGCTTCATTTTCTTGCCTTGATCTATCTCTGTGCTCTCCGGATGCACAGCCTAATTTCGATTGGGGGGTGGTCGATGACCTCCATGGTAGTGATCACTTTCCCATTCAAATATCATTTTCTGGGCCGCTGCCGCCTGAGATCCCACCTCTGTGGTGCTTGGCGCGGGCGGGGTTATCTGCAATTCAGGAAATAACTGAATTCTCTATTTCAGTCGAGGAATTTAGGTCGGTAGATGAGGCCGTGAGTTGTTCTCCGGCAACCTCATCGCCGCGGGACTGACTACTATTCCCAGAACGTCTGGCCGTTTTGCACGCTGACCACTCCCGTCGTGGTCGTTCGAGTATGAGACGGCCCTCAAACAGAAGCGTTATGCCTACATGCGCCGCCCGAACGATTTCACTGTAGGTGAATTTCGTCAAGCTAAGGCTAGGTTCCAGTATATTTCGAAGCACGCCCGCCGCTTTTCTTGGCGGGTATACGTGTCCTCACTTAGGTGGAAGACCCCTTTAGCAGAGGTGTGGAGTCGAGTCAAAAGGATTCGAGTCATGTTCTCGCAGGACCCCCCTCCCGTTCTCCAGGAGTATGAGACCGCATTCTCTAGCCGGGATGCTGCTCCGCCAGCATTCAATGCACGTCGTCATGTCGCGGAAGGCCGCCGGCTGGACTTTACCTTCAGATGCGGAGAACCCTTCAACGACAGATTTACTCTGATATGGAGTTGCGTTTCGCCCTTGCTTTGTGCGTGGACACCGCCCATGGTCCGTCGATGTCCCGTACGCCATGCTTCTACACCTGGCGAATCGCTACTGTGCTACCTTCTCGCAAACCAGGGAGAGATCATTTTACCCCGGCAGGTTTCCGCCCAATCTCTCTAACCTCTTGCGTGTGCAAGTTGATGGAGAAATTGGTAAATGTTAGATTAGCCTTTTCTCTGGACAGCGGAGGCCATCTGTCTTCTGCACAGTGCGGCTTCCGCAAGTTCCATTCCTCGTCGGATGCTCTGCTTCGACTGGAAAATGCTGTCTGCGAGGCCTTCCTTCGTAAACAGCACTTAACCACGGTGTTTTCGATCTGGAGAAGGCTTATGATACCGCATGGCGATACGGTATCATGGAGACTATCCACACGTTGTGGGCGAGGAGACGCCTCCTGGTCTTGATATCTGAATTTTTGCGAGATCGTCGATTCCGCGTACGGGTGGGGGGACCCCTCTGCGGCCAAATGGAGCAGGAAGTGTCCTCAGTGTCACACTATGCCCTGAGCATCAACGGCATCACCTCGCTGCTGCCGGAAGATGCTCTCGCTACGCTCTACGTGGACGACCTTTCCATCTCTTTTTGGCGCGGCCCAGATGCCAACTGTGGAGCGTCGACTCCAACAGGCTTTGAACCGCGTCTCTCGCTATGCCGAGGCGCACAGTTTCAGTTTTCTTTGGCCAAGACTAAGGTGGTGCCACTTCTGCCGCCATCTACGGCTCCACCCCGACCCAGATATGTTTCTTAATGGGGTGCGCCTGGAATTGGTTAAATCGCAGTTTCCTTGGTCTTGTATTTGACCGATGTCTCACCTGGGAGTCTCATATTCGCAGCCTTAGGGTCTCTTGTACCCGCGCCATGGATATTCTTCCTTCCGGGACGTTCAGCGCTTGGGGTGCTGATAGGGCTACTGCCTTACTTTTTTATCGATCCTTTGTCTGCAGCAGAACGTCTATTGCGGAAAGTGGACTCGATCCACCACACTGGCCTTCGCTTGGCGATCGGTGCCTTCCTCACCTTCCCTATTGAGAGCCTGCTTGTCGATGCTGGAGAGATGCCATTATCTATGCGCCGTGCACAGTGCATTACTCGCCTGTACGCCCGAGCGCAGCGTCTCCCTTTGTCGCCAACGGCTCTCAAAGCATCCGCAGCTGATCTCGACGGTGCCTATGCCGCCGAGAGAAGCAAGTTATACCCTAAGCCCTTTGGGTTTAGAACTAGAAAACTCTTTCGAGAGCTAGATATAGCTCTCGTGCCGGTGGCGCCCCCTGGTTCTGACCAGAACTCCACCTTGAAGGGTATCACCGTTGGCTATTTGTCGCCACGCCTTTGTTCCCAAAACTTGTACAGCGCCAGGAGTATTGCGTTCTGCTTTTTTGGAGCACATCTCGTTTCACGCTGGAACCGTGCCAGTGTATTCCGATGGCTCCAAGTCCGAAGAGGGGGTCGGTTTCCACGCCATATCCCCTGTGTTTGAAGTCAGCGGGGCTCTGCCACGCGCTGCGTCTGTCTTCACGGCTGAGTTGGTGGCAATACACCACTCTGTACGGGAGATTACGCGACTTGCCTCGTTCGGAGATCGGATCGTGATTTATAGCGACTCACCAAGCGCCCTGAGTGCTCTCGGGGCAATGGAATCTCCACACCCTCTGGTTCGCGATATCCGTGATGCCAGAGTTTTAGTGCGCCGGGCGGATGTCGAGATTATCCTCTGCTGAAATTATTATTCAAATATGTACTCAAAAAAATTCCCTTCCTTAAATTATAGTTAGTGATGATGATTAAACAATTAGTTCTCAAAACATTGATAAAACAAATACTAACATTTCAACACGTGATCAATTTAGAAAGTTGCTAGATGTTCAATAACTTGCTAATACATTCGCTCTACCATTGGGATAAAATTATACTCTAATTTAAGCTGATTTCTGTCCACTCATGTTTTTAAAATATTTTTGGGATGTATTGTCCCAACAAAGTTACTTTTCCTGTGTTGAAGGCTGCATTAAGTTAGCTGTGGCCATATTCATAAAATTTTATTAGATATAATGCAAGTTGCTCATATTTTATATATAACTACCAGGCAATGGCTTCGCCACTCCCCCTATGGGGTGAGCTTGCGTTTTGCTACTAAGATTAAAATTTTAAATCTAAAAAAAAGCAGCCATGGTTAAATTTGTATCAATTTTCTGAACTTCGCCAATTATAATAATTTTAAAAAGGAACTCTAAACTAAATTTTTCCCCTTTCAAATTATCATGTTGCTAAAATATAGTTATAGAATAGAAGATATATAAAAATAAATTTTCTTAACTTCACCATTTGTAATTCTTTGGGTTTTAAAAAATTCACAAAATTTTAATGCTTATATTTATTTCTGAACTTCACTATTTTGTTTTTCAATATTATAAAAGAATTATTAGAAATAATTTTGATAAAAAAAAAGATAAGTCATACCCAAACTAAGATGAAATTATTATTCAAATACTCAAAAAAATCCCCTTCTTAAATTATAGTTAGTGGTGATGATGATGATGATGATGATGATGACTATATATCGGCTTATTTTTTTTATTTCAATTCTAAAGTTGACTAGCCTTGTAAGGACTTTGTTGCCAGTACTTTTTCTAGGAAAGAAATAAAATTTTAAATCCTTCAGGAGGCCATATCAGGGTGTATACTGCCCTTGAAATCCTTGAAGTCCTTGAAAAGCCCTTGAATTTATGTTTTGCCCTTGAAATCCTTGAATTTGATGAAAAAGGTAGATGGTCCTCAAATTTAAAAAATAAATCATTGAGTGATTCTTCAAATGATTTTTCAAATTCACTATTTATATACTTTTTAATGCATATTAGGAAAATAGTAATATTTAAGTTAATCTACTCACTAATGTGAGTGAACATATGTATGCTTTGGATGCATTGTATTTTATGCTGGATGCTCGCTATACTTCTGTGACTGTCCCTTGGATACCTTGTTCTTGTTTTTTTACACTGGTGAGTTGATTTTGGTTATGCTTTGCTTATAACCCATTTTTTCCTTAAATACCTCACCTTCATCAATGTCCCATAATGTTTATTGCACTTTTTTAATTTAAAGAAAAAAAACAATGGATAAAACCCATCCTTGATTATTTTTTAAAAAGTCCTTGAAAACCTTTAAAAGTCCTTGAATTCAAAATCACAAAACAAGTAGACACCTTGCATATGTGACCTTATGGCAGCAGGTTCTCCACCCTTAGTGTAAAGAAAGTTGTGAATGTGGTAATCGATAATGTTTCGATTTGTTTCGGACATAAAGAGGAATGGATACAAACGTTTGGGAGAGTGTATAAAATATGAATTCCTTATATGAAAAAGTATTTGATGGATAGAAGACTGACCTAAGAACAAGGGTATGCCATCTTTTATTATTTAGATGTGCATGTAGGCGTATTTGCGTGTTCTGCAAATCTCCTTTTGTAAGAAAGTGATGTTGAATGATACTTAATGCAAGGAAACCTTTTTTTGTCCCATTTCTGGTGCAGATTTGTCAGCCGGGCGATGCAGGCAACTCTTTGGTGTGACGACGTAACTATGTCAGTTAAAGAGCACAAGATGGCCCGAAATTCACAATTTGCTATGTCTCGCGCATCTTCCGAAATCTCCGTCCCTAGGTTGGTTCTTCAAAAGAAATGTTACTCTCCCATCAATATCAGCGTCTTAATTATCTGGTACCCTGTCTTAATTCAGTATGTGGGCTGATAAGTTAGGCGGAGCGGAGCTTTCATTTATTTAACTGAATTAATTGTATTCAACGTTAACTAGAATTGGATAAAGGAACCACTTCCGATTGTACAATCTTGCATTAGATGGAGTATTTTCTTACCTGATATTTAAGTCTCGAAGATAAAGATGGGAGAGGACATGCATCTGTAATTAAAATGAACAACTTGAGGTGGCCCCCTCTGCTTTCTTAGGGGCCCATCCAAAATTTCTTAGTAGAGAAGCATTTCTCCATCTACTATTGCTATGGGCTCTAGGACTTCGCAGGATGGTATACTTTGTACCTGGAGGAGCCGCATGTCCTCCCAGCTTTAGTACAAATTAAGGAAGCCCCTTCCCTGGGGTAACAGGAACTCTCTACGGGGAATAGGTTAGTTGTTAGTGTCTGCCCACCCCACTCCCTCTCAGCGCTACTTTATTTCTCTTCTTTTTTTTGCTTTACGAGAATCCCTCCAACTTTTTGTCTACCTGCACTTGAGCCCGAAAGAAACTGTTTTCTCTCAGACTGAACAAAAAATCAGAAAGACCCGTGGCTGAGTTGAATAGCATTCCGACCAGACCTGGGAAAATTGTTGGTGTGCTTTCTCAGTGCAAGCTTTTTTTTTCAACGACTATCCCATCAACTTTTGTTTGATTAATGACCTGACCAGCTGTCTCTTGCCGTGTCAGATGAGATGCTTTGGAACCTCTATACCCCATAGAGGGCACACAATATCTTTCTTTGGCTGCCGTACTGAGGGTACTCACCGCCCCGTCTGGTCCCAGCTTAGCCTTTTCTCCTTCATTTTGACACCCTGTCTTCTTACCCTACTTGCTCACTTTTCATTCAACCTCTCCCACAACTTTTTCTTGTCAGCCTCTAATTTCACAGGGTAGATGCCAACCAGCTTCCTCTCACCCAACCATCCTGTATTGGGCGGGGAAAAATACAACGCCCCCCTCCCAACCCCTGAGCTCCTGTTTAGGTTGGTGGGTTTTTAACAACCTGCCTCACTCCTACCCTCACCTTTCTCACATACCCTTTCTTTCTTTTCACGGACTATTAATTTTACACCATGCTGATGAGTTGCCTGGCCACTGGGTGGAAGGAGTGGCCTCAAATGGTGGCAGCTGGCTTTGCCGGACCTGTATACACCCCTCGCATAGCGCGCTACTGAGTGGGGTTATTAGCGTATGCGTCACATGAAATAACAGGGTCTCCAGAGAAAATGGAGCCCCCCCTCCCTGTGCTTTCTCAGGGGGCCCCTCCAAATTTATTTTACCGGAGAGAAGCCTCACTCCTCTCCTAGGCTACGGGTGCAGGGGACTTTTCCTTTTTCCCTTCTATGGTGGCGCCCTTGGGCGACTCCATCTCTTCTACAGGGCACTGCCAAGAAAGCACGCAGGCTCCCCAATACTAACCGCTCACAGTGGGAGCTGCAAGATAGGGCCAACCCCCTTAAGGGGGCAAGGGGTGGCAGGGCCCGTTGGTCCGTGCCCCCTAATGTCCTGCAGTCGTGTATTATAAATTTACAGACGGCCGGCGAACCTGCCTCCCTCTATTCCCCGGATGGATGCCGATTCGCCGGCCCAAGACGATGTAACGGGCTGAAAATCTATCCTCTAACCCCAATCGATCCAACCCACTTCCTACACTAATTCGGACGTGAGTAATCGAGGGAGAAATGAAATGGATTGTATATACAGTCCTTTATTTAAAAAAATATGGGGTAAATATTTACAAAAGATACGGGGTAGATAAATTTGAGATCTCGTTACTTATAAAAAACCAATCCTACTTATGAATGCTAGCAAAAAGATATAAAAAAATAATTGATCCTATTATTACCAAACAAAATCCTATATACACACAACTAAATGAACAATACAACAGAGGCCTAATAAGCTCACTGGATCCCAAACACTACAAAAAAGAAAAGGCCTCACGTTTTACCCCCGGGGGAAGTCCTGCTGGCTGCCACTCGAGTGTTCACAATAATTTCGCCTAGGTCTTATCAAAAGAAGCTGGCGCCTTCGAGCCCGTACAATATTGTGATCTGGTTGCTATATAAAAACTACGTCAATCTTTCCAGGACGAGACAAAAGGAACCTCGAATGGGACCCTTGATGTCTTGGGGTGGGTGGGGGATATGGTCATCTAGACCTCCCCCCCATCCTAAAATGGAAATGATTTCCGAGGTGAGCCAGACCCAGACGGTAGGATCTTCCATGGAGTCGAACCTTGGCTTGGTGCCAAGCACAGAACCAGTGCCCGCCCCTGTGAAAGCGTCTCAGATGGCTCGAGTCCCCCTGGCCTCACAAGGAGAGGAGGCATCTCCTCCCCCGACCGCAGCCCCTGAGAGAGCCCATTCTTAACTCTTCTGCGGGTTATACCCGCCCGGGCGCTTACCTGATACAGCTGGCGGCACAACGGTTCACACCCAGCCCAGGCCACCCCCCCCACACACACACACACCCCACACCCCTTCCTTCCGTAAGACGAAACTGCCGCGCGCCTCCACCGAGTCGTTAGACTCACAGGTGGCAACATCTTCCAAGGTTCCTATGCTGCCCACCGAAAGGAGGACAGCTCGTACGCCGACGCTGAATGCAAGGCTGGATGACTCTAAGGCGGTAGATCTCCTAAGGAGGGACCGCCGCTTCCGAAGCCACCCTCCCCTGCCAAAGATTTCGAAGCAGAGGGAGGAAAAAACTCGAATGGTGAGCCCAACTTCCCTCGATAATTTCTCAAAGGCAACAGCGTCCGGAGTTCTGCCTCTTGGAAGCGTACAGCAATTCCCGTGAGGTACTTCTCTTCAAAGAGGGTCCCCGCATCTCCACCGAGCTAGGCCTGGAGGGTATATTCCTTCAATGGAATTGCCGCGGACTCCGGGCCAACTGGGAGAAGCTGCTAAGGCTCACCTCCTGTTTTCCTTAGCTATCTTTTTGCAGGAGACCATGCTGTGTGCGTGCCCCCTGCCCACCCTCCTGTGGTATAACGGTTTTACAACCCCAGCACCAAGGGATGGGGACCGGACAGGAGGATGCGCGATTTGCCTCGTCCTTCTCTTTGCTTTGCGTACCTTCTTTCAGGCAGTAGCTGTGCAGCTGCACCTGGATAGGAAGTATAGAGTTATTTCTGCGTACATTCCACTGTCAGCCGACTTCGGGGGATATCCGCCTCGTCGTGGCACGTTTGCCGCGGCGCTTTCTCTTGCTAGGGGATCTTAACGGTAGACACCCGCTCTGGGGAGACTACTCGATCAATCCCAGAGGTCAGGTCATTGCCGACCTGATGGACGAGCTAGAAATACGTGTCCTAAATGTGGATGAGTTTACTCATCACTGCCCGTGAACCGCTTCATTTATCTGTCTTGAACTATCTTTGTGTTCTCTGGATGCACAGCCTGATTTCGGGTAGTAGTAGTCGATGACATGGTAGTGATCACTTTCCCATTCAAATATCATTTTCTGGGCCGTCGCCGCCTGAGAACCCGCCCGGTGGTGCTCCTTGCGTGGGCGCTGTGGTCGGCATTTCAGGAAATGACTGATGTCTCAGTCGAGGAGTTTAGGTCGTTGGATGAGGCCGTTGATTTCTTCTCCGACAACCTCATTGCCGTGTGCCTAACTACTATTCCTAGAAGGTCTGGCCGTTTTGCACGGTGACCACTCCCGTGGTGGTCGGCTGAATGTGAGACGGCCCTCAAACAGAAGCGTTATGCCTACATGCGCTATAAGCGCCGCCCGAACGCTATCACTGTCGGTGAATTTCGTCGGGCTAAGGCTAGGTTCCGGTATATTTCGAAGCACGCCCGCCGCTCTTGGCGGGCATACCTGTCTTCACTTAACGGGAAGACCCCTCTACCAGAGGTGTGGAAGCGAGTCAAAAGGATTCGGGGAAAGTTCTCACAGGACCCTCCTCCCGTTCTCCAGGAGAATGGGACCGCAATCTAGGACCCCCGCGTCCGTGGCGGAATCCTTCGCGACCGCTTTCTCCGCATTCTCTAGCCGTGATGCTCTTCTGCCAGCATTCAATGCGCGTCGTGATGTCACGGAAGGCCACCGACTGGACTTTACTTCCTGAGGCGGAGAATCCTTCAACGACAGGTTTACATTGAGTGAGTTGCGTTCCGCTCTCGCTTCGTGCCCAGGCACCGCCCCTGTTTCGGAAGAAGTCCCGTGCGCCATGCTTCGACACCTGGGTGAGCGAGGCATGTCATTTCTGTTAGATTTGTTCAATAGGCTCTGGGTAGAGGGTATCCTCCCAGACTCCTGTCGAATCGCTACTGTGCTCGCTTTTCGCAACCCTGGGAGAGATCACTCTACTCCGGTTGGTTTCCGTCGAATCTCTCTACCTTCTTGCATGTACAAGTTGCTTGAGAAATTGGTAAATGTTAGTCTATCCCTTTTTCTGGACATTTGAGGCCACCCATCTTCAGCAAGTTGCACTCTACGTCGGATGCGCTGCTCTCACTAGAAAATGTCGTCTGCGAAGCCTTCCTTTGTAGACAGCACCAGGCCACCGTGTTTTTCGATCTGGAGAAGCTCTGGTGATACGGTATCATGGAGAGTCCACACGATGGGTCGAGGGGACGCCTCCCAATCTTTATCTCAGAGTTTTTGCGAGATCGTCGATAACCAGTACGGGTGAGGGGAGCCCTTTCTGGCCCAATTGAGCAAGAAGAAGGTGTTCCCCAGTGAAATGACCTCAGTGTGACACACTGTCACACCCGCGCCATGGATTTCTTCGTTCTGTTACGTACAGTGCTCATAGGGATACCGTGTATTGCGGAAGCTGGACTCGATCCACCTCAGCGGCCTTCACCTGGCCCCGGTGCCTTCCGCACATCCCCCATTTAGAACCTTCTTGTCGATACTGTTGAGATGTGCACAGTGTATTATGCGCCTGTACGCGCAAGCCCGGCTCCTCCCTCAGTCGCCAACAGCTCACATTGCATCCGCAGCTGATTTCGACGGTGCCTATGCCGCCAAGAGACGCCAGTCATACCCTAAGCCCTTTGGGTTTAGGGTTAGGAAACTCGTTCGAGAGCTAGGTATAGCTCTTTAGCCGGTGGCGCCCCTGGTTCTGCCCAGGATGCCACCCTGGAGGCCACCACCTTTGACTATTTGTCGCCACGCCTCTGCTTCCAAAGCTTCAACAGCGATGGGACTTTGTATCACGCTTTATCCGTGCCATTGTACACGGATAGCTCCAAGTCCCAGTCGGGGGTTCGTTCACAGACCTGTGAACTATCTGCCTTTTGAGGAGGTAGACATTCTCCTTTCTTTCTTTCTTTCTTTCTAACTTTTTAGTAATAGTCGTATGTTCCTGCGCCTGGGAGAAACTGTCCTTCGCCCTTCACCGGAACGTGCTTTCTTCTTCATGTTTTGGTTTGAATTTTGTTTTATGTTCTCTTGTCTTTTTCGCTTATTTTTGAAATTTTAGAATAGCCTAGTACTAGCCTGGAATTTAAATTACGATGACTTATGCCATTAAAAGCTGGCGCCAGATGGGCGGAAAAATATTTATTTGCTTTAAATAACTTCTTTCGGGCCCTGGCAGTGCAACTACACCTAGATAGTAGGTGTACGTTTTTTTCTGCCTATATTCAACAGTTAGTTTCCTAGGGGTCACTTTCTGAATGAATAAAAATATAACAAGCTATTAGTAAGTAGCGCATAAATAAAAAAATCAACATTTACGGTGCGTGTTCACCCTTGACCCTATCTGCTGGTCCCCATTTTTCTGTTTGACTCGGATATGTCAAAGTGCTGGATCGTGTTCGTTGTAGATACCCGTCGTTCGGATTCCATGTTAAATTGTAGCTCCTGCAAAGAGAAACTTTTGGCATCCTGTCTAGTATAATGAAATCTATAATTCAGAGGCCGTTTTCCAAGATAAAAGGCTTTAATATGCCACTATATAGCGGCCATTATTTGAGAATTTAACAATAATCTTTCTTCTAGTGCAAAAATAGAGGAAGAGGATGACTCTCGCAATGTTGGTGAAGAAGACTTCAATAATACCATAAGTTCCATGGTTACTATGACGACCATTGCGTCCTCTCTTAATGAGTCAGTTCTGCGACAAGATATATAAGAGTCTGTTACTAATCGCGTTGATAAATAATAAATCGACTTTCATTATGTACTGTGGCTGTTTAAAATATGATAAATATATATTTTTATATCTAATCCATTATATTGCCTGTTAATATTGTTCATTTTAATTTTCTTTTATTTCATTTTTCTCCAGTTAGAATAAAGCTCGATTAATTATTTATATTTCGTTACCATTATGTGGCATGGAATCATTTGGAGTTTACAGAACTGCAAAAATTATTTAAGAGTATGTTTTGTTGATATTTTGAATTAAGTTGTATTGAGAAGTTGTATACTGATAATCCATTTGTCTGCAGCCAATACCTTTTGGCTGATTAAGCTTATTCTCTAGAATTAAGGAAAGCTAAGATTAAATTTGATTTGAACCAATACATAAGTTTTGCTTGGCTTCTTGCTGCCGTGTTGCTCTATGATGATTCAAGGAGCAAATCTATCAAGAATAAATGGTGTAATTGAAGGTTATAAAACATGTTTGCCAAAGGTTAAATTACCCAAAATTAGAATGAAATATCTGTATACGAGTCTTTAATGTAGCTGAGCAACTGGTACTCGTTTATGAAAGAGAATGTGTTTTCTGATTATTCCTCAGAAGAGGGTTCAACAAAGCAACCACCAACTTACTTCTCCGATATAACTTCCGCCCTCGGCACGCAGTTCGATCCGATCACCTCTGAATCCTTCCTCATCACATTTCACCTCACCCAACCTATCCACAGCTTTCGCAAAATAACATATACCAACTACAAAAGAGCCAAATAGACTGAGTTCACAATACACATTGAAAACACTCCATCCAACTTCACACTCGCAAGTAAAAGAATTTATCCTCCAAATACATAGAATATGCTTCAGACATAACCACACCAAAAAGAAACAGACTCCGACAAAACAAAATACACAGCCCAACAACTTGAACACACCCTCGACCTTAATAGAAGAACCAATACTCTCACTTGCACCAAAAGACAAGGAAACTGGAAACAATACCTCCAAAAATCAGCCACAAAACAAACTGCTCCCACACATGACACTCTTCTCAGCAGAGACAATAAAATCCCAAGCCCAACAGCGATGCAATTACTTCATGGACACAATTCAAAATCAGATAACTACCCACCAGCAGCAACAATAGGAAAACCGTCCCTCACACCGCACACGCACACTCTTCCACAACCCACCCATGCCAATTCCTCATCAAAAATACTGGACACCAACAACCGAACCTATAACAATAAATAGATAGCAAACTTTTTTTTCCAACAGAGTTGACCAAGTTTTCCAACCCAACACAAGCCCCCCCTTCCCCAACTCCTCAAGGGGCCATGCTCTCCCCCACCCTCTTCATTCATGGCACCCCTCCCCACTACCTGAAAAGTCCTACTTAGATCTCTTAGTCATCTCATCCCAATCCGTCAACGCACGTACGCCAAACAGGTAAGTACCTACAAATTCAAAACTGGTTACCTCTTAAACAATATCCACCTCTTCCCAAATAATCACCCTCTTTACCCTTAACCTAAAAAAATCAAACTCGCCCAAATAATCACCTTCTTTACCCCTAAACTAAAAAAATCAAACTCGCCCAAATAATCACACTCTTTACTCCTAACCTAAAAAAATCAAACTCACCCAAATAATCACCCTCTTTACCCCTAACCTAAAAAAAATCAAACACTCGAATAATCACCCTCTTTACCCCTAACCTAAAAAATCAAACTCACCCAAATATCTTTTGCTCTGCAGCAAGCTTCTCCCATGTTTCTGGGTGTCACCCTAGACCAACCCATGACTTTCGGTCAGCACACAAAACCTCGAAGCCATATCAAAACACTAATAAACATCAACTTTGGACAATACAAAAACAAATTAGGCACTCTATACACCCAGTTTGTCCGCACCACACAACTACGCATCTACTTTCCGAGCATCAGCCATAGTAATGGACACAAGATACAAACAGTACAAAATAGTGCACTCCGCATCGCAACTGGCGGCACAAAAAACACCCTAATACACAACCTCCATGCCCAAACAAAACTACTCCCAATCGAAGACCACCTAAACATTATAGGCACACAGTTCAGGAAACTGCTGTGCCCCTCCCACACCCTACATGTCTTCTCTACTCCTACCCCCGCCCCGAGAACTATCATCGCGATCAACACCTAATTAATAAATAACCTAACCCCAACTGCACTGGACCAGAACACTTATAAAACATACGCACACACTTTGCCCGCATAAGTGCTTCAAACTCAGCCACAAAAGACCCCCTACTTCAAAGCGCCCCACCCCGTTATCCACCAATCCGAAGCAACCCTAGATATCTGCACCATAACTTAACCTGGTCCGCCCGACACGAATACAAAAACAGATTAGACCCCAACATCCCCCGCTGCAATCGCCAGATGGGCCTTTAAAATAAAATATAAAAAATTGCAACCTCCAACATCCTGAAAATTCGGCCCATCTCATCCTATCCTGACTCCTCTTGACTTTCTCAGAACCCTCTTTCATTATAACCTCTGTGAGACCTAACCTAAAGTAAAGGCACAGCGTGGAAATCTTCCTGAGAGCTGCTGGGTTCGATTGAAGAGGATCAAGGGGACCTCAAAGTAAGTCCTCATGCCTCAATATATAGCTATCAAAACCGATTGACGAATATTTCCCTCAACCCTCACCTAGATGCAATCCTGTAATGGGACCACCCCATTTACATGTAGTCCACGTGAGGTTAAATTACAAAAGAACTTCCACTTCCTAGCTGTTGCGTGGACCGCCAGCGTGGGAGGATGCTATAAAATTCCCACAGCTGCAACAGCCTCCCTCTACTCGAACCTGGTCCCCTCAGGACAGCCGCACTTAATTGTGGCAACGTCGGTGTGGCCTACAACACAGGCTGTAGAATCAAAGCTTTCTCCCTTAATCTCACAAGCGGTCGGAAGGAGCAGAGATACAATCTGCTCGCCCCGTAAGGGGCACGGCGATTTGCTCTCCTGGTCGCCGTGCTGACGGGACTCAGCGCCCCGTCCGGTTCCAGCTTGGCATTCTTTTTTTCCTTCTGCTAACCCCTGCATCGTCCTTCCATCTACGTTTGTTTGTCGATCTCGGTGTATCAGAGCTGTCCGTCAGGGCGCGACGCCATGGCTGGGTCCTGCCTGTGTTGGTTGGTGGGTGCCTGAGCTGGAGTGGCGCTCTTGGGGGTCTTTGCTTTCCCACCCGGTAAATTTCCGAGGCTGGCCGGCCATTTTTAAAACGGTTGGGTCAGGGATAGACGGGCTTACCCTCCTGGTTAGGCCGGCGCTTAGAGTAGATGTCTCGACGGTAGACAGTGACTGCGCTGCGCGAGTTCGCACCTTCCTTTCATACGCTACTTTATATGGGTAATAATAAAAAAATTCTCTCGGTTCTCGTATTACGTCTGTCAATAAGTCCTCTTTTCCGCGCTTGTTAGATCCCTTCGCAGAAGAGATAGATCCTGATTTCGATTATCTTCGTTTCCTGGTGCTGAATTCCAATTCCGGGTCTCCGCTTTCTAAATTGAACGTGTTTGATTTGAATGATGAGTTTTAGGCCCGCTGTCGTGCGTCATGCCGTATGTGGGCCTGTGGTAGTGGCGATTTAGTGGTTGAGGTATCTTCGTGAGAGCAGTGTGGTGCCGTGCGGGACTTTTCATCCGTTTCGGAGGTCCCGGTTACGCTCATCGTTACCTTTGACCGTCAGGATCTGCCCCAGTTTGTTTGTGCTAGTTATCTTCTTCTCTCTGTGTCCCGTTAGGCAGGCTCGTCGCTATGTGGCCTTTGCGTTGATGTATCATGGCTCCTCTTTGGGAATGATGAATGTTGCGCCAATTGTGGAGGTTTCCATAGCGCGGCTTCGCGTTCTTGTCCCGTATTCCTTTTTGAGAACGAGGTCCTGGCTCTTCGGGACTCCCTCAGGCTGGACTTCAGTGAGGTCCGTCGTAGGGTGCGGGGGCAGCTCGCCCCCTCCGGCTGTCTGTTCTCTGACGTTCTCCGGGAGGCGGGGTCCCGCCGTCCTCCTCCCGGTCGTCCCACTTCTTTGTCTTTTCGCGATCCCTCTTTTGCTCCTTCTTCTCTGCCTTTGGTCCCTCCGTTGCGCCCTCTCCTTTGCCATCGGTCTCTTCTCATGTTCCTCCCTTTGTCGCGGACTGTGAGACCGACTTGAGCTGAGACGCTGGAGGATATCCGGCAGTTCCTCCAGTCGCCTGCCCCCGCTGTTCCTTCCGTCGTCTCCATCCCCACTCGAGTTATTTTTGGTTGACCTCTACTATCTGCTTTGGGTCAATGGAATCTATCCGTCCTCCTGGCATGTGGGGTGTGTTCTATTCTACCCTTTCTCAAGCCCGGTAGTGACGGTTTGGGCCCCAGTCACTATCGCCTGATTGCTCATACGAGATACCTCAGTAAGATATTCGAGAAGATTTTTTCAAGTTCGCCTCACTTGGTTTTTGAAGTCAACTCGCTCCTCTCTCCATTTCAGTGCGGTTTTCACAGCGGCCATAGTACTCTTGACCACCTCATTCGTTTGGAAGACTCCGTTTTACGGGCTTTTTCCTCCAAGCATCTCGTGTTAGCGGTGTTCTTCGACATTCAGAAGGCCCACGATACCACCTGGAGATATGGTGTTTTACGTCAGTTATATGATTGGGGTATGAGGGGCTTTTTACCGGTTTTAATTCGAGAATTTTTATCGTCCCGTAATTTTAAGGTCCGTATTGGGGATGCTTTCTCAGGCTTCCGGATTCAAGATGAGAATGTTTCCCAAGGGTGTGTTTTAAGTTTGACATGTTTCGCCCTTGCCATTAATAGTCTGGTGTCCACTCTTCCGGAGGGGGTTTTGGCTTCTTTCTTCGTGGATGACTTGGCGATGTTTTGTTCATCTTCCCGCTTGCCTTCTGCTCCCCGTCGATTACAACTGGCA
Organism: Ceratothoa steindachneri; assembly: GCA_963969495.1. Taxonomy (NCBI): domain Eukaryota; kingdom Metazoa; phylum Arthropoda; class Malacostraca; order Isopoda; family Cymothoidae; genus Ceratothoa; species Ceratothoa steindachneri. Next base: position 218,132,436 of record OZ018317.1, read on the forward strand.
ATTGATGCCGTGTCGGGTCGTGCTGTCTCGAAGGGTTTCCGTTTTTCGGTCACCAAAACGAAGGCTATGCATTTTTATCGGGGTCGTGGTTTCCTTGGCCCCCCTTCCTTCTTCTTGGATGGCACAGCGATTGAATATGTCCCCTTTGTTTAAGTTCTTGGGTTTAACGCTTGATAGCAAGCTCACTTGGGTTCCCCATTTGCGTCGCTTGAGGGCGTCCTCGAGGTGCAGGATGCAGCCCCTCTGCCCTTTAGGGATTCCTACTCTGTAATCAAGGCGTATGTCCTTTGTTTGTGGCAGAGAGGGTGGGATTCGTTCCCCTCTTCTAAGCTGTCCCTTATTAAACGCTCTGTCTGTTCCTGGTCCTCTAGCCCTCAACGACTCCGGTCTTGGGAGGTTGCTCTTTGCCAGTTGCGAATTGGGCGCACGCGACTCACCCAAGGCTATTTAGTTTCGGGTGGAGGCCGAGCTGACCCTAATTGCCCCTTTTGTGGTGGCGAGCTGTCTGTGGCTCACATTTTAGTAGTTTGTCTCCGCCTTGCTTCTCTTCGAAATTCTTGCTTCCCTACCCTTTCTGACGTCGTCTTCCCACCTTACATTTCTATCACGAAGTGGCCTTTTATCCCTTTTATAAATTCTTTTCATTTTTGTGTTTAGGTTTATTGTTTTATCTTTTATCATATGCCCTCCCGTGCGGCTGGCGCATGCCATTTGTTTATTGCCCCAGCCGCCCTTATTTTTAGAATGTGTGCTGTGTGCCCGTAATTTAAGTGTGCGTCTCTGTGTGTTGTACTGTTTTTTTCTAATCCTTTGCTTTTCCCCATTTTTATTGAGTGTCTCCCACGCCTCTTCTGACTTTTTTCTGGCGACCCCGTTTTAACAGTACTGCCATTAAAAATCCACTAGGATTGGGCGGTTGCCACCTTATTTTCCCTTTAACTTACCATCTGCTCGCAGGGAGCTATAAACAGCAACAAATCATATTGATTGTAAGTGACGCATAATATATTTATTTTAACCTAAATTCACTTGGTGCATAATCGTATTTAAAATATATGTGAAAAAGGAAGTTTGCTCAATACTACATTTTCGTAACGATATCTTTATTAAGATGTTTGATTATCCTTCTTTTTTTCTGGGCTAACCGGCTATTAACAACAAGGAGATACTCGAATAGCATCGCTACTTTGTTGCGAAGCTGCAAATTGAAAACACATCAGAAAGATTCTATTCTATATGAGACCTCTGGAAAAAAAATACCCCGTAAGGGGCACGGCGATTTGCCTTCCTGGCCGCTCTGCTGACGGGACTCACCGCCCCGGAAGACCCCAGCTTAGCCTCTTCTCCTTTCTGACACCCGGTCTTCTTACCCTGCTTCCTCACTTTCCTTACAACCTGTCCCACAACTTTCTCTGGTCGGCCTCTAACTTTACAGGATAGATACCGACTAGTTTCCTTTTACCCAACCATCCCGGATCGGAGCTGAAAGGGGAGGGGACAACGCCCCTTCACCCTTGAGCTCCGGTTTATGGTAGTGGGTTTTTAACAACCTGCTTCACCCTCATCTTCCTTGCATACCCTCTCTATTTCCGCAGACTATTAATTTTACGCTGAGCCCAAGGGGGAGCTGCTATGCTGATTGGCTGCCTGGCCACTGGACAAGAGGTGTGGCCTCAAATGGCGGCAGCCGGCTTCGCCAGCCTCCTATTCACCTCTCGCATAGCGGGCTACTGCGTGGGGTGATTAGCGTTTGTGTCCCGCGATAATAACAGGGTCCCCATCCGTATCGATGAAAACTTTAAAAAAAACTCCTGATCACCCAACCCTTGCTTCCCCACTGGATACGATCACGGACATTTCTTCGGTCCAGCGAGTTCGAGGCCTACGCGACAGCACTATCTCTCCCTCAAATGGAAATCGTCGCAGCAACCACTTTGAGGTCGCCCCTTCGCAATATCAACCAACCTTCTAGTGCTTAACAGCACCTAACCTTCGCCGAAAACTGACGACAAACCTACATAGCATCCTAGCTCCCTCTGCTCGGTCTCTCTATATATCTTTACGCGTTCCGAAGAACAAACGGTCTGTGTTTTACACACGTACCACACCTTAAAAGAAATGTTCCCTGAATTCGCCCCTCACTTCTCAAATGCTGACTCGCGCGGAGATAATAGTCCGAGCGACCACTGATTCATTCTCCCAACGCCTGTTTAGCCTGCAATATATCGGCCAGTGATAAGAATGAATTTAATGTCAGGGCCTGCACGGTCCTAGTGGATAGCTTTTTCCCAAGACATGACGCCACAAACTAGTTTATCGCTTCCTTCATCAAAAAAGGTCATCACCGGCCAACAACATATTTATAAAAAGCCATCTTCTCGTTCTTCCACTCGATTTAGGGTTGCCAAGATAACTAAAACAACAAACACTGCCAATGTTTATAAAATTTGCAGGAACACGTATACGAGTTCAAGAAGAACTCCCCACCACACCCCAGTGCCGTAACTGCAGCAGATTCGCTCACTCCGTAAAATATTGTAAAAGAACTGGGAATCCGTGCTTTCGATGTGGACAACTGGGAAACAATACCCCAGATTGCCCGCCACAAGAATTGCCCTCACTACCTCTATCACCAGGAGATCCACGTTTGGTTCCTACGATCCGGTATCTAGACGCCAAGCAAAACTAGACATGCGTGAATAAGGCATCACACTGTCAACACCCACCTTTTCCACTGCCTAAACTCCATGATTTTCGCCATCCCGTAACGGCTGCTTCCTTCTCTGTTAACGGGAGGCTCGATGGAGGCGGATTACGCCAGGTTGGTAAAGCGAGAAGCTGGCTGCTCGCTTTGTGAATCTATTTATGGTTTGATCACAACGCTTGTCCGATGTAGAAGGGTCACCAGTTATGGGGGTGTAGTTTGATAGGCTGGGTAGTCAGCGTGATCGTAGCTTCCTTAAGGTGAAAGCAAATTTAGAGCTGGATATCAAATTTATTCAAAGAGAGGGTGGATTTGTCTTGAAGTAATGCACAGGAAATAACTGTAAATCTAACTGCCTTCAGCGACAAACTGCTGCTCTATATATACTTTTCCTTCTAAAACTTTGTTATACAAAATGAACCAATGAGCGTTAAGCATATTTTTAATAACAAATTTATATTTAAAGTGTAAAGTCGGGGTTACCCGAATTCTGTGTAAGTTGCTCCAAGGCGGGACACTATAAGTCAAATCCTGTAGGCCAAGTGTGTCCATTGCAGATAGCTACACCCCACTTTTTCGAAGCAGTGTGGTGGGTATCTTCTCACGAAGGAAATCATGTCCTTTCAAGCCCAGGATCGTCTCTCATTTCTCTAGGCTAAAGGACTTGGTCCTGGCGCTGCCTGGGGCGTCCTACGCCTCAATGTTAAGAAAGAAACCCTCTACTCTTGGCCCCTCTAGGCCTTCGAGCACGGTAGTTTCCGCGCCCATTCGGAACCCTTCTGCGGCTTCTACCCAACCCGGGCGCTAGCCTGCTAAAGCTGGAGACAAGGCCAGGCCCGGCCCGGCTTAAACCAGGCCTTTCCCCCTCCCTTCTCCGTGAGGGGCGAGGCGATTTGCCTTCCTGACCGCCGTGCTGACGGGACTCAGTGCACGGTCCGGCCCTAGCTTAGCCTCTTCTCTGACAGCCTGTGGTTTTACCCTACTTACTCACGTTTCCTACAACCTCTCCCACAACTTCTCTGGTCACCTCTAATTTCACAGGGTAGACGCCCACCAGCTTCCTCTCGCCCAACTATCCCGGATAGGGGCCTTGGTTGATGGGGTTTTAACAACCTGCTTTATCCCCACCCACACCTTCCTCACATACCCTTTCTTCCTCCTTTCCATGCCTATCAATTTTACGCTGAGCCCAAGGTGGAGCCGCCATGTTGATGGGCTCCAGGTCACTAAGCGGGAAAAGTTGCCTCAATTAGCGGCAGCTGTTTTTGCCAGCCCAGTCTTCACCCCTCGAAGAGAGGGCTACAGCGTCAGGTGATTAGCTTTTGCGTCCCGTGATTATTATAGGGTCACCATGCCCAATGATGGAAACCTAATACACAAACCTCTCCTCCATTCCCCTTTACCAGCGTCGGAGCAAATGGAGATCCGTCCTCCCCCACTCCTGTGTTCTCACAGGGGACCCTCCAAACTTATCTGACCAGGAGAAGGCTTACTCCTCTCCTATGCCTTCGGGTGCAGGGGACTCCCCCCTCACTTCTTTCTCTGGAGTCGCGCTTGAGCAACTCCCTTTTTCCAGCAGTAGTCCTACCTTTCATTTCCATGGAGACGCAAGTAATCTCGCTGGCGGTCCAAAATTGACCTTTCTCGGTGGGAGGGGTTCGATAAGGCCAACCCCCTGAAGGGGACAAAGGATAGCCGGGCCCACTGGCCCGTGCTTCCCTAATGCCCTGCGTGCGCGAGCGAGCGACTAGCTTGCATAGGGTCATTATACCTGCCCCCCTCTCTTCCCCGACGGATGCCGGTTAGCTGGCCCCTGACAGAATTAAAGGTACCTCGAAGAGGACCCATGATGTCTTAAGGAGGGGAGGGGGCACATGTAGGCCCGCCTGAGATGGACATGGACCCTGAGGTGACCCAGCCCCAGACTGTAAGATCTTCCTTGTGGTCGAACCCGAGCTCAGTGCCAAGAACACAACCCGCACTGGCCGCTATGTAAGCTTACATAGACGCCTCGCAAGGAGAGGAAGGATCTCATCCCCTGACTGGTGCCCCAGGGACAGCCAATACCTTCTCTATTTCAGAGAAGGATCTTGCTGGGGATCTGACTTAGGTACTCCTACCAGCGGAGGGAAGAAGCTGATTCATTCACCGCTCTCCTCACCCAAAATGAAAATAGAAAAACAAAACAGACGCGGGGCTCCTCTCCCTCTGAGGGAGCCACGGGGACGGGCGGGGCGGCTGCCCTTTCGGTAAGTGACCAAGCAAAGATCGTCAGGTCCGGCAACGGTGCTTCCTCTGGTGGGAAGTGCCAGACCATTGGTCGCAGCATGTTGGCTAAGGGCAACATGATCATTCAGAGGAGAGCTATATCTAGTGTCATTTGAGAAGAGCCGAAGCTGACCCGTTTCTTGAATGGGAGCCTTTGGCGAATGTGTCGAATCTCTCCGAGGCAGGAATCATTAGTGCCCTTCAACACTTGATTGCCATCAAGTGTTCAAAGGGCACTTATCATTCCTGCCGTGAGTGTGACGACGCACTCTACCATGAACTTCGTGAAGGGGGCAAAGTCGAGCGTGTGATGAGAAAACAGGGAGTAGTCTCGAGAACCACCCCTACACTCTTCGTCACGTTATACTGTTACAAGCTCCTTGAGTCGGTGCGTGCCGGTTGGCATCGCTACCCAGTGAAGGCATTCTTGCCACCTCCGCGGAGGTGCTACTACTGCCACCGCATCGGCCATACGAATCGCTCCTGTCTACGTGCAAAGTCGGAGTTACCTGAAGTCTGTGTAAGTTGCTCCAAGGCTGCACAAGATAAGTCCAAATCGTGTGTGTCAATTGCGGAGAGACGCACACCGTTTCTTCGAAGCATTGTGGTGCGTATCTCCTTGAGAAAGATATCCTCGTCGTTCAGGCCCAGGATCGTCTCTCATTTCGTGAAACTAAGGACTTGGTCATGGCGCACCCAGCTCTGCCTGGGATATCCTAATCCCCAATGTTTAGAAAGACACTTTCTGCTGCTGGTCCCTCCAGGCCTACGAGCACGGTCGTTTCCGCGCCCATTCTGGGCCCTTCTGCGTGTTATACTCACTCTAGGCGCTTCCCTGGTAAAACTGGCGGCACAAAGGGTTTACACCTAGCCCCGGCTAAAACTAGGGCTCCTTTCCCTTTCCCCAGCGTGACCGTTTCGCGTAGGGCGAAACGGCCGCGCTCCTCCACCGAGTCGTTATACTGATCAGATGCAACATCCCTGAATAGGGTCTTGAGGCCATATTTCGGGCTTCTTAAAGCCTCCCGAAAGGAGGACAGCACTAAAGGAGCTTCGCCCACACCCAGTGGTAGCTGGATAGCTCGGATACGGTGGCAAAAGAGGGCCGCCGCCCCGTTCGCCTAGAGTTCGAGGCAGAGGGAAGAAAAGACGCGCATGGCGACCGCAATCTCCCCCGATAAGTCCTCGAAGGCGTTAGTGCATCCGGCCAACATAGCCCGGAGTTCTGCCTCTGGGAAGCGTACGGCCATTTCCGTGAGGGTCTTCTCTTCGAAGAGGGCCCCCGCATCTCATCCGAGCTAGGCATGGAGGGCATATTCCTTCAATGGAATTGCCGCGGACTCGGGGCCAACTGGGAGGAGTTGCTGAGGCTCGTCTCGTCCCGTTTCCCGCTAGTTATCTTTTTGCAGTAGACCATGCTGGGCGCGTGCTCCCTGTCCACACTCACGGGGTACAAGTGTTTTCAACCACACCACCACGGCATGGGGGCGATTTACACCCAGCATGGTGACTCCGTTCTTCTCTTCACTTTAGATACCTCCTTTCAGGTAGTAGCTGTGCAGCTGCACCTGGATAGGAGGTATACTGTTATTTCCGCGTACATTCCACTGTCAGCCGACTAAGACGCGTCGTGGCACGGTTGCCGAGGCACTTTCTCTTCTGCTTCTGGGAAGACAACCCCTCTGGGTAGACTACTCGATTAATCCCCGGAGTCAAGTCCTTGCCCACCTGTTCGACGAGCTGGAGTTAGGTGTCCTAAATGTGGATGAGTTTAGGCGTCACTGCCCGAGAACCGATCCTTTTCCTATTTTTATCTATCTTTGTGCTCTCCGGATGAACAACCTGATTGGGGGGGGGGGGGGGTGATCGATTACCCATTCAAATATCATTTTCTGGGCCGCTGCCACCAGAGAGCCAGCAGCGAGGAGGGCTTAGCGCGGGCGCGGTGGTCCTCATTTCAGGAAATAACTGATTTCTCTATCTCAGTCGAGAAGTTTAGGTCGGTTGATGAGGCTGTTGAGTTCTTCTCCGGCAACCTCGTCGTCGTGGGCAGGAACACTATTCCTAGAACGTCTGGCCATTTTGCACGCCGACTATTCCCGTGGTGTTCAGCCGAGTGTGAGACGGCCCTCAATTAGCGCCGCCCAAACTATTTTACTGTCGCCGAATTTCGTCGAGCTAGGCCTAGGTTCCGGTATATTTCGAAGCACCCCTCTAGGAGAGGTGTGGAAGCGAATCAAAAGGAAGCCAGAAAAGTTCTCGTAGAGCACCCCTCCCATTTTCTTGGAGAATGGGACCGCAATCTCGGCCCCGCGTCCGTAGAGGAATCTGCGACCGCTTTTTTCCTCATTCTCTAGCCGGGATGCAGCTCCGCCAACATTCACGCGCGTCGTGATGTTGCGGAAGGCCGCTGAATGTACTTTACGTCGAGAGGCGGAGAACCCTTCATCGACTGGTTTACATTGAGTGAGTTGGGTTCCGCTTTCGATTCGTGCGCGGTCACCGCCCCTAGTCCGGACGATGTTCCGTACGCCATGCTGGTTAGAGGGTATCCTCCCCGACTTCCTGGCGAATCGCACAATATCTCTAACCTCCTGCGTGTGCAAGTTGATGGAGAAATGTGTAAATGTTAGATGAGCCTTTCTTTCTGGACAGCGGATCCCATCTGTCTTCTGCACAGTGCGGCTTCCTCAAGTTCCACTCCACGTCGGATGCTCTGCCTAGACTAAAAAATGCCATCTGCAAGGCCTTACTTTTATACATCACTACGCCAAGGTGTTTTTTCATCTGGAGAAGGCCAATGTTACCGCATAGCGATATGGTATCATGGAGACTCCACTTGGGGGCGAAGGGACGCTTCCCAATCTTTATATCCAAATTTTTGCGAGATCGTCGATTCCGCGTACGGGTTGGGGGTCTTCTCTGGCCCAATGGAGTAGGAAGAGGGTGTCCCGCAGGGAAGTGTCCTCGGTGTCACTCTTTGCCCTAAGTATCAACAACATCACCTCGGTGCTGCCGGAAGATGTTCTCACTACGCGCTACGTGGACGACATTTCGATCTCTTTTGGCGTGGCCCAGATGCTAAGTATGGAACGTCGACTCCAACAGGCATTGAACTGCCTCTCTCGCTATGCCGAAGCGCACAGGCTTCGGTTTCCATTGGCCAAAACTAAGGTGGTGTACCTTGACCCAGACTTATTTCTAAATAGGGTGCGCCTGCACCGTTTTTCCGTTCTCGTATTTGATTGACGCCTTACCTGGGAAGGTCATATTCGCAGCCGTAGGGTGTCTTATACCCGCCCCATAGGTATTCTTCGTTCCGTGACGTTCAACGGCTGGGTGGCTGATAGGGCTACTGCCTTACTTTTTATTGATCTTTTGTTCGTTCGAAGCTTGACTACGGATGTGAGTTTTGTACATCTGCAGCCGGGAGTATTACGTTTTTTGTTTTGTTTTTTTTGGAGCACACTTCGTGTCACGGCTGAACCGTGCCAGTGTATACGGATGGCTCCAAATTCCAAGATGGAGAATGTTTCCACGCTGTATCACCTCTCTTTGAACTCAGCGGGGCTCTCCCAGGCGCTGCGTCTGTTTTCACGGCCGAACTTGTTGTAATACACCACTCGATAGGAGAGATAACGCCACATGCCAGTTTCGGAGACCGGATTGTGATTTACAGCGACTCACAGCAGGCCTTAAGTGCTCTCAGGGCATTGGAGTCCCCGAAGTCCTTGGTTCGCGATATCCGTGACGACGTGTTTTTTGCGAGCCGGTGGATGTCGTAATTTTGTCAAACTCACGATGAGCTGTGTGGTAGCGATCACTATATTATTATCATTTAGTTCCTACCACGGATACTCCTATCCCCAATCAACATTGGCACTACAATCGTGCCAACTATGCAGCCTTCGCCAAAGAATAAGCTACAATCCCTGCCAATTTATATCCCCCGTAAGGGGCGCGGCGATTTGCCTTACTGGCCGCCGTGGTGAAGGGACAACGTTCCCTCACCCCTGAGCTCCTGCCTAGGGTGGTGAGTTTTTAACAACCTGCTTCATCCCCCACCAACACCCTCACATACCCTTTCTTCTTCCTTTCTCTGTCTATCAATTTTACGCCGTGCCCAAGGTGGAGCCGCAATGACAATGGGCACCCAGGTCACTATGCGGGAGGAGTGGCCTCAAATGGCCGGAGCTGGTTTTGCCGGCCCCGTGTTCACCCCTCACAGACGTGCTACTGCGTGAGGTGATTATTATAGGATCACCCTGCACAATGATGAATATATTTAAAAAAAAAATACGGCCCCTCCACCATAAACGAAACAGCCTTGGGGCAGTTCCACCGAAAAACTGGAGATCACGCCCCCCCCCCCCCCCCCCATCATCCGCTTCTCCTTAGTCGCCCTTGGGCGATTCACTTTTTCAAGCTGCAGTCCCCGCTTTGCTGTCCAAGGGGACTGCCAAGAAAACACGCAGGCGACCCGAAATTGACCGCACCCACCGGGAGCTGTTCGATAAGTCCAAGGATGCAAAGGATGGTATGGCACGCCGGCCCGAGTCCCCTAATGTCCTGCGTACGTGCGTTCGTTCGCTACTAGTTCTCAAGCGGTCAGTATGCCTGCACCCTTGCCCTCTTCCCCGACGGATGCCGGTTTGCCGTCTCTTTACAGAATAAAAGGTACCTCGAAGGGGAACTGTGATGTTTTAGGGGGGACTGGCCATATGGAGACCCTCCAGAGATGGACATGGTCCCTAAGGTGTTCCTGCCCCATGGAGTCAAACCCGGGCTCGGGGCCAAGCACAGAACCCATAGCCGCCCCTATATGCAAACTCCTCAACACACGGCTCGGGTCCCCTAGGCCTCACAAGGAGAAGAGGTATCTCCTCTCCCGGCTGGGCCGTACTAAGTGCTCCTGTAGACGTGCAAAGTCGGGGTTACCCGAAGTCTGTGTAAGTTGTTCCAAGGCCGCGTACGATATGTCCAAATCGTGTGCGGCAAAGTGTGGCAATTGCGGAGAGCCGCACTCCTCTTCGAAACAATGTGGTGCGTATCTCTTTGAGAGGGAAATCCTGGCCATTCAGGCCCAAGATCGTCTCTCATTTCGCGAGGCTAAGGACTTGGTCCTGGCACGCCCGGCTTTGCCTGGGACGTCTTATGCCTCAATGTTAAAAAGACACCCTCTGCTCCTGGCCCCTCCAGGTTTACAAGCACGGTAGTTTCTGCGCCCATTCGGAACCATTCAGCGAGTTCTTTGAGACCCCCAGCTAAAACTAGGGGACGCACGGTCATTTGATGGAGCGCTCGACTGTGCCTTATTGTCACGATTGCGTTGTCCTCTAGACTGTTGGCACGTTCATGTTGAATGTCCCAGTCTGGGTGATGTTCGGGCACGTTAGCTGTTTTGGTACCGGGACGAGCGGGGCTGCTACCGCTTGTCCCTTGTACTCGGGATTGGTTCGGGCATTCAGACCTGTGGACTATAAGACTTTTTTGGAAGACGCTAGCCTCCTTTCCTTTATTTGACTGTTGTTTTTTTTAGTAGGTCGCATGTTCCTGCGCTAGGGGGAGGTGAGCCTACCCCCGATGCCGGAGCACGCTTCCTTCTTGCCTTATTATTATCAACATCGCGAGATCAAGGGTGAGTTTTAATTGCACTCTCGTTCCGAGGTAAACTAGAGCATACTTGTGGTGCTGGAACCAAATTATAGTATAACATCTGACTCAAAACCACCTCAAAGATGAGCATTTTGAAGTCTCATAAAATTCTATAATTGGTTCACAGTAAACCAAAGTAGAATTCCATAAAATGGTAAATCAATAAGTCTTGTAAAAGGAGCAATGAGATATTAAAACCTTATCTAATTATTGACTCTTTGAATAAAATTGTTATATTGTCTTTCTTAACGAATAAAATTGTAACATCTCTTTCCGTACGAATAAAATTGTAATATTTTCTTTTTCTAAAGTGCGAATAAACAGTCATCTTTGGTTGGCGGTGCTCACAGTGCGCCCAAGGGTTCCGAGGAGTCGAGTAATAAATAGCGAAAATGTTCATGTGTCGACAATTTACATTCTCCAAATGTATTCTTTTTTTAATTCACCGTTAGGATAAAATGAAAAGGATTTCACATTTTTACGTCGCTTACCCTTTCCTGTACCTCATTTATCGAGTGGCAACTGTCTCTGAATTAGCGTTGTTTCTTCAATGGTGTCTGAGCAGTCAATACGGATTTTTATTTTTAGGGGAGAAATTAGGTACGGCTCACAGGTCCTCCTCCCACGATCGGCGGGGAGAGTGGACATAGGAGGAGTAGGCCCGCGGCACTTGCTCCTAGAGAAACTTCCCACACTTCTGACCCTATCGGTTCAAGTGAACCGATAGGGAAGTGGGAAGTGCGGAGCAAGCTTTAGAAGAGGGTTTATAGTGAGAGACGGAAAATCTTTGAGTTAAAAGAGGACAGATTAGTGAGGGGGCAGATTGAGCAACTTCAGTAATCAAAGGGGGCATACTCATGCCCGAAGGGCAAGGGAGACCTGCTGATTAACGTGGATTCCGAATTGCCGTCCTGCATTCACTCGTCATTCTTACTTCCTTTCTTACACTTTTAGCACCTATGTGCCTCATACAGTAGCGGGAGGATTGCCTAATCTCTGTTTCTTTATTCTCTTCATCTTTCATTCATGTGTTTATTCTAGCATTCATGCCGTTTTGAGTTATCTTAGCTTCGAGCTCTGTGCTTTGTTTATGTATTGTTATGTCACTTGTTTGATGTTTTTACTTTCCTTTCTTTGTTTCGCTTCTGTAGTGTGGTCTCCTGTCTGTTACTTCCATGGGTCTTCTTTTTTGTATTCCTTATGGGTTGTTTTTCTTTTCACTACTCTTGTTGCTATCACTTATTTCACTTTAGTTTCACTTTGTTGACTTGTGTTACTGTTAACTTTCACTTTACTATCATTTTTGTTCAACATTTTAATACTATAGTTCACTTGTTACACTTTTAGTTCACTTTGTTCGTTTTATTTCTGTTTACACTTTTGATCTGTGCTGTCTTCTGTGTCGGTTGTTTCTTTCTATTTTAGTTATTTAGATTTGGTTGAGTTCGTATATAATCAGGTAAATATCTTTATCGTTATGCTTGTTCCTTCTCTCCTTTTCAATTTTCTATCTAAGTAAACATGGGTACCCCCTCAATTCTCAGCTGTTATTTTCCGCTGAGAAATCGAGTGTTAAAGGGGAGTCCAGCTCTAATGTTTGCGTGCTCTGCAAATATCGGGGGTAGTCCATCTATCTTACTCCATATTTTCTCCGCAGCTGACATCTACCAATCATCACAATAGCTATAGTCCTTTAATCTCCTCCTCTTTCTCCTACGGGTGTTGGTGATTAGTTAGAGAGCTTTATTTTGTATTCTCTGGAGTTCCAATTTCTCGGTCCTTGATTGACCGTTGATAGGGATGGGCGGGTATAGTAGTACCTCCCTTCCTAGTTCAAGATAGATTTTTCTTTTATTTTTCATGCCTAACCCTTTTAGATTGTACAGTAGGTTAAGCATCGGAATCTCTTTGTTCTTCCTCTCTGTTATATGTTGTTTGTAGCCTTTTGTTGTTATTTTGAGTCCTAGCACTTTGCCTTCGCTATGATATCTGTAGTTCTGATTTTTTACTACAATTTCGGCTATTTTGTTCCTGGAGATTGGGATTATTGTAAATTTCCTCATGTTAGTCCTTATCTTTCAATCTCTTTCGTACTGGTTGATGTTGCTGATTTCTAGAATTGTTGTCCTTGCCTGAAATTGCACGTTCCTGTAAGGCTTATGTCGTCCGCGAACTGTTTGCTTAGGCAATCAGGCATTATTGGTGGTGGCAGGTCTGCTGTGTAGAGTGAGTACAGCGCGGGGCTGAGACAGCCCCCCCCCCCTTCTGCCGGAGTCGAGCTTCTAATTCGAAATCTGGTCCCGAATAGCTATTGATCTCCACATATGCTCTTTTGTCTGTGACCTAATCGCAGATAATTCTCTCCCCAGATTGCTGTTCATCTGGAGATTAAAGATCTTATATTGCATTCCTCTGACCCAGAGTTTGTCGAATGCTTTTTCTACATCTTTCAGGACCAGATCAATGCAGTTATTCTCTGCTTTTGCCTTTGCTATTTTCTCTGTTATTATGCCAAGTGCCGTTGTGGTGTCTCCGCCTCTTCTGAATCTAAATTGGTAAGCATTATAAAGGTAATTTCTTCAAGATATTCTTTTAGTCTGCTGTTAAGGATTTTCTTGAAGACATTGCCCATGAAGTTCAATAGCGATATTGGCCTGTAACTGCTGAGGTAGCTTAGTGGTTTTCCTGGCTTTGGGACGAAAATCATTTTGTCTAGTTTATAGCCATCAGAGAAGTAACCGGTGTTTAGGCACGCGTTATAAAGATTGTTTAATGTTCTAATGATTATGCTCGGTGCCTTAGTAAGATTAATTCTGGTTATTCCTGAGGGGCCTGGCGCTTTCTGCTTGAATTATTCTATTACGCCTTTGATCTCCCTTGTTGTTATGAAGGCCCCTGTACCCAGAATTTCCTCCCTTCCTGGCTCTACACTTGGTGCTGGAGTAATCTTATCTATGTTTTCTCGCAAGAATGTGCGGACCATTTCGTCTCTCTCTGGATTGAAGTCTTCGTCCTCCTCTGGTGTTATGGAGATTACGAAAAAGTTTTTATGTGGTCCTTTCTTCTTGGATCTTTTCTCTCCGTTCCTTCTTGATTGTTATCTTTTCTCTTGGGGGTCTGCCTTTTAGTCTATTTATTAATCTCTAGTTCTTCTTTCTTCGTCACTTTTCTCTATTAGGCCATCCCATATATGTCCTTGCTGTTCTTCTATGGGATGACTCAGTTCTTTTTTTCGTCTTCTGATTTTTTCTTATCGTTCTCTATTTGGTCTGTGGAGCATTATTTGGTCAAGTAATCCTCTTAGTTGCCTATTCTTCCTCTTCATTTCCTCTGTCCACCGAAAATGTGGAAGAGTTCGGTATCTTGTCTTCGGAATATATATTTCGTCCGCCTCAATGATCGTTCTTGTTAATCTTGAGTTCTCCTCATCAATATCTTCCAGGTTGGCGACAGTGAGATCTTGTGTGTAACCTGACCAGTTTGCTCTCATTTAATCCTTCCTCGCCGGTACTGATACCTGTATCAGGTATTGATTCATGAGCAAGGGTGTTCCAACATGGTCGCTACATGCAAAGATAACTGGTTGCATGTGGATGTTGAATGGAATATTGAAGCTACTTAGCACGACGTCTGACTTTGTAGCTGTATTGCTTGTGACATATGTTGGAAAGTCCGGTCCTATTCTTTTGCAAATGTTCCTCTCCAACATCATTTCTAAGTTGGCTCCTCTGTTTTTCCTCGAGCGGTATGTCATTGAGGTCTCACATAAAGATGGTTGGTAAACTTGTGCAAAAGATTTTAAATAAGTTGTGCAGGGGAAGTTAATTTTTCCTTGGTGCTTGGTATCCCGTGGCTACTATTATTGGCATTAATTCCGTTTCAATTTTCACGGCCAAGAATGCCTCATCCAAATTATAAACTTCTTTGAAATTAAGCTCTCTTCTTATTGCTATGGTTGCCTGAAGGGTTCGCATTTATGACGGTGTAATCGAACAATTTCATTGTTTTTTTTCTGGATTCACTCCGTGTTCTGATATTAATATTATGTCTGGATCGGTCTCTCTGAAGTTATTTCCTAATGTCGATGTTTTACCGATCCATTCCTGAGTGTTGATTTGCGGAATGCTGAGTTTTCTTCTCATTTCTGGTTCCATTGTTTACTAAGTTTGGTCGATTAGAGTTGTTTGGACTTGTGGCGGGTCGATCTCTTGTTGGGTGCTGCTTTATTGCCTTTAAACTTGCCATTCTTCATTCTTTGAAAGAAGGCGCCAGGATAAATTCGAATTTATCCTCCATTAAGAGGTTTTTTCGCTTCTTCCTCGTCTTCTGTCTTTCCTTTGAACGACCATTTGCATTTTCCTTATTTAATAGCCTTAATGATGTATTCTTGTTCCTTGCCTTTTGGAGGGGGGAACATTCATCAATGTTGACTTTAAGTTTGATTTCATGTGCTTCCATTCGTACTACTTTTTCTCCTATACTGTTTTGCACTGACATGTTTGAATTTGCGTTTTCTTCAGTAGTATGTTCCTCATTGCAGGTTGGTGCCGACGTTGAAGTGACGTTGATTTTAAGGATTTCAAATGAGGGGGGTTGTCAGGGAACCACATCTTTATTCCATTTTCTTCTAACATTGCATTTAGTGTCGTAGCGAAGGTGCCCGGTTTCCCAATATTCATTACATGGGCATAGAGTATGCATGTGAGCACTTCTGTTGATACCCCTTGTGGTACAGTTAGATGGCTCTGTACTTCCTGCATTTATTTCACAGTTGCTTTAGCCACTCCTGCATATGTTGCATTTCTTCTAGTTTCTTCTTCGTTTCTCGCTTCTCTTTCCTTTCGTTCCATTGTCATAGTCTTATGTGACCCATGGCAGTTCACGCATTTCTTAGTACTTTCCTTGCACTGTCTCCATTCGTGGTTCTTCTGCCCGCCCCCAGAACATATTGTATCTTTCTCGGTGCAGTCACGTGTCAAATTGTCTTCCATCTTGTAGCAGCGGAAGCATATTTGAATATTAATATGTTTCTCTCGCTCCATGTTCTCTGGTGGAATTCGCATGTTAAACATGAGCAGTCTTCGTTGGTAGATCTCTGAGCCATCTCTGTTGTTGCATACACAATTTTAAAAACGTGTGTGGTGGCCAAAATTAATTATTTAATTTATTTTTATTCCTTCATGATTATTTTCTATTTCTCCTTCATTTCTTCTTTGTCGTAAGAACCCACTCAGACGTCGACTTTCTTGCAAATGATACTTCTGTTTGCAGTTATCTGTCACGGAATTTTGGACGTTAGTCCTATTCCTTTGAGAATCTCAACTCCTTCCTGGGACACTAATTTTTATACATCTTTTTTCTTGCTTGCAATTACCAAGTAGCCATTTGGGACGTCGATAGTTTTGACGAGAGTACTTTTAGCTGTCCAAATAATGTCTCGCGGAGTATTCCTTTATCCGGCTTGCTTTCCTGGTCAATAGTCCGTAGAGGTACTCGTAGGCACTATGGCTGCTTCCTTTCCCTATTGGGGGATGGTCCACCTCATCCTTTTTCTAGTCGAGCGCCTAGGCGCTCTTTTCTTCGATCCTTCCTCTGAAGCTTATGTTTGCTTTCTTCCTTCCTCTCTAAATCTGTAAAAAAGGATAGTGAAAACGTTCCCTATCGCCTAACAGCATATGGATCACTATTTACCTACTTATTTTAGCGTTTTACGTCCACCCTACCTAAATAAGCATAAGCTAAGAGGCGCCTCCACAGAATTTCGGGCTCGTGTTCTTAGGATCCCCTAATGAGGCTTCCTTCTGGGGTTCACTATACCCTACTTTAAGTGGCTCTAGATGCAGCGGTGGTCGTGTTATGTCGCTTTTAGTCGGTGAAATAGGTGGAAGTTAAAGCGTGTAATAAGAAAGAAATTAAGGATGAATTACCTCTTTAGGGTAATCACCCCACCCACTGGAAACAGGAGGACTCTCCAATCATTCCAGAGGGCGCATAATTTCTTTCTTTTTATCATGAAGTTAACGTTAATGAAAAGTAAAAATTTCCTTAAGCGCGCTCACAGCTCTCCTTTCGAAAAAATAAAATGAATCCCAATTCACTCCGTCAATAAAGAAAAATCAACTTTAGAGACGCTTATGTTTGTAAGTGGTTGAATGTAAATTGTTCCTTAAAATCGATGTTAACGATGATTGCCCAATTTTGGCAGCGCCTATGTTGTAAAACTAGAATGTCTTAAAGCTGATAGAATAAATTAAACAAGTTTGTTAGTAAAAATCTGCTTAGCGCTGATTGGTTCATTTTGTATAACTAAGTTTTAGTTGGAAAAGTTATATAGAGCAGTATTTTGTCGCTGGCGGCAGGACTGATTTTGCTGCATTGGTAAAGGAGGAAAAGCTACAAAGAAGTCCTACTACGAATAGTAGGTGAAGAGGAGACCAGGAATTCCTCATCTACGCTTGGATCCAGCTATAATCGACTGGACTAACCTCACGGATCGTTAATCATGCGCGAACGTGAGCCCAAGAGAGGAATCAAAGACGTAGAACTCGACCAGAAAACTTTTATTCTTACAGCAGCACATCTCTGGTTCAAATAACCCTTCTGCCACTGGAAGGTCTTTAGCTCCACCTGTCTCTGTCGTGTCCGAACCCCGGAAAGAAGCCCTACAGGGGGCGCGAAGAAGGGGGCCCCGCTCTGGGGCGGAGTGGTCAGGACAGGAAGGATGAACTTGACAGACA
This sequence comes from Ceratothoa steindachneri, assembly GCA_963969495.1. NCBI lineage: Eukaryota > Metazoa > Arthropoda > Malacostraca > Isopoda > Cymothoidae > Ceratothoa > Ceratothoa steindachneri. The sequence goes on from OZ018317.1 coordinate 218,149,800, forward strand.
AATTATTTAGGTAGGGCAGATAAGGGTGAACCAGGGAAGATCTATGAACACGCCCCGCGATCAGGGCCTGCTAGGTACGTGAAAAGGAGTCATCGCGGTTAGGGCCGTCACGGACGACCCCAGCGGTGACAAACGTGTCCCCCTCCGGGTAAAGGAGCATTGCCAAAAAACAGCGCAAGAGAGTCTTTGAAATGGTCTACTCCAAATTGAGAATTTCGCTCTGTATGCTGAAGGAACAGGCCTATGGCTACCTGGCATTCTGGTCTTATCCCGAAAATACCACCGCATGTTGTTTCTAAGAGATCGATCATATATCGACCAATTGATCCCTACGTTGGATTACACTCAGCGGAGGAAATCAAAAGGGAAATCTAACTGAAGCAGGAATGGCAAAATAATAGAGACACATAAATTAAAAAACCGCGAAAGTGAAGAATATACACACGTATTTAAAGTGACCTTCCCGCCTACAGAAATGGCTGCGAAAGCAACTGAAAAAGGATTGGTCATGTTTAACATTAAAGCGTCTGCTAGTTGCTCTTGAGAAACATTCCACCAAAAGAATGTAAACTTGAGGGCAAAGTTTGCTCGGAGTGTGCTGATGTTGGTCACACATGGAGAGAGTGCACCAACCCTAATAAAAAATGTCTTAATTGCGGCAATCAGCACCGAACATTATCAATGGTTGTCCAATAAAAAAGACACTGGTAACTGAGAAGAAAAAGCACATGGTTGAGGAGAGAAACAAAAGGGCCAATATCACGTATGCGCAGGCGGCGAGAAAATCTGATCAGGAAAAGATGATTATTTAAATTGACCAGAACATGAGACCAGCTTTAATAATGTGATTCTCCATGCCCACTCCGCTAACGTTATAAAGCCGGGCAGCTACGCAACCGAACTCAACAAAATGCTAGTCCGCAACAGCCTTAAACTGATGTGGTTCCCGGAAAACCCACCCTCTCGAGAGTTGTTCGATGCGGAAACTAAGAAAATGTCTGAAGCCGTACCAAGGACGTGCTCCGTCTCTCGAGACCCACGATTAAACAAACCAAAAATTAGAGAACAAACGGAGCAGCGAGACCATATCCGTTCAACCGTCAACGTTATATACACCAAGCTTCACAACCAAAGAACTATGTATGAAGATATACGGATCTCAATTTCGAAATTATCTAAAACGAATTATATCAACGACGGGATAATCAAGGGGAAATATAAATGGGATTTTGACGCTGATATGAAATAAGAGGGATCCAGACAATTAGACAAGAGCTAATTGAGATGTGTCTAGATTCATGCCACAACCTAAGTCAAGATCAATTCAAAAAGGAAAGATCGGGAATGGTGAGATCTCCAGATACATTAAAAACCTGAAAATATTCTCCCTCGACGTTAATGGATAGAGGAACAAAAGCGGAATATAGAACGAGATTATAAATCAGTATCCCCAGACATCGTACTAATATCTGAACATGGTTTGGACGGAAAGAGTGAACAGATAAAGATCTTTAACTATGTGGTGCTAAAGACAATCAAGGGAAAGATATGACGGAGTTGCCATTGCGATTAGGGAAGGTATCAGATTCCAAGAAATCCAGGTTCTAGAGGATCTTACTTAGCCATTAAGATTAAAATGACCTACGATAAAATAATTGAGGCAGTGGGATTTATTTTTTTTTAATTTTAGGAGCTTATCTGGCGCCTGCCCACTTCGGCATAATTCGCCACAATCACGACAGCCTAGCACTAGTCTACTTTAAAAAAAGAATACGAAAACACAACAACAATAAAAAGTGAAAATGGTAACAATTAGGAGGCACGCTCCGGCGTCGGGGGGAGGTCCCTCTCCCCACAACGCAGGAGCATGCGACCTACAAAGAAAACAACAATAACAAAAAACAAAAGCTAGTTATATAAAGGGGCGAAGGCTGGCCTCCCCAAAAATGTCTATAAGTCCACAGGTCAATGTGCACGAACTCGTCCCGAGTACAAGGGACAGGCGGTAGTGACCCCGCCCATCCCGGTACCGGGACAAGTAACGTGCGCGGAGATCGCCCAGACTGGGACATTCAACAAGAATGTGCCGAAAAGTCTGGGGGAAAACGCAGTCTTCACAGTAGGGCGCTGGCGAGCGCTCTATCAAATAGGGGTGCGTCCCGCGAGTTTGCCCAATTTGGAGACGATAGAAAGCAGCCTGAAGCCTTCCCTGCATTGAGGGGGATGGGGGGGGCAGGGGTAGGTCAATGGAAACCTTCGCGGCGCAATGGCACACAAATTTAAGTTCCCTTCAACCGTCTCCCATCTTCTTTGCCAAGCAGTCCGAAAGGTTGCCCGTATTTCTGCCATGTAGTCGGTGTGAGAAAGAGCGAAACGCTGGTCCGATCGCAGAGTCCTCGCGGACTCTTTGGCGCCCTCATCGGTGCGCTCATTCCCCGCAATTCCTACATGTCCAGGAACCCAGCAGAAGATAATCTCGACATCCGCCCGGCTTGGCAAAACCGTGGCGTCACGGATATCGTGAACCAGGAGATGTGGAGATTCCAATGCGCCGAGAGCACTCAGGGCGCTTTGTGAGTCGCTATAGATCACAATCCGGTCTCCGAACCGGGCATGCCGCGTAATCTCCCGTACCGAGTGGTGTATTGCCACCAGCTCGGCTGCGATGACAAGACGCAGCGCCTGGCAGAGCCCCACTGACTTCAAACAGAGAGGGATACGGCGTAGAAGCCGACCCCCTCTTGGGACTTGGAGCAATCCATATACACTGGCATGGTTCCAGCGTGACACGAGGTGTGCTCCAAAAAGGTCGAACGCAATACTTCCGTCGCTGTACAAGCTTTGGGAGCAGAGGCGTGGCGACAAATAGCCAAATGTTTTACCCTCCAGGGTGGCATCCTGAGAAGAACCACGGGCGACACCGGCCCGAGAGCTATACCTAGCTCTCGAAGGAGTTTCCTGACCCTAAACCCAAAGGGCTTAGGGTATGACTGGCGTCTCTCGGCGGCATTGTCACCGTCGAAATCAGCTGCGGGTGCAGTGAGAGCTGTTGGCGACTGAGGGGTGCCGGGCTTGCGCGTACGTGGCAGTGGGATACCAGCCACCAAGACGTCCATATTGCCATCTAAACACACGATGCAGAGAAGCTAGATACACCACCGTGTTTAATGCTGCTGGGACTTTGCTACGCCTATTAATTAGCAGGAATATCGTACGAAGACAAGGCCTCGATTTTGCTACATTCCACACAGGAAGGTCTTCAACTACACCTGATATAGTACTGACGAACCCCAACTTCTCTCAATCAAGTGACAACTCCAGGTTCATATATCCCCTCCGATCATGTTATCATGATAAGAACCGTCTCAACATCTCCAATAAAGGTAAAAATCCCAAGACGCAGATGTCTGGCCAAAGCAAGCTGGGCCGCATGCAAGGAGTATCTTGTAGCGGTATATACCTCTACAAACGAAATATTTATTCTTAACTATATATATATATATATATATATATATATATATATATATATATATATATATATATATATATATATATATATATATATATATATATATATATATATATATATATATATATATATATATATATATATATATATATATATATATATATATATATATATATAAAATTTCAAGAAGGGTTGGTAACCCGACATAAATCAGGAGATTGTTACACGCGCTCTCCCAAGCGTATTAAACTATGAGGTTCATTTGCATTGCTGTCCTCGTCGATGAATCAGTTCTGTAAATATTGAATTGTAATTGTTTAGCTAAAAATTTCCCCAAACAATCCTGAATTAATGCGTGATTCTTTTCTCATTTACAGACCCATTCAACTCAGTTATAATCTATTTAAAATTTACCCATTTAACTATCAATCTATTTACCCAAACTATTTAACTAGAATCCAATTTATAATCTATTTACTCATTTAACATTTAACTATAATCTATTTAATATTTATCAATCATCAATTGTTATACTCAAATTATAAATTACTATTTAACTATTATATAGTCTATTTAACAATTATTACTTACAAATTACTTAAAATACAATCTATTTAACCATTATCCAATTACCAATTATATTCTAATTATCAATCATCATATGTCGTACTCTAATTCTCGTTAACTCATGCAAATTTAATTCACCCGCGTAATTCAATCCAATCATAAACTGTTACTGTATAAACTCACTTTTCAATAATAACTGTCTATTCAATGATATATATTTTTCTTAACTCTTTGTTTTTAATACACATATTCCTCTAACGTCCCTCAAATTTAGCCCTAACAAAGTTCGTCTGCAAAGATTTAGAACTCACGTTAGCATTTAACTTCATTCCCTTGAATAACAAAAATATAGGTTTTTATGCTTATTGTGATCAGAGCTACCTAGGATTGCCGAAATATTCATCTAAAACCCTATAGAGGGAAAGAGTCACACCCGAATATATCGAAAGACAGCTGAATCATATAATAACGAAGGTCGTGAAAGCCGATCACTTAGCTGTCCCCTGAACAGAATACAAAGTACTACTAGCTCCAAGGTAGGAAGCAAATATATTAAACAAAATGCACTAAATGGAAGCCCTCATCAACCAGAAAAATACTTATGGTAACATTGCACATCATTACAGTGAGCTAAGAGATACAAGAATTAAAATCAAGCAACTCATCAGGAAGAAATTGGGAGAAAAGTGGAATATCATCATAGCTAAAGCTATGCAGAAAGGGATACCAAGAAATTTTGGAGCCAATTGAAAAGACTGAGAGGCACCCCCATAAAAATAGAATAACAATCAAAGCTAACGATAATGAAATCTCAGAGGATGGAAAAATTGAACGCTACTTCAGAGAATATTGAAGAAACCGTTTTAGAATAAATAAGGAAGAAAACAGGAACTTCGATGAAAGACATGAGGAAACCATTCTGGGAAGGATTAGGGAACTAGGTAAGGAGCTCAGCCCGCACTATTAAGGAGGGTCATATTATAGGATTTCATGAAACTGGTGATGAGGGGTATTCAAATGATGAATATTGATGAAAAAAACATACTTTTGGCACAAAAGTTAAAATCTGATTGATCCGAATGTAAAGAAAGAGGCCACTTGAGAAAGATTATCCAAAGTTAAATGGTGGAGAAAATGCTGGGGGGGAGTGGAAGATACGCATGTGGTAACTGTGGAAAGGCCGGTCATTATGCAAGGATGTGTCGTGACGAGAGGAATGTATGTAGCTATTGTGCGATGGAAGGTCATTCGAGTGAAAAGTGTTGGATTAGGCTGAGAGAGCAAGGTGTGAATGGAAAGTCTGAAGCGGGAAACTGAATTGGAAGAGAGTACCTGGTGAAGTATCCTCTGGGTGTATGAGTGCGAGTAATGTTTTGGAAAGTCTGTCTAGTGTGAAAGTGCTGTCTGGTAGGAAGTATGAGTGTCTGAATGTGAAGAATGAATTGAACGGGATTGAGTGTTTGGCTTTGATAGATTCTGGATGCAAGACGAGCTTGGTGTATAAGGACGTGTATGACAAGCTGAGTGATAAAGCCCTCCTGTCTGAGTGTAAGGGTAGTTTAGTAGGGATTGGTAGTATGAGAGGGCCTTTGATTGGAATGATAAGGTCAGCTGTTCGAATTCATGGTATGTTGATGAATGAGTGTGAATTATCTGTGATTGATAAGGCGAGTAGTGAGTATGGTGTGATTTAGGGGTATGATTTTATGAAAGTAAACCATATGGTTGTGCATCCTGCGAGTCATCAGATTGAGAGAAAGATTGTTAAAATTGGGGTGTATAATTTATATGTAGGGAAAGATAGTATTGTTTTGAGGAGTGTGTTTACCGGTATTGAGGTAACTGCAATGGAGTGTAAGGCTTGTGAAGGGTGAAAGGGTGTCTGTTAGAGTGAGTTGGAGTTAGGATGTGAGATTGAATGTTGGTGGAAACACTGTGATATTGGATGGAAAGGATGCGTTTTATAAGGTAGGGCGTGCTACTTGTGTGTTTGATGAGGTAGGTATGGATGATAGCACAGATGTCAGGGTAAATGTTTTGAATGAAAACACGTATAATGAAGTGGAAAGGATGGTGGAATTGGATGCATGTTTGAGTGAGTATGAAAGGGAGGATGTGTATCGAATGCTGTTTGTTTGAAAGGGGGTCTTCAGTAAGTATCGCGAATTTCGTGTTTAATTTTCAATTATCAACTCGGTCACTGGGAACAATTTGAACAAGAAACTGCGAGAAGAATTAAATTAAATTTTAAATGAATAATAATGGCTGTAATATAAACTTAGAAAAAGAATAAAAAAACTCCATTTACTTGCTCTAATATGAGGTAGTCATTAAATATCCCATTCACAGTGTCTAAGTATAATATGCCTAAAAGATCCTAATAGGTAGCTATTATTAATAAATGACAGCTAAATATATACTTATCCTGTTAAAGGGTGATTATTCTTGATCTTGGAGCGAGATAATGGCTTATTTATGCATTAATATTTATAAGACTTAAATCAAAATAGCTAAGTTATTATCATACGGCTTTGCACGCCGTATGAACCAAAACTTGACAACTTGCGGAAATTTTAGTAGATTTTTAACGGGTTCTGTATCTACGTCTTGACACTAAGTCGTAGTAGCAGAAAAGAAAAAAACTGTTTCTCGGTACACCAGGAGCTGTGCTAGGTGGCAACTCGAAACAATACACTTTCGCAAAACGCAACGACGACCACTTATTAAAAGTAAATTAACCCAAATCATTATTACTACTCTTAACTTACTTTAATATAACAAGGAAACTAAATTAAAAGGAATGTCTATTTACAATTCCCACTTTCGCTTCCGGGAGTAAAAAATTTACGACATTAAGGGCGATCTGGATATCGGGGTTGCAAAGCTTTCGGGATTCAAGATTATCCTGAAGGAGGACACCCCACTCTATCGCGGCCAAGACATTTCCCGCGTCCGGTTGCTGATGAGATTGAGGAAGAGTGTGTGGAATTAGAACGATTGGGGGTGATTGAAGAAGGTGAGAGTGCATGGAATAGTCCGATTGTGCCTGTACGTAAGCCAGATGGAAGATTGCGTCTGTGTGTGGATTATCGAAAGGTGAAAGAAAGGACTGTGAAAGAAAGGTTTCCGATGTGTGTGTGGTATCTGAGTGTGTGTATAGTTTGCATGGGATAAAGTGGTTTACAAAGCTTGATTTGGTACGGGGGTATTACCAGATGCCCATTGCTGAGGAGAACCGGCCGGTGACTGCCTTTTCCTCTACGAAAAGGCATTACAGTTCCGGGACCTCAGCTTTGGGTTGGCTAATGCTCCTGGAGCCTTTCAGCGGGCGATGAATGTTGTGTTGAGTAAGTTTGCGAGTAAGAATGTGATTGTGTTTATAGATGATATTTTGATTATGACTCAGTTTTGAGGAGCATATGAGATTGGTGAATGATGTTTTGAGAACGTTGGAGAGTGTTGGTGTGAAGGTGAAAATAGCGAAGTGTGAATGGTTTGCGAAAGAAGTGGAGTTCCTATGGTGAGTGCGAATGGGATGCGAAAGTCGCCGAAGTATGTTGAGAAGGTGCGAATGTTTCCGAAACCGGTGACTGTCAAGCACTTGAAGTCGTTTCTGGGGTTGATTAAGTTTCAGCGAAAGTTTATACGTGATTGTTCGGGTGTGAGTAAACCTCTGACAGAGTGGATGGGCAAGAAAGGTAGTACGATTGTTAGATGGAATGATAAGATGAATGAAGCGTATGAGAGACTGAAAGAGGCAGCGGCTGAAGATGTTGAATTGGCATACCCGGACTATAGTGTGAATGCCAAGATGTTTGAATTGTATACGGATGCGAGTGGGTACTGTATGGGAGGTTTTCTGATGCAAGATCAGCGTTTGAATGGAGAGAATGTGAGGCGAATAATTGGGTATGTATCCAAGGCTATGAATGCGGCAGAGCGAAAGTATTAGACTGTGGAGCGAGAGTTGGCTGTGATAAGGTATTGTTTGAAAGTGTTGCGTCCGTTTTTGTAATGTGTAAGGTTTGTAATAAAAATAGATCACCAACCTCTTGTGTATTTGGAACGTATGAAATCGGCTGATAGTAGGAATGCGAGGACTTTGGAAGATTTGAGTGATTTTGATTATGTGCCTAGTGAACAGAATGGAGTGGCTGATTTGAGGTCAAGGTATCCTGGAACGATGATGAAAATGTGTGTGGAGTGAGTGATCCTGAGTATTTGCCGAAAGGGAGTATCAATGGAAGGAGATTAAGGGTGATGGTGATTCCTTGTTTGAGAGTGTATGGAATGGTTTGCAAGATTTGGAGAGTGATGGAGTAGATGTGAGAGTGACTGATAGTGTGGATGACTTAAGGAAGGAGGTAATGAGTGAAATATGGAGTAAGCCTGAAGGTATTGGTATGGCGAAGGTGAGGAACTTTATGAAAGAATTGAGAGCGATGTGTATGCCAGGGGTCCCGCCGTTTCAGGAAGTGTTGATTGTAGTGAGTGATTGTGTTATGTGCACTTTGGTGGTGAGAGGCCGCTTGTGTACAAAGATGAGAAGGTGAAGGGTTTGAATGCTAATGTGGTGCATCTCAGTGTTTGAGCGGTGTTCATTACAATTGGGTGATTAAAAAGTGTTCATATATGAGGGAGAAGAATGATTGTCTGGATGAAGATGAGTGTGGGGTGAATAATGATGTGCGAGTTAATGACAGTGTGGATGTCAGTGCTGATGTTAGTATGGTTGTTCCTTCTGTATATTGCGAGCATGGAGGACCTGATATGATGGAAGCGAGAGTGTGAAAGTTGGTAAAAGATTCTTCTGTGGTTTGATTGATACTGGTGCGCAAGTGTCGTTAGTGAACAAGATGATTCTGAGTAAGTATGATGAGTTTAGATGTTACGAGTGTAAGCCTGCGAAGTTACGGAGAAGTGGATTGGGGAATGGAATGATAGTGGCATGGGAACAGGTTAGTCTGAGAATGAGTTTGGGCAGTGGTGTGAATGTGAAGCATGACTTTGTGATTCTGAAAGATGAGCAAATGCCGTGTTGTTTCTTGCTTGGTGTGGACTTTATGAGATTGAATGATTTGTCTTTGGATGCTGATAAGAATTGTGTTATGAAAGGAGAATGTGAGGTGATGAGATTGAATGAGTGTGCGAAGAATGTTGTCAAGTTTTACGGCATGATCGAATTGGTCATGGATGATGAGAATGAGATTTTAAATGATAATGATATTCTAGAGATGCAAGAGATGTGTCCTTTTGTCAGTGAGTTGAAGAGGTGTGTAAGGATACGTGTTGATTTAAATGAATGGCCGAATGTTTGAGTGATTTTAAAAGGTATGCTAAGGATTTTGTTGTTTGTATGGATGTTGTATATTTTGAGAGGCATATGAAGGATTTTGATGATATGTATGTACTTGTGATGTCCTTGGTTGGTATGATTGGTCTGGTAAAAGTTGTGCATGATAATTATGGGCACATGGGTAAATTTAAGTTGTGGGAGTGTATGAAGGAGCGTGTTTTACATCTGTTTCTGAGGACTGTTGTGAATGATGCTGCGACTACATGTGAAAGGGGGCAAAAGTGAAAGGTGCAAGGTATGCAAGTGAAGCCGTAAATGTTGAAAGTTGATGCGAAAGAACCGTTTGAATTGGTAGTAATTTATTGTGTCTTTACCGCGTACGAGTGCTGGGAGTGTTGGTATGGTTGATCATAATAGCAAATTTGTGTATGCGGCGCCTGTGAGAGATAAAAAGAGTGTAAATGTTGCGTGTGTGCTTGAGCAGTTGTTTTTTCCTGTGTGTGTATGGAAGCCTAGGAGAGGTATGAGTGATAATGGGCCTAAGTTTGCGAGTGAAATGTTTGAGCGAATGTTGAGAGAGAATGGTGTGGAGCATGCAAGAACGACTCCGTATGTACCGTCTTCGAATGGGTTGGCTGAACGTATAATTAGAACCTTGTGTGAGATGTTGAGAATGATGAGTACGACTTTGAATGACTGGGATGAATAATTGAGTAGAGTGTTATGGGCGTATAATTCAACGGAGCATAGTGCACCTGGGGTGACCCGTGTCAGCTTGTTGATTTTTAAAAGCGAGTGAAAGATAGGTTTCGTTTGAGTGAAAGTGAGCAGAGTGTATGGAGTGAGACGCATGAAAGGTTTCGTTCGTTTGAAATAGGTGCAAAAGTATTGAAGGTAAAATAAGCAAAAGGTAGGTTGAATGCGTCGAAGATGAGTGAAAAGTTTGAAGGATCGTATAGAGTTGTGAGAGTCTGGGAGAATGATGTGACGTATGTTTTGGAGAGTTTGAAGGAAGGTGTGACAGAGAATGCGGGCTCATCAGACTCAGTTGAGGAGGTGGAGAGAACCTACTGACTGCCTGGTGAGCCATCCGGTGTATGAACCATGTAGGGAGAGAGAGAGAGAGAGAGAGAGAGAGAGAGAGAGAGAGAGAGAGAGAGAGAGAGATAAGGTGCATGATGATGAGATGGAGTGTGATAGTATGGATCTATCTGGGAAAGAGCTTGTCTTGGTCTCGAAGAGTAGAAAGCGTGCAAAGAGGAGTGAAAGGAAGAATGCAAGTACGAATGAAAGTAAGTCTGAGCAGTCTTTCTGGCATGGGAAAGCTTGAGAGAGAGAGTGAGTTTTTGCATAATCAGGCGAGTGATTTGGCTGGTGTAAGTAGACGAGTGAGTGAGCTGCCTGTGGCTGAATTTTCTGGTTTTGGATACAGTATGAATGATAGTGTGTTTGGGCAGAATGAATCTAGTATGGCTGATTTTTCTGGTTTTGCGAATGGTAAGGGTAGAGGTGAGTTTGATGTGGAGAATAAGGAGGTGACTGACTTTTCTAGCTTCTGGTGGGAACCAGTTGTAGGGGTTTTCGGTGTAGCCACTGAGAGTAATTTATCTGTTTCGCAAGAGTGTACCTTGAGTTGGATGAGAGCTGATGAATGGGGGTATGAAGAGTCAAGGTTCTGAACGGAAGAGTATGAAAGAGTTCTGTCGAGAGATGGGAGAACTAGTAATGAAGTGACGAGGAGACTAACGAACAACCCCGAGATATTGCTACGCGTAGCCAGGGACCAGTAGACGAATGTGAATGGGTGCAGAAGGGTGCGAATGAGTATAAAAGGTACCGTGAGTAAGGATTGAGAGTATATTCTAAGTGACTGCGGTCGTATGACCTAAGAAAGGAGGAGTGTGGTTGAGCGAATGTGTGTGTGGAAGGCCATTCTAACAGCCATTTCCTGCCTCTGTAAGAATGTGTGTGTGTGAATGGAAAGGTTCTTTATTTATATATATATATATATATATATATATATATATATATATATATATATATATATATATATATATATATATATATATTTATTTGATTTCATGAATTGTTTAAAATGTTTTTCTTCTCTCCCTCAGCTAATTATTTATTAATATTAAGCCACCACTCTATTAAATTACAATAGATAATCAGTACTACCTTTTGTAAAAAGTGGCTGGGATCGAAAGTTTGCCATAACTTAATGAATCCATTGTAAGTCCCGCTGAGACGGAAAAGGCTTCTTTATATATATATATATATATATATATATATATATATATACATATATATATATATATATATATATATATATATATATATATATATATATATATATATATATCCTCATTACGCGACCGGTTGTACGAGCTCGGGGGCGCCAGCTTCCTTTGATAAGACCTAGACGAAAATTGTGACCACACAAGTGGCAGCCGGCAACTCTTCCCCCGGGAGACGGCAAACCATTCTTTGTCTCTTGGTTTGGTTGTAAGTACTTTTGTAAATATTTTTTGTTTTGTTTTCTTAACTGACTCCCTCTTGGATTGTTAGATAAAACTTTGTTTGGGTGATAGGACTACTTGATTTGACCTCGTTTATATTGTAAGTGTAAATTTATCAATCTTATTTTTCTGTTCGGGTTCATAAGTAACGAGATCACAAATATAATTACCCCATATTTTTTCTAAATAAAGGACTGTACATACAATCCGTTTCATTTCTCCCTCGATTTCTCAGGTCCGAATTAGTGTAGAAAACGGGTTGGATCGATTGGGAGTTTAGGGTAGATGCACAAGGATTTGTAGGAGACTCAATTATGGAGAGGCCTCCAAACAATTGCGACATAAATCTAATAGATAACTTACGGACCATCCTGGACAGATGTTTACAGAAATGGCAAGCAATTAACAACAAAATGACCTAATAGAAGCCACCCAAGAAGTCGCAGAGAATGTTTCTGATGATTGCATACCAATTTTGACATCATGAGCAGACAGCAGATTGTTAAAACTATTCAGAAGGGTTCCATTTTTCAGCTCTTGAACAGTTCTTTTCCTCAGCGAGAATACCCTCGCATGACCTGTGGGTTACCCTTGATTGGGATAGCTCTACGGGAGTACAACCCCGAATGAAAAAGCTGTGAGTTGGGTCCCACATTGGTTAGCTTTCGACAAACAGGATGTCCGGCAAAACTCTGCAGCCTCTCACAGTCGATGGTCGTCCTGATTACCTCTTGCCACCATCAATTCTGTGTGAGGCTAAGCTGTGGGGATAGGCTCAGCTCAAGCCCATCTCCACATTAATCCACTCACTGTGCAAGCACAGCTTGCACAGTGAGTGGATTAACACTATCATCTTACCCATAAATTCATCTCCATTTTCATCGAGTGAAGCTTGAGTGGTCTTCGTACACGAAGGAGAGCTATAAAAAGTCTCACAATCACCTTCGCGCCATAAAGTGTACGAAGGGCACTAATCATGACCTGGGAGGGATTCGATGCATTCGCCTTAAGGCTACCGTCCGAGAAACGGGTCACCTTTGCCTTTCTACCAATCACACTAGCTAAAGCTCTGCTTTGATGAATTATGTTGCCCTTAGCCAACATGCTGCCCTCAGTGTAGGGAATAACAAGGAACGGTTGAAACCAGCGGGCTTGAAAACACCAGGTAACATCTGAATGAGGGGGCCTGACGTAGAGTCCCCGGGGAAGCAGCGGAGCCGGTCGTGCCAATCTTGGTTTGGTCGAATACTGAAACGGCAACGGCCCCGTCCGTGCCCGGGGGTAGAGACCAGTCTTTTTTTCTTTTTAGGAGAGGGCGAGGGGTGGGGGTAAACCCGATTCTCTCCTCCGTCGGCAGGAGCCCCTCACCAATATCCTTCTCTGAAATGGAGAAGGTCTTGGCTGTCAAGGGGAACCACCCGGGGAAGGAGATCACTCCTCTCCTTTGAGTCTTCGGGGATCCGAGCCGTCTAAGGAAGTTGCATAGGGTCGGACACGGGTTATGTGCTTGGCACCGAGCCCGTGTTTGACCCCATGGAGGATCCTACCGTCTGGGGCTGGGTCCCCTAAGGGAGGGGGGCTCCATTTGCCCCTCCAAGACATCACGGATCCTTTTTACTTTTTTTTGGCAGGCGAACCGGCATCCGTCGGGGCAGGTATATCGACCCCCTGCAAGCTGGTCGCGAACGCACGGATATTAAGGGGCATAAGCTGGCGAGCCCTGCCATCACTTGCCCCCTTAAGGCTGTTGGCCCTATCAAAAGCGGTCAATTTGGGGCAGCCTGTGTTCTTTCTTTGGTAGTCCTCTGTGAAAGAAAAGTTGGTTGTCGCTGGAAAGAGGGAGTCACCCAAGGGTACTCCAGAGAAGGGGTCCCCTACACCCGTAAGCCAAGGAGAGGAGCCTCTCAAGCTTCCTCTCCGGTCAAAAACTTTTGGAGGGTCCCCTGCGAAAGCACGGGGAGGATGGGGGCTCAAATTTTTCAGTGGAGCTGCCCGGCGGCGACTCCCTGTTGAGGGGGGAGTATCATTTTCGTTATTAAATTCATTCATGGGCATGGTGACCCTATTAGTGCCACAGGACACGAGCGCTCATCACCACACGCAGTAGTCCGCTCTGCGAGGGCTGAATACGAGGCCAACAGAATCGGCTGTCGCCATTTGAGGCCACTCCTCCCGCCTAGTGACCTGGCAGCTAATCGGTATGGCGGCTCCACCTTAGGCATGGTATAAAATTGATAGCTCATGAAAGAGAGAGTAGTCTGTGAGGAAGGTGTAGGGCGGGATGAAGGTTGTTAAAAACCCACCACCCCAGACCCGAGATCACAGGTGAGGGAACGTTGTCCCCTCCTCCCTTAGCCCCGATCCGGGATAGTTCAGTGAGAGGAAGCTGGTCGGCGTCTACCCTGTGAAATGAGGCTGACCAGAGAAAGTTGAGGGAGAGATTGCAGGGAAATGAGGAAGTAGGGTAAGAATAGTGTGCCAGAAAGGAGAAGAGGCTAAGATGGGGCCGGACAGGGCATTGAGAACGAGTGAGGAGAGAGAGAAAGAGAGTAGTCTGTGAGGAAGGTGTAGGGCGGGATGAAGGTTGTTAAAAACCCACCACCCCAGACCCGAGATCACAGGTGAGGGAACGTTGTCCCCTCCTCCCTTAGCCCCGATCCGGGATAGTTCAGTGAGAGGAAGCTGGTCGGCGTCTACCCTGTGAAATGAGGCTGACCAGAGAAAGTTGAGGGAGAGATTGCAGGGAAATGAGGAAGTAGGGTAAGAATAGTGTGCCAGAAAGGAGAAGAGGCTAAGATGGGGCCGGACAGGGCATTGAGAACGAGTGAGGAGAGAGAGAAAGAGAGGGGGAAGGGGCAGGCCATGAGGTAAGAATTTGAACCCTGTTATGAGGATGAGGTTATAATCAAGCGCTTCAGAAGAAAAACATTAGACTTTACAGTTTATTCTACTTACAAAAGGAATAAAAACAATGGCCCTAAGACCTATTGGGCAAGAGCCCCAACTGACGACTAGATTTCTATTGAAATTCCAATTATACGATTACTGCTTTTTCCTCACAATTAAAAGTTCTTCTATAGTCTTATCAAACAGTTTAGTTTTATCTAAAAAGGACATAAGGAAACAGAGCATCGACACCAAAGAGCTTGGGGAAAAGAATTGGTAAAGTAAGAGGAAGTGAAAATGTGAAAGTAAATAGCTCGAGTAGTAAAAAGAGTTAACTACCTGGGCGCCATGAACTGATAGGGAGTGCATCTTTTCTGCACATGCTCCCGAAGCGAGGACAATTCCTCTATTACGGTATCCAACCAGTGGAGAGAAAAAGAGGCTGAAGAATGAAGGAATGATTTCCGTTTAGTCACTTTCAGATTCTGACTCGGAATCGGCCTCACGGACGCGCAGTGGCACCTTGTACTCCTGATCGCAGCCCATGTACGCGTCACTCATGAAATACAGCCGATATTCATAACTACCTTCTGCAGGAGCTACAAAGTCCAGTTTCACTTTAGCCTTCTGCTGGAGGGTGAGCCGCTTAATGGAGATTAGCGAATTGGCGCGGGGATCACCCACAATCACCCACCAGCCTTCTTCTCGCTTATGGGGGAAGAGTGGGGCGATTACAGGACCGGGCTCGTCCTCTCGTTCTAATACCACCTCCACGTTGACGGTGCGCCCACTTTGCACAGAGTCTGCGTCGACGACCTCGTAATCTAAGTTGATACTCGGGTAGCGGTTGCAAAAGCGAGCAACCTCTGCCATTTTTGTTTCGCTCAATTGCAACAAGCGATTACGATCGTCGTCTTCAAGTTCCAAAATGTCGAAGACCGAGGTGACGTCTTTGGCTTCGCAGCGAGATACTGTTTCGGTGGAGAAGTGGGGAAGTTGTTTTAAATAAGAGTCCTTCGACCACATTGCCTGCGTCACCATTTGGGCAAGCGTCATGGCCGACAACGCAGGAGCCAACCAGCCGTTTGAGGATAGGACGTCCACGCAGGCCTGAATAAGGCGAAGAGCTTTGCTAAGTACGAGTTCCGTGTCTTGTTGCAATTCGGCGCTTAGCGCAAGACGAGAGAGGTGCGCTTGGAGGAGTAGGTTGGTCTTAACGTGTGGGTCTGTTACTTTCCCATCAGGCTTGTGGTTCACCTTCTGCAGTAGCCGGCGAAGGACATCCTCCTCTCCATGTCGAACGGGCACGGCCTCATATTCAGCGGCATTCGACACTATCTCAAGTAGACCACGAATTTTGGTTTTGTTGTTGAGGGACTTGTTGAAAAGCTCAATTGTCGTGTAATTAATATAGTAGTATGATGCTATAATACCAAGATTGAGAGGAGAGATGTACATATCATCTTCAATTGCAATGCAGCGCGATTCCTCAAGGTCGTGTAGCGTGTTTTCGACCATGTCGGACAGGTGATCTGACAGGTGACGATGTGAAACCCCTTGGAGGCCGTAATAATTGGGGTTTTGAGTCATGCGACGGTACAAAAATGTCCAAGTTACATAGTCCACTGCCTCCTGCTTATTCTCGATGGTACGGGTCACGATCTCGGCGTTAAAATGGTCGTGGAGGGCGTGGTCAAGGTGACTCTCGACAGGAAGGGGTTCGAACAGGAACTTCTTGAATGCATCGCGTTTAGATGTATGGCACATAAGGACACACTTGGCCTCGTCGTCATCATTTGGTCGATTAGCGCGACCGACCATCTGCATGACATCTGTGATAGCATAGTCTGCGTAAGCGTGCAGCCGCCCATCATAGCTCTGCGTGTCCATGATGACGACCATGTGGGCGTGTGTAGATATGGCCCAGCAGAGGGCACGGCTGACTACTACCACCTGGATCGCCTCCGCTTCGAAAAGCTGTTCAACCAGACGCCGATCGCGAGCGCTCAACCCTTCGTGGAGGAAACCTACGCCCTGGGCCACCAGCTCGCGCAGCATTTCGTCACTCAATTTGTTCACGAATTCGGTGATTTCGGCAGTGTCGACCTGCAGGAATCGCTGAGGGCTTTTATCAGCAGCGGCAAATGTCAGAAAGTCGGAGGCAGTTATCATGCTGTGTTTGCGCGAAGGGACAAATACTATGGCTGGTTTTCGCGGACTATAGCGGAGGATGGCGTGGTAAGCGGGTTTAGCCATTGAGTAGAGTCGCGAGGCATTGTGCGGGTTATTGAAGCCCTGAATGTGCAACTCTAAAGGAAGAGGGCGCACATTTGGGTGAAAATTAAAAGTACAATTATTGGAACATCCCAACCATTGCGCCACATCTCGCGCATTTGCTAACGACGAGCTCAAAGCTACGATACGAATATGCTTGCTGATCTTGGAAGCCATGTAACGCACTCGCGAACAAACCACCTCCAGAGTTGGACCTTCCTCACCGCCAAGCAACTGCAGCTCGTCAACCACAAAGAGGTGAATGTTCTGAACATTTTTACGCTGCTTCCAGCGACGTGACAGTACATCCCACTTTTCGGCGGTGCTCACGATAATATGGGCTTTGTTCAAGAGCTTCAAGTCAGCTCCGGTTTCCCCAGTCAACATGACCACCTTCTTCTCAAGGGTGCTGAATTTGGTTTGCCAATGCTCGAACATCGCTTCCACCACTTCCTCTTTGGCGGCCACATAGACGCAACGAGCAGATTCGTCTTGGCTGAACATACGCAAAATGGCAAATTCCGCACACAGCGTTTTGCCTGAGCCAGTGGGTGCTCCAATGAAGACGCTGTCATCCGAGTTGTAGGTGGTGTTGAATACCTGCGTCTGAATGGGGTTGAACTGCTGGCTGCGGTTCAAATGGCGATAGAGGGCCTCGTAGGCGGGCTTACGCAAGGCCGTGATGGGAAGAGGCTGGAGATCAAGGAGTTCGGTTGGCGCCGGGAACTTCTCAGGGAGGATCAGGTGTCGGAAAGAGACTGGCAGCTGCGTTTCCGCGGCCAGCCACTTATCCGACACAATACGGATGAAGTAATGGGGATGAAGAGGCTCGAACACCGGGACGTAAAATCGAATCACATGCTCATCCTCGGCAAATTTATGCTTGAGTAGGAAATACTCATGATGAAGAATGTTCTCAGCATCCACATCCTCGACGAGAATCCAAAAGGCCTCTGACTTTCCATGCACCTTCTCATCCCACTTGAAGTCTGGAGTCACAGTTAGCTCCACCTTAAGCATCTGACGGGTGATTGGCTGGATGTGAGTCTCAAGGTCGAGCTTGGGTAACTGGTGTATATACTTGTGAATCATCTTACCACCTTTGGGCATACGAATGAGCTCGCCGATCTCATTTGCTCCCAGATCGTAGAGCCGCTCCCAAGGAATGCTCTTCTTCTCCAGTTTCCTGACCGCCTCTTCGGGGATTTTGCGGAACTGGCGAAGAGGTGACATGGACTGCCACATACGCCGATCAATCATCTTGCAAAGGTTGAAAGTCTTATCAGCCAACTGCGCCCAACCGCGATGTAGCACAATTTCTGCAATGGCTCGCATAAGGCGGCCGGCGTTTTGGGTGACATAAACCATGTCTGACATCAGTGCAAACCCGTCTAACTTTAACTGCGAGATGTAAGCCTGTAAGAGGATATTTACCTTAGCGCTAGGCTCTTCCACGCTCTCCTTAATGGGTATTGGAACCCGTTCCATTAATTTCTTCAACTCCAATTTTTCCTCTTCACGAACCATTATATTTCGAAATTCCGAGCTTTGTGAGAAGACACGAAATAATTCAATTTCACTCAAAGTGGGCTTCAGTTGTTGGTTGAAGACTGCCATCGTCTCGTGAGTTATATAGAAATAACTGGCAATTCGACCAAGTTCTGTAGTTTGAAAGTTACCAGATTTCTTGTCATATTTTATGAGATTTCCTTTTTCAAGTTTAAGGGCAGCAGAATGTATAAGATTAGCTCGATACTGTTGTAAATACTTATCAGATGAATCTTGTTGTACACCGTACAGCGAACCATTACGAATCATGCGAACGTAGAGGTATGTGTAACCGAGCCAACTGACGGCATCTCGGACTGATTGGACGGAGCCAAGAACGATTTCAGCATTGAGTAAATCGGCCAGACGGGAGAGCATCTGGGATTCGATCGGGAGCTGTTGATTCATTAACGAGAGGTAGTATTGAAGCTCAGAGTGGTTAGTAATTAATATACCCTCTCCTTTAGTGTCATATTGTGGTCGTCCTGCTCGCCCAAGCATTTGAAGTACATCCAAGGCACCAAGCTCAACCCAGCGTCCTTTGCTTGCATCGTAAACTTGCGTCCCTTTAATAACAACAGTGTGAGCGGGGAGATTGACACCCCAAGCTAATGTGGCTGTGGAAACGAGCACCTGAATGTGACGATCAGCGAACAGATCCTCGACTAAGTTTCGGTCTACTCGGTTCATTCCAGCATGATGAATTGCGAACCCGTAGGGCAGCAAATTACGAAGGTCGTTATTCTTTACCTGCTCAGACTCTGTGCGTAGGACCTCAGTAGAAGCACTACCTTCACGTAGGAAGTTCCCTAGGGTGTCCTTTTCGAGACAAGAGTCGAGTATAGCGCGAGCAGTTTTGGCTGTCTCCTTGCGAGAGTGCACAAACACCAGGATCTGATTCTTGCCTGCGTGTTCCATGACCTTCTCGTAGAGAATATCATTCATCACCTGGAAACGTTTAATGGCCTTCTTTTCCGTGATACCGATATATTGTTGCGCTAAGGGAACTGGCCGGAAGCTGTTGTCAAAGAAATATAGCCCCGAACGGAGATCGACGCGTAGGAAAGCGGCAACATCCTCGTAGTTGGGAAGTGTTGCGGATAGACCAACGAGACGCACGGCATCTCCAGTGGTTTCGGCATTGCGAAGAGTTCGCGCAACAAGGGCCTCTAGCACGGGCCCGCGGTCATCATGCAGGAGATGAACTTCATCCAGAATAATCAGACGAACGAGTTGAGTGTAGGAGCGTTCACCTCCGCGGCGAGTTATTACATCCCACTTCTCAGGAGTGCAAACAATCACTTGAGTCTCGACGATTTGCTCACGCGTCAACTGGTGGTCTCCTGTCAACTCCCCGACCTTCAGTTTGTAGGGCTCGAGGCGTTTGGCAAAATTGCGAGCCATTTCTGTGACGAGGGATCTCATGGGGGCGACATAGATAACTTTGAAGGCATCGCCGTTAATTGTACCATCAGAATTGGTGTTCTTACCCATCTCCCGTAGCAAGCTCAGTAATGCCACATTAGTCTTTCCCGCCCCAGTGGGGGCACAAAGAAGCAGATTCTCATCCGTTTCCATGGCAGCGCGGTACAATTTGCTCTGAATTCGGTTCAAGCTTTTAAACCCGTCGAAGGCAGGTTGGGCGTAGGCTGGAAGGTTGGCAATGGGTGTGAGCGTCTCATCTGGGGCAAAAGGCTTTGGTTTAAGAGCGGGGACATGGATTTCATCGTAGCCTTTCTTCATCTGCCGGGTCGATCCCTCAGGCAAGTGACACTTCTTGTTCGAATTATAATGCGATCCAGCGGCGAACACTAAAGTCTCTAGTTCGATTGCCTCGCGCTGACCAGGCACCTGACCTGAGCGGTCATCAACTTCCATAACCTCAGGGTTATTCCTGCGCGGACGGCTACCAAAGGAATCATCCCCTCCCGTGTCGACCTCCATTACGGCCGCTTCTTCGTTCTCGAGCTGCGCCAGAATCCGGCGCAGAGGCGGATCACTGAGCATGGCACGACGAACTTCCTCACGTTCCACGTCGTTTTGCGCAGATGCGAGCAACGTGCAATGGAGAATCATGTGACGGTGTTTGTTGAGTATTTTGATGAAATCGAATTTGTCGTAGCCAAGGTTCAACACAAGGCGGTTCTCACACTCTCTGTCATCCTTGGATGTCTTCAGAATGTCCATTACATCACTCGCTTTTGTTTGTGCCTGCAGGGGGTCATTGTAGAATTTGTTCAATTCACGCTGCAGCCAATGGGCCCCAATATCATGCGGACTGAGTCCCTTTTCCTTTCTGGAACCTCCTTGCTCCCCCCCAGTAAGACTTTCAGCATGAATGCCACTACTACTCCCTCCAACAGGAGCAACTCCCGCTGCCCCAACAGCAGCACCATCCTCACCTTCTTCAGCCTCATCCTCTTCATTCACTTCATCATAAACGTCCTCATCCTCTTCCTCTTCTTCAGAGTCTTCAAATTGCACATTGACGCCATGCATCTCATCAAGAACATCTTCTCGAACAGCCGTTCGAGGGTCCAACCCAAAATCGGTGATTTTCTTGCCCAGGTTCACAAGGACAGCAAACCGCTCTTCTGCCAGCTGACCTAGGAGCTCCTCTGTCTCCCTCTTTCGCTCTGGGTCCTTCAGCTTCTCATTTTTGAGTACTGCCAGCACCTCATCAGCAGCCCCACAAAGTACATCACGAGGTTGGTCACCCAAAGCTGCCTGGATGAATGATAAGATGACCTCATATGTTTGGCGTGTTTCCTGGCTTCGAGGACGGTAGAATACATCTCCCATTTCCTCTAACTCTAGAAGGCTGGAGTTCTTGACAGCCAATGAAGCTGGGGTAGCTTCCTCTTTCTTCAGACGCTTGTTTTTCCGTGCCTTAAAAAAATATATATATTAGTTCAAGACAATTATTAAGGAAACAGCCATCATTTAAAAAACAAAAACGAAACCAAGGAAATCTATGGCTAAAATATCTTGAAGGAGGCTCATATTTGAGAAGCTAAGTCACTGGAGACAAAGGATACATGAAAACTCCACAAGCCTGCCCTATTCTGAGAAATGGAGAGGGAGATAGATGAAAATAGGGGCGTGGGCAGGCCTGTACCAGAGCCCATCTAGTCAGGCCAATAGTGGTGGTAATGCATGCCATCCTGACTTTATGGGGAAGTGATTGATGATGAGACAGCTAGAAGTCTAATGAAGGGCGAGAAGAGGCTAAGAGGTGTGAAGTGTGTATGTGTATGAGTAAGAATGAGCAATGAATAAAAATATAGGAATGACAATAAGGAAACAAAGAGAAACCTCTGGATGTGAGAAGTCAAAAGTTTGTTGGGTAGAATTGAGAGTAGGAATAAAAATGAGAACAAGTATGTTTAGACTCAAAGAATGTAGTTATATAAGGAGGCAACACTGAATAGCAGAAAAAAATGGTTATGATGCATATATAGATGGTCCATTCTATGTGAGAGCATTCATGTAAGATAGAACTTGTGAATAGGGAATGAATTTGATTTTTAATTAGAGCATCTGGCAACTGCCTTCAAAGGCCTAAGTCACTGCAATTAAAATTCAAACAGTGTGAACAGACAAAGAACCAAACAAAATAAAAAGGAAGGAAGGACATTCAAGCATCAGGAAGGAGGCCCACCTCCTCGGGGTGCAAGAAAATGCAACCTACAACAAAGAGAGTCATAGCCCACAAACACTCTCAGAGTACAAGCGGTAGCAACCCTGCTGGTCTTGGTACAGGGTCAGTTAATGTGAATAAAGATCACGCAGAGTAGGAATTATGCCAAACAGTCTGGAGGACTATGCATTTGTTGCAGTAAGGTGCTGGGGAGCAGTCCATCAACGAGTGTGTCCAATTCGAAGATGACAGAAAGCAACCTGAAGCCATTGAGGGTAGGTCCATGGGCACAGAGGCGGCACACATATTTAGATTCCCCTTAGCCGTCTCCTATCTTATGTGCCAAGCAGAGGGAGGGCTAACTTTATTCGTGCCATGTGGGCAGTGTGAGGTCTTAAGAGTGCAAAATGCTGGTCTGGTATCACAGTCCTCATTGACTCTTTAGCACCCTCATATCAGTCAATTCCCTCATGCCCAGGAATCCTGCAGAAGAAAATCTCAACATCTGCAGAAACAGATACCACAAACCAGTGGGTGTGGGATTCCAATGCCCCATAAGCACTCAGCATGCTTTGTCAGTCGCTAAAGATGACAATCCGATCTCAGAACTGGGCACAATGCATTATCTCCTGTACCAAGGGTGTATTAGGGGGAGCTAAGCCATGAAGACACGCACTGACTGGTGAAAAATGATGCCCTCCTGTGACTTGGAGCCATCCATATACACAGGTAAGGATCCAGCATGAGACGAAGTGTACTCCAAAATGACCAAATGTGATACTTCCTGCAAGATAGAAACATTGGGAGCAGATGCATGGTAAAAAATACACAGTGGCATCATGTGGAGAACCAGTGGTGCCACCAGCCAGAGAGTAAGAGCAAGCTCTCAAAAGTGTTTCCTAGCCCTAAACCAAAAGGACTTAGGTCTGACTGGAGTCTCTCAGCAGCATTGGCACTGTCAAGATCGGCTGCGGATGCACTGAGACATACAAAAAGGGTCAAATAAAGTGAAGGAGGTCAGCCTCCTCCCAAAAGTTGCAAAGTCCACAAGTCTGTGTGCACAAATCCGTCCTTAGTACAAGGAAAAAGCAGTAGCCACCCTGACAGATAATGTGCGCAGAGGTCACACAGACTCGGACATTCAACAAGAATGTTCCGCAGTCTTCACAGTATGGCGCAGGTGAGCGCTCCATCAAAATCAGAGATGATAGAATGCAACCTGAAGCCGTTGTTGTAGCATCGGGGGGTAGGTCCATGGGAACAGTCGGTAAGACTCCCTAGTCCGACCGCACCTGGAGTATGCCGTACAATTTTGGAGTCCTTCATTTCGAAAGGACATCGCAAGATTGGAACGCATGCAAGCCAGGGCAACCAAACTGATTCCCTCTATCAGACATAAAAGTTTTGAAGATAGACTAAGGGAATTAGATATGTTCTCGTTGGAGACCCGGAGACTATGTGGTCAGCTTATCGAAGTATTTAAAATACTTTGAGGCTTCGACAGACTGGACTATGGGGATATTTTCCAGCTAGGCGAGGGGAGAACAAGAAATCACGGCTTTAAACTTGAACTGAAGCGATACCACCGTGATCCGTATGGGAAATTGTTCACTTACAGTATCTGCGGTAGTTGGAATGCACTTCCGACGGAAGTTGTCAACAGTGAATCTGTTGACCAGTTCAAGTTAAGACTAGATAAAGTCTTGCGAAATCGCCGTTAAGATCCTTTACACAAACTTCGGGTGACCCAGACTTTGCACATCTACATGAACGATTCGTATGGCCGAAGTGGTGACAGTAATAGCACTGCCGCGGCAGTGGCACGAATGCCTTCACGTGGTAGCGGTACCAACCAGCACGCCCCGACTCAGGGAGCTTGTCACAGTCGAACGTGACGAAGAGTGTAGGGGTGTGTCTCGAGGCCCCTCCCTGTTTTCTCATCACACGTTCGACCTTCACCGCCCCATGGTCGGCCAGCTCTAAGGTGATCTCCTCTATGGAGTAGTCAATGAGTTCCCTCGCATAAACTACTCCTTTCACAAAGTTCATGGTAGAGTGCGGCATCACATTCACCGGGGTAACATGAAGTGTCCGAAGAGCACTTATCTTGGCCGCCTCAGAGGGATTCGCCGTATTTGCCAGAAGGCTCCCGTCCGTGAAACGGGTCATCTTCGGCTCTCTACCAGTCATACTAGCTAAAGATCTCCTCTGATTGATCATGCTGCCTTTGACCAACATGCTGCAATCAGTGAAGCGAATAACTAAGAAGCATTTGAAGCCAGAGGGCTCAAAAATGCCAGGTAATCTCTGAATGAGGGGCCCCCGACGTAATCGAGGCTCCACTCTGTGCACTTTTAGTCTTATTTGGGGATTCCCTGCCCAGGCAAGCACCGGGGCTGGATGTGCTGGTGTTGGCTTGGTTGCATTCAAGGATGGTAGTGGCCTTGTCCATCACCTCGGCCCCCGTGGAGGGCGACAAGCCCATAGTCTTTTTATTAGTCCTTTTCTTTTTAAGAGAGGAGGGTGGTGAATGGACCCGCTTCTCTCCTCCCCCAGCAGGAGCGCCCAGGCCAGATGGGCCGGCCTCTGCAAGGTCCTTCCCTGGGATGGTGAAGGTCCCAGGAGTCGTGGGAGCACCGGCCAGAGGAGATCACTCCCCTCCTTGTGCTGTCTTAGCAGCCCGACCGTTCTGGCGAGGGCCCCGCAAAAGGGGTTCAGTGTTTGATGCCAAGCCCAAATCTGCCCCCACCTTCTGAGGCTGGGCTACATCAGGAAGCATGTCTATCTCATGAAGGGCCTCCATTTGGCCATCCCCCCAGGACATCGCAGGTCATTTCAGCCTCATCCATGTTCTTTGGGGGGGCATAGGCCTTCACCCTCTCTAGATTCAATATTCAGGCCATCAGGTCTTCAGAGGGAAGCGGCCGATGTGGCCTTTTTCCCTCTCCCCCCCTAAGGGGTTTGCCCTACCGAGCCGCTTCAACAGGGAGCGGCCTGTTATGGGCTGCCTGGTGGCTTTCCTGGCAGTCCCATGTGAAAGCAAAGCCAGGACTGCCAGATTTGAGCTAGAGTAACGTGGTGACTTCAGTGAAGGGGGTGAGGGGGAGCCCCCTGCACCCATTAGCCCTGGAGAGGCATAAACCTCCTCTCCAGTTGAAGAGTTATGGAAGGCCCCCTGGAAAACCACAGGGGGATGGGGAGTCAATTTTTCTGTAGAGCTGCCTGGGGGCGGCTCCATCGTTCTAAAAGGGCAAATGGGTAGAGATTTTGTTTTTGCAAAGTTTTCATCATTGGGCATGGTGACCCCTTTTTTTACGGGATGCAAACACTAATTACCCTTGCAGTGGTCCACTCTGCAAAGGTGAGTACAGGTCTGGCGGAGCCAGGTGCCACTATTTCGGGCCACCCCTCTCCACCCCCCCGCCGTGTGGCCTGGCAGGCCCTCAGCATGGTAGCTATATATTGGACAAAATAAAATGGATAAGTGTTTGAAAATAGAAAGGAAGAGGAGATGAGGAAGATGTGGGTGGGGATAAAGGTTATTAAAACCCCACCATCCCAAAATGGAGCTCAGGGGTGAGGGATCATTATCCCCTCCGCCCCAGCCCCAATACAGGATAGTTGGCTGAGAAGAAGGTCTGCATATACCCTGTGAAAATAGAGGCTGACCAGAGAAAGTTGTGGGAGAGGTTGTAGGGTAAGTGAGGAAGTAGGGGAGAAACACAAGCGGTCTGAAAGGCGAAGAGGCTAAGCTGGGGCTGGATGGGGTACAGAGTCCCATCAGCAGGGCTGCCAGGAAGGCAAATCGCCGCACCCCTCATGGGGTCGGAGACAACAGTAAACAACCTGAAGCCATTGCGGTATTGAAGGATAGGTCTATGGGAACAATTGCGGCACAGTAGCTTTTTTTTCCCTCTTCTTTATTCAATTTTAGGAGCCCATCTGGCAACTGCCTACTTGGGTATAAGGCACCATACTACGGCACAATGGCATGGAACTATAAATTCCCTTTGGCCATCTCACATCATCTTAGCCAAGCAGCCAGGATTCCTGGCATGTAATTAGTGGGACAAAGAGCGAAACGCTCATTTGTTTGCACACTCTGGCATCCTGATTACCACATATCCAGGAACCTAGCAGAAGATAATCTTGACATCCAGCTTGATTGCCAAACTGTGGCATGTTAGATACCAAAACTAGGTGATGTGGAGATTCCACTGCTCCGCTTTGTGCATCACTATAGATCCCAATCCAGTCTCCAAACCAACACACTCTTGGACTTGGAGCCATCTATATACACTAGCACAGTTACAGCATGATAGGAAATGTGCTTCACAAAGGTGGAACACAATACTCCCGACAAATGTGGATGCAGTGAGAGCTGTTGCCAACTGAGGGAGGCACCAGGCTCACCCATACAACTGAATAATGAATGCACTGCACAGCAGAGAAAGTGGCATCTCTCCAGCATCAACAAGTAGGCTCTCAATGGGGGATGCGTGGAAGACAAGTCACCAAGAAGAGGCCAGTGTGGTGGATCGAGACCACCTTCCCCAATGCACGTTTGGTTGCAGATGCATAAAACGTGCATCCATAGTGAGGCTTAGAACGGTTGATAGAAAAGTATAACAGTAGCTCTATCATCATCCTATATCATTCATATAATGCTAACTATGGTGACATGCTTCTCAACTCATAGCATTCACATGCTACCTACAGCAACGTGACTCACATCCAATGAACCGACTATGAGTTAACTTGCAAGCACAAGGCCATACACAAAGTACAGTCCTTATCTCATTAACTAGGTTTGCTCAACCATTTTGTTCAGCAAGTTATTTTTAGCTAGGTTAACTAATAATTATTTGAAATTCACTGTATTTACATTTACACTCAAACAATTCATTTTTGTTCCTCTATGTTCACAATGAATTGACACACACATTCAAGTGACTTACAGTTGGACAAAAATGACTTTTGACCACAGTGTTTCAAAATGTATTGTTTAAGACTTCAAAATGTAGCAATTGCTACATTTAAATTTCATCATGTAAGTACTGCTATAATTATTAAACCCTACAAATGATTTAATTATTCTGTAGTTTAACTAATCTAATCATTATTTCACTTTAATGATATTTGATGCATCTAATTTTAACATTTAGTTCACAGGAACTGTCATTTTTATACTTGTGTGTTATTGATTCATTTAATTTTCAAAACCAATATTTTACATTATTTTGATCGGGCTGAGATACTAGGACCAAAAAGTGCACATCTTACCTCACTTATTCTATTTAGCATGTCAATGTATCATAATTACTATATTTTGAATCAAATGTTCTTAATTGTTTCTAATTTTATCCTATTACATAACCCTTTATATTTTATATGTAACCACATTTGCTCTTTCATTAGTTGGGTGATTCTGTTAGAAATTCATTTACACAAACATACACAGTATTTTCCCAGGCTCAAATATTCTGATTGATCATTCAATTTTCATAATTTGCTTTTGATCAAACATCTTTCTTTCAAATCAGCCTGGCTCACAAGATAGTGCTATGTATTATCTTGTTATATTAGCACCAAACAGTTTAACCTGAACATCAAACATTTGTCCCAAACTTTCTCCCAACTTTATTATCAATCTTTTTTCAGGCTGGCGGAATAAAAAGTAGTCGCTAGGGGGCCAGATCTGGATTGATGGGGAAATAGTTGAGCTCCTCAAATCCGCACTCATGCAGGGCAGCTTGTGCAACTCTGGCCTTGTGGACAGAGGCATTGTCGTGGAGGAGCAGGACACTGCGTGTCAACTTGCCACACCGCTTCTGACGGATGCACTTCTTCAACCCAGCCAGTTCCTCGCCATAATATTGGCCTGTGATGGTCCTTCCACGAGGCGCATAGTCCACCATCAACACTCCCTGAGAATCGCAGAAGGGGTTGGAGAGCCCCTGTGCTTCCAGGCCATGCTTTCGAGCTTGATCTCGGGATTCCAGTAATGGACCCACGTTTCATCACCTGTCACTATGCATGACTCAAATCCCGCCAGGTCTTTGTTATACAGGAGCAATAGCTCCTCCGAACTTTGACGACATTGATAACACTTCCATGTGATATTCCAAGTTCTCGCTCGATTTCTTTGACCTTCACCCGTCGATTTTCGAGGATCCTCCTCTCCACACGGGCCACATTGTCCTCGTTGGTCACGTCTGACGGGCGTCCTGGATGTGGGTCATCTTCAAGGGACTCACGACCATGGCGGAACTCCCTATTCCAGTGAGCAATGGTTGCATAGGAAGGGGCGGTGTCGGTGTACACTGCAACCATGCATTCATGGATCTCTTTTGCATTCTTGCCTTCCTTGGTCAAAAATTTTATCACTGCGTGGTGGTCAGCCTTTTCCATTGTTGAAAAATTTGTGACTGACGAACTGCAATCAGCTACTGCTTCTTAAATAGATGAGGCAGGAGCATGCGGCTGAAGGTCCTGACTTGTCATAACTTGTCCTAACACCCCCACAAACAGCCATCCCCCTTCCTCTGTTTTGCCCTACCAATTTGCAAAACTTATTGACCGCCCCTCGTATATTCATTTCTATTTTCTATATGTAGAAAATCAATTAGCTACTTTCAATGTTTAAATATATATATATTTTTTACTCATAATACTGTTACTAATATTCAAAATTAAATACTGAGATTAAAGTTTGCGAACATTGCCTCCAATACTGAAAATTCTCTCAGACTCTATTGATGGAGGAGGAGAGGAGAGCATCTTGCTTGCAACTTCACCAAGCTGGGAAAGTATAGACATCATTTTGCCAGTTCTAACGTCAAGTAGGTCTCTTGTCTGATTTTTAGTGATGGTGATGAACACTGACGACGGTGCTTGCTTTTCTTGCTAGAGGAGCTAGATGCCACATTAGCCTCTTTCTTTGCAGCTGACACTGGGTCATCTAAACAAGAATCAAAATCAAGGATATTCTCATCCTCAGTACCACCTTCACCCATTAATGTATTCTCTGTTTCTGATCCTGGTTCATTGGAGCTAGAGTTGTCTTCGAAATTTGCTTTGTCCTTATGAATTTTTTGATAGCTGGGTGTCAAAAAATTCTGAATTGCTCCTTGATGTCATACGGAAGTGTCTTCAGAGTTTTTGAAGAGGGTATTCTTAAATCTAGGATCTCTAAGAACGTAGCTGCAATTAAATTTTCATCTTCATAATTTGAGAACCTCGTTTCTATTGATTTGGAAATGACATTCATGGTGCTTCCTAAACCTGAAAATCTTGAAATTCTCATTGCTTTCTTGATTAAATACTTCAAGAATTTCACTTGAGGAATTATTTCTGAGGCATTAGCAGTTCTTGAACTTAATCTGTAAAATAAAAACCAGTTCAACAGCACACTGTAAATTGTAAAAAAAAAAAGAGGAAAGATTCAAAAGTACATAAATTTGCATATTTCAACTTAAAAGATATTACCTTTGAGTTGTTTGATGGAATATCTTCAGTAAGGATGAGCATTTGCCAATTAATGCCCACTTATTAGCATCCAATACTGGAAGGTTTGGTATTTCAGCACAGTAGTTTGCGATTGCACTTTTTTGCTTAAATATTCAGTCAAGCATAAAATATGTGCTATTCCAGCAAGTAGGCACATCTTGAAGTAGCTTATGTTTGGGTAGATCATGTTTTTTTCTGAAGATATTTGTTGGGTATAAGCCAATGAAGAGTGGTTGAAATGGCCTGTTATTTGACATCAATTATATCCTTAATCATACGCTGCTCAAATATGGCATCATGTATCACTAACTGGTTAGGATGTAGGAAGCAACCAAGACTGTTATAGCCTGTATTTGCGACCCTATTAATCATATTGGCAGCATTGTCATGAACAATCGTGTAGATTTTGTATGGTGGAATTTTATATGCTTCGATAACATCTTGAATATCCCATATATTGGATGTATGTGAATCCATAAATGGTTTCACCCGAAGAATAACCCATGACTGGCAAATGTTCTCATTAACACAATTTGCAGATGCTAAGTAAACAGCTGAATGTGAGGTGTATTCCTTGTACGCCTCAACAACCCCCACTAACACCTCTCCCTCTTAACAACACATATGTCCAGTGGAACCCCAGGTTACTGATTTAATTAATTTTGCTAAGGATTTATCTGATTTTATGAATTATCTCTGATCTGAAAACAGGAAATTCATGCTGAATAAAAGTAAATTGTTCATTTGCAAGAAACAATGAACTAAAATTAAAATACATATATGAGTTAGAGCGGGAGACAAGAGGAGGGGGAAGGATCTTGTGGAGATGATGGGGGGAGTAATTCAGGACACAGGGGGGTGGTTTGGAATAAGTACATTTTGGCTAGATCAGATACACGTAGGCATACTAGTGTTTCATCTTCTTTTGTAACATCATGGTGTGGTGGAGCGAATGTGATGTGTGTATGAAGGGCCATTCTCCCACCCCTTTCCCAATACCCTCTCCCTCCCTCTGTAAGAATGTGTGAATGGAGAGGGGTTTTTTTTATATATATAATATATTAGGGATTTCATGTTTGTCTAAAATGTTTTTTTTTCTCTCGCATATTTGATGCCGGGACGTGAGATCTCGAAACCGGGAGTGTGACGATTGAATTGCAGTCTACACCCAATTATAGTGACAAGTAGTTTGGTTGTTTCTTCCCTTTTGCTATCTTTATTACTAACCTAGGAGGATGGCTTCTGTGGAACAGGGCCTGCATGATGAGATTGTGAGACTGAGGCTGGAGTTGAGGCAGAAAGAGGAGGAATGTACGATGTTGAGGAGTGTGATTGAGGGATTGAAGAGTAATATGATGAGTATGGATGAGAAGACAGACAGGATGAAGAAAGAAATGGATGAAAGACAAAGGCAGGTCAACCAAAGAATGAAGAACCTATATGAGATGACGAAGGGGATAAGACTAATGGGATCGATGGGAGTGTGTGTGAGTCTAGAGAGGATAGGATGACTGTGAGTGATAGGAAGAGAGTGGAACGCAAGGTTGCCTTGGTGGGTATTGTGTGGAAGAATTCTTTGAGGAATTTGAGCAGTAAGTACCCGGAGACTTAGGGGAGTGTTTGGATGGAAAAGTATTAGTTTTTCCGTGTGATCACGAGTGTGGGAGAACCAAGGTATGAGGTGGTGAAGGAGAGAATGATTGGGCAGGTGAAACGAATGAAAGAGAGTGTAAAGTATAAAAGGGGGAATGAATTTGAGAAGACTCAAATGGGGAAGAGTGAAAGTGGGAACATGTATGCGCATAGGCTTGAGAGTATGGCAAGAAGGAGGTATGGTGATGATGATGGAAATGAATGTAAACAATTGATGAGAAAGTCTGAAGCGGAAAAATGAATTGTATCCTCTGGGTGCATGAGTGTGAGTAATGTGTTGGTAAGTCTGTCTAGTGTGAAAGTGCCGTCTGGTAGGAAGTATGAGTGTCTGAGTGTGAAGGTTGAATTGAACGGGATTAAGTGTTTGGCTTTGATAGATTTTGGATGCAAGATGAGCTTGGTATATAAGGATGTTTATGACAAGGTGAGCAATAAAGCCCTCTTATCTGAGTGTAATGGTAGTTTGGTAGGGATTGGTAGTATGAGAGTGCCTGTGATTGGAATGATAAAGTCAGCTGTTCGAATGCATGGTATGTTGATGAATGAGTGTGAATTCTCTATGATTGATAAGGTGAGTAGTGAGTATGGTGTGATTTGGGGGTAAGATTTTATGAAAGTGAACCTAATGGTTGTGCATCCTGCTAGCGATCAGATTGGTAAAACTGGGGTGTATAAGTTGTATGTAGGAAAAAATGGTAATATTTTGAGGAGTGTGTTTAGCGGTATTGAGGTGACTGCTATGGAGAGAGTAAGGCTTGTGAAGGGTGAAAGAGTGTCTGTTAGAGTGAGTTGGAATGTGGGCGAGAACACTGTGATATTGGATGGAAAGGATGCGTGTTATAAGGTAAGGCATGTTGCTTGTGTGTTTGATGACTTAATGAGAATGAATGATCATGAATGAATGGACGTATAATAAAGTGGAAAGGATTGTGGAATTGGATGAATGTTTGACTGAGTATGAAAGGGAGGATGTATATCGAACACTATTTGAATGAAAGGGGGTCCTCAGTAAGGGCGATCTGGATTTCAGGGTTGCCAAGCTCCTGGAATTCAAGATTGTCCTGAAGGAGGACACCCCAATCTATCAGGGTCCATGACATTTCCCGCGTCCGGTTGGTGATGAGATTGAGCAGCAGTGTGTGGAATTGGAAAGATTGGGCTTAGAGTATAGATTTTCAGCCTGCAGCATTTCTACCCTTACGCTACAAAAATACACAAAGTCAAAGCCCAGAGATGCTTCGAGGGAACAACACACACACACAAATCTCACACAACGAGTGTAATAATGCACACTCGTGACTGATGACAAGATTATGATTCGTGTACTCATGCAGACAGAAGCTTAATGTGTTATGAGCTAAGCAGTAAACACTATGATTGCAGTTTTTCAAAATATTTCATTCAAACTGGTACCAATTAAGATGTCCCCTGTAGGTATAAAGAACTGTAATAATCATTCAGAGATGAATGTATATGACCTATGTTATGTAAATTGATTGGTTCCTCTAATAATCACAGGAACCAATTTAGTGTATCTCAAATTGTTTCGTTCACTTTTATTTCAGTTTGTTCAACTAGATTTAACTATAAGCTTGTTATGAACTGAAAAGTTATGAATGCTGATATTAATATATGGAATGGCAGCTCATCAATGGCATTACATGGAGGACAAATGTACACATCTCAACAAAAAATTCTTCTAGTGCGGCTAGACATTTTTTTTTTTAAGGGGCTATCTGGCAACTGCCGACTTAGGCATAAGTCGCTGTAAACAAACAGCCTAGTTCTAGGCTACTTTAAAAAATTGAACAGGAAACAAAAATAAAAAGAAATAACAATAACAAAAACAATTAAACCTGGTTAAATGAAAGGGAGAAGGCCGGCCTCACCCGAAAGTCAACAAGTCCACAAGTCAATGTGCACGAATCTGTCCCGAGTACAAGGGACAGGCGGTAGCGACCCCGCCCATCCCGGTACCGGGACAGGTATCGTGCGCGAAGATCACCCAGACTGGAACATTGAACAAGAATGGGCAGAACAGTCTGGGGGACGACGCAGTCGTTGCAATAGGGCACAGGCGAGCGATCCATCAAATAGCGATGCGTCACACGAGTGTGTCCGATTCGGAGACGACAGAAAGCAACCTGAAGCCGGCGCGGCATTGGGGGATAGGTCCATGGGAACAGTCGCGGCGCAATGGCACGCAACTTTAAGTTCCTTTCGACCGTCTCCCATCTTCTTTGCCAAGCAGTCCGAAGAGCTGCCCGTATTCCTGCAATGTAGTGGGTGTGAGGAAGAGCGAAACACTGGTCGGGTCACAGAGTCCTCGCGGACTCTTTGGCGCGCTCATTCCCCGCAATTCCTACATGTCCAGGAACCCAGCAGAAGATAATCTCGACATCCGCCCGGCTCGCCAAAACCGTGGCGTCACGGATATCACGAACCAGGGGATGCGGAGATTCCAATGCCCCGAGAGCACTCAGGGCGCTTTGTGAGTCGCTATAGATCACAATCCGGTCTCCGAACCGGGCACGTCAGGTAATCTCCCGTACCGAGTGGTGTATTGCCACCAGCTCGGCCGTGAAGACAGACGCAGCGCCTGGTAGAGCACCGCTGACTTCAAACAGAGGGGATACAGCGTGGAAGCCGACCCCCTCTTGGGACTTGGAGCCATCCGTATACACTGGCACGGTTCCAGCATGACACGATGTGTGCTCCAAAAAGGTCAAACGCAATACTCCCAGCGCAGTATAAGCTTTGGGAGCAGAGGCGTTGCGACAAATAGCCAAATGTGGTAACCTCCAGGGTGGCGTTCTGGGCAGAACCAGGGGCACCACCGGCCCGAGAGGTATATCTACCTCTCAAAGGAGTTTCCTGGCCCTAAACCCAATAGGGTATGACTGACGTCTCTCGGCGGCATAGGCACCATCGAGATCAGCTGCGGATGCAGTGAGAGCTGTTGGCGACTGAGGGGGGCGCCGGGCTCGCGCGTACAGGCGAGTGATGCACTGCACGCGGCGCAGAGCGAGTGGCATCTCCCCAGCATGGGGGGAAGTGCGGAAGGCACCGGTCGCAAGGCGAAGGCCGGTGTGGTGGATCGAATCCACCTTCAGCAATAAACGCTCGGCTGCGGATGCATAAAACTCGCATCCGTAGTCGAGCTTCGAGCGAACAAAGGATCGATAAAAAAGTAAGGCAGTAGCAATTTCAGCGCCCGAAGCGCTGAACGTCACGGAGCGGAGAATGTCCATGGCGCGGGTACAAGAGACCCTAAGGCTGCGAATATGAGCCTCCCAGGTGAGGCGTCGGTCGAATACAAGACCAAGGAAACGGTGCGACTCAACCACATCCAGGCGCACCCCATTAAGAAACAAATCTGGGTCGGGGTGAAGCCGTGGATGGCGGCAGAAGTGCACCACCTTAGTCTTGGCCAAAGAAAACCGAAACCTGTGCGCTTCGGCATAGCGAGAGACGCGGTTCAATGCCTGTTGGAGTCGACGCTCCAGAGTTGGCATCTGAGCCGCGCCAAAAGAGATCGATAGTTCGTCCACGTAGAGCGTTGCGAAAACATCTTCTGGCATCACCGAGGTGATGTCGTTGATGCTCAGGGCAAAGAGTGTGACACTGAGGACACTTCCCTGCGGGACACAATCTTCCTGCTCCTTTGGGCCGGAGAGGGCTCCCCACACCCGTACGCGGAATCGACGATCTCGCAAAAATTCAGATATAAACATTGGGAGGCGTCCCCTCGCCCCCATCGTGTGGAGAGTCTCCATGATACCGTATCGCCATGCGGTATCATAGGCCTTCTCCAGATCGAAAAACACCGTGGCGTAGTGCTGTCTACGAAGGAAAGCCTCGCAGACGGCATTTTCCAGTCGGAGCAGAGCATCCGACATGGAGTGGAACTGGCGGAAGCCGCTGTTCAGGAAAAAGGCTAATCTAACATTTACCAATTTCTCCATCAACTTGCACACACAAGAGGTTAGAGAGATTGGGCGGAAACCGGTCAGAGTAGAGTGATCTCGCCCCGGTTTGCGAAAGGCGAGCACAGTAGCGATTCGCCAGGAGTCTGGGAGAAGACCTTCCACCCAGATCCTGTTGAACAAATCTAACAGAAAGGCCATGCCTCGCTCACCCAGGTGTCGAAGCATGGCGTACGGGAAATCGTCCGGACCATGGGCGGTGTCCGCGCACGAAGCGAGAGCGGAACGCAACTCACTCACAGTAAACTTGTCATTGAAGGGTTCTCCGCCTCTGGAGGTAAAGTCCAGCCGGTGGCCTTCCGCGACATCACGACGTGCATTGAATGCTGGCGGAGCAGCATCCCGGCTAGAGAATGCGGAAAAAGCGGTCGCTAAGGATTCCGCCACAGACGCGGGGTCCGAGATTGCGGTCCCATTCTCCTGGAGAACGGGAGGGGGGTCCTGCGAGAACTTGCCCTGAATCCTTTTGACTCGCTTCCACACCTCAGCTAAAGGGGTCTTCCTGTTAAGTGAAGACACGTATGCCGCCAAGAAGAGCGGCGGGCGTGCTTCGAAATATACCGGAACCTAGCCCTAGCCCGACGAAATTCATCGACAGTGAAATCGTTCGGGCGACGCTTATAGCGCATGTAGGCATAACGCTTCTGTTTAAGCGCCGTCTCACACTCGGCTGACCACCATGGGAGTGGTTGGCGTGCAAAACGGCCAGACGTCCTAGGAATAGTAGTCAGGGCAACGGCGATGAGGTTGCCGGAGAAAAACTCGACGGCCTCATCTACCGACCTAAACTCCTCGACTGAGATAGAGAATTCAGTCATTTCCTGAAATGCAGGCCACCGCGCTAAGCACAACCGAGGTGGTCTCTCAGGCGGCAGTTGCCCTGAAAATGATATTTCAATGGGAAAGTGATCACTACCATGGAGGTCATCGACCACCCCCCAATCAAAATCAGGCTGTGCATCCGAAGAGCACAGAGATAGGTCAAGGCAAGAAAATGAAGCGGTTCTCGGACAGTGATGCGTAAACTCATCCACATTTAGGACACCTATCTCAAACTCTTCGATCAGATCGGCAAGGACTTGCCCCCTGAGATTTATTGAGTAATCTCCCCAGAGAGGATGCCTGCCGTTCAAATCTCCAAGCAAGAGATAGGGCCTCGGCAACCGTGCCACGACGCGGGGGAAGTCCCCCGCATCGAAGTCAGCTGACGGTGGAATGTACGCAGAAATGATAGTATACCTCCTATCTAGGTGCAGCTGCACAGCCACTGCCTGAAAGGAGGTATCTAAAGAGAAAGGAAGAAAGGAGACATCATGCCGGGTTTAAACCGCGCATCCCTCAGCCCAGACATCCCGCGGTGTTGGGTTTGCAAGACCCTTATACCCCATGAGGGCAGGCAGGGGGCACGCGCCTAGCATGGTCTCCTGCAAAAAGATAGCTAACGGGGAACGGAGTCCACGGCAATTCCATTGAAGGAATATGCCCTCCAGGCCTAGCTAACGGGGAACGGAGTCCACGGCAATTCCATTGAAGGAATATGCCCTCCAGGCCTAGCTCGGAGGAGACGCGGGGGCCCCCCTCGAATTGAAGACCCTCACGGGAATGGCCGTACGCTTCCCCGGGGCAGAACCCCGGGCGCTGTTGGCCGGACAAAGCGCTGAAGCCGCTGTCGCCTTCGAGGACTTATTGGGGGAGGTTGGGCTCGCAATGCGAGTCTTTTCCTCCCTACGCCTCAAAACCTTAGGCAGGCGTTGCGGCTTCGGAGGTGGGGGGCCCTCTTTTTGAGGAACCAACATCTCCGAGCCACTCGCCACACCTCGGTGCATTTGCTAAGGAGCCGAAGCTCCTTTCGGGGGACAGCTTTAGGAGCCTCGGAAGATGGCCTAGCGACCATCTTCAGGGGTGTTGCCTCCTGTGAGTCTAACGACGCGGTGGAGGCGCGTGGCCGTTTCGCCTTACAAGAAACGGTCACGCTGGGGGAAGAGGGGGGAGCCCTGGTTTTAACCGGGGCTGGGTATGAACCCTTTTTGCCGCCAGCTTTACCAGGGGAGCACCCGGGTTGGGTAGAGCCCGCAGAAGGGCTCCAAATGGGCGCGGAAACAACCGTGCTCATTGGCCTGGATGGGCCAGGAGCAGAGGGTGCCTTTCTAACTATTGAGGCATATGACGTCCAAGGCAGAGCCGGGCGCGCCAGGACCAAGTCCTTAGCCTCGCGGAATGACAGTCGATCCTGGGCCTGAACGGCCAGGATTTCTTTCTCAAGGAGATATGCACCACATTGCTTCGAAGAAGCAGGGTGCGGCTCTCCGCAATTGACACACTTGGCCACACACGATTTGGACTTATCGTGTGCGACCTTGGAGCAATTTACACAGACTTCGGGTGACCCCGACTTTGCACGTCTACATGAGCGATTTGTATGGCCGAAGCAAGTACAGTAATAGCACCGCCGCGGCAGTGGCACGAATGCCTTCACGCGGTAGCGGTACCAACCGGCACGCACTGACTCAGGGAGCTTGTCACAGTCAAACGTGACGAAGAGTTTAGGGGTGGGTCTCGAGGCCCCTCCCCGTATTCTCATCACATGTTCGACCTTGACCGCCCCATGGTTGGCCAGCTCTAGGGTGATGTCCTCAATAGAGTAGTCAATGAGTTCCCTCGAATAAACTACTTTCACTAAGTTTATGGTAGAGTGTGGCGTCACACTCACCGGGGTGCCATGAAGTGTCCAAAGAGCACTTATCTTGGCCGCCCCGGTGGGATTCGCCGCATTTGCCAGAAGGCTCCCATCCGAGAAACGGGTTACCTTCGGCTCTCTACCAATTGCACTAACTAATCCTCTCCTCTGATGGATCATGTTGCCCTTGGACAACATGCTGCCATCAGTGGAGCGAATAACGAGGAAGCGTTTGAAGCCAGCGGGCTCGAAAATGCCAGGTAACCTCTGAATGAGGGGCCCCGATGTCATCGAGGCTCCGCCTTGTGCACTTTTGGTCTTTGTCACTGTCAGGAGCTCCGTACCCGGGGGGGGGGGCAGAGGGGCCAGATGTGCTGATCTTGGCTTGGTCGCTTGCCAGAGTGGCAGCAGACCCATCTGTCCCCGCAGATGGAGAGGAGCCCCGAGTCTTTTTAGTCTTTCTTGTCTTCTTTTTCTTTTTAGGAGAGGAAGGCGGGGAATGAACCCGCTTCTCACCTCCGCCGGTAGACGCCCCCAGGCCAGATGTACCGGCCTCAGCCAGGTCCTTCTCCGAAATGGAGGTCCTGGTGGTCGTAGGGGCATCATCCGGAGGAGATCCCTCCCCTCCTTGTACTGCCTGAGAATCCCCAGCCGTTTGAGGATGACCTTGCATAGGGGCGGATTCGGGTTCGGTGCTTGGCGCCGAGCCCGGATTTTTCCCCATGGAAGGCCCTACTGTCTGAGGCTGGTTTTCCTCAAGGACCATGTCTATCACAGGAGGGGCCTCCAGTTGGCCATCCCCTCCCAGGACATTGCAGGTCCCCTTGGCAGCATCATGAGCCTTTTGTGGGGAGGCACAGGCCTTGACCCCGGCAAGGTTTAATATTCTTGCAAGCAGGTCTTTTGAGGGAAGCGACTGAAGGGGCCTGGCTTCCCTCTCCCCCCTAAGGGGGTTTGCCCTACCGAGCCACTTCGATGTGGAGCGGCTGGCTAAGGGCTGCCTGCTGGCTTTCTTGGCAGTCCCCTTGGAAAGAACAAAGGGGACTGCCGCTGGTAAGAGGGAGGTGCCCGAAAGCACCTCCAGAGAAGGGGGTGAGGGGGAGTCCCCTTTACCCGTAGGCGTATTAGAGGAGTAAGCCTCCTCTCCGGTTGAAGAGATATGGAGGGTCCCCTGCGCAAGCACAGGGGGGAGGGACCTCCATTTTTCTGCTGGAGCTGCCCGAGGGCGGCTCCGTCGCTGTTTCAGGGGAAGTTGGGGGTTGGGGTTTTTTGGTTGTTTTTTCATACATGAGCATGGTGACCCTCTTTTTTATACGGGACGCAATAGCTCATCAACTCTTCCAGTTGCCCGCACTGCAAGAGGTGCTTACAGGCCTGGCAGAGCCAGGCACCGCCATTTGGGACCACCCCTCCCGCCTGGTGGCCTGGCAGTCCATCGGCATGGCAGCTCCACCTTAGACACAGCGTAAACATGGATAGAATGTGAAGAGGAGAGGAAAAGTGATGTGAGGAAGGTATGGGTGGGGATGAAGCAGGTTGTTAAAAAAAAAAACCCATCCCAAACCGGAGCTCAGGGGTTAGGGAACATTGTCCCCTCCCCCCTCAGCCCCGATCCGGGACGGTTGGCTTGAGAAGAAGGTCAGCATCTACCCTGTGAAATTAGAGGCTGACCAGAGAAAGTTGTGGGAGAGGTTGTGTGAAAAGAGGAAACAAGTGTTTTGAAGACAGGAAGAGAGGCTAAGCTGGGGCCGGACGGGGTGCTGAGTCCCGTCAGTACGGCGGCCAGGATGGCAAATCGCTGCGCCCCTTACGGGGGTGCGGCTAGACAGCTTGAGTGAATAGTCACTAGATTTAAAATCCTGAATATCAGATTCTCCTATATGAATGCCGTGCTATCGTTTCTCAGTATAGGTTCCTGATACAGTACCATTCTGCGACACTCCACGGCAGTTGGGAACAACTGGTAGTCTGGTACATATGTACTATATTTACATTATGCATTAAATGTATTCCTGTATGTGAAGTACTATGGTGGTAAGCTTTAGAATATTTCAAATATTTCCAGGATTTGTTTTTAAATGCAGTACCAATAACTCTTTTAGTTCATTAATAATTATTAATTTATAATATAGTATTTTAATACTTTTATTCTTTACAATAAACAAAATATTATATACTAAGTTCAGTAATGGACTTGCTCCATCAATATTATTATTATTTTAATTTTTAGTACCTAGGAATTGTCATTGGCAATTTTTATCATGTTCTGATGCCGATTAATCGGCACATCACTATTGAAAACTTTAATAAAATTCTCTTAGGCCCAAAATTAGGGTTATTAATAAATATACCTGCTCCTCCTGAGGTTTAGTTCTTTGGTATCTGTCACCCATTTTGGTGCCTTCCAGTTTCCCTGAGAGGGACATGACTTCTCCTGTAGCTTCATCTTTGCTACGTCTTTCAATGAGTCGGACATCTGCTTGAAGAACAAGGTTGGAATTCTGAAAAATACATAGTCCTCAGAAACGAGCTTTCCACAAAGGAAGACTAGAAGGCCTCATTAGTACTCATCAAGCACAAAGCTAGAACAGTGGATTTGCTCCTTACATGTTATTACTAACTCAAAACTGAGCCACATTTATAGGGGTGGGGTAGGTGGTCAATACCCTCTATCTTCAATCGCTTCTCAACAAAGTGGGTTCAGCATACATTAATGAGACTAAAACCCTGCCCACCTTCTCTTTTTACCCATTTGTGCCCAGCAAGCATAAATGCACCATCACAGCAAACCTTGAAAACATCGCACCTTTTAAGAATTTATCTAAGAGAGTCTCTAAATTATTTTTTATATCCCTAAAATCAAGGGCAAACAGACCCCCACCCATCTCCCAGAATATCTTTGTGCACTGAATGAAAGGTTTATATTCAAAACAAAAACAGAAAAGCTACTGAATTGTATTTTCAAGTGTTACAGTTGTTTTTTGTGCTTTGAAAAACTAACCCGCCCCAAAAAACATTTAGCCATACTTTTTTATAAAAGCAAGTTTAAACATACCTGTAATTATATTTTCCCTGATTATACAAAGGATAGCATTTTTCTACCTTTTAGTAGCTTATCACTCTAAGTATTATCAAGTTATATAGTTATATAAATGTGGTAACAACATAAAACTACAATATAAACAAAACTAAAATAGCTAGAAATAACCAGAAAATAGCCATAAAATCGTTAAAAAAAAATGTGCGCCCACTTTAATGGTAATTATCCCCCATTTTTAAGCAAAATTAAATGAATTAGTAAATTAAGACAATGATAATGCCTTCTAATCAATAAAAGTTATAAAGAAATGTTATTCAGCATATCAAATTAAATAGGAATACCCATTTTTGGTGCAATTCTGGTGAAATTAAGTTTATCAATACTTTGTCTAAGATCTGACAAAAAATAAATTGCCTGCAATTTTGGGAGCCAGCAACCACATTGTTAATTGGAATTGCATCCTATTATATTATATATCATTTTGAAAGGAAATTTTTTTTATGAATTAGAATAGGATTTTGTCCACTTTCCCAATATGTTTATTGTTTGGGGGAAGGGGGGCATGTTTACGAAAAAAGTAACATTGCGGCACATGTAATGCAATTTTAACTCAATTTTTTGTGTTTACAGTTTGTTACTTTTATTTTTTCTTTATTTATATTTTTTATTTACCTTTTCCCCATCTTGCCTTTATATTCATTTTTATTTATTAAAGACGTTTTTATTACGACTGAAGTTTACAAGTGCTGGCTACAAACACATTGATGTCATGCATGGAGGAAGAGTGCAATTTGTATTACTTTTTTTTGCTCTTTAATTCCTTTTTAATTCTTTGTTAAGATAAGTAGCACATGGTTTTGTCAGCATTTTCGCTATAGTTTTGCTATTTTCAGCTTGCCCATTGGCCAGTGAATGATTGGCCATAATTCACTGGTATTGAGCAATAATAAGTGTTTGCCTATTTTTTTTCTAGGTTCCATTTGCACTGGTAAATGCAGGTATAAACTAGTTTTTTTTATTTTCAATTTTTTCAATATCTTGAAAT
Organism: Ceratothoa steindachneri; assembly: GCA_963969495.1. Taxonomy (NCBI): domain Eukaryota; kingdom Metazoa; phylum Arthropoda; class Malacostraca; order Isopoda; family Cymothoidae; genus Ceratothoa; species Ceratothoa steindachneri. Next base: position 218,191,909 of record OZ018317.1, read on the forward strand.
TAAGCTCACATTTTGCCTATTTTAAAATGCTTGGTTACGCGTCTGACGTATGCTTCTTTTTAGTGTCTTGTTTTGTTTATGTTCTTATGTTTGAAGTTTTTTATTAGCGTTTCTTATTTAATTTTTAGTTTTTAAAAAACCTTTCTAGATATGCATTTTTTTAAGTGTTTATTTTTTCCCTTGGGAGGGAGTATTGGAATTGCATCACATTGTCTTGTATATCATTTTGAAGGGAATTGTAGATATTGTATGCAAACCTACAAGTTAAGGGAATAGAGGGAAAGGTGACCAACAAAACGGTGCGCCACTAATCTTAACAATCACTCCAAATTATTTGAGATAGGTATTTGGATTTTGTGAAAACCAGCATACACAGAAAATAGTTACATATGGGCTGTAAAAAATTCATGTCTACCTGCTTTCCTGCCAAGTAAAATTTAACAAAAGTCTTTTGGGGGGTATAAAAAAGGATTTTCATTCTATGTGACAACTAATGCCTTTCTGCAAGTATAATTAAATTAATTTCCCCATTTTTTTTTTATAAGTTTTATTATTTTGGCCGGTATTAGCTATAAAAAAAATGTGGCCAGATTTAAACTTGCACATAAAAAACATTTATATACATTGAACAAAACATAAAAACATGAGTTCCAATTCATTTTGGCTCAGAAAAAGACAATCGGGGCTGAAAAGTTTAACTGGTTGCCAATCTATCATAATTTGAAATTTGCCTTCCTTAATTAGTAAAAGTGCTATATAGTGTATAACTTTGATATACAATATATAGCATTTGCATATTAACCATTATCCATTCACGTGAAACAAGGAGGGTCATCACTCATATATAACATTTTTTAACAGGCTTGTTTCCCTACAAAATATTTCCATAAAAAATATAATTATATATTTAATTATTTCTGCTTTTCCAAGTGACCTTGCAGTAGCAGATGCACTTGTTTATTTTTACCTGGTATCCTGTGTAAACCTATTCCATGAGGTTGGACATTTCGTACTTCTTACCAATCTCCTGTATGCTGGGCAAATATTCTTGTTACATTCGTCACAAGAGGCCCTGCACACCCTTTTACATACCTTATACTTTTCCCCCCATGTAGAACTTGTATGTTCCGCATTAGCTGCTTGTAACTAGATTGGAAGAAATCCTAAAAGCTCCGCAGCTTCTCTTGTTTGGGGAGAATTCTTTGCTTTTCCTATGGAAATCGGGCTTCTGCCCTTGGTCATACAAGCATTTTTGCTAAGTTTTTCACAAATACCTTCCTTTGATATTGGGGATTTTTTTATTGGAAAATAAGGAAGGCATTGTGAACACTAACATCATCATATTATAAAATACTAGCAGAGGCCAGGGAAGGGTTTTCCTTCTATATGTGAATTCTTCTATGTTTTCATCGAATTGGTCAACTTTTTTTCTGAAATTGTAATCTAAAATTAGAGCAGGTCTTTTAGCTTTCTCAGGCAAACATTCATCCCCAGCATGAGAAGAAGTAAGTAGAATAACATTCTTGTTTTTCTTTGGAATATAGAAAACCAACATGATGTTACTTTGGTGATCATAAGCAAACACAATTGATTAAACTGGTCTTTTGATATGCCTTAGGGGTTGAGGTATCTCTTTCCCATTTAACTTGATTGTTCTCAACAAAGTAAGATTCTTTTCTAATAATGCAACAGCTAAACATGCGACATAAAGAAGTTGTGTGTAACGATCTCGCGCCCAGTTCTTTCGTAGGGTCTGCATAATTCAAGCACAACATCCTTAGCAAGATTCCGATATACTCTTTTCTCAGTCTAAAATCTTTGCATTCAGCGCATACCCACTCTTTGCTTCATATAACAAAAAAATTTCCGCCAATATTTTCTGCGTTTTGTTGGAATGTAGGAGCTTCCCATTCATCATCGGTAGCCAAATAGTTGTTCATCCACAGTTAGTGTATCATCAGGAATATAAAATTGAGAAAGCCTTTATTTGAATGGATTTTAGATCTTGCTGATTGCAGCTAACCTATCTTCTTGCTGACGTTCCTGACGATTTCTGTAATTATCGAACCTTATTGCTCTTAGGAAAAAATTAAAACTTTCCTTTGACATTACACCTGATAGGGTATTAAATATATTCTCATTTGAAAGATGTGTGAGGAGAGATATGATTGGGCTTTTTAAAATCTGTTCTGGGATGGATAAGTTGGATTTTAGCAAGTTATTTGAGTTGGAAGATAGTAATAGAACTAGGGGTCACCACTTAAAAATTAAAAAAACAAAGGTGCAGGTTGGATGTTAGAAAATATTTTCATCAATAGAGTGGTAAATTACTGGAATAGTTTGCCACCTAAGACAGTAGACAGTCCAAACTTGAATGTTTTCAAATGCGGATTACATGATTATATGGGGAGGGAGGGTTAACTTTTTTCAGGAGGGAGGGGGGGGTATTCTGGACTCATTCCTGTGGATGCAGTTTTTTAATTATTGTATATTATGATTGATTTGGATTTTGATGAGTCTTGATGATGATGCTTTTGGTTTTTGACACATTACTGTGGATGGTTCTAATTATATATTGTAGATGCATGATCTGACACAATCCTATGGATGCATTTTGTGGGTGGGTTTTGAGTTGTGACAGATGCGGATGACCTTTGATAGGCCCTTGTGGTTTTTGTCATCAGTGAAATTATGTTATGTTATGATAAACATTTAGAGAGAAGAGGGTAAATGTTGAGAGTATGGGCGGATGTGATTCTAGCTTATTTTGGGGCTACTTTTCAATGTTTTTCTGCTATTCCACTGGCCAATCACATATCTGTATTCAGTTCCGTCAATGACCAATCAGAAAGCTCTATTTGTTTCAAGGCTTTTTGTGCTTTTTATATTGATAGAAGTAGGTTTTTTCTTTTATTTTCTGTTTTTTTCCTTATTTCTTTTCTATATATCCTACCTACTCTATGCCTAACATTATTTAGTCTTTTTAATTACTTTTTACTTAATTTTCCATGGTTTAATGCCCGATAAAACCATATTTTGGGGTTGTTAATGAAGCCTGACTTCTTAACTCTGACTAAAAAATGACTTTCATTTTGCCCCGCATTGATTTCTCTTCTTTGATTTTTTTAACAGGTTTTTAACGACCCTCATTTTGATTCTTATTCCAAAAGGATTCACTCAGTATTAACATTTTTATTACTATATATGAGTAGTTCAAGAAACACAAATTCTGTACTAAAAAAATAATGCTACTTTTCCTGCAAACTCATTGATATTTTAAGCTCCTACCCACGCATATTTGCGCCATTTGTCAAAATGTCTTTTTCCTGTGTTGTGTGCTCATTGAATGTTCCCCATTCAGGTGATATTTTAGTGGACAATGATAAATGTGCCAATTTTCTTGAAGCCAATGGCATTTTAAAATCTAAACGTGAATTTTCCACTTTTAAGGCAGAACTTACAATGAACAGAAATTGGGTCTTTAGGTGTGATAAATCTTATATTGGTGCTGATGGCAAAAGCAACTGATGTAAGTACAAGTCAACGGCTCGAAAAGGAACTTATTTCATGGGGTCATGAGTCTCCATCGAGAACATTATCATGGTTACGTTTTGTTTATCATGAATAGGGTATGGTAAACATAAAGACCGGTTGCACGAATGATGGGATGCAAAATATTTCATCCCTGTTCCAATAGGTTTAACCTTTTTGTTATAAATTCAAGGGGAATGCTCATGGGGGGTTTATCACTGCGGGGAGACCCCCTTACAATGATCTGAATTTCAATCAATTGAAGGGGGGGTCTGGGGAGCACAGCCCCCCCTCCCCCTATATATAATCAATTATTCATAGAATAATGTTCTAACATTTTTTTTTAATGTTTATATTTAACCAAACGCTGATGAATATAAATGCATGGATGAATGAAACATATATGCAAAAAAAATACGCTTTTTAGGGCACGCTGCCGATCTGCATGTTTACCTAAGGTACTACCAACCCATCTGATGTAAGTACATATCTACCAACAATTATAATAGTATAAGAAACAATAGTTTAATTTTGAGGGTCGGCTTGTTGTTGGGGACAGCTCATCGGGGAGGATGTTCCTACGATCACCCTGAGATTTCAATCATTTGGGTAGGGTTGGGGGGGGGGGGTGGCTGCAGTATATTATCAGAAATCACCATAAACTTGGTAGGTATAGATTTTGGCTCAGAAAAATAGCCCAAAATAAGCAAGGAGTCAGATCTGGCCATACTCACAACATTTACAGAGTTGTGCTGAATGGAGTGAGGTCACAGTGGAGGGACATTATCAGTGGCAGACCTCAGGGATCTGTTCTAGGCCCTTTATTATTCATAATTTATATAAATGATCTTGGGGAGGCTGTAAATAGCAAAGTGTCAATTTTTGCTGACGACACTAAATTGGCAGCTATAGTCAAAGAAGTGGAGGGTAGCTTTAAAGTGCAGAGTGACTTAAATAAGTTATTAGCTTGGGTTCAGAAGTGGCAGATGACTTTTAACCTGAGAAGATGCAAAATTCTTAACATGGGAAGGAATAATAGGGAATTTAGCTATGAAATGGATGGGCATTGGCTGAATTCAGTTGAGGATGAGAAGGACTTAGGTGTAGTAGAAGATAGGTTACTGAAGTTTTCAAAGCAGTGTATTGAGGCAAAAAATAGAGCAAATAGGGTGCTAGAATACATTAAGAGGAATGTTAGCTACAAGAGTAAA